>CM035168.1:30570513-31792885 GCA_020205615.1 Panax quinquefolius
GTGAAAATTCGTAGTTGAAGGTAGAGCCATTGACGAAAAGCGGAAGTCATCAAATTTCGGGGTGCGGTGGACAATAAGGAAGACACCTCAATTTTGATGTGACGTGAGATTCGGAGACAGTCAAGCTAATTGACTATAACTTAGCGCTGGATGGGAGGCAACCCATTATTTCTACCTCTATTGATTTTTTTTAGTTATTCATTTTAGATTATTTTAGTTAGTTATATCTACTTCATTTTTTATAAGATGTCAGATTTTCATGCTTAAGTATGTAGCAAGAATTGCTTTGCGAATATTTGCAAGACGTTAGCATTATGTGGCCACTAATTCATGCCTTAACAATGTGCATTAATGTCTATGTAGGAACCATCATTGGAAAACATCACTGATAGGCAGAGTAGAATTGAACTTTAGCATTGCAGATATCAGGATCGCGCGACTAAGCAGCCTATGCAACACAAACTCGCATCGCTTGGCGCATCAAGTTAATCAGATAATGTAAAATTCTCGCAAGTCTCGCGCCACCCTTGACCCAAGATAAACTCATGGCGGCCATGCGACACAAGATTAAGACAGATCTGAACATTTTAAAAAGAGTTGTGGACCATTTGACTCTCATTTGGAGTAATAACAGACGCAAAATTCTCCCGCCTCCATAACTCACGTCTTTATCTCTCTATCGCTTACAAACAGAGACCGTACATCTCTCAATCACATCTCCACGATTCTCTCCATGTTCAAGGCTCATACCCATGCTCTCATCCATGGTTATAAAGCTAGGGTTTCTGATTGGGTTGGCAGAAACAAGTTTGAAGGTCATCACATAGAAAATTCTCATTCACTCTCAGTAATTTCATCTGCATTCTTGCTCAAATATCTGCAAACGGGTCCAAAGAGAGCACGACCATCTTCCTCTTCCTTATCCTCATCCGGCAGTCACGGGAAGGACATTGTCGACCACACCAAGTTCATGTGTCTGGAAGCCCAGCAGGAGTACTACCGAATCGTAGCAAAAACATTTATCAAGGAAAGAGGATTCAAACCAGAAGGCCAGGATGGATGCTTTTTGTGCCATGATCGATCCAGAAATGAGGTGGGTGATTGCCTCTCCCACGCCCATTCTGATGAGCATAGTCTGAGAGTTTTACGCCAATGCCAAAGTCACCATGAATGATACCTCTATGGTTCGAGGTGTCGAGATAGACTACATACCCTCCGCCATCAGAACAATTTTGAGACTCACCGCGACACCACCACGAGGGGCTGCCAATTGGATCACAGGGGCACATCTAGAAACAGATTTGGAGCTTGTTATAGCAGAGTTGTGCATACCAGGCACGAAGTGGACTTACAAAGTCCAGACGACCCAACCCTCGCGATATTCCCAAAGCCGCCTGCATCCGAATCGATATGCCAAGGTGTGGAATCTGTTCATTTGTGCCAAGTTATTGCCTTCATCGCATCAGCATGAGATCACAACGGAAAGGGCCATAATTCTATAGGGCATAATTACTGGCGAGTATATTGACGTGAGTTATTTGATTCATTAAAACATTGAGAAGTATCAGAAGGGAAGTACCACTGGGAGCATTCCACATGCATCAGTGGTAGCCAAGCTATGTGCTCATCAAGGGTGCAATTGGGGCAATGAACAAATGTAATATCCAAGTCAAGACATCACCCATGCCACCATTGCGAAATTTGAGGACTGGGCAGGAGGCGAAGCACACCCGTGCGGACGAGGATTTATTCTCTGGCCCACATTCTTCGAGCCCTCAGCAGCCCCCCTCGAAGACAGATGAAAGCGAGCCCATCCACCCGAGCACACACTGCTCCTAGCGATCGACACTCAAGGTTGGAGTGAAAAGTCGACGCCATGTATGACAACTTTGGAATGTTTGCTACAGGGACTCATTAAGGGCCTTGGCTGAAGCCTTCGCACAGCAGGGAACAACACTCGAGTGGCCCCAGTTTAGGACTGCAGTGCCATCTCCACCACCAGATTCACCACCCGATGAGGGTGGTCAAGCCGATTATTAGGGGAGTTTTCTGTACCCTTTACCTTCATTCAATGGGGCATTGAATATTTTAAGTTTGGGGGTATTGGGGAGTAATATAGTAGCATGTAGTTAGCTTTTGCATGTTTAGTTCAAATGTTGCATGTTTAGTTTAATAATTTAGTTATTTTGGTGTTATTGTTCTATCGATAGAATTTTTTTGTTTTAGTAATTTGCATGTCTCATAAAATTCTTACTTTATAGAAATTCTTCTTGCTTGCCAATGATGATAGTGAATTGTGAAGGATTATAGAGTATATTGGATAACATGAACGCAGTTATAATGTTTTACACGATGGAATTCATGTTGTTGTTTAAATGCTTTTGGTTTGCACGGATGTGTTCACAATCACTTGCAGGTATAAGAATTATGTGTTGCATTGCTTGTTAAAAAATGTAGTTTTAAAAAGAGAAAAATGTGGAACATGCATGTAGACTTGACAAACATTGACATTCAAACTTTAGTAAAACATGGGTATTATATGTATAAAAAAAATTGAATAGCAATAACGTGGCTAGTCTTATTTCGGGGCCCTGGCTACTTGAGTAAGTACGCCCGAGGGGATTGTCTCTACACCTAGCGCCCTAAGGTCTTTCATGGTCTGGGAGTCATTGGTTGAAAGCTCGCTAAGGGGTAGCAGTGTTGCCTAATGGAATAAGGCATTGCACAGTCATGTATAAAAAAAAGAAAAGAAAAATAGCAATAAACACCGCGAGAAAGAGCAAAAATTGCCCTCGTGAGTAGCAATAAAGCTATTAAGCCCATTGTTGAACTTTAGTTTGTTTGGATAGGTTGAAACAGTTTGCATTGTATAAGTATACAGGATTCTCAATTTAGGCTATAATTTTCTGTTTCGAGCATGTTAGCATATATATTCTTTGCTTGGATCAAGTTTTGGTGAACATTACACACACACACAACATCTCTATAGCATGTATGAATTATCTGAGTGTATGATGTTATAACCATCGTTTAGTTTAAACTTGTATTCCTGAATCTGGATAATTCGCTGAGGCTTTTTGGGCTTAAATTCTGTTTAAGTTGGAATGATGTGAGACTAGTTTGCATATTAGTGTAGCTGCATAGTAGTGCTTTTGCATTTTTCTTTGTTATTTAGCATGCATTGCTTGAGGGCAAGCAATAGTTCAAGTTTGGAGGTATTTGATAAGTGGGTTTTATACCTACTTATTGGATATCAATTTACACGAATTATGCCGATCTCAAGTACATTTCAGTCTGTTTTAGTTGCATTTCAAGCCATTTTGCATTGCATGTACTTAAAACTCCTTTTGGCGAAAAAGTGCAGGAAATGGCCTAATTTTGTGGTATTAAAGGGCACGAGGCTGATGGATGCATGAAGGCGAGGCGCAAGCGGGGATATGCATGGCATGAAGGTATAATGGAGCAAGGAGACAAAGCATGGAAGGAATGAAAGCGGCAGGATAAAGCGGCAACAAAGAACAACATTGCGTAACCGTAACTAGAATCCACAGATCGTGAGTAAGCTAGCCAGCCGACATACTAGGCTTGAGGGTGCGCGCCCGCGTGAGAAGCCTGCTGGACATCCTGACTTACTACAAGTCTCGCTCCCGCGCGAGGAACATACTGAAGGGCGCAGCACATGCTGCCGATGTCAAGTCGCTTATTTGTTTTATTTTAATTTTTAATTAAATGAGTTGTAATTGGGTTTAAACGATATCTGACTGGTGTCAGACATAACTTTCGGTACACTTGGTTAATTTTTGACGTATTTTTTCTAAGAGTAACTAGGGTTTTTACATTGGGAGAGATTCCAATGTAGAACGAAATTGAAACGCCTATTCTTCCAATTCTTCGTGGGATTCTCCATCATTGTGTATTATTATTATTGTTTCGCTATAATATTATGAGGATTTGAATGTTATCAGTGATTTATATTCAGCAATTGGGTTTGATCGTTCTATCTTTCATCTTTCAATTATTTGGTTGATAATCATGTTTAGCGTTGATCCCATAATAGCTTTTGGTTCAGTCATGAACTAAACTCCATTATAGGATTCTAATGGATTTTAATATGTAGTTTGGTTGCACGCTTGATTGCTAGGGTTGTTTATATATCATATGGGAATTCTATTATGGTTGTTTTACATCTATGAATGTTTGATCACCATTCGTTTCAGTACTTGTATGGAATTGACAATGAACATGCGAGTATAGACTGTAATCATGATAGCATACGAATATGGGGCTGTTTTATATGGCTTGCGTATTTTGTGAACTAGATAGACATATATTGTTTCACCGTATGAGTTAGAGTAAGGTCTTGTGCTTACATTCAGTATAATTAAAATTTCACATGTATATATAGTGATTTTGGTTGTATTGATGATTATATGGAGTCTATCATCTATGGATCTTGGTGTAAGTAGGTTATAGTGCATTGAAAAATGGCTATAACTCTGTTAGTGCTCTTGGCTACTTTCCTGTGATATGTGAACATTTCTTGCATGATAGTGGCGATTAGATGAAATATTAAATGAAGTTAGGATCCCATTATTTCCAGATTTGATTTATTCCATTAGTATTCTGATTTTTAGTTGTTATTCACAATTAGATTAATTCATCAATTATAGTCGTTAGTCTAAGCGTATGAATACAGTGATTTAATTGATGCATAATAGTTTAAATTTGACAACTTTCTCTGTGGGATCGATACTCTACTTACTTTGTATTACTTGTTGACACATGTATGCTTGCATGAGTTAGAGCTATTTTATCGTAATCGAAAAGAGGTAACACAAAGGTCTTGAAGCAAGTGCCAAATGATACTGATTCTTGCCTTTTACAAGTTCTTTATCTGAATCAGGGGTCGCGTTGTAGATCCGGAAATGATACGAAACACCAAGCTTTCTGAAGTGACGAAGCTCTTACACTTCAAGAATGAGCATGACTGTAGTGAGAGAGGTTTCAATGATTTTCTCGCTATAATTGGTCAGTTCTTACCCAAGGATCATTCTCTTCCTGCGAATTATTACGAAGTGAAGAAGTTGGTCAATGGGTTAAATATGGGGTATCAGAAAATCGATGCTTGTGAGCAGGATTGCATGTTATACTATGGGGAGGACAGAGAAAAGGGATAGTGTGATATATGCAGCTTATCATGCTATAAGGTTACAAAACGTGGGGGGAAGGAGAAACATGTTCCCAGGAAAATCTTATGGTACTTTCCACTTTTGCGTCGAGACTTCAGCGGCTATTCATGTCGTCTCATACTGCTCAACATATGAGTTGGCATCGAACAAGGGATGTCTTGCTGGTCACCGACTCACCCAAATGGATGGAGATGAATGGAAGAGATTTGATGTAAATTATCCTGAGTTTGAGGAAGAAGTTAGGAATGTTAGGCTTGGCATGGCTACTGATGGCTTTTGCCCTTTTAATAATTTTAGCCACCGGTAGGTACTTCGGTTTGGCGACCATTATGGTTGCTTATAATCTTCCACCAAAGAATGTGCATGAGGGATCCGTATTTGTTTTGACTTTACTCATTCTGGGGATAAAAGTCCTATAAAAGACCTTAATGTGTACCTTCAACCGTTAGTGGATGAACTAAAGATGTTGTGGGAGACAGGGTTCGGGACGTATGATAAATCGATATCACGAGAATTTTGTGATGAAGGCGTACTGTTATAAACTATCACCGACTTTCCAACTCTTGGGATGGTTAGTGGTTAGTCAACTCACCGGAAGTCGTCGTATCCGATTGTGTATGGGGGATGTGCAAGGCAACCAGTTATAGCATGGGCGGAAATGTAGTTTCTTTGGAACTTCTCATAGATTCTTGCCACTTGATCACAATTATAGAAAGATGTCTGTACAGTTCAATAGAAAGATAGAGAAGAAGGGGGTTGTTGGTCGGCTGTCAGGCAGTGAGGTCTTGGGCTGGTTGAATCAACTTGATTTTCCTTTGTCGGGGAAGGAACACTGTAAATTGAGAGCAGCCGGGTATGGGAAGACTCATAATTGGACACACTTGCCTATATGGTTTGACTTGTCGTATTGGGGCACACTTTCAGTTCGTCATTGTATAGATGTCATGCATACTGAAAAGAATGTTTTTGAGAACTTGTTTTACAACGTGTTAAATGTGAGTGGTAAAACTAAAGATAATGACAATGCTTGAAAAGATTTGGAGGCATTGAACATTAGGCCAGAATTGTGGCTTCGCCCTAACACTACGAAACCTAAAGCTCCATTTTGCCTTACTATGCAACAAGTTGAAGACGTCTGTAAGTGGGTTAATGGGTTGAAGCTCCCAGATGGATATGCGTCGAACATAACACGTTGTTGTAAGGTTGAGCAATTAAAAAATTCTGGATTCAAGAGTCACGATTGTCATGTATTCATGCAGAAGTTGATTCCAATTGCATTTCATGAGATGTTACCCCAGAAAAGTTCTCGGATGCATTGAATTTAATCACAAATTTCTTTCGAGATATTTGCTCAACTATAATTAAGTACAAATGATGTCGAAAGCGGATGGAGAAGAATATTGTGCTTACCATGTGCAAGCTTGAAATAATCTTCCTCTAGGTTTTTTTGACTCGATGGAACATCTACTCATTCATCCGTCATATGAACTCAAACTTGGAGGACCAGTGCAATATCGGTGGATGTATCCTTTTGAGAGGTAATATATAAACTGCTAATTGCTCTATCCTGCTCATATTAATAATACTTCAATTTGTCTGCATATTATTTATCGTAGGTATATGCGCCGATTAAAACAAAAGGTCAAGAACAAAGCTCGTGTAGAGGGTTCTATTGTAGAACGATATACAGAGGAAGAGCTTGTCAACTTCTGCTCATTGTATTTTGATGATGTTGTCTCAACGAAACACAACCGTTTAGGAAGGAATGAGGTTGTTGGTCCAATGACTCATGCTGATGATGAGTTAGCTGTATTCACGTATCCGGCTAAACCATTTGGCCCTGAGACGCTGACTTACTTAAGCGACAAAGAGTTGAAGATTGTATCTACATACGTGCTTCTAAATATGCCCGAAGTATCATCATACATCATGTAAGTCTTAAGCTTAATTGCTCTAGTTAGTACAATTTACAAGTGTAGTCATCTCTATATATGTTAAAGACATTTTACTAATATCGCAGTTCATTCGAAGAGGAAGCATATGCTTCTAACCCAACTTTTACTGCAGCAGAATTGGAAACATTCACTAATGCTAATTTCCAATAGTGGTTTAAGAAAAGGGTTGAAGCGGAGAATATTACTGAGCATTTTATAGATGTCATCCAAGGACCTTACAAAGTTGTTAGTTCTTTTACTGGTTGCAACGTGAATGGGTACAGATTTAGAGTCAATGACTTGCATGAACTCACATCAGTTAATTCTGGGGTTGTGGTGTTAGGAAGCTGCTACCAAGATTCTGAGTCTAATTACTATGGTCGTTTACAGGATGTAGTTGTGCTCAATTATCACGGTGGCAAAAAGGTAGTTACATTTAAGTGTAGCTGGTTTGATACTGAAAAGGGGGTTAAAGTTGATCGCAATAGAATCACAACGGTGGATATCAAGTCACTGTTAAAGTCTGATGACGTGTACGTGTTAGCAAGTCAAGTGACTCAAGTGTATTAAGCTCCTAATGTCGTAAATACTCGAAGCCCCTGGTACACTGTAGTCACTACTAAAACATGCTCATTTAATGCTGATAACATGTTTGGTATGGATGAGGAGTTACAAGAAGATGTGAGCAACCCATTGGCCGTAGTGTTCCATGTTGAAGATGTGGTGAGTACTGATGTCATTGATGTACCTAACGATGAAGATGTCGAGGCCAACGTACACATGAATGATTATGTAGTCGTTGAGGATGATAACGATGATGGCCCGATCTCGGCCGAGGATGAGGAAGATACTGAATCCGAGAATGATATACATGTTGATTTTGATGGGTTTGATGACGTGCGTAATTGAAAATGAGCATTTATATTAGTACTTACCTCATATTGTTAAACCTTACATATTCGTATTCTACCAATTTTGTTATTGCAGTGGGATATTCATGGCTAGACATAGCAGTACTGGAGACGGTAGCCACGATGGAGGCTCTTCTTCAGGCGCGAGTAAGTTATCTTAACTAGGATTTAAATATATCTCAGGCTGCATTAATTATAATGATTATTGAAGTACTATGTTAAATACAATTATTACAGATGCACCTCGTCGACGACACCGAGGGACAAACCTCGGTATCTTTGGTCGTCCGTAAAAGATGCCACTTACTGATCATTCTGTGGATGTCATTTCCCGTGATAGAGTGTTACTATATTTGTACTATTTCTATCAGTTATTGCAAAACACAATTCACATAACACATATTGTTATACTTTTTCTGTAGTATACTAGACCCGGTGGCTAAGCACACCCTACATGCGATTTATTTGACGCATCTCCCGAGAGGGTGCATGCGGTTCAGTCAGTATGCGCTGTATGATGCCACTTTTATGCAGACCGTCTTGCGGGAGTTCCACGTAAGTTAAGCTTATTATCACCACATAGTTGTATTGGGATGACGAAATCAATTGTTCTTAATTTTAAATAATCTTTTGTTATAGGTTTATTATCAATTTGACCCAAGCATCTCTCAGTCAGCTGGCGATGCTGTGATTGAGCATCACGTCATTGCGAATTAATCTGGATGGCTGTATGAGATGCGATAGAAGGCAGCCCGGGCAGTTGTGGACCAGCCCGGGACCACCATCAGAGATCATCAGCCCCGCATAGTCCCCGATTTAGCCTGGGAGGCTATGTGTGCGCACTAGGAGGCTGATGACTTCAAGAAAAAGTTCGAGCAGGCGAAGAAGAACTGTGGTCAGCTCCGGATAGTACACACCACTGGTTCTTAGTCGTTCGAGGAGGCGAAGATGGTAAGTGCGTTGTATTTAGTTATTTATGTGTCAAGTTCTTAGACAAATACTTAAGACCTGTTTTATGAATGTTTGTATTAGGCATTGGGGAGGATCTTGGGCCGAGATCCTACCATGCTAGAGTTTTGGGATCGAGCCCACGCGCCTAAGGATGAGCGAGCTTTGTCTCAGGTTGCTTTAGCTATATGGGTAAAACTCGTCTTACTATTTAGCTTTTAATAATATTCAATCGTAAATAAAATGATATAATTAACATACGTATACGAAATACATTACAAGACCGATTTCAGAAGCTTCGGGACGAGCTTATAGCTGAGCTAGAGACTATTAGGAGGGGTTCTGAGCCGTTAGATTCCACCACCCCTCTTCCCGATATTGTATTAGATCGGGATGAGGAGCTGAGACTATGGGTCGCGTCTCAGGATCCCCCTACTAGCAGTACCGGCAGATATCGAGTTTTAGGTCTGCCGAGGATACCCGCATATACACTTCCTGGAGGTAATATTTTTTTATGTTTCATGAAATTATCCGAATTTATCACATTATATAAATTATTATTAGTAATCGAATTTGTATCTCTTTATAGGCTCCGGCCAAATACCAAAGATCCGAGAGCACATGTCGGACCATCTTATACGGGCGCTAGCTTGGATGACAATATCTTTCTATGGTGATAGGGGCCAGACGGATAGGTTCCATACTTAGATCCGGTCTTCGGCGTCGGCGCCTGCCTTCGATTCTCATCTTCACTAGATTACTCAGATATTATAGCGAGGGCCTCTGCAGAGAAATACGGGATTACCCCGGAGCGATTTGACGCTTGGAGCAAGAGATGTCCGGATGGTGATTACCCTCTTGAGGAGGCTTTTCGTCCGCCCCCACCTACTCAGGTATTCTTATTATTTATGATTTTCAATTAAGGCTAGTTGTTTGTTAATTCTAACATATATATATACGGACTAATGATTTATATTTTTGATTCTATCAACAGGGTGGCGATGGCGAGTAAATTTGGCGATGATGAAAGCGGTGTGGTGATGATGAGCGGCGAAGCACGAGGTGATTTCCATACACCGTAGCAAATATCGTTCACCTCTTCCCGATGATGATACTTTTACTAGTTTATAGTTCATTTGTATATATTCATGATATTGTAGAACTTTTGTATATATTGTATTATCTAATTGCGTCTGTACAACTATTGTAAATTATATTGTTTAACATTTGTAGAACATTAGCTTATATTTGTAATTGGTTAGCTTATAATACGTTTTGGTGGATATTTGAATGTGAATGTGAATGATAATGAGTTGAAGATTACATTTTAGTGCTACATTTCATATTTGAATGTGAGATACTGTGTTTATATTATCGTATTTGGGTTGTGACGAGATTACGGTGTACATTAATGGGTTTAAACACCTGGAAATTGAACTTTTAAAATCTGTATAAAAAAAAATAGTTAATTTCGACGGAATAGGGTATTTGCTACGGAACATCCCTCGGAGATAACAAATAACCAATTTTTAATAAATACCAAAATATTCAAAATTTAGTCGTAAATACGCTATCTTCGACGTAACGTGTCCGTCGTAAATACACTATGTTCGATGCAAATTCCGTCGAACTTAATAAGTAGTCATTTTTTTTATAAATATTGGGTTATTTTAATTTTCAGTCGATAATAAAATACGTTCGAGGAAATAATTCCGTCGGAAATAGGGCCTATTTTATCCGACGGAAAGTTTCGTCCTATATATTATGTCGAAAATAGTTAATGTTCGACGCAAATCCGTCGGAAATAATTTCGTGGAAGATAAGTAATATTCGACAGAATTTTTGACGGATCTTATTTTCGACACGGTTATTTACGACCGAATTTCGAATGGATATTTCCATCGGGAATAGTTTTTTTGTTCGACTTAACAGATTATAATTTAACGGAATATTCATCTTCAAATTAAATTTGTTTTCTTGTAGTGTATATTATTTCAATAATATAAAATCATATTTTCATAGGAAAAAAAATTACTAAAAACATTTCTACAATAAAATTAATTATTATAAGAATATAATTTATAATTATCGATAATTCTATCATAAAATTATTTAAAATTATTCGTAATTATTCATGTAATAAATAAATTTTATATTTATCACATAATACATACACATTACCTTGCACGCATTCTATCCTTTAAAAGTAATAATAAATAAAAAAAAATTATACGCAAAAATTCTGATTTATTTATATAGAAAATATCGGGTTATTACAGTAACCCTTAAGGGGAGGATTTATTTCTATCTATTGCATGGTTTACATTTATTATGGGTAGATAGATAGATGATATTGTACCGTGAACACCAAATCCCGCGAAATTGAAGTACCCGGATTTGGGGGTGTCACAAACTCAACATGCGGCAACAATGTTGGCTCGAGCTATTAAAAGATTAAGATCATACCATTCAATACCATCCTAGAAAAAGCGAACGTGGTAACTGACGCACTGAGTTGAAGATCATATGCGGGTATGAGTGCGATATTGTCAACGCTAAGGCCCATTTGGTATGACTTACAAAGGATGGAGATAGAGTTAAAGACTCTAGGGACCCACGTGATGATGTCAAATGTACGAGTAGAACCGACTTTAATCGATAAAATTAAAGATGCTCAAGCTATAAACCCGAAGCTGATGAGTATGAAGAAGAAAGTGCAAGAATGTGTTATTCTAAAAGCAAGAATCGACGAAAAAAGAATACTTTTTTTCTAAATGTTATTTTGAATATTATGGTGTGGATTTGACATAATGTTATAGTTGTGTGTAGTATTTTCAAAATTTTTCAAAGTATGCAAGTTGTCATAAAATATTCATTTAGTCAGGGAATATTCATTTTATCAGGGAATATTCGAAGGACGACACAATCATTAGTGGACCCCACAACGGAATTACTTTCGGGGTTAGAAAATGACAAAAATAACTTTTTATAAAAATAACGGCAAAAGTTTTACCGTTAACTTTTAAAATACCCGGTGATAAAAGTACAGTAATATGCGTGGTTGCATAATAGCATATGGTATTGTACAATATCTTTGATTATTGATGCTTACGAGTGAAGTCACTCAGTTTTGTTCAATTATTTCCACAGTAATTGCTGCATAGTATCTCACGTTATTGATTCAACTATTGTCACAATAATTTATATTATTAAATCTATAACGCCCGAGAAAATTAGATTTATATGAGAATTAAATTTTTATTTGATTATGTGAATTAAATAAATTTAATTGATTATTTATGTAAGTAAGCTATGTGAAGGTCGTTTTATGACCTAGAATGTGCGGATGTGGTTAGGATTCAGGCTATGTTCTAGAGTTAATTGTTTTGAATTTCCAAGATGAAAATAAAAGTTTTACAAGTATTTCTATAAAAACACTATTCATTCGTTTCTAGTCGGTAATTAAGTTTGAAATTCTGAGAAATGCGTAATGATAGAATACGAAGATGAGATGGAATATTTAATAGTAATTCAGTTATGGCAAACAAAGTTTTCACTCGCGGACTTAAAACATAAGGGTTGGGAAAAGTGAATTCCGAGAAGGAAATAAAATATGTATAGTGATTAAGATTATTATATGTAGGATATACTTTAGTATAAGTATTATATGAAGATTTAATATATGACGTATATCTAATATCGTATGAATCTTTATCTGAAGAGAATACGTGAGTTATGCGCGTAGAAAACGATTGGTTCTTAATAGACTTAGAGTTTAATGACTTTGTATAATCCAATTAGATTTGGATTATATCAAGCCCAACGAATTGTGTAATCAAGCCCAAGTTAAGGCCCGATGTTAAGTTTAATTAAGCTTGATCCAATAAAACTGAACCGTGGATTGAACCGATAGGTCACCGGATGGGTAAAACCCATGGGGCAACCCATGGGGATGACCAGTGGACCTTGTGGGCCGGCCACTTGGCCACCAAGAAAAGTGACTACTTGGTGGCTAAGACTTGAATAGTAAGGAGGTTTGGGAGGATGACCATTATGCCCTCTATTTGGTTTTCCTATAAAAGAAAGCTTAGGTTGTTCATTAGTTGTTTTACAAACTTTGTCCAACTTATATTTAGAGAGAGAAAGAGGTAGAAACAAAGTAATCAAGCTACTTTGAAGCAAAACATAAGGAGTTTTACCAAGAACGTGAAGAACGAAGAGGTAAAAATTTCGTAAACGTTAAATTTAAATCTTTTCAATTCCTTTTTCATAGAGAATCATAGATTGGTGGAGCATGCCTATTATGGAGGAATAACGATGGGTTTTAAATGCTTTAAAACATTGATAAGTTATGTTTAAGTAGAAATCGTAAGGGTTTACGTAAATTTAAACCGTAGAAACCATTGAACGTTAATTTGGTTGTTGATGGACAAATTGAAAACCATCATTGATAGGGTATGTGCATATTAATTGGTTAGGATGTAGATAAGGAATCAATGGAGTTGTTCCATTTGATTTGGCATATAGAACACGAGTAACGGAGTTATATCGAATTTTACAGAATTAGACGTTAAACGTCAAAAACGTAGAAATCTAGGATTATAGTCAAAAGTTGTCGTATGACTTGGAAATGTTAGTTTTCAATGTCAACATGTGAGATAAGGTATTCGAGAGTTATGGACTCAAAAATCATCGAATTCTGATTTAGAACAAAGAAAACGAGTATTGAAGGCTCAAGAATGATAAACGAACGCTCGATAATGAACTTAAGAGTGAATTCTAAGTTAACGGATTCAGAAATGTAAAAGTCTTGCATGAACACTTAGAGTATGTAAAATGGGAGCTAAAGGCTTTTGAACGGACCAATTTGGACTTATAAAAAAGAAGTTATGAGCTCGGGAAATCATCAAAAATTTTACTATAAAAAATTTTCTGGGACTGAGGTCTGGCGCTACAGCACCAGACAGAGTTATACATGCTGCGTCGCGGTGCCATGTACAGTATGGGT
The DNA here is from genome assembly GCA_020205615.1 of Panax quinquefolius. Taxonomy (NCBI): domain Eukaryota; kingdom Viridiplantae; phylum Streptophyta; class Magnoliopsida; order Apiales; family Araliaceae; genus Panax; species Panax quinquefolius. The sequence goes on from CM035168.1 coordinate 30,584,504, forward strand.
AGTCACTGAAGAGTGGAGCCATAGGTCCACTCATACGTATAAGTCTCGTCTTGCAACAGCCGACTCAGGTTTTTTCCATCGTGAATCGGCGCCAACGCCATTGTTGCAAGGAAGAAGGCTGTACACTAAACGCCGATAGTAGGAATGGGTTGACCAAGTTGGTTTTGTAATTCCAATTTATTGGTAACAAATAGTAGAATGTATATGTACTTAATATACATGTAAAAGCTCAGTCTTAAATCATTTATATAGTGATAACGTTAGAGAATTAAGTATGGTTTAATAGAAATTAAACTAAGAACGCAAAGTGTAAGTAAACCGTAAACGGTATTCAACATTGGTACTTCACCAATAGTAATTGAGTCTCAGTTAATAACTTAAGAATGTTAACAAACTGTAATGAGAGGGCAGTAAGTCGGATTGACATTATTAATGAAATAATTTCAATTAAGACATAGAAGAGAAAGAAGTTGGTAATAACAATGTGATGAGATTGTTTAATAGTTAATTACAGTGTCCTATGTGAATATATCATGTAGATACTGTAAATACTAAAAACTGTTAAATATTTTATTCGAAGACGCTTGAAGGCAAGTTTTCTTAATGCTTGTCTAACCTTCGTGTTAGCTGAGTTTTCTGTGATTCATGTGATAAGTTGCATGAATGATTTTAAAGAAAGGGTCAATGCCAGTTTTAACTCGGTTAGACTATTCTTAAGAGTTAGATGGATTTGTGTACATGTCTTTCTATATAGAAATGATAACGCTATCCTATACCAAGTATTTGGTACAGATTTAAAGGTAAGTTTGTCTATGAACAAACAAAAGTATTTTTCATCGTTTATTCGATGGGCACGCGAGTTTGCCAAATCTTAAATGTAAATACATTTAACGGATGAATGTTGATCACCTAGAAGTGCTCATAAGAAATGTCGGATGTACGGCCTTTAGTGTTGTTATGTCCTTTTCATGTATGAAAATGAAAAGAGTATGTTCATGGCCTTTCGACCGGTTCAGAATTCCTAAGCTATTATATATATTCTTTGGAATTGATGTTATGGATTGAGAAGTGCTAGTCAATGTTTTATAGTACTTCATAACTATTTGTTTAGTTATAGAAGATAATCATATAATTCTCGAATGCGGTACTGATATTATCCTATGTTAGACTTGCTGAGCTAGTTATACTCATTTCTTGCATGAATTATATGATTGCAGCTAAGGCCGAGCGAACTGAGATTTCTAAAAGAGATAAAGGCAAGGCTAAGATGGATAGTTAGGTATCCTGCAATAGATTAGTATGGTTGTATGTATTATACTTATGAATAACAAATGATGTATTCGGTTTATGAATTTGGGAAAGGATTTTATTATGATTGTAATAAGAGTATAGTAAATACATTCATTGTGTTGTGGTTTCAATGAAATGAATGTATAATTACGAGAACCGTGTAGCACCATATGTCGGGTTGGAAGATACCCAGAATTGGGGGCATCACAGGTTGGTATCAAAGTATTAAGTTATAAAACTTAAGGGGGAAGAACCTTAGGCTAATAACCTCGCAAGGAAGGTAAATTCCGAAGGAAGTAAATTCGAGTCGAATGAGTTAAAAAGGTATTGAGGAAACTCAGTACCGAAATATTTAAAAGATGGAAATTAATCCTAAATAAATTAAATTTGATTTGTGCTTATACGATTATGTATTATGTACTAATCAACATGTTATGTGTTATTGTAGATGTCGAACGATAGCTTGATGTATAGAGACATACACGTGGTGAGCAAAGAGTCTGTGAATAGAATAGAGCATGTACCTATGCCGGTGGCGGAGGTACCGTTAGTAATTCTGGAAGATTCGGAGTCAGAGGAGTATATTTCTGAGGAGGATTACTCTGAGGAAACTATGGGAATAACATCATACCTTGATATGATGATAGATGTGGAAGAGGATATGGAGGTAACATCGATTAATATGGTGGTACCTACTCAGGAGTCAACACTTCCAGATGCAATGAGATCATTGTATCTGGAAGTACTTGATAGGAATGTGCAACTGCGCACAGTGGTGCAGACACAGAATGAAGAGATTACCGCTCTTTGTGAGGCGAATGAGTCTGCAGAAGAAGATTTTGAGTCATAGCACGATGAGAAGGTGCTTATGATAGATAAACCTAAGTATTATAAGGAAAAGGCTGTAGAGCTTCGAAAGAAACTGGCTGAGAAAGACCAGAAGATAGCACGGATGTCATACATCCATAACTGTGCTCATGAGGATTTCAAGCTGAAAATTGTTTGTTATTCTATTGAGTCAGGGCAGACTTGACATACGATTAGTCGAGATATTGTTTCGATTTTAGCAAATCAGAAACATGAGAATGTCGTAAAAGGCGTTGTTAGGAGATCGATAGATCTTTTTATAAAGGACGTAAAACCCTCTTTTTATAATTAAAGGGTAGTCTTTTGTAAATCCCAATTTTATAAAAGTCAATCATGATAGTAATGTAATAGCTTTTGGCTATGGAAGCAAAGTGTAAATAGTTTTGAACTATGAAAAGTATATTAATACAATGAAGTTTTTATTAAATGTGCTTGTTGTGGTATGAGTTATTATTGTGGAATGATAACTAAATAAGTAAATAGGTAATAATGAAACTTTATTTATTTAATCAGCATAATGCCGCCAAGAAGAAGACAACGTAATCAGGAGGCTAAGTCACATAATGATAACTAGGGGGGTCCAAATAACCCTATGCAAGAGTTCGTTAATTTATTAACATCAGCATTTAACCAAGCTGGGGGTAGAGCTCTAGTAACACCTAGGGTAGCTAGAACGACTACCTTTAAATAATTTTAAAGTGTTGGTCCGCCGGAGTTCAAAGGAACGACGGACCCATTAAAGGCCCAGACATGGGTGAAAGAGATAGAGAAGGCGTTTATTATCACAAACGTAGGTGAGGCGCAAAAGACTCCTTTTGCGACTTACATGATGAAAGGGGAAGCCAACTATTGGTGTGAGGCTCACCAGGGTAGGGCTAGAATGGAGGCGGTTTTGTGGGAACAATTCAAGAAGGTATTCTTCGAGAACTACTTTCCTACTAGCATGCAAGGGCGGATGGAGATTAAGTTCTTAGAACTTAAGAAAGGGGACATGACGGTTCCCCAATATGCAGCCAAATTCAATGAATTGGCAAGATTTGCTCCACATCAAGTGGACACGGAAGAGAGGAAGGCTCGTAGGTTTGAGCAGGGCCTGAAACCCTGGCTCTACAGTAGGATTTTGGTGTTCCAGAGTGCTTCTTACGGGACCATTCTGGAAAAGGCAATTATAGCCGAAGGTGGTAGTGAGGCATTGACTCAATACCACAAGGAAAGAAAGAATAATAATAAGAGAGAGGGAGGAACTAAGGCCGAGGTTTCCAGTGGTAGTGGCAGTATGTCAAAACAGAAAAGTTTTAACCCCGGGAATATTGGGGTGAAACAAGAAGATCCTAAACATAGGATGGAGGCATGCAAGACATGTGGAAAGATTCATTTGGGAATCTGTCTGAAAGAAAAATCAGTTTGTTATAACTGTGGATAGGAGGGACATTTATCACCCAACTGTCCTAACCCTAAGAAAAATCATGGTTGTTTTGTTTGTGGATCGTTGGACCACATGGCAAGAAATTGCCTGAAGAAGGGGTTAGAGGGTAAGAAAGGCTCTGGTAGTGGTAAGTTAGCCATTACTGGACCAACACCATTAGCGGGTAGACCCTCAGCCTATACTTTTAATATGACTGTCCAAGATGCAGTTGCATCATCGGATGTAATAGCAGGTATCATTCCAGTCAATGAAATAAATGCTTATGTGTTATTTGACTCGGGTGCTACTTGTTCTTTTATAGCATGTGGATTTGCTAAGCAATTAGGTTTAATTCCTAAAAAGTTAGAAATAACTTTAGACGATAAGGTAGCAAACGAAGAGATAATCCCCATTGAACATATTCATAGAGATTGTTGCGTTGATATTAGAGGTAATAAGTTATCGGTAGATTTAGTACTGATAAGGTTGAAAGAATTCGATGTAATTCTTGGTATGGATTGGTTGATTAACTATAAGGCTATAATAGATTGCCATAGGAAAAGTGTGAACCTTCGGCTTTCTAAGAAAACCAAGGTAGTGTTCTTCGGTAGTAAATCACCGAGACGCTTTTGTTATCTAATGATGACACAAGCTAGAAAGATGTTGAGAAAGGGATGCGTAGGTTATTTGTGACATGTTGTGGATACCTAAAGAGTGGGAGCATCATTGGAACATATACCTATAGTTCAAGAGTTTACAGATGTATTTTCGGAGTAATTATCGGGTATTCCGCCGGATAGGGAGGTGGAATTTGTAATTGATCTGTTACCGGGTACGACAGCAGTTTCAAGGGCACCATATAGGATGGCGCCAGTTGAGATGAAGGAGTTAATGGTTCAACTATAGGAACTATTAGATAGGAAGTACATTCAACCGAGTGTGTCTCCTTGGGGAGCACCGGTATTGTTTGTAAAGAAAAAGGATGGGTCGTTATGACTTTGTATCGACTATCGAGAGTTGAACAAGTTAACGATTAAGAATAAATACCCGTTGCCCAAGATCGATGATCTATTTGATCAGTTGAAAGGGGAAAAGTATTTTTATAAGATAGATTTGTGTACATGGTATCATCAGTTAAAAGTGAGGAAAGAGGATGTACCTAAGACGACATTCAGGACTCGTTATGGTCATTACGAGTTTTTGGTTATATCGTTTGGGTTAACTAATGCGCCAGCCGCATTCATGGATATGATGAACAAAGTGTTCAAACAATATTTGGACAAGTTCGTCGTAGTGTTCATTGATGATATTATAGTCTACTCTAAGACGCCAGAAGATCATTCTGAACATTTAACGATAGTGTTGGAAACACTAAGGAAGGAGCAGTTGTATGCGAAATTCACAAAGTGTGAATTTTGGCTTGAACGAGTGCAGTTTCTAGGACATGTTATCGATAAAGATGGCATTTCCATGGATTCAGCAAAGGTAGAAGTGGTTAATGAGTGGGAATAACCAAAAATACCAACCGAGGTTCAGAGGTTTTTGGGGTTAGCGGGATATTATAGAAGTTTCATCTAGGATTTTTCTAAAATAGCTACTCCGCTGACAAATTTGACGAGGAAGTCAATGAAGTATGTGTGGACTGAAAAGTGTGAGAATAGTTTTTAGGAACTAAAGAAGAGGTTAAGTGAGGCACCTGTATTGTCTTTGTCAGATGATACGGGGAATTTTGTAGTGTATAGCAATGCTTCGCATAGAGGAGATCTGGGTTATGCGTGCTTTCATACAAAGATATGGCAAGGTCATCACAGATGCGCATCACGTCGATTAAAGGATTATGAGAAGGCTAATCCTACTTATGACCTAGAATTGGCAGCGGTAGTTTTTGCCTTAAAAATATGGAGACATTATTTATACGGGGAGAAGTGTGAGATATACACGGACCATAAAAGTCTGAAATATATCTTCACACAGAAGGAGTTGAATATGAGACAGAGAAGGTGGTTAGAACTAATAAAAGATTATGATTGTAATATCTTATATCATCCGAGAAAAGCAAATGTAGTAGTTGATGCGCTAAGTAGGAAGGGTAGAGAAAAGTTGTCAATGTTAACGACTCAGAATGAGTTAGTAACAGAGATTGCGAGAATGGAATTAGAAGTTAAATCACCAGATGAAGTAATGGAAATGTTATTCTCAATGGAGGCTCAACCGACCATAGTGGAACGGGTTAAGGAAGTGCAATTAAGCAATGTGGAATGGGAACATATGAAGAAGAGAATGGAAGACGAAGAAAAGACTAAATATAACCTCGATAAGGAGGGATTGCTTCATTTTGAAGGAAGAATTTGGGTTCCAAATAATTCTAAATTAAAAGAGGAGATAATGAGTGAGGCCCATAGTTCGAGGTACTCGATACATCCTGGTAGTATGAAGATATACCAAGACCTTCGTTGAAACTTTTGGTGGCCAAACATGAAAAGGGAGATAACAGAATATGTAAGTAAGTGCTTAACTTGTCAGAAAGTTAAGGCTGAACACCAACGACCTAGTGGGTTGTTGCAATCATTAGAAATTCCAGAGTGGAAATCAGAGTATATCACAATGGACTTTGTGTCGGGACTTCCAATATCAAGGAAATGATATGATGCAATTTGGGTAATAGTGGATCGATTGACGAAATCGACTCACTTTCTACCAATAGGAGTTAAGTATAACCTAGAACAATTAGCTAAAATGTATGTCAAAGAAATTATTTCAAGACATGGAGTAACTGTTTTGATTGTGTCAGATCATGATCCACGATTCACATCAAGCTTTTGGAGGAGTTTACAAGAACAAATGGGAACGCAGTTAAGATTGAGTACGGCGTATCTTCCTCAAACGGATGGACAAAGTGAGAGGAAAATTCAAAATCTTAAAGATAGGTTAAGATCTTGCGTTATGGATTTCAAAGGGAGTTGGGACGAACATCTACCGTTGGTAGAATTTGTGTACAATAATAGTTTTCACGCTAGTATAGGCATGTCGCCTTATGAAGCATTGTGTGAGAGGAAGTGTAGAACTCCACTATGTTGGGATGAAGTAGGTGAACGTCGAATGTTGGGACCTGAGATGGTACAACAGACGACAGACATGGTAAAGCTAATACATACTCGATTGGTAGCTGCTCAAGATAGGCAGACGAAATATGTTGATCGTCACAGAGAGAAGAGGTAATTTGAAGTAGGGTCTTATGTTTTTATGAAAGTATCGCCTTGGAAAGGAAAGATACATTTTGGGATGAAAGGGAAGTTAAGTCCAAGGTTTATAGGACCTTTTGAAATTTTAAGAAGGGTAGGAGAGGTAGCTTATGAAGTAGCTTTATCTCCAGAAATGGAACGTATACACAATGTGTTTCACGTGTCTGTATTGTGTCCCTATAAACCGGACTATAAACACGTAATAGAGTATGAATCTATTCAGATAGAGAATGATTTAACGTATTAAGAACTTCCAGTTCAAATTGTTGGTAGGAAGGAATAAGTTTTGAGAAATAAGATAATACCCTTGGTGAAGGTGATTTGGAGGAAACCATAATGCTGAAGAAGCAACGTGGGAACTGCAAAGTAAAATGAAGGAAAATTTTTCTCATTTATTTATGTAATTATAGCGAGATTCTGAGGACAGAATCCTTATAAGGGGGGAGAATGTAACGCCCGAGAAAATTAGATTTATATGAGAATTAAATTTTTATTTGATTATGTGAATTAAATGAATTTAATTGATTATTTATGTGAGTAAGCTATGTGAAGGTCGTTCTATAAACTAGAATGTTTGGATGTGGTTAGGATTCTGGCTATGTGCTAGAGTTAATTATTTTGAATTTCCAAGACGAAAATAAAAGTTTTCCAAGAAATTTCCGTAAAAACATTATTCATCCGTTTCTACTCGGGAATTAAGTTTGAAATTCTGAGAAATGCGTAATGATAGAATACAAAGATGAGATGGAATATTTAATTGTATTTCAGTTATGGCATACGAAGTTTTTGCGTGCGGACTTAAAACCTAAGGGTTGGAAAAAGTGAATTCTGAGAAGGAAATGAAATACGTATAGTGATTAAGATTATTATATGTATGATATACGAGTATGATACTATTTAGTATACAAGTATAGTAGGAATATTTAATATGACATATAATATGAATATCGTATGAATGCTATACGAAGAGAATACGTGAGTTATACGTATAGAATATGATTGGTTCTTAATTGACTTAGAGTTTAAGGACTTTGTATAATCCAATTGGATTTGGATTATATCAAGCCCAATGAATTGTGTAATCAAGCCCAAGTTAAGGCTCAATGTTAAGTTTAATTAAGCCCGATCCAAGAAAACCGAACCGCGGATCGAACTGATGGGTCACCGGATGCGTAAAACCCATGGGGATGACTCATGGACCTTGTGGGCCGGCCGTTTGGCCACCAATTAAAGTGATTACTTGGTGGCTAAGACTTGAATAGTAAGGAGGCTGGGGAGGATGACCATTATGCCCTCTGTTTGGTTTTCCTATAAAAGAAAGGTTAGGTTGTTCATTAGTTGTTTTACAAACTTTATCCAACTTATATTGAGAGAGAGAAAGAGCTAGAAACAAGTAATAAAGCTACTCTAAAGCAAAACATAAGGATTTTTACCAAGAACGTGAAGAACGAAGAGGTAAAATTTCGTAAACGTTAACTTTGAATCTTTTTTATTCCTTTTTCATAGAGAATCATATATTAGTGGAGCATGCCTCTTATGGAGGTATAAAGATGTATTTTAAATTCTTTAAAACATTGATAAGTCATGTTTAAGTAGAAATCGTAAGGGTTTACGTAAATTTAAACCGTAGAAACCATTGAACGTTAATTTGGTTGTTGATGGACAAATTGAAAACCATCATTGATAAGGTATGTGCATCTTGATTGGTTAGGATGTAAATAAGGAATCAATGGAGTTGTAATATTTGATTTGGCATATAGAACACGAGTAACGAAGTTATGGAGAATTTTACGGAATTAGACGTTAAACGTCAAAAACGTAGAAATCTCATATTAGTAGTCAAAAGTTGTCGTGTGACTTGGAAATGTTGGTTTTCAATGTCAACACATGAGATAAGGTATTCAAGAGTTGTGGACTCAATAATCGTCGAATTCTAACTTAGAATGAAGAAAACGAGTATTGAACGCTCAAGAATAATAAACGAACGCTAGATAATGAACTTAAGAGTGAATTCCGAGTTAACGGATTCGGACATGTAAAATTCTTACATGAACACTTAGAGTATATAAAATGGGAGCTAAGGGCTTTCGAACAAACCAATTCGGACTTATAACGAAGAAGTTATGAGTCCGGGAAGTTCATCAAAAATTTTACTGTCAAAAATTTTCTAGAACTGAGGTCTGGCGCCGCACCGCCAAACAGAGTTATGCATGTCGTGCCACAGCACCATGTACAGTACGGGTAGTAACTAAAGAGTGGCGCCATGATCTTGAGAGATAGGGGTTTTGACACATCGCTGTGAACCGTAGGCGGCAGCATGCCGCTATTATTGCAAGGAAGGGTCATGCACTTGACACCTAGGCGGTAGGAATAGGTTGACCAAGTTGGTTTTGTAATTCCAATTTATTGGTAAAATATAGTAGAATGTATATGTACTTAATATACATGTAAACGATCAATCTTAAATCATTTATATAGTGATAACCTTAGAGAATTAAGTATGGTTTAATAGAAATTAAACTAAGAACGCAAAGTGTAAGTAAACCGTAAACGGTATTTAGCGTTGGTACTTCACCAATAGTGATCGAGTCTTAGTTAATAACGTAAGAATGTTAACAAGTCGTAATAAGAGGGTAGTAAGTTGGATTGACATAATTAATGAAATAATTTTAATTAAGACATAGAAGAGAAAGAAGTTGGTAATAACAATGTGATGAGATTGTTTAGTAGTTAATTATAGTGTGCTATGTGAATATATCATGTAGATACTGTAAAGGCTGAGAACTGTTGAATATTTTATTCGAAGACGCTTGAAGGCAAGTTTTGTTAATGCTTATCTAACCTTTGTGTTAGCTAAGTTTTTTGTGATTTATGTGATAAGTTGCATGAATGATTTTAAAGAAAGGGTTAATGGCAGTTTTAACTTGGCTAGACTATTCTTAAGAGTTAGATGGATTTGTGTACATGTCTTTCTATATAAAAATGATAACGCTATCCTATGCCAAGTATTTGGTATGAATTTAAAGGTATGTTTTTCTATGAACAAACAAAAGTATTTTTCATCGTTTATTTGATGGGCACGCGAGTTTGCCAAATCTTAAACGTAAATACATTTAACGAATAAATGTTGATCAACATAGAGTACTATAGGCTGATCACCTAGAAGTGCTCATAAGAAATGTCGGATGTACGACCTTAGTGCTGTGATGTCCTTTTCATGTATGAAAACGGAAAGAGTATGTTCATGGTCTTTCGACCGGTTCAGAATTTCTAAGCTATTATATATATTCTTTGGAATTAATGTTATGAATTGAGAAGTGCTAGTCAATGTTTCATAGTACTTCATGACTATTTATTCAGTTATGGAGATAATCATATAATTCTCGAATGTGGTACTGATATTATCCTTTGTTAGACTTGTTGAGCTAGTTATGCTCATTTCTTGCTTGAATTATATGATTTCAGCTAAGGCTGAGTGAACTGAGAGTTCTAAAAGAGATAAAGGCAAGGCTAAGATGGATAGTTAAATATCCTATAATAGATTAGTACGGTTGTATGTATTATACTTATGAACAACAAATGATGTATTCGGTTTATGAACCTGGGAAAGGATTTTATTATGATTGTAATAAGAATATAGTTAATACATTCATTGTGTTGTGGTTTCAATGGAATGAATGTATAATTATGAGAGCCGTGTAGCACCATATGTCGGGTTGGAAGATACCCGGAATTGGAGCATCACAAAATCAATAATTGAGACGACAAAGTTATTCATATTATTATTTACATTATTGACGATGTCTAGAAAATTCTTTCAAGGAAAGGGGTTTGGTCACCTAATTGCGTGCCGATAAAGAGAAATCCTTATTGGAAAGCCTTTTTTTTCCTTGGAATGATCTTGTTGTTAATATTGTGAGTTATAATATTAATGATGAATGTTATTAAAAATGTGTTTTGTGAAGCCAAGTGAATTGAGATAAATAGAAAGTTTTATATATATGTCAATATATATATATATATATATATATATATATATATATATAGTAAGGGGTTCCATCCACAGCAACCTGTTGCTCTGGAGCAACCCTTTTTTTGACCTGTTAAAATTTCGACTGGAGCAAAAAAAAAATCAATGTCAAGCTGGGTTCGCTCCACAAAGAATCGATTCTTTGTGGATGGAAACCCTATAATTATTATATATATATATATATGTGTGTGTGTGTGTGTGTGTGTGTGTGTGTGTGTGTGTGGTGGGTGGGGGTGAATGTGCCCGTGAGTTTGTGGCGTGTGGGAAGGGTTTTGTGTGTGTGTGTATATATATATATATATATAAATTTTGTTTTATTAGATTATAAATAGAATATATTATATTTTATTTAAAGTTTTCGTTTTATTAGAATATTTTATTGCATAATGCTGCATAGTAAATAAATTTTTTTCAAAAATTCGGCCGAAGGATTTGGCGCCCGTGAATGTACTCTGCAGTCCGTGATAATTTTTTTCTAAATAGTATCCTTTCATTCTCTTATAAATAGGATGCTTAGTTTAGAATTGAAAATCACACCAAAATCAGAGAATTCTTCTTCTATAATATTTAGGGTATTTCATTAGAGTTTAAGGAAGCTTTGAGCGTAGAAAATAGTACAAATTTTCTTCAAGAATATCACCGCCATACAATTCATAAGTACTCTCCTTTTAAGGTAAGGGATATTATTTTTGTTTAATACTCATAAGAAATAATATTTTTTTCCATACTCTGTAGTATGTAAGTAATATTATTTCGTTTTAGATTCCGAATTATACACTCATTTTGTTAAGTATTGCTTCTATACTCCTTGAAATTAGAAGAATATCCTTAAAATTTTTGCTTCATCTAGTATCGTTTCACAAGGATATTTTTTTGAATATTCTTGTTAAATTTTGATCTTTTCATGCCGGGATACTATTCATAGGGTACTATTCACGAAGTACTATTCACTCATGTACTATTCACCCGGGGTACTATTCATGACAAAAATTGATTTCTTTCTGTCCAAATTATTTTCGGAATATTATTCTTTAGTTTTACTCCACAAAGCACTTAGCATGTTGACAATTTGGACATTTTTAAACTATGGATAAATTAAAAATATTTAATATTTATCCTTGATTTCGATGATTGATGCTTATATCATTGTTATCATCCTTATGTTTATATTGTGATAAAAGTCGTAATTGGCCCGTAGTGCATATATGGACTGTTGATTGGTATGATTATGACTATGTATCAGTATAATCATAACCTGTAATGTTACAAATGATGTGGTAAAAGTCCTCATTGTCCTGTAGTGCATTGATGGACAGTTGTTGGCATGATCATGATCATTGGTGATAATAACGAATATCATTGGCCCGTAGTGCATGGATGATTCATGGATGTGATAATGATGAATATCCTTGGCCCGTAGTGGATGAATAATTCAGTGATGTGGATTATTTATTGAGCTGAGTCTCAGCAATAAAATTGATGATAAACTTTTAAATCACAGAAGATAGTAGATATCATTGTGACGCCCCCAAAATAGGTATACATCACCCATCTTGAGTCGCCAAATACATGGTACAAAATTCAAATACAACTTAATAATACAACTGTCGTGTAAAATACGACAAAACATAAACTGAGAATTTTAATACGAATATTGTCTTCTAGACAGTATTCAAACTCAAATGGAGTCCTCAATACATTTATTATCACACTATTTCATAGAATAGTGAGGACTACTAATACAAACATCTGGACCGTCACTCCGTTCCCCGACTAGTCCCGGCTACGTTCTCATTTCCTGAGGAGAACAATGAAAGCAAAAGGGTGAGCTAAACTAGCCCAGTAAGAAATATTGTGATTAAGATAATGTATAATAATTTATCGTTAGCCTTCAACAATGTTAAAATGATAAAATATAACAAACATCAAGTTTAAATATAGCGGAACAAGCAATCCATTAGAAGAGTCAAGTAGAGCATGATATTTACTATCTTCTATGATTTAAAAAGTTTTTCATCACTTTTATCGTCGAGACTCAGCTTAATAAATAATCCACATCATCGAATCACCCCTGCACTGCCGCCAAGGATATTCTTTAGTATCACGGCCACAAATTATCCATGCACTACGAGCCAATGATATTTGTGTATTCATCAATGGTCATGATAATGCAAAAACTGTCCATCAATGCACTACGGGCCAATGAGGACTTTTACCACATCATTTGTAATATTACGGTCATCATAATACCGAATAATCCTTGGTCATAATCATACTAAGTCCATCTATGCACTACGACCACAGATGACTTTCATCATAATATAAACATGAGGATGATGACAATGATATAAGAATTCAATTAAATGAAAGCAAAGGTTAAATTTTTAAAGATTTATAATTTAATTTATCCAGAAATCAATAACGTCCAAATTGTCAACATGATACTGCTCTACGGAGTAAAATTCAAGAATAATATTGTACCAAAAATAATTTGGACCGAAAACAAATTAATTTTTATCATGAATAGTACCCCGGGTGAATAGTACTCGAGTGAATAGTACCCCATGAATAGTAATTCGAGAATAGTAACCCTTGAATAGTACTCCGGCATGAAAAAATTAAAACTTATCAAGAATGCTCAAAATAATATTTCCATTAAAAGATACTGGATGAAGCGCAAATATGAAGGATATTCTACTAATTTCATGGAGTATAGAAGCCAAAACTTTAACCGAATGAGTATAGAATTCAAAATCTGAAACGAAATAATATTACTTACATACTACAGAGTATGGAAGAAAATATTATTTCAAGCGAATATTGAACAAAAATAACATCCCTTAGCTTGAAAAGAAGAGTATTCCAACTGGTATAGCGGGGATATTCTTGAAGAAAACTTTCACTATTTTCTACGTTCAAAGCTTTCTTAAACTCTAAAGAAATACGTTCAAGATTATAGAAGAAAAATTCTCTGATTCTGGTGTGATTTTTCAATTCTAACTAAGCATTGTATTTATAGGAGAATGGAAAGGATACTATTTAGAAAAATTTCTCATGGACCAACAGTAGGAAATCAATCAAAAATTCACGGGCTGAAACTTGAAAATCTTAAGACGTCCGTTTTTAAAAATAATATTATAAAATTCAAGTAAAACAAATAACTTTATATAAAATATAATATATTCTATTTTTCATAAAAAACAAAACTTATTATAATATATAATAATAATAATAATAATAATAATAATAATAATAATAATAATAATAATAATAATAATAACATCATTACTCCCTCCCGACCAAGTTATCATATTCCCCCTCCTATTTCTAATTCACTCTTTTGACTTAGTACTCCATTTCCCACCAAAACCTATATTTATATAATAGTACTTTCATCCACCACCCGTGAATCCTGCAAACTCCATCTCATTTCATTTTTTTCTTCCACATATGGGCCCCACATATGGCACCCACCCTTATAACTTTTTACCGATTATTTTGAAAAATTTGATAAATGAAAGTCCATATATTAAGCCAATTTATAACAAATACTTCATAAAAATTACCTCAATATTTTTAACAACATTTATCATTATTATTATGATTCGTAATATTTAACAACCAGGTCATTCCCAGGAAAGAGGGGGCTTTCCAATAAGGATTTCTCCCTATTGGCGAGCAATTAGGTGACCAAACCTCTCATTGATAGAAATTCTAGACATCATCAATATTGCAAATAATAATATTAATAACTTGTCATCTCAATTATTGATTTAATAATATAAAATATTATACTGATGATACTATAATAATAATTGAATCAATAATATAAGATATATAATGCAGCAATTACTGTAGCGATAATTGAGTATAACTGGGTGACTTCTCACGTAAGCATCAATAATCAATACCGTGTGCTACTATGCAACCACACGTATTACTGTACTTTTAACACCGATTATTTCAACAGTTAACGGTAAAACTTCCGCCGTTATTTTCATAAAAAGATATTTCTGTCGTTTTCTCATTCCGAAAATAATTACGTTGTGGGGTCTACCAATGATTGTGCCGTCGTACGAATATTCCATGTTAAAACGAATATTCCCCGACCAATCGAATATTATATAACAACTTGCTTACTTTGCAAAATTTATAAATAATACCCACAACTTTAATATTATAACAAATCAAACCTTAATATTCAAAAATGATATTTATAGAAAAATTCATCTTTATTCATAAAAGCTGGGGTCTTACAATCATGCTCTACTTGACTCTTTTAATGGATTGTTTGTTCTGCTATAGTTAAACTTGTTGTCTATTGTATTCTATTAGTTTAACACTGTTGAAGGCTAACGATAATTTATTCTGCATTATCTTAGTCATAATATTCTTTACTGGGCTAGTTGAGCTCACCCTTTGTTTTCATTGTTCTCTTCAGGAAATGAGAATATAGCTGGGACTAGTCAGGGAATGGAGTGACGATCTAGATGGTTTCTTTAGTAGTCCTCACTATCCTGTGAAATAGTGTAATAATAATTGTAATGAGGACTTCATTTGTGTTTTGCTATTGTCTAGGAGACAATATTCGTGTTAAAACTCTCAGCATATGTTACACGACAGTTGTATAATTAAGTTTGTATTTGTATGTTGTACCATGTATTTGGCGACTCAGAATAGGTGAGGTATACCTATTTTGGGGGCGTCACAGTAGGTATCAGAGCTTAGGGATATGATCCCTGGCTGAGATTTGAGACTAGAACTAGGAGGGGAGAGATAGGTAAATCCTTCGCTAGTATTACCTACCTAAGTTTATTTGTTATTTAATTGGTCGGTCAGAATATAGGGGTAATATGTGGTATGTCAATTAACCCTTATTTTGTGGAAGTATTTGAAAATGGCATCTGAAAATGTTGAAATAAGCAATGGAGTACAGGAGACCGTTGAGTCACCATAGATCAATAACTAGGATAATGTGCATCGGGAAGGCAACAATCCTTATATAAATAACAACACCGACCAAATGATGAACGACGGGGTGTATAAGAGCTTTCTGGCGAGAGAGACTCATGTTTAAAATGCAGGTGGAAGCACTGACAACTCTCGGATGGTCACCGCTATGTAATTCAAAGAGTTGGGACCACCGGAGTGTTTGGGAAAGCCAAAATCACTTAACGCAGAGACGTGGATTAAGTAGATCACCAAGATATTTGATGTCTTGGGATTCTCCGAGGAGCAAAAGGTTGCCTTTGCACCTTCATGTTGCGAGGAGAAGCAGATCATTGGTGGGAGTCTGTAAAACATACTCAACCTGCCGCACTAAAGATGTCTTGGGAGAATTTCCAAGAATTGTTCAATGATAAGTACTTTCTTAAAAGTATTCGTCACATGAAGAAGGTAGAATTCATCAAGTTGGAGCAAAACAATATAACTGTATCACATTATGAGGCTAAGTTTTCTGAGTTATCCCGGTTTGCATCCAATTTGGTAGATAATGAGGAGCGAATAACGCGAATGTTTCTAAGAGGTTTGAAACCCAAAATACGTCAATACATCATTTCTCATAAACTTTGCTTGTATTCAGATATTGTGAATAGGGTTCAGTTATTGGAGTGCAATAATGAGTCAACCCAACCAAGAGATAGTAGCCGGAAAAACGATAATACCAGTGGTAGCAGTCATCGAAGAGGTGACAACAAACGTGGAGGAAATCAATATGCCAAAAATGGTAACCACTTTTGTGGTAACCTTAGCCAAGATAATAGAAGAAATGAGTCAAGTGGATATTTCAAGAAGAGAAGGTTCAATAATGATGGAAGGAAAGCAGCACCAACACCTATTTTCAAGAAAGGAGAACGACCACCGGTCGTATGTTACAAATGCGGAGGGGTGGGACACATCAGTCCAAACTATACGCAGCAATCCAAAGCGTGTTACAATTGCAAAAAAGAAGGTCACCTAGCCTGATTTTATCTTGTAGTGAAGATAAGTCCAGCTGGGATGGAGGCATCAAAGGCCATCCCAAACAAGTCAAAGTCGGTAGTTCAAGAGAGAGTATTTGTCGTGACCTCCCAAAAAGCGAGGAACCCGAATGAAGTCTTCACGGGTAAGCTAATCATTAACTCGTGCAAAGTCTATACCTTATTTGATACCGGCTCTACCCATTCTTTTATTTCTCCTACTTGCACTCAATGTTTAAATTTAACTCCGGAGAAATTAGACTTTGAATTATCTGTTGAAACTCCATTGGGAGAAACCTTCATTACATCCACTATTTATAAATCTTGTTTGATTCAAATCGGCACCCTCACGTTACCTGTCGATCTTATCTCTTTGAAAATACTTGCATTTGATGTGATTTTAGGGATTAATTGGTTAACTACTCATCATGCTAAAATTGATTGTTTTTGTAAGGTTGTTAGCTTTTATATTCCTAACCAACATATTATACGAATTCAAGCAACCGAACAACAAAAGTCAATTAATGTCATATCAAGCCATAAAGCCATTCATTTATTAAAAAACGTATGTCAAGCATTGTTAGCCCATGTCACGAATTTAAACAAAAATACGTTAAATTTGAATGATATTTCTATTGTTAATAAATTTTCTGACGTATTCCCTAAAGAACTTCCTGGCCTACCCCCAGAGCGAGAAATTAAATTTTGTATTGACCTTGAACCCGGTACAAAACCCATTTCCAGAGCCCCATATCGAATGGCTCCTATTGAACTTCAAGAGTTAAAAACTCAACTGCAAGAATTGTTAGACATCAGTTTCATTCATCCTAGTACGTCTCCTTGGGGTGCTCCTGTTCTTTTCGTAAAGAAGAAAGATGGGAATATGCAAATTTATATTGATTATCGGGAGTTAAATCATTTCACCGTCAAAAATAGGTACCAGTTGCCTCGAATTGATGACCTGTTTGACCAGTTGAAAGGTGCCAAATTCTTTTCAAAGATCGATCTTCGTTCCGGATATCATTAGTTAAAGATTAAAACTGATGACATTTCAAAGACTTCTTTTAGAACTCGGTACGGGCATTACGAATTCCTAGTCATGTCTTTTGGATTGACTAATGCTCCTGATGCTTTCATGGATATGATGAACCGAGTATTCAAAGAATATTTGGATCATTTTGTGGTTGTCTTTATTGATGGCATCCTTATATACTCCAAAAGTCGTGAAGACCATGAGTAACACTTGAGGCTGATACTCTTAAAGTTTCGTGAGAACAAGCTATACGCCAAGTTAAAGAAATTTAGGTTCTGGCTTGAGGTCGTAGCATTCCTTGGGCACGTGATATCAAATCACGGAATATCTATTGACCCAATGAAGATTGAAGCAATACAAAGCTGGGAGCAACAGAGGTCAGTGACCGAAGTACGTAGCTTTCTAAGTTTAGCTGGTTATTATCGAAATTCGTGGAAGGGTTTTCTTAAATTGCCACTCCGTTAACTCAACTGACTCGAAAGATATAAAATTTGGTTGGAGCGAGGAATGTGAGAAGAGTTTCCAAGAACTCAAGAAGAGACTCATTTCAGCACCTGTTCTGACAATACCATCTGGTTCGGAGAGATTTGTTATCTACAGTGATGCTTCAGGAAGAGGGTTAGGATGTGCTCTCATGCAACATGAGAATGTCATAGCCTATGCCTCATGAAAACTCAAAAATATGAGAGGAATTATCCTACTCATGATCTAGAGTTGGAAGCTATCATTTTCGCACTTAAAATATGGAGGCATTACCTGTATGGGGAGAAAGTGGAGATCTATACAGATCATAAAAGCCTCAAATATTTCTTCACCCAAAAGGAGCTCAACATGCGATAACGACGTTGGCTCGAGCTATTAAAAGATTATGATCATATCATTCAATACCATCTTGGAAAAAGCGATCGTGGTAGCTGACGCATTGAGTAGAAGATCATATGCGGGTACGAGTGTGATATAGTCAACGCAAAGGCCCATTTGGTATGACTTACAGAGGATGGAGATAGAGTTAAAGACTCCAAGGACCCACGTGATGATGTCAAATATACGAGTAGAACCGACTTTAATCAATAAAGTTAAAGTCGCTCAAGCTACAAACCTGGAGCTAATGCGTATAAGGAGAAAAAGTACAAGAATGTGCTATTTCGGAAGCAAGAATTGATGAATGTGATGCCCCCAAAATTAGGTATACGTCACCCATCTTGGGTCGCCACTTACATGGTACATAAATTCAAATACAAACTTAATTATACATCTGTCGTGTAACATACGACAATACATAAACCGAGAGTTCTAATAGGAATATTGTCATTTAGACAATATCCATACTCAAGAGTCCTCATTACATTTATTGTCACACTATTTAATGTAATAGTGAGAACTACTAATGCTATCTTTGGGACCATCACTCTTTTCCCAGACTCGTCCCGGCTATATTCTCATTTCACAAGAAGAACAAAGTGAAAGAAAGGGTGAGCTCAACTAGCCCAAAGAAGAAATATTATAACTAAGATAATGCGAATAAATTATCAATAGTCTTCAACAATGTTAAACCGATAAAATATAATAGACAACCAGGTTTAATCAAGAATATGAATATGCAATCTATTAAAAGAGTCAAGTAGAAAATAAAGTCTACTATCTTTTAGGTTTTAAAAGGTTTTCATCAATTTTATCACTAAGACTCGCTTTAATGAATAAACCACAATATCTAATCATCCCCGTACTACTATCAAGGATTTTCATCAAATTATCAATGGTGGTCACTACTATACCAATCACCCCGGTCATAATCATACCAAAAACTATCCATCATTGCATTACACGTGCCAATCGAGGAATTTTGTCACATCATTTATAACAAGCCATGATTATACCGAATGATCCTCATTCATAATCATACTAAGTTCATCTATGCACGTAAGCCAAAGATAACATAATATAACATGAGGATGATGACAATGACATAATAATTCAATAAAACAAGTTCACGAATTAATTTATTCAGAACTAATAACGCCTAAATTGTCAACATGATAATCGCTTTGTAGAGTAAAATTCAAGAATGATCGTAAGAATATTTCCATGAAAAGATCTTTGGATGAAACGCAAATATCAAGAATATTCTACTAATTTTATGGAGTATAGAAGTCAAAGTTTTAACCAACCGGGTATAATAAAGAATGGAATAACAAACGAAATCACCATGCATGCAGTACTTCACATGATAAAGTTTATTCCAATGTAATAATAATAATGAGAACCGTGTCGTGAAATTCACAATCGGCTGTGATGTTCCAACAGTAATAATAAAGATGGAACTGGATCCGATTGTAAAACACACGATAGGATATTCCAACATAACAATAAAAAGCGGAACTGTGTCCTGTAAAACACACACGCATGTGATGTTCCAATGTAATAATAATAAAGACGGAATAATATAAGGATTTCACCAAGTATAGGGGAGTCCAGATATACAAAGTTATTCCAATGTAATAAATAAGAATGGAATAACATAAGGATTTCACCAAGTATAGGGTATGCCATAGATACGGGTTATTCCAACCGAATAATAAAGAATGGAATAATGTAAGTTCTCTTCGTGAATAAGAAAGAATAACACCCTTACGGCACAACAAATAATATCCCTTACCGTAAAAGACACCGGGATATCAAAGTATTAAAGTACCGTAATACTCTTCTTCTTTCTCTCTATAGATTTTCTCTATAGCTTCTCTCTATAATTTCTCTCTCTAGAGTTTCAAAGAATTCGTAAGAAAATAATGAAGAATGAGCTTATTTATAGGAAAATAGAATGCATAGTAATTAATCCATGAACGGTCCAGTTGATTTACTTTAATCTGACGGTCCATATTTAAAGCAAAATCTTTTAAATAAAATATCATATATTCTATTTATATAAAAACATTTTACTATGCAAACACTATGCAACACTATGCAAAACACTATGCAAAAACACTATGCAACACTATGCATAATAAAATATAATATATTTTATTTATAGAATAACTTTAATAAAGTATTCATTTTTATATAAAAGATGTTTCGCTTTATTACGTTAATAATACAAATAAAACAAAACGTCATTATCGCTATAATAATTCATATTATTAATCGACAATAATGGAATCAAACCGAGTGACTTCTCACATAAGCATCAATAATCAATACCGGTGTGCTACTATACACCACCACATGACATCAGACTTTTACTATTGAGTAGTTCAACAAGATCAACGGTAAAACTTCCGCCGTTATTTCAATAAAATATTTTTGTCGCTTTCTCAATCCGAAATAATTTACATTAGGGGTCCACCAATGATTGAGCCGTTGTACGAATATTCCCTGCTAAACCGAATATTCCCCGACCAATCGAATATAATATAACCACTTGCATACCTTGCAAAATTTATAAATACTACCCACAACTATAATATTATCTCAAATTCACACCATAATATTAAAAAATTATTTCGACAAAATTTAAATCTTTATTGATAAAATCTGTGGTCTCACAATGAAGATGGAATACTTTGAGTGAAATCCAGACTTTGTGTTCCTAACGACTCTGATTTGAAGTATAAAATCATGATGGAGGCGCGCAACACACCGTTTGCAATCTATCCTGGGAGTACCAAAATGTATCGTGATCTTCAACATCCATTCTGGTGGAGTAATATGAAAAGAGAGATCGCGGAGTTTATCTCAAGGTGTCTAACTTGTTAGCGTGTCAAGGAGGAGCATCAAGTGCCAAAAGGTCCATTAGAACCACTTAAGATTCTAGAATGGAAGTGGGAGCACATTACAAAGAATTTCGTTACTGGTCTTCCCAAGGTTTCTCAAGGCATAGATGCAATTTGGGTCATTGTCGATAGATTAACCAAGTCTACTCATTTCTTACCTATACGAGAAACTTATTCACCTGAACGTCTTGATCGTATATACATAAATGAGATTATAAAACTACATGGTATGACAGTATCCATAGTTTCTGATCGAGACCCAAGATTCACTTCACGATTTAGGGTTAGTTTGCAAAAAGCTATGGGCACGGATTTACGATTCATTTCGGCATATCATCCTCAGATGGATGGGCAGTCGGAGTGGACTATTAAAACTCTAGAAGATCTATTAAGACTCTGTATCTTTGACTTCAAAGGAAGTTGGGATAAGTTCTTGCCATTAGTAGAATTCTCCTACAAAAATAGTTATCAAGCAAGTATCGACATGGCTCCATTCGAGGCATTGAATGGAAGAAAGTGTCGTTCTCCAGTATGCTAGGACGAGGTGAGTGAAGCAATGTTGTTGGGATTGGAATTGGTATGCCTAACAACAGAAAAGATTCAAATGATCAGGCAATGTATAAAAACCTCACAAGATCGACAAAAGAGTTATGCTGATCTTCATCAAAGAGATGTGGAATTCAATGTTGGAGATCATGTATTATTATGTGTTGCTCCATGGAAAGAAGTTACGAGAATTGGAAAGAGAGGAAAGCTTAATCCTCGGTTCATTGGCCCATTTAAAATCCTCGATTGAGTAGTAATTGTGGCCTATAGACTTGCTTTACAACCAAGTATGTCTCGTGTTCATAACATTTTTCACATATCTATGTTACGTAAATATGTGGAAGACCTGAACCACATTATTGTTTTAAAACCAGATGAGATAGCGGAAGATATTGTGACAACCCGGAAAATTGGATTGTCCAGAATTTAAGATTTAAAGAATTAGTTATTAATAAAATAAATTTTTATTAATACTATTCTGTGCTATGTGTTTATTAATCGTTCTAGAACCTAGAATTATTATAAATCGGGAGGATTCTGGCTATGAGCTAGACTGAACGAGTAAGAATTTTCAAGACAAAAATAAAATTTTTTCTGGAACAAAATATTTCTGGGGAAAAAGACGAAATAGGCACTATTTACCCGACGAAACCCTAAGGGTTAGGGTTTGAATAACCTAAGCCTTTCCGAGAGTTCGGTATGTCAAAATGATATTCTGTCAAAAGATTTGACGATAATATATCATGAAAAGTTAAGTAAGCCGATAAAAGTTTTTCTCAAAAAAACGTGCAGAAATAGGACAAAATAAAAACGACAAAAAGTATTATTATGTACTTTTCACTCGTTTAACTACGTTAGGAGAAGACATGAAGGAAAACACTTAACACCAAAAAGTGTTTTTCAGTTTTTCGGAGATCCAAAGAATACGTAAAAGTTAATCGGTAAAAGAAAGACGAAATATCCAAAAATATTTGGATTCCGAGAATCGCAGTTTTTGAATTGTCGGACGAATTCCGCAAGAAGGAAGCACGAAGCTTCCAAGCCTTGGTTTTCTATAAATAGGAAGCTTAAATCATTTGTTTAGGATTTTGAAAATCCTATAACTTTTGAGAGAGAGAAAGATTTTGGATGGGAGAAAGAGAAGGAAAAAGAAGAGGAAAAGCTTGCCCTAGTGCACGCTTTGTTCAACGGAGAAAGATTAAAGAAGAAAGGTAATCTGAAAACCTAACTTCTAGATAATTTTCTTTAAGTTTATATGTTAAAAACATAGCTTAATGAGAATAAGGAGTAAAAGATGTTAGGAATAGTTTCATATGGTTGAAATCATGAGAAAATGAAGAAATAAGAAAGTAGAAATTTAGTTTATAAATTTCTTAAGAAAGTGTAAGATTCATAATGAATTAGAACGATCCGAGTGGATTTTATGAATGAGTAGGTGAATTAATTTAGGAATGGTGTTCTATAGCATCAAATTCCAAGAAAAAGTAAAATTGTAACCAAAATATAGATTAAAAATGAAGAACGAACAAAGAACGCGAAGAACACGTGAAGAACGCAAAGAATGTTGTTGATGGACAAATTTAAAACCATTGTAGGATAATTGTTGTTGATGGACAAGTTTAAAAACATCACGTAAGTTAGTTGCTTATTTCTTGGTTAGAAACGTTCATGAAGAACGGATTAAAACTGAGCTATAACGAAGTTATGGCAAAAATTTTGTAAAAGATGAACGAGAATTAGAAAGTTAGTAAATGAAACTGAATGTGCAGGGTTTCATAAGAATGTAAGAGAATGTAGAAAATGTGAGTCGTGGACTCAAGAACGAACGAATTCCGAGTTCGGATGACCGAATTACGGACGAACGAACGAAGAACGTTAAAAACGTAAAACAAACGAAGGGAAAATATTAAGCCAATTCAATGGCATGTGAACGGATTCAAAACGAAGTTTTGTCCATGGGTAATCGAAGTACATAAGATAAGGGAAAAATGGATTTGGAATGACCTCATTCCGAGTTATAACAAATAAGTTATGGAATCGGGAAGTAAGCGTCTTAAGCAATTTCTAAGATTTAGAAAAAATTTCTAGGTTTTGTGTTTTCACACAGTAGTAAGCCAAGAGAGCTCGAGGAGGCTAAGCAATACTGCAACATGAGGCCCGCCATCACCATCGCTGAGTGGCACCGTGGCGCGAGAAATAGAGAATGGAGTGGCGCCACGTCACCTGCCTCGCTTGATTTGATAATCTGATGGCATGGCGCGAGAGGTAAAGGAAGAACGCAGCGCCAACGCCGCCTTAAAGACAAGGGCGATTGCCCAGATGATGAGCTTTTAACTGCTCAATTACAGGGGATGTGCAAGAAATAAATATGAACATGTAGTTCAACTAATGTATCACTTAATAAAGTGATTTAAACCTTTATTGAAGGTTGAATGGAAAGATTGAACGGGATTAAAAGATAGAGAATTTAAACGGTAGATTACGTAACCGATATCCAGGGACCGTAGTAGCGATAAACGAATGTAAGGAATTGCTATGATGGTGATTCCTTAGACGTTGAGTGACGAGGGTAATGTATAACATTTTAATGTTATGTCATGGTAATGAGAGATAAATGTAAAGCGTATAGACGTTGTGAACGCAACGTTGTTATGATGAACGATCGGTCTTAGCATACAACGAACTGTATGGCTTTGACATTAAGAAAGAATTTTGAACATGGGGTTCAGATGATAGTAATGAATGGAAGCGATTAAAACCTTAGATAAAGGTTGAATGAGAGATTAAGGGATGAACAATGTAAACGTTTAATACGTAAACGATTCTCGTGAATCATATTCACGTCGAGCGAACGTTCTAAGTATACATTGGTTGTATGACTTAGACGTTGATGAAAGTAGTAAGTAAGATATTAATTATCAAGAAAGCCATAGCGAACGATAAGAAGATTAATGAAAGTCGAATGGGAGTCGGATAAAGAATGTTAGAATGAAATGTTAGCGTTGAACTCTTTAACCGGCGTGAAGGTTAAGTGTACGCGAATATTAAACGGGCAGAACCTACACCCCGTGTATAGTTTGACTGTAAAGTAATGAAGATCAATGATTAAACCTGTGAACGGTGAAGAAGCTGAATTAAAGACAACTACGTATAACATAAAGACGCCGAGTTAATGTTTATAACTTGGATGATGTTCCTAGTCGAATGAACCGGACATTGTAAGATAAGAATAAGGTAACGTAAAATGCTTAATGTTATAAATGAGTAGAATGAACATTGAATAATCATTCTAAGTACACAAAAGACTGTATGACTTAGACGATGATGAATAAATCCTGAGGTATGATATTTAGTTGCCAGAAAGCCATAAGGAATAAGAAATTGACTTAACGAACATAATAGTTTAATAGTTCAAATAAGTTAAGATGAATTTAGGTTGTAGTACAATTGTAACCTTTGATGGTTGAGATATGGGAACTGGGCTAAACAATTCCTTTAGAGAGCGAAGGTATATACAAAACTAGCAACCGATCTAACTCACTATTATGGGCAGTGTAGATGAGATGGGAACTTGTTTGTTGGTTGTTTGTGGGAAACCACTCAGAGTACCATATGGACTACTAGAAGAGAAACGATGTGTGCTGAGTCCTAGAGAAGTTATAAGAAGAAGATAAGAATGTAAAGCATTAAAGATGATGAATGTATTGAGTAAGACATCTTCGTATGTCATGAAGCCGTAAACCGGTAGTAAAGGAAGTTAGTCGCGTAAACTTATTTTATAAGAATGTGAACCCTAAGAAGTGAAGATAAGTAAAACAATGGGTAAAGTCAAGTATATGACTAATTGGTGTATGTGTTATTTCCTTATGTGCTACATAGGAATTGGAATGAGCATTTCAGCGTAAACTATAAGTTGTAGCTGTGCGTAAGGCATGTTTCCTAACTTCATTCATATTTTAAATGAATGATAGTTTCTAAGACTTCTCAGATGTTGAACTTGAGAAGTTCTGTCTATGTACAAATGTGTGATATTTATACAAGGTGTTAGAATATATGAGACCTTGTGCCATAATTTGAACACTTCAGTGTTTCTGTGAGATGAACTGTTCTATGATTGAATTATTCAATATGAGAATGTTCTGTTTATACATGAACCATTATTGTTAAGTCTGTGTTATTGATTCTAGCCAGACAGAATGTGTATGAAAGAGAGTAGAGAATGAATGTATTTCAAAGTGAATGTGACTAATGTTTTAAAATGATAGGAATCGAGATTATTCCTATTATTCAAGCTGCTTCAAAACCTTTGTTCGGTTATTGAGGTCATAAAAAAATGTTTGAATTCTTAAAGTTGTTTGTTAAACTATTATGACTTGCTGGGCAATTGAATGCTCACACTTGCTTAATATAAAAACATTTTCAGCGAACGATGTTAGAACAATTTAAGGATCCCGTAAAGATCAAGCTGATCGTTATCTAGAAGAAGTGACATTCATTAGATGAATGAGCGTGAAGATCAAGCAAAGACTTGTAATATAGAATGATAGAATTAAACTATAGAATAGTTTAATGAACGATTATGTATCCTTGGTGGCGGATAAAAGTCACTCGTGCAAGATGTAAAGAATAATGTAATTATCATTATTTGTAATGGAGGAGGTTATAAGGTTTTAGAACCTGGGATTTGAGAATGTATGTTGTTATATTTAGCTATATAATGATGTATGTTTGGAAGAAGATGGGATTGTGACGTACGGAATCCGGATGATGTGGATTATTTATGATTATGAGTTATTCACATGATTGTGAACATGAACTGTTGATTGATGTTACAAGGATAAAACATTGTTGGTGGACTTTTAACATGGGGAAGATAATAAACTTTATGGTCTATTTGACTCTTCTAATGGATTGTTCATTCCGCTGCAACTATGGTTGAAAAGTTTTATCATCTACCATATGTTCTAAATCTCTGATTTATCACTGACGAAGGCTATTGATAATTTAATTATCTTTAGTCATAATATTCTTTATCGCCATTTAATTGTTTTCACCCTTTTTTTTCATAATTCCTTTCGTAATAATAAAAGTGTAGTTAGGGTCGAAGTGGGTAATAAGGGGAATAGAACGATGGTCTATAGCTGTTGAGGTTCTCCCTAAACAGTATGGAAATAATTTTATTGAGAACTTTAGATAAGTGTGTATACTTTATACGTCATTTAATAGTTATATTTGGTTAATCAAATAGGCACTACTACAAAACAGTAAATAGATAACGCGAAAAAAACGTTGTGGTTTTAGTCAAAAAAACGTCGTGGTTAAAGGTGTCGTCTATTTGACACCCTTACACAACGTTTTTAAAATGTTGTAGTTAAGCACAATACACAACATTTTTTAGGGAAAGAAAGTTGTAGATTTGTTTTTCAAAAATTAGCAGATGCTTAAAAACGTTGTAGAATGTATGATTCCACAACGTTTTTTGGATAAAAATGTTGTTGTTTATACAAATATACAACATTTTTAAAATGTTGTAGATAAAAAGAAAAAAAAGGTTGTGATTCACCTATATTACCAATGCAACTGCAATATGCCAATGCCATGATATATAGCTAAAATTACAAAGAATATTAATACCATACAATACGTTTACATCCCAATAATTCTTTGTAATGTCAATTATAAAGGATATTAATACCATACAAAAAACCCCAACCAAATTGCAAGGCAAAAGCTTAAATAGACCTTCTTGCTCTCAGCC
Source organism: Panax quinquefolius (assembly GCA_020205615.1). Lineage (NCBI taxonomy): Eukaryota > Viridiplantae > Streptophyta > Magnoliopsida > Apiales > Araliaceae > Panax > Panax quinquefolius. The sequence goes on from CM035168.1 coordinate 30,612,402, forward strand.
AGAAGTTCTTTTGCAGCAAGGAAGCAACACCATTGTTTCCAGCACTTACAGTTTTCAAGATGTCCATATCTTCTGTGAACTTGTACAACTCCTTGCAGCTGTAAGCATGAAAAGCAAAACATTTAATGATCACATGAAATTAAAATTTAAGATGCCACTTGTTGTTTACCATCACATAAAATAGAAAAGGAAAACTCTGTGCAGACCCGCTCTACTAGAATGCACCACTAAAATTGGATTTTTGAACAATATAAACTTTTGGGCCAGCGGCTCAGAAACAAAATTATGACACTTGTAGTATAGTGTGAACCTAAGGAAACACGTAATACAGAAAAGCAAACACGTAATACAGAGGAACAAACTGCAATCGGCGTGAATGATTCTTGTTTCTCAGAAGACAACCCAACAAAACAAATTTGCATAATTGTTCACAATTATTTACATATTACGTGGTCAAAGAGAGAGAGGGGAACAAAAAACACTAAAAAAGGCAGCTCCTTAATGAACATATGATAAATTGTTTTACTGAAAGAGTTATAAAAATTTACCATCACTAGATGAGTAACATTCTTCAACAGATTAGAATTTAAATGTACCAAGAACATAGAGAACTTACCATACAATGCATCTCCTTTTTCAGCATTATCTTAAATAATGGCATTTGGATAGACTGTAGCTTAACTTTCGCAAGCAAGGCTTCTAATAAGTGGATTTAGTATTGAATGTCATCCATTTAAGAGCCGCAGCATGCCGATTTTTGAGCAAGTTGACCATTTCCAGTCGCTGGATCTAGTTGATTGATTTTTAGTGTAGTAGGGTGCAACAATACAAACAAACAGCTACTCTCAACCATTTCTTCAGGTGATTAGAGTATGCAATCTTTGAAAGGTATTTCAATATGATTGTTTTTTTAGATTCAATTTACAACAGATGGGTGATTACCTCAGCCTTTGAGTCGGTGTTTGCAAGCCTTTGCTTTATATCCCTTGCAATAGAAAAGAAAACTTCTTCCACGTTGAGATTTGTTTTTGCGCTCTGTAGTAGAAAATTAATTTTAACCTTGAGAACAATGTAACCAACAACATGATATGAATAAATTCTCAGCATACTCACAGTTTCAAAGAATTTGATGCCATACTCATCAGCAAGTGCTTGGCCCTTGGAGGTAGGTACAACCTACAAAGATTTTAGTACAGAAATCATAATAGTTAAGATACTCTTAAAAAAATTCAACTAATGTACCCAAATTGAGGTTCAGGTACTAGCGGCATACCCTTTTGCTTTCATCCATGTCGGCCTTGTTTCCAATCAGTACCTTGTTGACATTGTCTGAGGCATGCTGCTCAATGTTGCGAATCCAGTTCCTGATGTCTATGAGGGGTAGAAATGCAAGATCCTTAGTAATCAAGACAAACTGTAAACTATAATTGTTGTTCGACACCATGAGACATTTTTTACCATACATGTTTGTAATACTGAATAAGATATCTTTTAAAAGCACTTATGAATCTTTTAGTGTTAGGTGTCTATTTGCTGACATTATTTATATACAAATCCATCTAAATCCTGGATAACTGAAGGTTGAAAAAGGAAAACTTACTGTTGAAAGATGATTCATCAGTAACATCGTAAACCAGCAAAATACCCATGGCTCCACGGTAGTAAGCTAGAAATATGTGTGGGAAAAGCAAAGTTAATTACTGGAAGATGTAAACATATAAACATGAAGAGACCGTTATCTACAAAAAATTGTAATAAACACTTTAATTAATATATATATATATATATATATATATATATATATATATATATAAACACTAATAAGAAACAATGAAGTGGTTTAATATAGTTTATAGAATTTTTTAATAACATTTGTTAACAATCAGGTTCAATTTGACCAGACAAAAACCACCACTTAATTAGAAGCTCACATAAGCTTCCTCCCATAGAAAACGTTAGATATCTTTCTAATAAATTTCTCAAAAAAGTTATACATAACATCAATCCATGGGGTCCTACTTATAGCACCATCACCACGGGTATAACAGTTTAGACAGCTACTAATAAAAAGTTGAAAAGAACATGATAGTTGCTTCCATACCATGATCAACATGGGCAATAACAGACATATTATGGATGTTCTGTTTATAGTCCATGATCCTTCGGAGCTCATCAGCTGTGAACTTCACTTGTATGGTACCAGGTAAATTGCCATCAAAATAATATATTTGTTCAACCAACCCAAAAAAAAATAAGCAACAAGGAAAACGCACAGAAAGTTTAAAAAAACAAAAAGAAGTTACTTACCATCTTGACAGCAATTGTCAAAGAATAAAGAGGGAAAAACCATCAGGCTATCAATAACAGCAGAGGTCGCATATCAGCTCAAACATGTATCTCGAATAGAACTCAATAACAGAAAATATAAGATAGTCATGCACGCACCAATGATTTTTAAATGTTCAATGTTCAGATACAAAGAGTATAACTCACAGATAAGTAAAATAGAGAATAAAAGTATTACCACTATCAGAATTCAATGGCCAAATATGCTTAGCTAGGGCCTTATTCATTTGAAACATACTTATAGAATCCACGCTGAAGAGCGGAAATTGAAATTAATTCACTCATAAAATTTCCTCTGATAGAAACAGAACTCAAGGACAAAGCATGCAAGAGGAGAATGAATGAAAGGCAAGAAACCTATATATTAATAAACACATAAAAATTATACTTCCCATTGAACCTTCAAGGTCAATAAGATGTGCCAGTGAGTGACGGACAGGATCGCCGAGAAGACGAAAACCAATGAACAACATTTTTCTTCAGGAAAGTTAAAATATACAAATTGTTTCTTTATCCCCTTGCCTTCTTATACAACATGAAAATTTCATTCCATATCAATCACTTGCGTATTAGGGTATTGAGCACCACCTCAAACAGAAATAGGGCCACTGCATCACCAAATGATAACTTGTAAACACTGCAGAAGTAACATAATAAACCCACATTGTTATATACAAGAGCAGTTAAATCTTCATCCTCAGATAGCAGAACATAATAAACACACAAAAATTTTAGAAATGTGTACATATATGAATAAGTTATATATCTATCACTGACTTTCAAATTCTGTCAACCATAACAACTAAATCTAAAAAATCAAGATTAAAATTTAAAATTATAAAAGTAATTTTAAAGGCTAACTACAGTCCATTAAACCACGTTCAAGCAAATAACATAATTTCAAACCCTAGATAGAGTATCAGAACAAACACAAATACACATATATAGAGATATAGGGATAGAAATTAGTACCAGCAAGAGAGAGAAGGCCATGGAGATTGGTACGGGTAGAAATTGGTACCGACAAGAGAGAGAAGGCCGTGGAGATTGGTACCGGCAAAAATTGGTACCAGAAACCTTTTTATCACCAGCGCCGCCGCCTTTCATCTTCACTGCTACTCCTTTTGTGCCGCTTTCTCTATCCTCCTTGGTTTTCAAACCCTTTGGCCTCCCTCTCTTCTTCGGCTGCGAAGCTGAAGATGTTGAATCCTTGGAGATTTTTGAGTTAAACCCTCTCTTCACAGGACCTACCAGTCTACCAGTAGTGAGTAGTGTTGAATCCATGGAGATTTCCTTGCTTAGTCGCAGGTTACCTGGACATATATAGACGTCGACGACTTGAGATGGGTCAAACTTTAGCGGTATTCTAGGAGAGATCCATAACTAGGGTTTTAGTTTTGTGAGCGAAAAAGAGCAGAGAAAGATATAACCATGCTCCGCGCTCGGTGTTTTAATTTAAATTTTCATTTAACTGTGAATTTTTGCTCCGTGTTTTTTTTGATAGACAACGTTTTAAAAAAAATGTTATCTATTTAAAATCAAAAAATTGCCCTTATAAATAGATAACGTTTTTTCATATATATCTACAATGTTTTTTTTAAAAACGTTATGAAAAAAAATACCATAACATTTTTATAAAAAACGTTGTGGTTTAAGTGTTTTCTATTTAGTACTTTGTACTGGTGAGGGTGAGGCGAACCCAACTTTGGAAGGGTGTTTTGCCACTATCATACAAGATGTCTAATGACATACGAATTCGTGTTATCATAAGATAGGGTTATGCACATCCACTTGATGAGTATATCTACGAGTACTACGTATATAATCTTGGAGTTTGGTTGAAATATAATTCTCAATTGCAGACAATGAAGATAATTATATGTCAAGAGAAGACTCACCACTGGAAAGAACATGATAGCAATCTTCTCATTTTTCTTTGGGGACTTTTGGGTCAACCAAGGGTAATACTCGAGTCATATGATAACTTAGACGCATGGCCTTCCATATACGAAGGTTTCCTTGAGCATTTTCCAAAGATTTTAATTTCTAAAACAGTTATTAACTGTACTATTATGTAAGGTATCATTGTAAGGTGTTGTGGTCGAGGCATCATGAGAGTTACATATATTTGTATTAAAGCTCACAGTTTAACTGTGGTCGTATTCTGTACGACAGTTGTATAAATGGAGTTGTCAGTAGTGTATTTTCTGGCGACTCAAGATGGGTGATGTATACCTATTTTGGGGGTGTCACCCTATGTGTTTATTAATCATTCTAGAACCTACAATGATTATAAATCGGGAGGATTCTAGCTATGAGCTAGACTGAACGAGTAAGAAATTTCAAGACGAAAATAAAATATTTCTGGGAACAAAATATTTCAGGGGAACAAGACGGAATAGGCACTATTTACCCGACAAAACCCTAATGGTTAGGGTTTGAATAACCTAAGCCTTTTTGAGAATTCGGTATGTCGAAATGACATTCCATCGAAAGATTTGACGATAATATATAGTGAAAAGTTAAGTAAGCCGATAAAGTTTTTCTCGAAAAACATGCATAAATCGGATGAAATAAAAATGACGAAACGTACTGTTATGTACTTTTCACTCGTTTAACTATGTTAGGGGAAGACATGAAGGAAAACGCTTAACACCAAAAAGTGTTTTTCAGTTTTTTGAAGATCTGAAGAATACGTAAAAGTTAATCGATAAAAGAAAGATGAAATATCCAAAAATATTTGGATTCTGAGAATCGCAGCTTTAATTTATCGACTAATTTCATGAAGATGAAGCACAACGAAGCTTCCAAGGGAAGCTTTGTGAATAGTATGGAGGTCTATTGAGGAGGTGTGAATAGTAAGGAGGTTGGGGCAAAATGACTAAAATACCCCTAGCCTTGGTTTTCTATAAATAGGAAGCTTAAATCATTTGTTTAGGATTTTGGAAATCCTATAACTTTTGAAAGAGAGAGAGAGAGAATTCGGATGGGAGAAAGAGAAGGAAAAGGAAGAGGAAAAGCTTGCCCTAGTGCACGCTTTGTCCAACAGAGAATGATTAAAGAAGAAAGGTAATCCAAAAATCTAACTTGTAGATAATTTTCTTTAAGTTTATATGTTAAAAACATAGCTTAATGAGAATAAGGAGTAAAAGATGTTAGGAATGGTTTCATATGATTGAAATCATGAGAAAATAAAGAAATAAAAAGTAAAAATTTAGTTTATAAATTTCTTAAGAAAGTGTAAGATTCATAATGAATTAGAACGATCCGAGTAGCTTTTATGAATGAGTAGGTGAATTAAGTAAGGAATGGTGTTCTATAACATCAAATTCCAAGAAAAATTAAAATCATAATCAAAATATCGATTAAAAATAATGAACGAACGAAGAACACGAAGAACACGCGAAGAACATTGTTGATGGACAAATTTAAAACCATCGTAGGATAATTGTTGTTGATGGACAAGTTTAAAACCATCGCGTATAAGTTAGTTGCTTATTGCTTGGTTAGGAAAGTTAGAAACATTCATAAAGAACGAGAATTAGAAAGTTAGTAAATGAACCCGAATGTGTAGGGTTTCATAAGAATGTAAGAGAATGTAGAAAATGTGAGTTTTGGACTCAAGAACGTACGAATTCTGAGTTCGGATGACTGAATTACGGACGAACAAACGAAGAACGTTAAAAACGTAAAACAAACGAAGGGAAAATATTAAGCTAATTGAATGGCATGTTAACAGATTCAGAACAAAGTTCTGTCCATAGGTAATCGACGTACGTAAGATAAGGGGAAAAATGGCCTTGGAACGACCTCGTTTCGAGTTATAACGATTACGTTATAGAATCGGGAAGTAAGCATCATAAGCAATTTCTAAGACTTAGAAAAATTTTCTAGGTTTTGTGCTCATTCGTGCATGCCACCCAGTCAAGCCTTGGGGGGCTGACAGATCTTGCAATACGAGGTCTTGAAACCATCATCATCATCGCCGAGTGCACCGCCACGAGAAATAGAGAAGGGAGTGGCGTCAGAGTGCCGATTTCGCCAGCTTTGACACTATAGAGTGGCGCTGCAGCACGAGGTAAAGGAAGGGGCACGGCATGCGCAAGCGATTGCAAGATAAAGGCCCAATGATGAGCTTTTAACTGCTCAATTACTGGGGGATGTGCAAGAAAGAAATATAAACATGTAGTTCAACTAATGTATCACTTAATAAAGTGATTTAAACCTTTATTGAAGGTTGAATGGAAAGATTGAACGAGATTAAAAGACAAAGAATTTAAGCGATAGATTACGTAACCGATATTTGGGGACCGTAGTCATGATAAACGAATGTAAGGGATTTCTATAATGGTGATTCCTTAGACGTTGAGTGACGAGGGTAATGTATAACATTTCGATGTTATGACATGGTAATGAGAGATAAATGTAAAGCGTATAGACGCTGTGAACATAACGTTGTTGTGATGAACGGTCGGTCTTAGCATACAACGAACTGTATGGCTTTTACATTAAGAAAGAATTTTGAACATGGGGTTCAGATGATAGTAATGAATGAATGCGATTAAAACCTTAGATAAAGGTTGACTTAGAGATTAAGGGATTAACAATGTAAACGTTGAATACGTAAACGATTCTCGTGAATCGTATTCACGTCGAGCGAACGTTCTAAGTATACATTGGTTGTATGACTTAGACATTGACGAAAGTAGTATGTAAGATATGAATTATCAAGAAAGCCGTAGCGAACGGTAAGAAGATTAATGAAAGCCGAATGGGAGTCGGATAAAGAATGTTAGAATGAAATGTAATCATTGAACACTTTAACCGACATGAAGGTTAAGTGTACGCGAATATTAAACGGGCAGAACCTACACCCTGTGTATGGTTTGACCATAAGGTAATGAAGATCAATGATTAAACCTGTGAACGATGAAAAAGCTGAATTAAAGACAAGTATGTATAATGTAAAGGCGCCAAGTTAATGTTTATAACTTGGATAATGTTCTGAGTCGAATGAACCGAACGTTGTAAGATAAGAATAAGGTAACGTAAAATTCTTAATGCTATAAATGAGTAGAATGAACATTTAATAATCGTTCTGAGCATACAAAAGACTGTATGACTTAGACAATGATGAATAAATCCTGAAGTATGGCATTTAGTTGCCAGAAAGCCATAAGGAATAAGAAATTAACTTAACGAACATTATAGTTTAATAGTTCAGATAATTTAAGATGAATTTAGGTTGAAGTACAATTGTAACCTTTGATTGTTGACATATAGGAGCTGGGCTAAACAATTCCTTCAGAGAGCGAAGGTATATACAAAATTGGCAACCGATCTAACTCGCTGTTATGGGCAGTATAGATGAGACGGGAACTTGTTTGTTGGTTGTTTGTGGGAAACCACTCATAGTACCATATGGACTGTTAGCAGAGAAATGATGTGTTCTGAGTCCTAGAGAAGTTATAAGAAGAAGATAAGAATGTAAAGCATTAAAGATGATGAATGTATTTAGTAAGACATCTCCGTATGTCATGAAGCCGTAAACCGGTAGTAAAGGAAGTTAGTCGCGTAAACTTAGTTTATAAGAACGCGAACCCTAAGAAGTGAAGATAAGTAAACCAATGCGTAAAGTTAAGTATATGACTAATTGGTGTATGTGTTATTTCCTTATGTGCTACCTAGGAATTGGAATGAGCAGTTTAGCGTAAACTATAAGTTGTAGCTGTGTGTAAGGCAAGTTTCCTAACTTCATTCATAATTTAAATGAATGATAGTTTCTAAGACTTCTCATATGTTAAACTTGAGAAGTTCTGTCTATGTGCAAATGTGTGATATTTGTACAAGGTGTTAGAATATATGAGGCCTTGTGCCACAATTTGAACATTTCGGTGTTTCTGTGAGATGAAATGTTCTATAATTAAATTGTTCAATATGAGAATGTTCTGTTTATACATGAACCATTATTTTTAAGTATGTGCTATTGATTCTATCCAAACAGAATGTGTATGAAAGAGAGTAGAGAATGAATGTATTTCAAAGTGAATGTGACTAATGTTTTAAAATGATAGGAATCGAGATTATTCCTATTATTCAAGCTACTTTATAACCTTTTTTCGGTTATTAAGGTCTTAAAAGAATGTTTGAATTCTTAAAGTTGTTTGTTCAACTGTTATGACTTGTTGGGCAATTGAATGCTCACACTTGCTTAAAATAAAAACATTTTTAGCAAACGATGTTAGAAGAACTTAAAGATCCCGTAAAGATCAAGCTGGTCGGTATCCAAAAGAAATGCCATTCATTAGATGAATGAGCATGAAGATCAAGCGAAGACTTGTAATATAGAATGATAGAATTAAACTATAGAATAATTTAATGAACAATTATGTATCCTTTTTGGCGTATAAAAGTCACTCGTGCAAGATGTAAAGAATAACGTAATTATCATTATTTGTAATGAAAGAGGTTATAAGGTTTTAGAACCTGGGATGTGAGAATGTATGTTGTTATATTTAGCTATATAATGATGTATGTTTGGAAGAAGATGGGATCATGACGTACGGAATCTGGATGTGAAAATAGACTGGATTTCGGGGTGTTACAGATATAACGTATGAAGAGGTACCTGTTAAAATCTTTGATAAGAAGGAACATATTCTACACTCCAAGATTATACATCAAGTCAATGTTTTGTGGAGAAACCACAATGTTGAGAAAATGACCTGGGAGTTAGAATCTGAAATGAAATCAAGGTATCCTCACCTCTTCGACATACCAGGTACGTACACCAATTTCGAGGATGAAATTTCATAAGAAGGGGAGGTAGTAAGAGCCCAACTTTTATGAATAAAGATTTAAATTTCTCTAAATGTTATTTTTAATATTATGGTGTGGATTTGATATAATGTTATATTTGTGGGTAATATTTTCAAAATTTTGCAAAGTATACAAGTTTTCATAAAATATTCGTTTGGTCAGGGAATATTCGTTTTATCAGGGAATATTCGTACGACGGCACAATCATTGGTGGACCCAAAAACGGAATAACTGTTGCGGTTAGAAAACGACAGAAATAACTTTTTATAAAAATATCGGCAAAAGTTTTACCGTTAACTGTTGTAATACCCGGTGATAAAAGTACAGTAATACGCGTGGTTGCATAGTAGCTCACGATGATTATTGACGCTTACGTGAGAAGTCACTCAATTTTGTTCAATTATTGCCACAGTAATTACTGCATAGTATCTCACGTTATTGATTCAATTATAGTCACAATATTTTATATTATTAAATTAATAATTGAGACGACTAAATTATTCATATTATTATTTACATTATTGACGATGTCTAGAAAGTTCTGTCGAAGAAAGGGGTTTGGTCACTTAATTGCGAGTTAGTAAGGAGAAATCCTTATCGGAAGGCCACCTCTTTTTGGGAATGATCTGATTGTTAATAGTGTGAGTTATAATATTAATGATGAATGTTATTAAAAATGTGTTTTGTGAAGCCAAGTGAATTGAGATAAATAGAGGGGATTTTTATGAAGTATTTGTTATAAATTTTGCTTATTACATGGACCTCCACTTACTCATTTTTCAAAATTGTCGGTAGAAAGTTTTAGATATATGTCATTATATATATATATATATATATATATATATATATATATATATATATATATAGAATGGATCCATCACGGGAGTCCAGATCTGGAGTAAAATGCGACCCAAATTTTTTTTTTTTTTTTTTGCTTTTTTTTAAAAACAACTAAAAAATATTATGGAACTGGAATTTTTACATAATACAGTATTTTGGATGTGATTTGGATACATATAACAAAACATGTTTGTACAGACTGTAATTTTTTATATTTTTTTAGTTGTTCTTAAAAAAAAGCAAAATAAAATTTCCGCATTTTAATAAAATGCGGGAGTCCGGATAGGAACTGGACCCTATATATATATATATATATATAAAGTTTTATTTTATTAGATTATAAATAGAATATATTATAATTTATTTAAAGTTTTTGTTTTATTAGAATATTTTATTGCATAGTAAATCAAATTTTTTTAGAAATTCGACCAAAGGATTTGGCGCCCTTGAATGTATTATGCAGTCCGTGATAATTTTTTTCTAAATAATACCCTTCCATTCTCCTATAAATAGGATGCTTAGTTTAGAATAAAAATCACACCAGAATCAGAGAATTCTTCTTCTATAATATTGAGCATATTTCTTTAGAGTTTAAGGAAGCTTTGAGTATAGAAAATAGTGCAAGTTTTCTTCAATAATATCCCCACCAATTCATTCAGAAGTACTCTCCTTTTAAGGTTAGGAATATTATTTTTGTTCAATACTCATAAGAAATAATATTTTTTTTCCATACTCTGTAGTATGTAAGTAATATTATTTTATTTCAGAATCCGAATTCTACACTCATTTTTTAAGTATTGCTTCTATACTCCTTGAAATTAGTAGAATATCCTTGAAATTTGCGCTTCATCTAGTATCATTTCACAAGGATATTTTTCTGAATATTCTTGTTAATTTTTGATCTTTTCATATCGGGGTACTATTTATGAAGTACTATTCACAGGGTACTTTTCACCCGGGGTACTACTCATGATAAAAAATAATTTCTTTCTGTTCAAATTATTTTTGGAATATTATTCTTGAATTTTACTCCATAAATCAGTTATCATGTTGATAATTTGGAAAATTTTTAAATTATGGATAAATTAAAAATCTTTAAAATTTATCCTTGATTTCGTTAATTGATGATTATATCATTGTCATCGTCCTTATGCTTATATTGTGATAAAAGTCATATTTGGCCCGTAGTGCATATATGGACTGTTGATTGGTATGATTATGACTATGTATCGGTATAATCATGACCTGTAATGTTACAAATGATATGGTAAAAGTCCTCATTAGCCCGTAATGCATTGATGGATAGTTGTTGACATGATCATGACCATTGGTGATAATAACGAATATCCTTGGCCCGTAGTGCATGGATGATTCGTGGATGTGATAATAATGAATATCCTTGGCCCATAATGCATGGATAATTCAGTGATGTAGATTATTTATTGAGCTAAGTCTCAGCGATAAAATTGATGATAAACTTTTAAATCATAGAAGATAGTAGATATCATGCTCTACTTGACTCTTCTAATGGATTGTTTATTCCGCTGCAGTTAAACTTGTTGTCTATTGTATTTTATTAGTTTAACACTGTTGAAGGCTAACGATAATCTATTCTATATTATCTTAGTCATAATATTCTTTATTAGGCTAGTTGAGTTCACCCTTTATTTTCATTGTTCTCTTCAGAAAATGAGAATATAGTTGGCACTAGTCAGGGAATGGAGTGACGGTCCACATGGTTGCTTTAGTAGTCCTCACTATTTTGTGTAATAGTGTAATAATAATTGTAATGAGGACTTCATTTGAGTTTGGATATTGTCTAGGAGATAATATTCATATTAAAACTCTCAGCTTATATTACACGATAGTTGTATAATTAAGTTTGTATTTGTATTCTGTACCATGTATTTGGCGACACGGAATGGGTGATGTATACCCATTTTCGGGGTGTCACGGCTATGGGCACGGATTTATGATCATTTTTGCATATCACCCTTAGACGGACGGGCAGTTGGAGAGGACTATTCAAACTCTTGAAGATCTATTAAGACTCTATGTCCTAGACTTCAAAGGAATTTGGGACAAGTTCTTGCCAATGGTGGAATTGTCCTACAACAACCGTTATCAAGCAAGTATAGGCATGGCTCCATTTGAGGCGTTATATGGACACAAGTGTCCTTCTCCAGTATGCTGCGACGAGGTGGGTGAAGCAATGTTGTTGGGACCAGAATTGGTACGTATGACAACTGAAAAGATTCAACTGACCCGGCAAGGTATACAAACCTCACAAGATCGACAAAAGAGTTATGTTGATCTTCATCGAAGGGATGTTGAATTCAATGTTGGAGATGATGTATTGTTACGTGTTGGTCCATGGAAAGGAGTTACGAGAATTGGAAAGAGAGGAAAGCTCAACCCTCGATTCATTGGTCCATTTGAAATCCTCGATCGAGTAGGAACTGTGGCCTATAGACTCGCCTTACCGCCAAGTATGTCTCGTGCTCATAACATTTTTCACATATCTATGTTACATAAATATGTGGAAGACCCGAACCACATTATTAAATTAGAACCAGACGAGATAGAGGAAGATTTAACGTATGAAGAAGTACCTATTAAAATCTTTGATAAGAAGGAACATATTCTACACTCAAAGGTTATACCTCAAGTCAAAGTCTTATGGAGAAATCACGATATTGAGGAAATGACCTAGGAGTTAGAATCTGAAATGAAAATAAGGTATCCTAACCTTTTTGATATACTAGGTACGTACACCAATTTTGAGAACAAAATTTCATAAGAAGAGGAGGTTGTAAGACCCCAACTTTTATGAATAAAGATTTAATTTTCTTTAAATATCATTTTGAATAATAAGGTGTGGATTTGATATAATGTTATAGTTGTGGGTAATATTTACAAATTTTTCAAAGTAAGCAAGTTATCATAAAATATTCGTTTGGTCGGGGAATATTTGTTTTATCAGGGAATATTCGTACGATGGCACAATCATTGGTGGACCCCACAACAGAATTACTGTCAGATTTAGAAAGCGACAAAAATAACCTTTTTATAAAAATAACGGCAAAACATTTACCGTTAACTATTGAAATACACGTGATAAAAGTACGATGTCTACGCGTGGTTTACGATAAAGACACCAGATTTTACAATATCTTTGATTATTGATGCTTACGTGAGAAGTCACTCAGTTTTATTCAATTATTGTCACAGTAGTTGTTATATAGTATCTCATATTATTGATTCAATTATTGTCACAGTATCATCTGCACAATATTTTATATTATTAAATCAATAATTGAGATGACAAGATTATTCATATTATTATTTGTATTATTGACAATGTCTAGAAATTTTTATCGAGGAAAGGGGTTTGGTCATCTAAGTGTGCGCCAATAAAGAGAAGTCCTTATCGGAAAGCCCCCTCTTTCCTGGGAATGATCTGGTTGTTAATATTGTGAGTTATAATATTATTAATGAATAATTGTTGAAAGATTAAAAATGTGATTAGTCAAGTGAATTGTGATAAATAAAAGGGGTTTGTCATGAAGTATTTATTATAAATTTGGCCTATTACATGGACCCCCACTTACTCATTTTTCAAAATCATCGATAGAAAGTTATCTCAGCTTTTGTTTTATTATTATTATAATAGTAATAAAACAGAAAACTTTTTATATAAAACATAATACCTTTTATAAATAGAATATATTATATTTTATTTTATTGCATAATAATGCATAGTATTTGCATTGTACTGCATAGTGTTTACATAGTGTTGCATAGTAAATATCACGTGAATTCAGTCGATTCAGTCGCCCAAGATTTTCTTCCTACTGTGCATCCGTGATTTTCCTAAATAGTATCCTGCCATTCTCCTATAAATAGGATGCTTAGTTTAGAAATGAAAATCACACCAGAATCAGAGAATTCTTCTATAATATTGAGCGTATTTCTTTTGAGTTTAAGAAAACTTTTGAGTGTTGCAAATAATGCAAGTTTTCTTCAAGAATATACTCGCTATACTAGTCAGAAGTACTCTCCTTTTAAGGTAAGGGATATTATTTTGTTCAAAATTCATAGGAAATAATATTTTCTTCCATACTCTGTAGTATGTAAGTAATATTATTTCATTTTATATTCCTAATTCTACACTTATGTTGATAAGTATTGTTTCTATACTCCTTGAAATTAGTAGAATATCCTTGAAATTTGCGCTTCATCTAGTATCGTTTCACTGAAATATTTTTCTGGACACTCTTGTTAAATTTTAATCATTTCATACTGGAGTACTATTCATGGGTACTATCCATACACACGACATTATTCATACATACAGTACTATTCATGCATATGGTACTATTCATGAAGTACTATTCACTCAGGTACTATTTATCCAGGGTATTATTCACGACAAAAATTGATTTCTTTTCTATCCAAATTATTTTTTATACATGAATATTATTCTTGAATTTTACTCCACAAAACAGTTATCATATTGAGAATTTGGACATTCTTAAACTTTGGATAAATTGAATTATAAATCTTTAAAATTTATCCTTGATCTCATTTAATTGAATTCTTATATCATTGTCATCATCCTCATGCTTTTATTGTGATGAAAGTCATCTTTGGCCCGTAGTGCATAGATGGACTGTTGATTGGTATGATTATGACCAGAATTATGTATCGGTATAATCATGACATGTAATGTTACAAATGATGTGGTAAAAGTCCTCATTGGCCTGTAGTTCATTAATGGATAGTTTTTTGGCATGATAATGACCACTGGTGATAATAATGAATATCATTGGCTCGTAGTGCATGGATAATTCGTGGATGTGATACAAATGAATATCCTTGGCCCATAGTGCATGGATAATTCGATGATGTGGATTATTTATTGAGCTTTGTTACAGAGATAAAATATTGATGATGAACTTTTAAATCATAGAAGATAGTAGACATCATGCTCTACTCTTCTAATGGATTGCTTGTTCCGCTACAGTTAAACTTGTTGTCTAATGTATTCTACCAGTTTTTACACAGTTGAAGGCTAAGGATAATTTATTCTACATTATCTTAGTCATAATATTTCTTACTGGGCTAGTTGAGCTCACCCTTTTCTTTCATTGTTCTCTTCAGGAAATGACAATATAGCTGGGACTAGTCGGGGAATAGAGTGATGGTCCAAGATGGTGGCTATAGTAGTCCTCACTATTCTATGAAATAGTGTGATAATAATGTAATGAGGACTTCATTTGAGTTTGGATATTCTCTATAAGATAATATTTGTGTTAAAACTTTCAGCTTACGTTTGTCGTATTGTATAAATAAAGTTTGTGAAAGTAGTATGCACACAAGCCAATCATGTTTGATGATAAAGCATATACTTTGTAACAATCTTATTCATTTATTAATAAAAAGTATTAATTTATTAAAGGCTTTTAAATTATCTACATGATCTTTGTTTTTATAATATGTGATAAACCCATAGTTTTAAGCAATGCTTTTAGAATAATGATGATGATCATTCTAATGAGATCTAAATTCTTAGAAAGCTTAAAACTAAAATAGTTCCCAATCAATGGATTACTAAATTGGGGATTAGTGAATCCGGGATAGATTGGTACATACGTTGCTTGCTCATTGGATGAGGATGATTGATCTCATGATTATTTGTGTGGAGACACTAAAGCAAGTATATAGGTGCTTATTAGAGAATAAGTTCAATTGAGCGTTGGCTCGCTAAGGAATACCTAATGGAGTTTTATTTGCTGTCAATAGGAATTCTGTAGTGATAGTAGTACAAGTAATCCTTGGACTTGAGATCATCATAGTATCTTGTGTATGATGAGTTATACTTTGACTTATTCCTTAAGACCCTTAGGGTATATCAAAGGGTATGCTTGGGTATAATAAGTTGTACATGGAGATAATGTATGATCAATAAAGAATCTACCACTTCTAATAAAAGAAGAGAAATGTCCTATGTGATTCGATAAATGACAACCCAAGTAGTCCTTGGCGAAATGTAATGAAATTAGAAAGGAGTTTCTAATTTGCATTATTTGAGTTGTGCATTTAAGGATCGAAATACATATAATTAAATAAAATAAGACTTGACAAAGAATTCCATGTCTTATATTTAATTGGGACATTGTATGGTGGAAGGATTGAATTGTCTGTAACTATTTACTCAAAGGTTCTTTAATGATTAATGTTGAAATCTATATTATCTCGGAAAGTCGTTGATCGCTAGGGAGGCTTATCCCATTGTAGAATAAATATTATTTATTTAAATAAATTAATTATTTAATTTATTTATTTAAATAAGATTAAATTGTTCTAATTGATTTATTCACAACCGCTTAATATGGAGAACCTAAAGGGTCACACCATAAAAGGAAGAATAATTATTTAAGAAGTTAATGGCATAATCGTAATAATATATGTTATGTATATTTAATTTAATCTATGGTGATAGAATAAATTAAATAGCTTAATATTTATTATTTAATATTTTAGAAATATTAAATATAAATTAATAAGAGGAGTCTTATTAATATTATTACAATTATTATTATTTTAATTTCTAAAAGAGTTTAGGAATTAATTTAATATAAGTACTCTCATTTATTCCTAATAGGATTAGGAGGGAAAATTAGTAAAAGGAGTTTAATTAATTATCCCTAATAAGATTAGGGAGCTTAATTAATTAAAAGAATTTAATTAATTAAATAAAACCCAATTCCTTAATTGTTAAGATGGGTTGCCCACATTTATAAATAAGAGGAGTCTTATTATGGGTGGAATGGGTTGTTGACTTTAAAAAGTACGTAATAATTCCAAGTTATTGGGAGTATGCCTTTTCTATAGAGATAGAAAACTAGGGTTAGCCATAACACCCATCTTCTTGAATTTTCTTCTTCCTTGGTGGATCACCTCTAGAGGCCAAACATTTGGGTGGCTAACGTTGGTCAAAGGAAGGAACCAAACCCGGTGGATTCAAGATTGAACGCGAAAGGATTTGGAGGTGAACTTGTACCTGAGGAAGCTCGATCTTCAAGGGTATGATTTATTCTTTATCTTTTCGTTTAATTAATAATTGTGCATAAAGGATGATCCGGGTATATGGTTTGTAAATTTTTAAACTCTGATTTTTACACGCTTCCGCACTTTTTATGCAATTTGATTGCGTTCATGAATTTTACAAACCTAATAGTTTGTATTTGAATTATGTATCATGTATTTGGCGACTCAGAATGGGTTGTATGGACCTATTTTGGGGGCGTCACATTGAGGATTGAGGAGGATAATATAGAGGATTGAGGAGGATAATATAGACTCCAAAAAGAAAATTAAATTATTCAATGGAGTTAAAGGCACATATGATTGAAGATGGACATAAAAACAACAAGAAAAGGAAGTATGTTGGCCAACAAAGGGGCCAAGGGTGGTGATTCCAAAAGGTTCAAAGGCAACTACTGTGTGTGCAATAAACCGGGACATCGTGCAAAAGACTGTCGAAACCGTAAAGCACTAGTGAACCACAAAACGAAGGTTGTCCAAGTCAATATAACTGAGGTAGAAAAACTTTCTAAAAATGTTTCTAACATGAGTTTTTCTGTTGTAGTATCCGAAGTGAACTTGGTGGGAAATGCCAAGGAATGGTGGGTAGACACCGGGGTTACTAGACACATATGTTCGGTTAAGAAAATGTTCTTTTAATATGAAGCAGTGAATGATGGAGAACAACTCTTCATGGGAAATTCCTCCACTTCCAAAGTTGAAGGCAAAAGGAAAGGTTATATTGAAGATGACTTCTGGAAAAGAACTTACTCTTAATGATGTGTTACATGTTCTAGAAATTTGAAAGAATCTTGTGTCTGGATCATTGTTGAGTAAAAAGGGGTTTAGATTGGCTTTTGAGTCTGAAAAATTTGTACTCTGCGAGAGTGGGAATTATGTAGGCAAGGGATATATGAGAGATGGGCTCTTTAAGATGAATGTAATGACAGTTGTATTTGATTTTAATAATAAGAACACATCTTCTTCTTATATGCTTGAATCTTAAAATGTATGGCATGGTAGATTAGGACATGTTAATTTTGATATTATGCATAAATTAATGAATTTAGAATTGTTGCCAAAGTTTAATATTTATGCAAATCATAAATGTGAAGCATGTGTTGAATCAAAGTTAACTAGAGCATCATTTCATAATAATGAAAGAAGTATTGAACCTCTAGAGTTAATTCATAGGGATACATGTGATTTGAAATATGTTCAAACTAGAAGAGGAAAGAAATACTTTGTTACATTTATTGATGATTGCACAAGATATTGCTATGTATATTTGCTAAGGAGTAAAGATGAAGCTTTAGAAAAATTTATGCACTATAAAAATGAGGTTGAGAATCAACTTGGCAAAAAGATTAAGGCAATAAGAAGTGATCGAGGTGGTGAATATGATGCACCTTTCAATTGGTTCTGTCAAGAACATGGTATTATTCATTAAACTTTTGTGCCTTATACACCTCAGCAAAATGGAGTTGTTGAACGTAAAAATAGGACATTGAAAGAAATAATGAATGCCATGTTGATTAGTTTAGGATTACCTCAAAACATATGGGGGGAAGCTTTGCTCTCAACAAATTATATTTTAAATAGACTACCCCACAAGAAGTTAGACAAAACCCCTTATGAATTATGGAAAGGTCGAAGTCCTTCTTAAAAATATTTAAAAGTGTGGGGCTGTTTGGCTAAGGTGATGGTTCCTATTCCCAAAAGAATTAAAATAGGACGTAAGACTATTGATTGCATATCTATTGCTTATGCAACAAATAGCAGTGCATAAAGATTTCTAGTGCATAAATATAATATTCCTGATATACATGTCAATACAATCATTGAGTCAAGAGATGTATCATTTTTTGAATATGTTTTTCCTAGTAAAAATGCATGTGTTAATGGGAGTTCTTTTAAAAGAATTCATGATACTACGGCTAATAATATAGACCATGAGGACCATGAGGCTAAAAATGATGAAAGTGAAGAGGCACTTAGACGCAGTAAGAGGGAAAGGACTTCCAAGTTCTATGGTCCAGATTTTCTAACATATTTGTTAGAAAATGAGCCTCAAAGCTTCGATGAAGTGATGTCCACTCCTGAAGTACCTATGTGGAAAGAAGTTGTAACTAGTGAAATTGAATCTATCATGTAAAATCACACCTGGGAGTTGGTAGATCTTCCTCCAGAGAGTAAACCATTGGGGTGTAAATGGGTTTTCAAAGGGAAAATGAAAACTGATGGATCAATTGATAACTACAAGGCTAGACTTGTAGCTAAAGGTTACAAACAAAAGGAAGGTCATGATTACTTTGATACATATTCTCCTGTCAATAGAATAACGTCTATTCATATGCTCATAGCTATTGCAGCATTGCATAATCTTGAGATACACCAAATGGATGTGAAAACAACTTTCCTAAATGGTAACTTAAATGTGGAAATTTATATGGATCAACCCAAAGGGTTTGTTTCTCCTAGACAAGAGAAGAAGGTGTGTAGACTTGTTAAATCACTTTATGGACTAAAAAAAGCACTGAAACAATGGCATGAGAAATTTGGCAAGGTAATGATGTCAAATGGTTTCACAATTAATGAATGTGATAAATGTGTCTATGTCAAAGACACAAATAATGAATATGTCATTGTTTGCTTATATGTAGATGACATGCTTATTCTAGGTAGTAATAATAATATTATTACAGCTACCAAGAAAATGTTGTCCAGTAAATTTGACATTAAGGATTTGGGTGTTGTATATGTTATACTAGGAATTAAAATTTCTAGAACATCTGGTCGACTTATATTATCTCTGATAGGTATATTTTTATTTTAGATTTTGATGATAACAATTATGTTTTAAATAAATATATAATTATTTATTTAATTTATTACTTTCCATTTTTACTTGAATTAATTTTTGTTGACCTTGATAAATTATATGTCAAGTGTTAAATAAATTAATTTATATATTATTCAAGGCAAGGATACCTTATTTCTTTTTCTAAAATTAAAAGTTGGGCAAAATTTTTCATATATACTAAAACATATTAAATACTTTATATATATATATATATATATATATACAAGTGTGTGTTAATGTGCATATACCAAAACCGTGTGTGTGTGCAAGTGATAAACAATTCGGGACTAATATTAAAAGCATGCGTTAGCTGGCATGAGCTTTAACTTATTGGTCAAATAAGAAATAAATGCTCAGTAGATGGAAAAAGGCCCAAGCGGTTTTTGATCTTCTTCCGGGTCAAAGCATACTTTAATCTGGACCGTTCAATTCAAAAATATTAGATCAAAATCGTATATTCAAAAATTAGTTCTCAAAATTACAATTTTGCCCCAACTTCAAAAATTCTATAAATAGGGGGTATTTCATTCATTTGGTTTTTACCAATTTAGTGAAAAGAAAATCATACTCTCCTTGCCTACATTCTCTCTAAGCTTTATATCTCTTCTTACAAAGGTTCTGAATTTTTGAAGAGAAAAATTGGTACAAGTATTGAGATAAGTTTGATTTCTGTTAAATTATTTCTTACTTGTATTTTATTTATAGATATACAAATACTTATTGTTCTACACAATTTTATATATATCCACATTTCATCCATTTATCAAATAAAAGGATACTTGGGCGCCGCAAGGCTACGGAGATAAACCTCTACGGAGAGGAATTCGACCGTACGATTCCTTATAGTCTTCAGTAGCCTTTTATTGATATTATTTATATAAATATCGTAAAATAGATACGACACTTGATAGCTCAAAACAACAACGAGATCTTTGCTTCCAAAAGAGTAGTCATTCGAACCGGATTTGAGAATCGTAGTGATCTATTGAAAATATTTATATAAATATCAATTAATGAAAATTATAAATTCTCATCATACTTGGGCGTACATGAAGGCTACTTGAGATAAACCTCTCTGGGAGGAATCCGTAATCGCATTTATTCCTTATAGTACTAAGTGACACTATTTATAAAAGTTCACATAATAGATAAAATATTCTTATATATTATTTAAGTTAAACAAATAATATTTGTTATATCGGTTTGTGTTTAATCGAAATTATACTTGGTTTAATTTATTCTTTATTTATACAAGTATTGATTCATAAAAATAGTTCATATAATACTTGGTAAATGCTACCTAAGAAACATTTCAATATTATCCATAGAAAAATACTCTTTATTTTATAGAATTGAATTTTTTTATAAAGTGTTTTAATATCATATACTTGCTTAATCAGAACATAAACAAAAGTTCTATCTGCTTAAAGAAGCTTATTATTAAAGTCCTTGAACTTTTATACTGAAATATTTGTTCCTAACTTCTTATCTGCTTATTTGAGAAGCATCATCTGTACTAAATTCTTATCTGCTTATTTGAGAAGCATCATCTGTACTAAATTCTTATCTGCTTATTTGAGAAGCAAATTATTGTAAAATCATTTGTAAAAATAGAGAAAGGATTAGAGTTAGTTTATTTTATGTACATGTGAGAAAGACGAGTAATTCTTCGATCAAGACCAGAGTCTTAGAGAGGTCAGCAGGAAGTTGAGTCTCTAGTGTACTTGTGAGGTGAGGAAGAGGCTGTTGTTTCATGACCAGAGCATAGAATATAACTAATCTCAATGAGGAGGCACAACTATACTTGAGGAAGGACCAGAGAGCTTGCTGTCCAGGATAGAATAATTGAATAGTTGAAAGTTTATCTATAAAACTTTGTAAGGGCTTCTCCGCCTATTGAAGGAGTTGTTATTACTGATAATAATAGGATCTCAAGTTCCAAGTAGGGACTTGAAACTGGACGTAGAAACATACCAAGGGGTGTATGTTGTGAACCAGATAAATCTATGTGCATTGTGATTGAATTTTTATTATCTTACATGCTAATTGCTAAAACTGCTAATTAATAACTAAAAATTCAAAAAGTCCTAAAATATAATTTTTAACTGGTAATAATCTATTCAACCCCCCTTCTAGATTATTATTAACCTTTCAATTGATATCAGAGAGGTGTTCTTTAACTTGTTTGTTGAGTATATACAGGCATACCTAAGAGTAGATCCATGGCCTACAATGCTACTGGTTGCGGGGAAGGACTATCTATGTCCAAACCTCCAATATTTGATGGTTCCAATTTTGCCACATGGAAAAACATATTCAAAATCTATGCCAAATCCCAAGGAATCAAAATTTGGTGTGCCATTGAACGAGGTGTACAAATTCCAACCAAAATTAAAGGAGAAAAGACCGTCGAGAAAGATATATATGAATTCACCACTGAAGAAGAAGAGATCATGAATATTGCATCCCGAGCAGAACAAGTACTGGCCAGTGCTTTGATTGAAAAAGAATACAAAAGAGTCAGTAACTGTAAAAATGCAAAAGAAATTTGGGAAAATTGATTGTAACCTATGAAGGTACCAATCACATCAACGAAACCAGAAAAGGCGCTCTAATTCAAGAATATGAAAGTTTCAAGCTTGAAGAAGGTGAAAAGATCATTGATATGGAAACTCGATTTTCCAGAATCATTGATGAGCTAGAGCAACTGGGAAAAGCATACATTACAAATGAGAAAAACAGAAGAATTCTCAAAGCCCTTCCATCCATTTGGAAAATGAAGGTTACAGCAATAAAAGAAATGCAAGATCTAACCACATATCCTATGGATAATCTCATTGGAAATCTTCGTGCCCACGAAGTCGATATGTTCGTTGAAAAGGCTGGATCAGACTCAGATCTCAAAAAGAAAGGAATCGCCTTCAAAACTCTCCTGGTAGATCAAGAAAGTGACGATGAAGAATTAAATGAAGAACTTCTTAGTCTAGACAACAATGAAGTTGCCTTACTGTCCAGACAACTTAGAAAAGTAATTCAAAGCAAAGCAAGAAAATATGGCAAAGGATTCATGAAAACAAACAACAACTTCAACAACTTCAAAGGCAAACAATCCTTCAAACCAAAGACACAAGGAGGAAATTTCAAAACAAATAACAATAACTTCAGAAGTACCAATCCAAATGAAAACACATGTTTCGAATGTAAGCAACCTGGACACTTCAAGAAGGACTGTTCAAAACTAGTCAACAACAAAGTTTTTGTAGCTGAAGAAGGATGGGATTTAAGTGACGAGGAAGAAATTGTTGAGCAAATTGACGAAATTACAAATCTCTGCCTAATGACAGATAATAACTCATCACCAAGATTTGAGGTAAATTATGAACACCAACTGCCTAGAACTTCATTTACTTCATACACACTAGAAAATATAAATGAAGAACCCTATGAATTACAAAAAGCTTATAGTCATTTATATGAAAGTAATGAACTGATAAAAGAAGAATTAGATAGATTAAGAAAAATAAATACTAGCCTTGAAATTGAAAATTCTAATTTAATTATCACTAACGAAAGCTTAAATGAAATAAACTTAGAAAATAAAGAAGAATTAGAACAACTTAGAAAAATGAATAAAAATCTTGAAATAGAAAATTCCTCACTTAATATCTCAATTGAAAATCTTGAAATTAAAAATTCAACACTTGCTGTAATCAATGAAGATAATCAAGTACAAGATCAAGCTGTAATTGAAGGAATTAAAAATGAAAATTCTAGTTTAAAGTCAGAAATAGAAAACCATAATTGCATAATTGAAAACTTAACCAAAGAACGTGAAGATTTAAATAATATAATTTATAAATTTACAAAAGGTAAGGAAAATCTTGATGTCATGTTAAATCAATAAAAATATAGCTTTAATAAAGAAGGTTTAGGATATACCAGTGAAATAAGTGAATCAAAAGAAAAAGAATTATATCACGTTAAAATTAAAGAAAATGAAAGTCATATCTCCGTTCAAAAAATGTTCCTATTGTAATAGAAATGGTCACTCTTTTTATATGTGCAATTTTAGAAATGGAAACTATAAAGGAAAAATAATTTGGGTTCCCAAAGGAACATATACTGCACCAACCATCACAAGACGAGAATTTCACAAATAGCTTTATCATACATCTCACAATCCAGTCACTCATAGAATGCTTCTTTCTACTAAGATTGATTATCCTATGCCGAGTTTTGTAAAGGAAACTTCAAATGTTCCTTATACAAAATAGAAAACTCACCCTAAGGACCCTTCAAATTAAAGGGTGCCAACTTGTAAAAATAGTACATATATTGCAGGTATGTCTTGCAGCTGATATGAATAAAAGTAAATAGTATCTTGATAGTGGATGCTCAAGACATATAACTGGAAACAAGTCCAAATTAAGAAAATTGCAAGATACAGACTTTGGTGAGGTAACTTTCGGTGATAACAATAAAGGTATAATAATCGGAGTTAGATGTGTTGGTAATAAACATATAACCATTTCCAACGTTCAGTTAGTTACTGGACTCATGTATAATCTTCTATCTATTAGTCAACTATGTGATAGTGGTTTTAAAATATCCTTTAGTACACATATCTGCTCTATTTTTTATCAAACTAGTAAATTGATCTTAGTTTGTCCTACATATCAAAACGTGTATACCTGTGACTTAGATGTTTACTCTCATTTAGATAACATCTGTCTTGTTTCTGCAAATGAAGATCCTTAGCTTTGGCATCGCAGACTAGTACATATCAATATGAAACTCATAAATAACATTTCCTCTAAAGATCATGTCCGTGGTCTTCCTAAATTAAAATTTTTCAAAGACCATATCTGTGAAGCTTGTGAATTAGGAAAACAAATTCATACATCACATAAACCTAAGTTTACTGTGTAAACCTCTCGACCCTTAGAATTATTACATATGGACCTTGTTGGACCAATCCCTAAACATAACATGGGTGGTGTTGTATACATTCTAGTTTTGGTTGATGACTATTCATGATTTACATGGGCTGATTTTCTAAAATTTAAAAATGAGGCTATTAGCTCTTTTTCTACTCTATATAAAAAGATTCAAAATCAACAGGGAAGCTCTATTGTTTATATTAGATCCAATCACGGAAATTAATTTGACAATTCTGATTTCATTATGTTCTGTGATGAGAATGGTATAAGTCATAACTTCTTTGCTCTTTATACTCCTTAGTCAAATGGTGTTGTGGAAAGGAAAAATTGCTCTTTGCAAGAAATGGCTAATACAATGTTAAATGAATACCGTCTTCCAAAGTATTTCTGGGCTGAAGCAGTGGCAACATCATGTTATATATTAAACAGAGTTTTATTAAGACATGTTTTTCTCAAAACTCCCTATGAGCTGTACTATAAAAGAACTCCAAAAATAAATTATTTTCGTGTTTTTAGAAGAAGATGTTTTATTCTAAATACCAAAAGACACTTATTGAAATTTGATCCTAAATCTGATGAATGAATTTTTCTTATATACTCTCTTAATAGTAAAGCATACAAAGTTTTCAACAAAAGAAGTCTAGTTGTGGATGAATCAATGAATGTAACTTTTGATGAAACTCAGCCTCCTCCTAAATACAAAGAACTGACTGATAATGATGTTTTCATTGAAGATATTCTCAGAAATATGGAAGAACCAAAACTAGATAATGCATCTCCACCTATTGTTGAGAATCCCCTTAAAAATCCAAACCCTCAGTTGAATGATTTGCCTAAAGAGTCTCATGTTATTAAAAATCATCCTATAGAAAATGTTATTGATAATATTGAAAAAGGAGTTATCACTAGATCACAAGCACACAATCTAGCTGGTCATTTGTCTTTCTTGTCTCAAATTGAACCTAAATTGATAAAAGATGCTTTACTAGATGAAGACTGGATAATGGCTATGCAAGACGAACTTGAACAATTCACTAGAAACAAAGTATGGGAATTGGAACTCGATGGGTATTTCGTAATAAACTTGATGAAAATGAAACTGTTATTCATAATAAAGCAAGATTAGTTGCACAAGGATATAATCAAATAGAAGGAATTGACTATGATGAAACATATGCTCCTGTTGCTAGAATTGAATCTATTCGTATGTTGTTAGCATTTGCATGCCATAAGAATTTTAAACTATTTCAAATGGATGTGAAATCTGCATTTTTAAATGGTGTTATAGAATAGGAAGTTTATGTTCGACAACCTCCCGGATTTGAAGATTTCATTCATCCTGAATATGTTTATAAATTACATAAAGCTCTATATGGTTTGAAACAGGCTCCAAGAGCATGGTATGAAATGTTGAGTAAATTTTTGTTGAAAAATGACTTTAGACGAGGAACTGTTGATACTACCTTGTTTACTAAAAATAAAAATGATGATATTTTGGTAATTCAAATATATGTTGATGATATTATTTTTGGCTCTACTAACATTACTATATGCAATGAGTTTTCTGAAAGTATGAGTAAAGAATTTGAAATGAACATGATGGGAGAATTAAACTTCTTCCTCGGACTGCAAATCAAACAAGGAGAAAAAGGTATTCACATATCTCAGTCTAAATATTGTAAAGAAATGATCAAGAAATTTGGCCTAGAATCAGCAAAACCTCTTAACACTCCTATGTCAACAACTGATAAATTAATTATTGATGAAAATGGAAAATCTGTTGACTCAAAGAAATATAGAGGAATGATCGAAAGTTTATTATGTATAACTGCTAGTAGACCTGACATCATGTTTAGTGTTGATAAATGTGCCATGTTTCAAACTGATCCTAAAGAATCTTACATGGCCGCGGTGAAAATAATTTTTCAATATCTTAAAGGAACCACTGAATTGGGTCTATGGTATCCTATGGATCAACCATTTAATCTATTATGTTTTTCAGATTCTGACTATGCAGGTCATCATGTCGATCAAAAAAGTATTAGTGGTACATGCCAATTCCTAGGAGGATTTTTGGTTTCTTGGTTTTCTAAGAAACAGAACTCGGTCTCTATTTCAACCACCGAAGCAGAATACGTTGCAGCCACACGATGCTGTGCTCAAATATTGTGGATGAAACAGACCTTTGCTGATTATAACTTAAAATTTGATTATGTTTTAATTTTATGTGATAATACCAGTACAATAAATCTCAGCAAAAATATAGTCCTGCATGCTAGGTCAAAACATTTAGACATTAGGCATCATTTTTTATGTGATCATGTTAATAACGGAAATATTAAATTAGAACATATTGACACTCAATTAAATATAGCTGATATATTTACTAAACCACTAAGTTCAGAAAGATTTTGCAAATTAAGAATTGAGTTAGGAATGCTAGATATTATTTCATAATTATTTTGTTTTGTGTCTAAATAAATTTTAATTTATCTTCTAATTAATTATTTAAAAAAAATTAAATATGTTATATATATATTCTTGATAATTTTTTATGTTTTAAAACTAAATATTTATATATATATATACTAAATATATACATATATATAATTATTTTTTATATTTTTTAAAACAAATTTTTTTTATTAAAGAAGGGTATATTACATATATATATAAATATTAAATCTGATCCATCAGATTTTTATATATACAATGGTCCACATCATACAAGTCGCGTCCCCCTTATTCAACCAATCAAAATCAACTATCAAAAGCACACGGATCATGACTCAGAACCATACGATCAAGACTGAGCATTAATCTGAGCCTTTGGATTATGTTTAAAAGGAAACACATCTCAGGTTAATTTACAACCGTTGATCATGATCTACGCAAGCCTCCTCACCGTTGGATTTACCTGGTACACCAAAATATATATACATTTTTTATAATTTTTAAATTCATTTGCTTCTGTTCTTTCTCTTTCTTCTCTCACACGTCTTCTCTCCTTCATCTCTCTCTCTGTCTTCTCTCATTTTCTTCGACCTCCTCTCTCTATCTGATAGTTTGATCTTGAATAGCAGTTAGGCAAATATCTTCATTTTGATTTTCAAAATTAATTGTATAAATATTACCTTCCCTTTGAGTAATTAAAGGAACATTGTGAGAAGCATGAATAATAGCACATTTATCTTTTTCAAAAATAACTTTATGTCCACTATCCATTAGTTGACTAACACTAATTAAATTATATTTTAATCCTTCAACATAATGAACATTATCAATGAAAACCTTACCATTCCCAATTTTACCTTTACTAAATTTATTTGGCATGTGGTGTCATCTCATAAGCAAAGTATGAGTTCCTCCTTCTTAGTAGTTAGTGAGATGAATTTGGCACTATCACCCGTCATGTGTCTAGAGCATCCACTGTCTAGCACCCATTTATGTGATGGTACTTTAGCTTTAAAACACACCTACAAAACAAAGAAGTAACTCATCGTTTTGGTACCCAAATCTGTTTGGGTCCGATATTGTTAGTAGAAATTAAATCTCTTTTCTTTACCCAAACTTGTTTTATTTTAATTTTATTACAGTTTGTATCAAAATGTCCTTTTAAACCATAATTTTTGCAAGTAATAAAAGGTGAGCAATAAAGAGGCTTGTTCCTTGGTTTATTGTTTATTACTTTAATTTTATTAGTAGTGCTTGTGATGTTCTTAACAGGATTATATCCAATCCCTTGTTTGTCTAGACTTGACCTTTGAGCACCTAACATTATATTTAAATTCTCTTCCCCTTGAACAAATTTTGCAAGATCCTTTTTCAATGAAATTATTTCTTCCTCATTATTACTTTGCATGTTTAATATTTTTCCATCATTAAAAGCATCAATACAAGTATCTCTTATTTTCAAACTTCCTTTTAAAACATCATTTTCCTTTTTAAGATCATTGAATTCTTCATTTAATTTGTTTGCACGATTATATAGAATTTTATTATAATTATCAAGATAATCAATTTTAGCATTTAACTTAGATACTTCACTTGATGTGCAATCTTTAACTATTTTTTATTTTTCTTCAATCAACGTTTCTACCTCTTTCATTAAATCATTTATCCAATTTTTTAAATGAGCATTTTTCTCTTTAATACGAATATTTTCATTTTTTAAAACTAGATAATCAGAAATAGTAATATCACCAAGTTCAGAGTTTACCTCAGATGATTCTTTATTGCATAATCCAGTGAAACACAATTGAGCAGTTTCATCTTCTTCCTCATCATGATTGGACTCATCATCGCTCCATGTCATTAACGCCTTTCATTTTGAATTGCTTGCTTTGTTCTTCCTTTTTAATTGGAAGCAGTCTCTCTTGAAATGCCCGGGCCTTCCACATTCAAAATAGGTATCTTCTTGTGGCTTTTGCATGGCGTCTTTCTTGTTGTTGAATGTCTTGCCTTGAAACTTTGATTTATTCTTCTTTCTAATCAGCTCTCTCAATTTTTGGGACATCATAGCTATTTCTTCATCGGAGTCTTCATCATCACCTTCTATGCAGCTTTCAACTTGAAGAGTTAAGGTCTTCCTTTTAGGTCCTTCATCTTCTTCATCATACCTCTTTAGTTGATTTTTGAATTCATCAAGTTCTCCAAACAAAGTTAGAGTTTCCATCGTACTGATTGTAGTTGAGTCTTGAAGAGTTGTTACTTTTGGTGCAAATCGTTTGGGCATGACTCTAAGTATCTTTCTATTTATCTCATTTTGATCAATTTTCTAGCCGAGCATGCTTAGAGAGTTCATAAGAGTGAGGAATCTAGCTTGAGCTACTTTGATGGATTCATTCTTCTCTAACCTGAAAAGTTCATATTCTTGCATTAGTAAACTTAATTTGACTTCTTTTACCTTTGTAGTTCCCTCATGGCTCATGACGATTGTATCCATATTTCTTTAGCAGTTGTGCATGCAGAAACTTTATCAATTTCAGCTTGAATCATCCCACTTAGCAGCGTGTTCATGGCTTTGGAGTCGTAGGATACCATATATAATTCATTTGAATCCATTTCCATGAGAGTCTTCGGTTTTCCATCATCATTTCTTGGAATGACAGGGCCATTCTCAACAACCCACCATTCCCATGGGTCTCATTTGAGATAAATCATCATTCTAAACTTCCAAAAGTTGAAGTTTTCACTTAGAGCAACAAAAAGGTGGTGGCGTGGATCGACCTTCTTGAAAACTGAGGTGTGCCATAGGATCTTTCCCTACGACCTACAAAGATCAATATTAGTGGAGCCTTGCTTTGATACCAAATGTAATTCTGTAATTAAGCACACCTAGAGGGGGTGAATAGGTGTAAATACTTAAAAGTGATCTCTGAAATGCCAATTTTCAAAGTTTACTATAGCGATCGTAATCGGACGGTCTAACCTCATCTCAGTATTAGTTATATACTTTATGCATTATAAGCGGATAGCTAATACACAATCCAGTATTAGTGTAAAACTTTTTTCGACGTAAATGTAAACTGCGAATATTGAAGCGAAAAAGAAAATAAAGCAAAATAATAGAAAATCACACCGAGATTTTTTAAGTGGTTCAAATTATCATCCTCTACTCTAGTGGCTTTAATCCACGTCCAATCCCAACTAGGATTGGAGACTCACTTTATTAAAATAATATTCAGCAATTACAAAAACAATAAAACTCCCTATTACAACGACGATCGATTGGACACCTCTGCCCCCTTTGCACCTCTGCAACACCTCTCACCTCTGAGACTTTGATACCTTCGTTGTACAAACTGAATATTACTAAAATAAAAACCCCAAGCCAACCTAGACTTGTACTATGTTTACAATATATATGAGATAAGGAATACACGAACACTGTAAACCAAGACTAAAAGAATGATGTGATAATTAATGTGTATCTTGGATAGCTTGAAGAGTTTCTGTTCAGTAGTCTTGTGTTCTTTATGAAGCCGTGTAAACAGTATATATATAAAGAAAAGAGCAACGACTATGAAACCTTCCAATTCCTCTTGCAATGGCTATATCTTTTTTTGATTGAAATAGGAGATCCACGTTACCAATGACAACATCGGTAGATAAGAAATACGACTATAAAGAAGTCAAATGAAAATCAAATACTAGTTGAAAGAGTCCTATTAGAAATTAGCAAGATCCCTTAAAAATAGCAATTCTGATTTAGCATGTGACAAAATAACATCTCCATCAACTTTAAATAAGAATCCTTCATAAAACCAGGTTCTAAAAATCTCTCAAATACATTTAAATTGGTAGCTCAATATATATATAACAAATAACATATATATATATATATATATATATATATATTGGAAAGATATAACCCCACAATAAAATATGAGAAATTTAAGGAATATTAAACAGATTTCCAATCTCCTTAAATTACTCCAATTTGAATTAGTCTTTAAAGCATATCAGGATTGGATATAAACATATATATATTCTATATATAAAAATTTAAGGCATGTGACAAAAAATAAACACCTTGATTTACTCAGTCTAATACTGCATTAACTTTTGTGAACTAGGAGACAAAGTGATTTATCCATGCAATAACCCATGCACACTATTATATAACATATAATTAATATGCATAAAATTATTTGAATAACATGACATCATTAAAACATTGTCATAATTAAAACCACAAAGTATAAAATCAATTAAGCCCATATAAACATTGTCATCATTAAAACCACAAAGTATAAATACTAACAATTTCGTCATAATAACTTATATATATATATATATATATATTTTTAATTCACATTGTTTATATCTATACATATTACTTATCCTTATATATCTACATATATATATATATATATACACACACACACATATACTATCTCTAAATACATATATATGTCTCTACACTTTTGTTGGACTCTCTGCTGCTTTCACTACGAAATATGTCCGAAGAAAAGCTTAGCATATTGAACCTGGTATATTATTGATACCACCTCAGGTATAACCTCTCTCTGCATATTCTTATTTGTGTGGATACTGATGTCCACTGGATTAATTTATGTGTCGTATATAATGTGTGAATATTGATATTCACCGGGTTGTTCATTGTATTTACTGCTATATGATATCTCCATCTAAGATTTGCTATAAATGTTGCAGTCTTGCAATTTACCTGTTTCTTTGAAAAAATTGTGTCTAAAATAATAATTTATTGTTGTGGTTTATAAAAAAAATTCTGGCTTTAGTAATCATTCTTACTTTTGACAGCAAGTCTTTATTTTATGTGTTCTTCAAATGACATGTGGAGATTTTTTTACAGATCATTGTTTTGGTTTTAAAATAACATTTTTAACAGTGTTTACCTTACTGTTTAACTTAAATATTTCTTGCCCCTTGTTACTGTATCACCTCATTACTAGTTCCTACTTCAACTTATTAATTATTGCTTTTACTTGATTACTTGGCATAAATATTACTTGCTGCATCTCATTTTTCCCCCTTTATATATATCAGTCACTTTCAAAAATATGCATTCATATGTACAATCGCTTCTTAGTTTAATACTTTCCCCTATCATTCCTGCAACAATACTCATCATGTCTAATATATTCTCTTCCAAACGAAAAGATCTACCCCTTAATTCTGAACTTCAATTTTCAAATGTTGTCCCTCATCTTACTACTATCTCTGCTCAGTCTAAATATAGATCCATGAGACACAATCTTTATCCTGGCAATGTCATCACATTTCATGGCTTTCCAAAATTATTTGAAAACTTTAAAAATATAGTGTGGGACTGCTTGGTTTCTTTCAATGACAAATCCATTTATCCTAGTATCATTGCTGAATTTTATTCTCATATGGAGTTTTCAACTGACTCATCTGGTATTCTAAAAAGTATTACAACTTGTATTCAAGGACAAACTCATATCATTCATGAATTATTTCTTGCCAATGTATTATAGTTACCTCCTTCCACTCTAGAATTACCTAGGGTAAATTCATATCTTCATCCCTCTGGAATATATGTCGAAGAATGCATGTTGTTCAAGTTCAATCTGTCTGTGGTAACCGATCAAATGGTGCCATCTTTTTTGTTTGACTATCCATGCAAAGTTGGTTTAGAGTTCTTAACTCTTAAGTGTCAATTTCTAGGCAAAATCCTAAGAAACAATTTTATGCATGTCTGTGATGATCACAAAATATTACCCTTTGACTTGGAAATTATCAAGAGTCTGTTAAATGAGTGAATGCCCTACAATCTAGCTTATTTCTTGTTGTCTTCATTCGAATTTTGTTTTCAAAACAATTGTCTTGGTTTTGGTCTCCTTCTCACACAAATATTCCATCATTTGAATCTTCCTCTGACCAATCATCAATTTCAACATGTTCCCACTAGCAATATCATTTATCACCTCAATCTGCAACCACAGCCTCTCATTATCTTTAAACCTCTTGATCATGAACATCTGGAAACTACCATCAACATGACTTCAAAAGTGGACTCTCTCAACAGTATGAATCAACTTCTGCTGCAAAATCAAACACTACTTTTTGAAAAATTGGAAGATATTCAGCTCTCCTTACACACTGTTAAATTTGTGGTCTGTTTGTTATTAGAGCACAACAACATGCTGCTGAATCCCTTTAATGCCAATACCACACCGGATTTCACTATTTCTATTCCCCCACCGACTGATCCAGAAGGCAACATTCTGGATATTTCTCATTTCTCTCCTCTCGATCTAGAGGAAATCCAACCGTATGACCAAATTGACTAACTATTTGCTTACACATATTTATTTAACTACTTCGGATAACTAACTATTTGTCTAACTACTTTGGATAACTGTAATCCTTAATCCCTCACCTATCTCTTACTACACTAACTACCACTGCTACTAGTACTACTTCTACCTCTTATCCTTGTATATATTTGTTTTGGGAAACTAACTCTCAGTGCAGGTTTTTCTAACATACATTCTGCAGATTTCAAATTTTCCTTTACCCCGTCGTTTTTTATGATGACAAAGGGGGAGAAGAAAAATATGATGATATGATCTGTCATATGCTAATATGAACTGCCATGTATGGATTATATATGAACTGCCATAAACTTCTATGATTGATTCTAAATTGTTATAAAAGGGTTTACACTTTAAGGGGGAGTTTTTCTTAAAACCTAAAATTTTTCTTAAAAACTAAAAATATTTTTGTAATTGTCATCATCAAAAAGGGGGAGATTGATAGTTATATTTTTATTTTAGATTTTGATGATAACAATTATGTTTTAATTAAATATATAATTATTTATTTAATTTATTATTTTCTATTTTTACTTGAATTAATTTTTGTTGACCTTGATAAATTATATGTCAAGTGTTAAATAAATTAATTCATATATTATTCAAGGCAATAATACCCTATTTCTTTTTCTAAAATCAAAAGTTGGGCAAAAATTTTCATATATACTAAAACATATAAAATACTTATTATATATATGTAACCGGATATATATATATATATATATATATATGTGTGTGTGTGTGTGTGTGTGTGTGTGTGTGTGTGTGTGTGTGTGTAATGTACAAGTACCAAAATCGTGTGTGTGTGCAAGTGACAAACAATTCAAGACTAATAATAAAAGCATGCGTTGGCTGGCATGAGCTTTAACTTATTGGTCAAATAAGCAATAAATGCTCAGTAGATGGAAAAAGGCCCAAGCGGTTTTTGATCTTCTTCCGAGTCAAAGCATACTTTAATCTGGACCGTTCAATTCAAAAATATTAGATCAAAACCGTATATTCAAAAATTAGTTCTCAAAATTACAATTCTGCCCCAACTTCAAAAATTCTATAAATAGGGAGTATTTCATTCATTTGGTTTTTACCAATTTAGTGAAAAGAAAATCATACTCTCCTTGCCTACATTCTCTCTAAGCTTTATATCTCTTCTTACAAAGGTTCTGAATTTTTTAAGAGAAAAATTGGTCCAAGTATTGAGATAAGTTTGATTTCTGTTAAATTATTTCTTACTTGTATTTTATCTATAGATATACAAATACTTATTGTTCTACACAATTTTATATATATATATATATATATATATCCATATATTATCTATTTATCAAATAAAAGGATACTTGGGCACCGCAAGGCTACGGAGATAAACCTCTACAAAGAGGAATCCGACCATACGATTTCTTATAGTCTTCAGTAACCTTTTGTTGATATTATTTATATAAATATCGTAAAATAGATACGACACTTGATAACTCAAAACAACATTGAGATACTGCTCCAAAAAGAGTAGTCATTCGAACCGAATTTGAAAATCGTAGTGATCTATTGAAACTATTTATATAAATATCAATTGTGAAAATTATAAATTATGTCATACTTGGGCGCAGCAAGGCTACGGAGATAAACCTCTATGGAGGGAATCAAATAAATTCCTTCATTATAGTACTAAGTGACACTATTTATAAAAGTTCACATAATAGATAAAATATTCTTATATATTATTTGAGTTGAACAAATAATATTTGTTATATCAGTTTGTGTTTAACTGAAATTATACTTGGTTTAATTTATTACATTATACAAGTATTGATTCATAAAATAGTTCATATAATACTTGGTAAATACTACCTAAGAAACATTTCGATATTATCCATAGAAAAATATTCTTTATTTTATAGAATTGAATTTTTTTTATAAAGTGCTTTAATATCATATACTTGTCTAATCAGAAGCATAAACAAAAGTTCTATCTGCTTAAAGAAGCTTATTATTAAAGTCCTTGAACTTTTATACTGAAATATTTGTTCCTAACTTCTTATCTGCTTATTTGAGAAGCGTCATCTGTACTAAATTCTTATCTGCTTATTTGAGAAGCATCATCTATACTAAATTCTTATCTGCTTATTTGAGGAGCAAATTATTGTAAAACCATTTGTAAAAATAGAGAAAAGATTAGAGTTAGTTTATTTTATGTACCTGTGAGAATATGAGACCCTAAATTTTATGAATAAAGATTTAAATTTCTCGAAATATTTTTTTAAAATATTATTGTGTGGATTTGATATAATGTTATAGTTGTGGGTAATATTTATAAATTTTGCAAAGTATGCAAGTTGTTATATAATATTCGATTGGTCGGGGAATATTCGTTTTAACAGGGAATATTCATATGACGACACAATCATTGGTGGACCCCACAACGAAAGTATTGTCGTAGTTAGAAAACGACAGAATTATCTTTTTATAAAAACAACGGCGAAAGTGTTACCGTTAAAACTATTGAACTACTCGGTAGTAAAAGTACAGTAATATGCGTGGTTGCATAGTAGCACACGATATTGATTATTGATGCTTACGTAAGAAGTCACTCAGTTATACTCAATTATTGCTACAGCAATTGTTGCATCATATCTCTTGTATTATTGATTCAATTATTGTCACAGTATCATTTGTATGATACGTTATATTATTAAATCAATAATTGAGACGACAAAGTAATTCATATTATTATTTGCAATATTGACAATGTCTAGAAGTTCTGTCAAGGAGAGGTTTGGTCACCTAATTGCGCGCCAATAAGGAGAAATCCTTATCAGAAAGCCCCCTCTTTCTTGGGAGCGACCTGGTTGTTAAATATTGTGAATTATAATATTAATGATGAATAAGTTTGTGTTGATTAAATATGAAATTGATAGTTCCATTGTGTTGGAATTATTAGTGTTAGTAAAAATCAACATTTATTTCGATAATAATTGATGTCTTGAGGTTATATTGACCAATCAGGTAATTAACCGGATAAATGAGCAATTAATTGCTATTGATTCATATGATTATAACTATTTGTTCACATGTGTGTACTATTGATTCACATTCATTTACTATTAGGGGAGTTGGTGCAAGATTGATAATACTTGCATGACTAAGTTAAAAATGGAGGTATAGATGGAGGTACTATACTGTAATTCGTATTTTCACATTATTATAACTATTGATTCACATGATTGAACTATTAATTCACATTATTTACTATTAGGGGAGGTGGTGCAACTTTGATAATACTTGCAGGACTAAATTAAAAAAGAAGAAAAAGAGGAAGGTATTATACTATAATATTTCGAGCCCCAAAACGTGCAATTATCGAAACTACATTTTCTTATAAATAGAAGCTCATTCTTCCTTCATTTATCACCAATTCACTAAAGCTATAGATCAATTATTATAGAGAGAAATTATAGAGAGAAAGAAGAAGAGAAGTTTACTACCTCACTATTCCAGTATCTACTTTTCTTCTAAGGTAAGGGGTATTATTCTTTCGTATTCATGAAGAGAGTTATTTTCTTTCAATACTCGTAAGGGTTGTTATTCCATTCTTTATTATTATGTTGGAATAACTTTATGCATCTGGCAAGTACCGCATACATGATGAAATTCTTCATTATTCCATTCTTTATTATTCATTGGAATAACTTTGTCTACGCGGTCTATCGCATGCCACAGTTAATTCATTGTTGTTATTCCATTCTTTATTATTCTCGTTTGAATATCCTGTCTGCATGCGGATTACGCGTAACTTGGTTCCATTCTTTATTATTACATTGGAATATCCTCGTCTGCAAGGGATTATTACGCTCGACCGGTTCCATTCTTTATTATTATTGGGAATAACTCGTATGCATGAGGTCTATCGATTGCACGGTGAATTCTTACATTATTCCATTCTTTATTATTCATTGGAATAACTTTGTGTATGTGGATTACCACATGCATGGTGAATGATCCTTCGTATTCATTCCTTATTAAATTGTGGAAATGATCTGCCTCACGTGGATTATCGTATGGCGGGCAAAAATCCATTTGCGCTTTCATATATTCTATTATACTCAACATTAAAGTTTTGACTTCTATACTCCATGAAATTAGTAGAATATCCTAGATATGTGCGCTTCATCTAGTATCTTTTCATGGAAATATTCTTTTGAGCATTCTTAAATTTTACTCCACAAAGAAGTATTATGTTCACAATTTGGACGTTATTGATTTCAGGATAAATTAAATTATAAATCTTTAAAATTTATCCTTGAACTTGTTTTATTGAATTATTATGTCATTGTCATCATCCTCATGCTTATATTGTGATGAAAGTCATCTTTGGCTTACGTGCATAGATGGACTTGGTATGATTATGACCAGGGATTATTCGGTATAATCATGACCGTAATGTGACGAATGATGTGGTAAAAGTCCTCATTGGCCTATAGTTCATTGATGAACAGTTGTTGGTATGATTATGACAAGGGATTATTCGGTATAATCATGACCATTGATGATTACATAAATATCCTTGGCCGTGATGCAGGGATGATTCGATTTTATTTATTAAGCTTAGTCTCAACGATAAAGTTGATGAAATTCTTTTTAAATCATAGAAGATAGTAGATTTTATGCTCTACTTGACTCTTCTAATGGATTGCTTATTCCGCTGCAGTTGTTGATCTAAAACTTGTTGTCTATTGTATTCTATCAGTTGTTATACTGTTGAAGGCTAAGGATAATTTATTCTGCATTATCTTAGTCATAATATTTCTTACTAGGCTAGTTGAGCTCACCCTTTCTTTCATTGTTCTCTTCAGGAAATGAGAATATTGCTGGGGCGAGTCGGGAAATGGAGTGATGGTCCAGGAGAAGTGGTTTTAGTAGTCCTCACTATTCTGTGAAATAGTGTGATAATAATTATAATGAGGACACCATTGTGTGTGGATATTGTCTAGATGACAATATTCTTGTTCAAACTCTCAGCTATATTTTGTCATATTTTACACGACTGCTGTATAATTAAGTTATATTTGAATTTATGTACCATGTATCTGGCGACTCAAGATGGGTGATGTATACCTATTTTGGGGGCGTCACAGTTGGTATCAAAGCTTAGGGATATGATCCCTAGCTGAGATGTGAGACAAGAACTAGGAGGGGAGAAACGGGACATTCCTTCGCTAGTATGACCTACCTAAGTTTATTTGGTATTTAATTGGTCGGTCAGAGTATAGGGATAATATGTGACATGTTAATTAACCCTCGTTTTGTGACAGTGTTTGAGAATGGCATCTAAAAATGTTGAGATCAGCAATGAAGCACATGAGACCATTGAGTCACCAATGATTAATACCCAGGATAATGTGCAACAGGAAGAAAATAATCCTCAAGTAAACAATAACACCGCTCAAATGATGAACGATGGGATGTTCAAAGGTTTTATGCAATTCATGCAACATCAAGTAAGAGAGACTCCTGTTCAAAATATAGGTGGAAATAATGGCAACCCATGGTCGGTCACCGCTAAGCAGTTCAAGGAGCTGGGACCACCGGAGATTTTGGGAAAGCCAGAACCACTTAAGGCGGAGACGTGGTTAAAGAATATCACCAGGATATTTGATGTCTTGGGATGCTCCGAGGAGCAAAAGGTTCCTTTTGCCACCATTATGTTGCGTGAAGAAGCAAATTATTGGTGGGAATCTGTAAAACGTACCCAGCCTGACGCACTCAAGATGTCTTGGGAGAAGTTCCAAGAGTTGTTCAATGACAAGTACTTTCCTGAAAGTATTCGTCACATGAAGGAGGTGGAATTCATCAAGTTGGAGCAAAACAATATGACTGTGTCACAATACAAGGCTAGATTTGCGGAGTTATCCCGGTTTGCATCCCATTTGGTCGATAAGGAGGAGCGAATGAGGCAAATGTTTCTAAGAGGTTTGAAACCCGAAATACGTCAATACCTCATTTCTCACAAACTTTGTTTATATTCATATGTTGTGAATAGGGCTCAGTTATTGGAGGGCGATAATGAGCCAGCCCAACCAAAGGATAACGAGCCACAACACGATAATAATCGTACCGATGGCAACGGTCATCAGAACAATGATAACCATCGTGGAGGAAATTATCATGCTAGAAATGGTAACCACTTCGATGGTATTCATGGCCAAGATAATAGAAGTGAAAGTTTCAAGAAGAGGAGATTTAATAATAATGGAAAGACGTCAGCACCAGCACTTGTTGTTAAGGAAGGAGAACGACCGCCGGTCGTATGTTACAAATGCGGAGGGGAGGGACACATCAGCCCAAACTGTATGTAGCAATCCAAAGCATGTTTCAATTATGGAAGAGAAGGTCACCTAGCCCGATTTTGTCGTGCACCAAAATCAAGTCCAGCTGGGACGGTGGCACCAAATGCAGATACGGACAAAACAAAGTCGGTGGTTTCAGGAAGAGCGTTTTTCGTGACTTCTCAAAAAGTGAGTGACCTGAACGAAGTTAGCACGGGTTAGTTAATTATAAATTATTGCGAAGTCTATACCTTATTAGATACCAGTTCTACCCATTCTTTTATCTTTCTTGCTTGCGCTCAATGTTTAAATTTGACCCCAGAGAAGTTAGACTTTGACTTATCGATTGAAACTCCGTTAGTAGAAACCTTCATTTCATGTGCTATCTAAGTCTTGGATGAGAGTCACAGTTTTGAATGATATTTCTATTGTTAATAAATTTCCTGACGTATTCTTGAAGACTTCTTAGCCTCACCCTAGAGCGTGAAATCGAATTTTGTATTAACCCCAGTACAAAACCCATTTCTAAAACCCATAAATATTTCTTCAACCAAAATGAACGTATCATGCGCCAAAGATGTTGGCTCGAGCTATTGAAGATTACAACTATAACATTCAATATCATTATGAAAGAGCGAACGTGGTAGCTGACGCATTGAGTAGAAGATCGTATGCGTTTACGAGTGCGATGTTGTTAACATAAAAACCCATTTCGTATAACTTACAAATGATGAAGATAGAGTTAAAGACTTTAGGGACCCACGTGAAGATAACGAATATACGATTAGAATCGACTTTAATCGATAAAGTTAAAAGTTGCTAAAGCTTCAGACCCGGAGCTGATGAAAACAAAGAAGAAGGTTCAAGAAGGTATTATTCTAGAAGCAAGAGTCGATGAAGAGAGAAAATCTCAACCCTCGATTTAATTGGCCAATTTGAAATCCTCGATCGAGTAGGAATTGTGGCCTATAAACTCGCCTTACCGCTAAGTATGTCGTGTGTTCATAACATTTTTCACGTATTAATGTTACGTAAATATGTGGATGACCCGAACCACGTTATTAAATTAGAACTAGACGAGATAGCAGAAGATTTAACGTATGAGGAGATACGTGTTAAAATCTTGGATAAGAACGATCATATTCAACACTCAAAGGTTATACCTCAAGAGTTAGAATCTGAAATGAAGTCAAGGTATCCTCATCTCTTCGGCATACCAGGTACATACGTAAATTTCAAGGGCGAAATTTCATAAGGAGGGGAGATTGTGAGACCCCAAATTTTATGAATAAAGATTTAAATTTCCCGAAATATTTTTTTTAATATTATGGTGTGGATTTGATATAATGTTATAGTTGTGGGTAATATTTATAAATTTTGCAAAGTATGTAAGTTGTTATATAATATTCGATTGGTCGGGGAATATTCGTTTTAACAGGGAATATTCGTATGATGACACAATCATTGGTGGGCCCCCACAACGGAAGTATTCTCGTAGTTAGAAAATGACAGAATTATCTTTGTATAAAAACAACGGCGAAAGTGTTACCGTTAAAACTGTTGAACTACTCGGTAGTAAAAGTACAATAATACGCGTGGTTGCATAGTAGCACACAGTATTGATTATTGATGCTTACGTAAGAAGTCACTCGCTTATACTCAATTAT
Source organism: Panax quinquefolius (assembly GCA_020205615.1). Lineage (NCBI taxonomy): Eukaryota > Viridiplantae > Streptophyta > Magnoliopsida > Apiales > Araliaceae > Panax > Panax quinquefolius. Next base: position 30,654,111 of record CM035168.1, read on the forward strand.
TGCTACAATGAATTGTCGCATCATATCTCTCGTATTATTGATTCAATTATTGTCACAGTATCATCTGTATAATATGTTATATTATTAAATCAATAATTGAGACGGCAAAGTTATTCATATTATGATTTGCAATATTGACAATGTTTAGAAGTTCTGTCAAGGTGGGGTTTGGTCACCTAATTGCGAGCCAATAAGGAGAAATCCTTATCGGAAAGTCCTTTCTTTCTTGGGAATGACCTGGTTGTTAAATATAGTAAATTATAATATTAATGATGAATAAGTTCGTGTTGATTAAAGATGAAATTGATAGTTTCATTGTGTTGGAATTATTAGTGTTAGTGAAAATCGACATTTATTTCGATAATAATTGATGTCTTGAGATTATATTGACTAATCGGGTAATTAACTGAATAAATGAGCAATTAATTGTTATTAATTCACATAATTATAACTATTTGTTCACATGTGTGTACTATTGATTCACATTCATTTACTATTAGGGGAGTTGGTGCAAGATTGATAATACTTGCATGACTAAGTTAAAAATGGAGGTATAGATGGAGGTACTATACTGTAATTCGTATTTTCACATGATTATAACTATTTATTCACATGATTGAACTATTGATTCACATTATTTACTATTAGGGGAGGTGGTGCAAGTTTGATAATACTTGCAGGACTAAATTAAAAATGAAGAAAAGAGGAAGGTATTATACAATAATATTTTTCGAGCCCCAAACGTGTAAATTATCAAAACTATATTTTCCTATAAATAGAAGCTCATTCTTTCTTCATTTCTCACCAATTCACTAAAGCTATAGAGCAATTATTATAGAGAGAGAGAAAAGAAGAAGTCTCGCTACCTCACTATTCCAAAGATCCAGCTTTTCTTTTAAGGTAAGGGATATTATTCTTTTGTATTCATGAAGAGATTTATTTTCTTTCAATACTCGTAAGGGTTGTTATTCCATTCTTTATTATTATGTTAGAATAACCTGTCTATGCGAAGTACCGCATACATGGTGAAATTCTTCTGTTATTCCATTCTTTATTATTTTATTGGAATAACCTGTCTGTGTGGTCTATCACATGTCTGGTGAATTCTGTTGTTATTCCATTCTTTATTATTTTGTTGTAATATCCTGTCTGTGCGGATTACGCATGACCTGGTTCCATTCTTTATTATTCTGTTGTTATATCTTGTCTGTGCGGATTACATATGACCTGGTTCCATTCTTTAGTATTCTATTGGGAATAACTCGTCTGCGCTGCGGTTATCGTGATGCTCGGTGAATTCTTCTCATTATTCCATTCTTTATTATTCATTGGAATAACTCGCCTATGTGGATTACCACATGCATGGTGAATGATCATTCGTATTCATTCCTTATTAAATTGTGGAAATGATCTGTCTACGTGGATTACTGCATGGCGGGCAAAAATCCATTTGCAGTTTCATATATTCTATTATACTAAGTTGGTTAAAGGTTTAACTTCTATACTCCATGAAATTAGCAGAATATCCTGGATATTTGCGCTTCATCTAGTATATTCTTCTGAGCATTCTTAAATTTTACTCCACAAAGAAGTATCATGTTTGACAATTTGGACGTTATTGATTTCAAGATAAATTAAATTATAAATCTTTAAAATTTATCCTTGAACTTATTTTATTGAATTATTATGTCATTTTCATCATCCTCATGCTTATATTGTGATGAAAGTCATCTTTGGCTTACGTGCATAGATGAACTTGGTATGATTATGACTAGAGATTATTCAGTATAATCATGACCGTAATATGACGAATGATGTGGTAAAAGTCCTCATTGGCCTGTAGTTCATTGATGGACAGTTGTTGGTATGATTATGACCAGGGATTATTCAGTATAATCATGACCATTGATGATTACATGAATATCCTTGGTCGTGGTGCAGGAAAGATTCGATTTAATTTATTAAGATGAGTCTCAGCGATAAAGTTGATGAAAATCTTTTTAAATCATAGAAGATAGTAGATTTTATGCTCTACTTGACTCTTCTAATGGATTGTTTATTCCGCTGCAGTTATTGATCTAAAACTTGTTGTCTATTGTATTCTATCAGTTGTTATACTGTTGAAGGCTAAGGATAATTTATTCTGCATTTATCTTAGTCATAATATTTCTTATTGGGCTAGTTGAGCTCACCCTTTCTTTCATTGTTCTCTTCAGGAAATAAGAATAAAGTTAAGACGAGTCGGGAAATGGAGTGATGGTCCAGGATAAGTGACTTTAGTAGTCCTCACTATTCTGTGAAATAGTGTGATAATAATTGTAATGAGGACACCATTGAGTGTGGATATTGTCTAGATGACAATATTCTTGTTTAAACTCTCAGCTATGTTTTGTCGTATTTTACACGACTGTTGTATAATTAAGTTGTATTTGAATTTATGTACCATGTATCTGGCGACTCAAGATGGGTGATGTATACCTATTTTGGGGGCGTCACAAAAGACGAGTAATTCTTCGACCAAGACCAGAGTCTTAGAGATGTCAGCAGGAAGTTGAGTCTCTAATGTACTTGTTAGGTGAGGAAGAGACTGTTGTTTCAAGACCAGAGCATAGAATAGAACTAATCTCAAAGAGGAGGCACAACTAGACTTGAGGAAGTACCAGAGAGCTTGCTGTCCAAGATAGAATAGTTGAATAGTTGAAAGTTTATCTATAAAACTTTGTAAGTGCTTCTCTGCCTATTGAAGGAGTTGTTATTACTGATAGTAATAGGATCTCAAGTTCCAAGTAGGGACTTGAGATTGGATGTAGCAACATACCAAGGGGTGTATGTTGTGAACCAGATAAATCTCTGTGCATTGTGATTGAATTTTTATTATCTTACATTCTAATTGCTAAAACTGCTAATTAATAACTAAAAATTCAAAAAGGCCTAAAATATAATTTTTAACTAGTAATAATCTATTCAACTCCCCTTCTAAATTATTATTGACCTTTTAATCTCAATCCCATTAGATTGAGAAAATACTTGAGAAGTTCGACAACGATGAAAGCAACATTGCTAAAACACTAGTGGATATAAATCTTCATTTTTCTAAAAATACTGGCCAAAGCATTTCACAATTGGAATACTCTCGTATCATAGGCAGTCTAATGTATGTTATGAACTGCACTAGACCAGATATAGCTTACTCAGTTAGTAAATTGAGTAGATATAAAAGTAATCCGAGAGTAAAACATTGGAAGGCAATTATCAGGGTTCTTAGATACTTAAGATATACCTTGAATTATGGATTACACTATACAAGATATCCAGTTGTACTTAAAGGGTATAGTGATGCAAACTGGATATCTGATATGAAGGATACAAAATCCACAAGTGGGTATGTTTTTACACTTGGTGGTGCGGCTATATCTTGGAAATCCTCTAAGCTAACGTGTATTGTCAGATCCACAATGGAATCTGAATTTATTGCTTTAGATAAAGTATGCGAAGAGGCTGAGTGGCTTCGTCAATTTCTAGAGGATATTCCAATATAGCCAAAACTTGTGCCAACAATTTGTATACATTGCGATAGCCAATTCACAATTGGTATAGGGCACAGAGTGACATGTATAATGGTAAGTCTAGACATATACGTCGTAGACATAATATTGTTAGACAATTGCTCTCAAATGGGATTATTTATATCGATTATATAAAATTAAAGGATAATCTAGCAGATCTGCTTACTAAAGGTTTGACAAGAGAGCAAGTAAATTGCACATCGAGGGGAATGGGGATAAAGCCTATGAAACAAGAGTCGTCTTAATGGTAACCCAACCTAGTTGACTAAAAATCCCAAGATCTAGGTTCAAAGGGACAACCGAATTATGCGTGATTCAAAAGAAGCATTGAGGAGATAATTTCTCCTACCTATTCCTATGATAAACCAGTGTTGTCTGCAGAGTTTATTAGGGTAAGCTATGCTTTTAATGACTCTTATGCCTTGGCAATTTCAGGTGGGATATTGCAGGATATTCTTAATAGGAGCCACCTATATGGGTGTGAAGGCGTCGCTTCTATGAGAATTTATAAATGTTGAATTCTTTAAAGCACTCATGAAAACCAGAAGTTGTTCAAGGCCAAAATGAACACAATCAGAAGTTGTTCGATCTGATTTATCAAACAGCTGAATAGTTCAAGACATCACGTTCACTATTTAGCCAATAAGTCCGATGGGCTTTCACTAGGGAAGGTTCAAGGCCAAAAACTACCTATCTCGATGCATGATCTTTTCAAAGATGTATTCTCTGTAGTGTGTCAGCATTATCATTTGCATACTAAACAACCAATTTTCCATTCATGTGGGGGATTGTTGGACCAAAATAGTTTTTATTAAAATTTTGATCGATTTTGAGCATAAATTAAAGTGGAACCCAATTGTTATTTTGAAAAAAAAAAATCATGGGTGCATATTCTACTCCATGAGGAGAATAATGTAGTATATTCACTTGCTCAAATCAAGTAAGTAATGAATGAGAAAATAGGCTCCAAAGTGACCCTCTTGAAATATGGAAATAAAGGAAGTGCAATATCGCCCACTTCGCCATGATGGGGCCAGGTGTGGGTGTGACTAAGCCATATATATATATATATATATATATATATATATATATATATTTAATTCATTTAAGTAAATGAGCGAGAATTTCTGATACGAAATTAATTTCGGTACCCGTTGGATTGCACTGGTTCGGATTGTTGCTATCTTTCAATTCAAAATTAAGTTGTAATTGTTCATGGAGAACAGTTATTCAATATCTATAAATACTTAGGCTCATTGCATTCTGCAATATATAATTTTTTTTTCTCATTCATCAGTCCCTTAAGGCATTCATACAGTTTGCATTTCGAGAGTACACAACACAAGTTTTCGTTGGACGAGTAGATTGGAGTGCTACTTCTATCCGTGTAAAGATCATTGTATCCTGAGAGGCAGACGTTCGGTATTCCATAAGCATCGTGTGTGGGGGAGAAATCTGTCTTAAAGACATAATATCAAACACTAGCCTTGATCTACATCAACTTCAATAACAATTCCTGTTCTGCAATTGAGTTAGCCTTTATATTAGTTTGACAAAGAATTACGTATAACTCTTTTGTGTAACTCTTTCGTGATATTGTTTCTGTGTAACTGTTTTTTGTATTTCATTGTTACTGTTTTGTTTTATTTTAAGTTGCATAATATCAGAAATATGTACAAGTGATCATACAATATTGCTACACTACAAACAACAGCTTTATCATTTATGCTAGACTGAGTTTTATGAAACAACTTTAACTCATTTAATTACTAGCCATACAAAATTTTCACACAACAAATACTCTCTTTGGCCTAAATTAACGGATAAATTAAGGGAGACACTTTTATTTTTAGTCCATTTTAAATTGACAGATATACTTATAGTTTTAAATTATAAAGTCGCATGCATATAAATTGTGACACCCCCAAAATTAGGTATACGTCACCCATCTTGGGTCGCCACTTACATGGTACATAAATTCAAATACAACTTACTAATATAACTCGCTGTATGCAATACGACATAAACTGTGAGTTTGAATACAAATATTGTCTACTAGATATTATACAAACTCAAAAGGAGTCCTCATTACAACTATTATCACACTATTTCACGTAGAATAGTGAGGACTACTAATGCTATCCTCCCGACCATTACTTCGTTCCCCGACTGTCTCCAAATGCATTATGTTCTCATTTCAAGAGAAGAAACGAAAGAAAGAAAGGGTGAGCTCAACTAGCCCAAGAAGAAATATTATGACTAAGATAATGCGTAATAAATTATCATTAGCCTTCAACAATGTTAAACCGATAAAATACAATAGACAACCAAATTTTAATCTGCAATGAATAAGCAATCCATTAAAAGAGTCAAGTAGAGAATAAAGTCTACTATCTTTTAGGTTTTAAAAGGTTTTCATCAATTTTTATCATTTGAGAGTCGAACAATAAATAAACCACCACATCTAATCATCCCCTGTATCTACTTGGCCAAGGATTTTCATCAAATTATCAATGGTCATGACTATACCGAATCACCCCCGGTCATAATCATACCAAAACTATCCATCATCGCATTACGTGCCACCGAGGACTTTTGTCACATCATTTATATCAAGTCATGATTATACCGAATGATCCTCGGTCATAATCATACTAAGTTCATCTATGCACGTAAGTCAAAGATAACATAATATAACATGAGGATGATGACAATGACATAATAATTCAATAAAACAAGTTCAAGAATTATTTAATCCATGAATTATTAACGTCCAAATTGTCAACATGATCTTTGCTTAGTAGAGTAAAAATTCAAGAATGATAAGAAGAATATTTCCATGAAAAGATATCGGATGAAACGCAAATATCAAGGATATTCTACTAATTTCATGGAGTATAGAAGTCAAAGATTTAACCAACTAGGTATAATAAAGAATGGAATAACAAAAGAAATCACCATGCATGCGATACTTGCATGTAGCCAAGTTATTCCAATGAATAATAATAACGGAACCAGGTCGTGAAATTCACAATCAAGCGGGTGATGTTCCAATGTAATAATAAAGATGGAACCGTGATCCGGTGTAAAACACACGATAGGATATTCCAACAGAATGATAAAGACGGAACGTGTCCTGTAAAACACATGCATGTGATGTTCCAATGTAATAATAATAAAGATGAACCAGTCGGTGTAAAACACATGCATGTGATGTTCCAATGTAATAATAGAAGAATGTCACCAAGTATAGGGTAAATCATGCATATATAAGTTATTCCAATGTAATAATAAGCAATGGAATAACATAAGGATTTCACCAAGTATAGGTATGCCATGATATACAAGTTATGTATAGGGTATGCCACTTTTACAAAGTTATTCCAATGTAATAATAATGAATGAAATAATGTAAGTTCTCTTCAAGAGAAGAAAGAATAACACCCCTTTACCGTAAAAAGAACCTGAATATAGAAGTAGTGAAGTAGCGTAATACTCTTCTTCTTTCTATAATTTTCTCTCTATAGTTTCTCTCTATAATTTCTCTCTGTAGTTTCAATGAATTCGTAAGAAAATAATGAAGGAATGAGCTTCTATTTATAGGAAAATGGAATGCATAAGAATTAATCCATGAACTATCCCGATTGATTTACTTTAATCTGACGGTCCATATTTAAAGAAAAATCTTTTAAATAAAATATAATATATTCTATTTATATAAAAACATTTTACTATGCAAACACTATGCAATACTATGCAAAACACTATGCAAAACACTACGCAACACTATGCATAATAAAATATAATATATTCTATTTATGTAATAACTTTAATAAAGTATTCTATTTTATATAAAAGATGTTTCTATTTTATTACGTTAATAATACTGAATAAAACAAAACGTCATTATCGCTATAATAATTCATATTATTAATCGAATGAAATGGAATCAAACCGAGTGACTTCTCACATAAGCATCAATAATCAATACCGTAGCAGCTTCTATGCAACCACACGACATTCGCATTTTTTTACTACCGAGTAGTTCAACAAGAACTACGTGAAAACTTCCGCCGTTATTTTAATAAAATATTTTTGTCGTTTTCTCAATCCAACAATAATTACATTGTGGGGTCCACCAATGATTGAGTAGTTGTACGAATATTCCTCGCTAAACCGAATATTCCCAGACCAATCGAATATAATATAACCACTTGCATACTTTGCAAAATTTATAAATACTACCCACAACTATAATATTATCTCAAATTCACACCATAATATTAAAAATTATTTTGACAAAATTTAAATCTTTATTGATAAAATCATGGGGTCTCACAATCTCCCTCCTTATGGAATTTCGCCCTCAAATTAGGGTACGACCGTGCATGTATGATAAAGAGATGAGAATACCTTGAATACCTTTATCATTGAAAACATTAAATTCATTTTTGCAATCCTACCAAAGATATTCATTAACAATTCATCTTTGCACTACAAAACCAAAGATATACAACTCAGTAAAACCAATAATACTCGAGACTCACTTAATAGTATCACGACCACGAATTATCCATGCAATCAATTGACTAAGGATATTTGTGTTTTTAATTACTGGTTATGATTATACCGAATAATCCGTGGTCATAATCATACCAAGTCTATCAATGCACTACTACCAAAAGATGACTTTTACCACATCCATGAATTAATATTTCATTCTTTGAGACTCAAATTTCAATAATTAATCCATATCATCGAATCATCCCCGCACTACGTGCCAAGGATATTCATTAAGATCACGACCACGAATTATCCATGCACTACTACCAAAGATAATCGTGTATTCATTAAGATCGTGACCACAAATTATCCATGCACTACTACCAAAGATAATTGTGTATTCATTAAGTATCACGACCATAAATTATCCATGCACTACTACCAAAGATATAATTGTGTATTCATTAAGATCACGACCACAAATTATCCATGCACTACTACCAAAGATAATTGTGTATTCATTATGATCACGACCACAAATTATCCATGCACTACTACCAAAGATAATTGTGTATTCATTAAGATCACGACCACAAATTATCCATGCACTACTACCAAAGATAATTGTGTATTCATTAAGATCACGACCACAAATTATCCATGCACTACTACCAAAGATAATTGTGTATTCATTAAGATCACGACCACAAAATTATCCATGCACTACTACCAAAGATAATTGTGTATTCATTAAGATCACGACCACAAATTATCCATGCACTACGGCCAAAGATAATTGTGTATTCATTAGTATCACGACCACAAATTATCCATGCACTACGACCAAAGATAATTGTGTATTCATTAGTATCACGACCACAAATTATCCATGCACTACTACCAAAGATAATTGTGTATTCATTAGTATCACGACCACAAATTATCCATGCACTACTACCAAAGATAATTGTGTTTTTCAATTACTGGTTATGATTATACCGAACAATCCCTCGGTCATAATCATACCAAGTCCATCTATGCACTACAGCCATGTATTTGACTTTCAACATAATATAAGCATGAGGATAATGATATAAAGAATCAATCAAATGAGATAAAGAATAAATATTAAACATTTATAATATAATTTATCCAGATTCAAGAATATCCCCATGTTTTCAATCACTTAATAATCTCATAATCTAATATCATTAATATTATAACAATATTTTAATCACTTCTTAAATTTATAAACAATTTATCTTAATTGTTTACGCTTTTACCATATAATGCATTTAATCATTCAAAATGTCATACTCATAAAATATCATCACCAATTATCAAATCCTCATCAAAAATATGCATATACTCTATATAGGATTCTCTAGCCATAAAATCCTATTTTCAACTTTGTTACTTCACATAACATATTTAACTCATATGTTCGTAACTAAACTATTTTCATGAAAAATACCAAATCAGCCCCAAAGATATTTCTTTTCTGGGATTTAGCATAATATAGTCCCATAATGAAAATATATTTTTCACGGAATTTTTAAAATTCATTTACTATTTTTTAAAAATCAATTTCCACTTAATTCCTTAAGAAATTAGTTACCTCAAGTTTAACTCCAAAAATTCCCAAATCTTGGCAGGACCTTACACATGTTAACGTGAGCTTCCAGTTTAAATTTCATGGTCATCGGAGTTATAGAACTCCGGTTATAGCGTTTTTCATCGGAAAAACCTAAATATTGAAATAGTCATAACTTGCTCATTTTAAGTCAGAATGAGCTCATTTTTGGACAGGAGGTACTTTATACCATATACTTTCATGTTCCAAAAGGCCAGAATTTTTCTCATAATTTAAGTGGCCGAAACAGTCCCTTAAAGTTTCTCGGCAGTAGCATTTTCAAAATTTACAGCTTTGGCCTCATTTGCTAAAATCAGTCCACACAAAAATCTACAACACCTTTTCCAGTAATTCCACTTGGATTAGTTAGGTAACTCATAGATCTAACTCTAGAACTTGACCATACTCAAAAATTCAAAATATAATAGGAGATATGGTCAATTGAATTTCCTGTTACGTTTTTCACCAAAATCTGATTTTCAACTCTTTGTGATTTCTAAGAAACTTTCATGTTTTCACATACCAACCAACATAACTCATCATAAAACTTACTAATACTTCATATACCCATGATTTTCATTATTCCAATGCTTTTATTATGACTTTCATCATAAACCACGTAAACTGTTCATTTAGTTGAAGAAATATTTGAGGGTTTAAGAAATGGGTTTTTTATCTTTGTCAATACAAAATTCGATTTCACGCTCTAGGGTAGGCTAGAAATCTTCAAGAATACGTCAAGAAATTTATTAATGATAGAAATATCATTCAAAATCATTATTCTTATCCAAGACTTGGATAAGTACGTCACATTGATACCAACTGTGACTTATATCCCTTAACCTAGATAGCACCTCACAATGATACCTATAAACTTGCCATCTTCATTCACGATGTCGCCTACGAAAGTCCGCTTTGCATTCCACACAAGAAGTCAACAACGAAAGGTTCGGGGCTCTTTACTTATGGCTTGATATGATGATAATTGACTTTAGTAGTTTGGTTATGAATATAAAAAAGCTAACAACCTTACGAAAAGAATGATGAGTAGTTAACCAATCGATTCCTAAAATACCATCAAAGGCAAATATTTTCAAAGAGATAATATCGACAGTAATCGTGAAAGTGTTTATTTGAAACAACAAGATTAATAAACAATGTGGAGTAACGAAGGTTTCTCCCAACGAAGTTTCAACCAATAAGTTAAAGTCTAACTTCTCCTGAGTCAAATTTAAATGTTGAACGCAAAGCAAAGAGAGATAAAAGAATGGGTAGAACCGGTATCTTATAAGGTATAGACTTCGCAAGAATTTATAATTAACTAACCTGCTAACTTCGTTCGAGTCACTTTCTTTTTAAGAAGTCATGAAAAAAACGCTCTTCATGAAACCACCGACTTTGTTTTATCCGTATCCGCCTTTGGTGCCACCGTCCCAGCTGGACTTAACTTTGGTGCACGACAAAATCGAGCTAAATGACCTTCTCTTCTTGAAATATCCACTTCTATTATCTTGGCCATGATTACCACCGGTGGTTACCATTCTTAACATGATAATTTCTCCCACGATGGTCATCATTGTTCGATGGTCGTTCTGCCACCGTATGATTATTATCGTGTTGTTGGTCGTTACCTTTTGGTTGAGCTGACTCATTATCGCGCTCCAATAACCGAGCCCTATTCACAACATCTAAATACAAACACTGTCACAAAACAAGGGTTAATTAACATGCAACATATTATCACTATACTCTACGTGACCAATCAAATACCAAATAAACTTAGGTAGGTCATACTAGCGAAGGAATTCCCGCCTCCCCCTCCTAGTACTATTCTCACATCTTAGCCAGGATCATATCCTAAGCTCGATACCAACCGTGACGCCCCAAAATTAGGTATACGTCACCCATCTTGGGTCGCCACTTACATGGTACATAAATTCAAATACAACTTACTAATATAACTCGTAGTGGTATAATAATCGACATAAACCGTGAGTTTGAATACAAATATTGTCTACTAGATATTATACAAACTCAAAAGGAGTCCTCATTACAACTATTATCACACTATTTCACGAATAGTGAGGACTACTAATGCTATCCTCTCGACCATTACTTCGTTCCCCGACTGTCCCATTTATGTTCTCATTTCACGAAGAAAACGGTGAAAGAAAGGGTGAGCTCAACTAGCCCAAGAAGAAATATTATGACTAAGATAATGCGTAATAAATTATCATTAGCCTTCAACAATGTTAAACCGATAAAATACAATAGACAACCAGTTTAAGCTGCAGCTGAAATAAGCAATCCATTAAAAGAGTCAAGTAGAGAAAAAAGTCTACTATCTTTTAGGTTTTAAAAGGTTTTCATCAATTTTTATCATTTGAGACTCACTTTTAATAAATAAACCACCACATCTAATCATCCCTGTACCACGGCCAAGGATTTTCATCAAATTATTAATGGTCATGACTATACCGAATCACCCTCGGTCATAATCATACCAAAAACTATCCATCATTTGCATTACGAAAGCCACCGAGGACTTTTGTCACATCATTTATATCAAGTCATGATTATACTTAGAATGATCCTCGGTCATAATCATACTAAGTTCATCTATGCACGTAAGCCAAAGATAACATAATATAACATGAGGATGATGACAATGACATAATAATTCAATAAAACAAGTTCAAGAATTATTTAATCCATGAATTATTAACGTCCAAATTGTCAACATGATACTGTTTCGTAGAGTAAAATTCAAGAATGATAAGAAGAATATTTCCATGAAAAGATACTGGATGAAACGCAAATATCAAGGATATTCTACTAATTTCATGGAGTATAGAAGTCAAAGATTTAACCAACTAGGTATAATAAAGAATGGAATAACAAAAGAAATCACCATGCATGCGGTACTTATGACGAGTTATTCCAATGTAATAATAATAACGGAACCGTGTCGGTGAAATTCACACAAGCGGGATGTTCCAATGAATAATAAAGATGGAACCGGATCCGGTGTAAAACACATAGGATAGGATATTCCAATGAATGATAAAGAGGCGGAACCAGGTCCGGTAAAAAACACACGCATGTGGATGTTCCAACGTAATAATAATAAAAAGCGGAACCAGTGTCGGTGTAAAACACATGCATGCGGGATGTTCCAATGTAATAATAGAAGAATGTCACCAAGTATAGGGTAAAATCATGATATAAGTTATTCCAATGAATAATAAGCAATGGAATAACATAAGGATTTCACCAAGTATAGGGTATGCCACAGTATCAAAGTTATGTATAGGGTATGCCACTTTTTACAAAGTTATTCCAATGAATAATAATGAATGAAATAACGTAAGTTCTCTTCAAGAAGAAAGAATAACACCCCTACCGTAAAAGAACCTGAATATAGAAGTAGTGAAGCAGCGAATACTCTTCTTCTTTCTATAATTTTCTCTCTATAGTTTCTCTCTATAATTTCTCTCTCTAGAGTTTCAATGAATTAAGTAAGAAAATAATGAAGGAATGAGCTTCTATTTATAGGAAAATGGAATGCATAGTAATTAATCCATGAATCGGTCCAGTATTGATTTACTTTAATCGGCGGTCCATATTTAAAGAAAAATCTTTTAAATAAAATATAATATATTCTATTTATATAAAAACATTTTACTATGCAAACACTATGCAATACTATGCAAAACACTATGCAAAAACACTATGCAACACTATGCATAATAAAATATAATATATTCTATTTATAGAATAACTTTAATAAAGTATTCTATTTTATATAAAAGATGTTTCTATTTTATTACGTTAATAATACGAATAAAACAAAACGTCATTATCGCTATAATAATTCATATTATTAATCGACAATAATGGAATCAAACCGGTGACTTCTCACATAAGCATCAATAATCAATACCGGTGTGCTTTCTATGCAACCACACGTACATCGTATTTTTTTACTACCGAGTAGTTCAACAAGAACCACGGGTAAAACTTCATGCCGTTATTTTAATAAAATATTTTTGTCGTTTTCTCAATCCGAACAATAATTACATTTGTGGGGTCCACCAATGATTGAGTAGTTGTCATGCGAATATTCCCCGCTAAACCTAATATTCCCCAAATCGAATATAATATAACCACTTGCATACTTTGCAAAATTTATAAATACTACCCACAACTATAATATTATCTCAAATTCACACCATAATATTAAAAATTATTTTGACAAAATTTAAATCTTTATTGATAAAATCTGGGTCTCACAATCTCCCTCCTTATGGAATTTAAGCCCTCGAAATTAGGGTACGTACACTGGTATGATAAAGAGATGAGAATACCTTGAATACCTTTATCATTGAAAACATTAAATTCATTTTTGCAATCCTACCAAAGATATTCATTAACAATTCATCTTTGCACTCTGAAAGCCAAAAGATATACAACCAAAACCAATAATACTCGAGACTCGACAATAGTATCACGACCACGAATTATCCATGCAATCTTTGACAAGGATATTTGTGTTGTTAATTACTATCCATGATTATACCGAATAATCCGTGGTCATAATCATACCAAGTCTATCAATGCACTACTTGCCAAAGATGACTTTTACCACATCCATGAATTAATATTTCATTCTTTGAGACTCATTTCAATAATTAATCCATATCATCGAATCATCCCCGCACTACGTGGCCAAGGATATTCATTAGTATCACGACCACGAATTATCCATGCACTACGGCCCAAAGATAATCGTGTATTCATTAAGTATCACGACCACAAATTATCCATGCACTACTACCAAAGATAATTGTGTATTCATTAATCACGACCATAAATTATCCATGCACTACTACCAAAGATAATTGTGTATTCATTAGTATCACGACCACAAATTATCCATGCACTACTACCAAAGATAATTGTGTATTCATTAGTATCACGACCACAAATTATCCATGCACTACTACGACGAAGATAATTGTGTATTCATTAGTATCACGACCACAAATTATCCATGCACTACTACCAAAGATAATTGTGTATTCATTAAGATCACGACCACAAATTATCCATGCATACGGCCAAAGATAATTGTGTATTCATTAGTATCACGACCACAAATTATCCATGCACTACTACGAAAGATAATTGTGTATTCATTAAGTATCACGACCACAAATTATCCATGCACTACTACGGCAAAGATAATTGTGTATTCATTAGTATCACGACCACAAATTATCCATGCACTACAACCAAAGATAATTGTGTATTCATTAAGTATCACGACCACAAATTATCCATACGACTACTACCAAAGATAATTGTGTATTCATTAGTATCACGACCACAAATTATCCATGCACTACTGCCAAAGATAATTGTGTTTTCAATTACTGGTTATGATTATACCGAAAACAATCCTCATTCATAATCATACCAAGTCCATCTATGCACTTCAAAACCACGTATTGACTTTCAACGTAATATAAGCGTGAGGATAATGATATAAAGAATCAATCAAATGAGATAAAGAATAAATATTAAACATTTATAATATAATTTATCCAGATTCAAGAATATCCCCATGTTTTCAATCACTTAATAATCTCATAATCTAATATCATTAATATTATAACAATATTTTAATCACTTCTTAAATTTATAAACAATTTATCTTAATTGTTTACGCTTTTACCATATAATGCATTTAATCATTCAAAATGTCATACTCATAAAATATCATCACCAATTATCAAATCCTCATCAAAAAATATGCATATACTCTATATAGGATTCTCTAGCCATAAAATCCTATTTTCAACTTTTGTTACTTCACATAACATATTTAACTCATATGTTCAGAACTAAACTATTTTCATGAAAATACCAAATCAGCCCCAAAATATTTCTTTTCTGGGATTTAGCATAATATAGTCCCATAATGAAAATATATTTTTCACGGATTTTTAAAATTCATTTACTATTTTTTAAAAATCAATTTCCATTAATTCCTTAAGAAATTAGCTACCTCAAGTTTAACTCCAAAAATTCCCAAATCTTGGCAGGACCTTACACATGTTAACGTGAGCTTCCAGTTTAAATTTCATGGTCATCGGAGTTATAGAACTCGGTTATAGCGTTTTCATCGGAAAAACCTAAATATTGAAATAGTCATAACTTGCTCATTTTAAGTCGAAATGAGCTCATTTTTGGACAGGAGGTACTTTATACCATATACTTTCATGTTCCAAAAGGCCAGAATTTTTCTCATAATTTAAGTGGCCAAAACAGTCCTTAAAGTTTCTCGGCGAGAGCATTTTCAAAATTTACAGCTTTGGCCTCATTTGCTAAAATCAGTCCACACAAAAATCTACAACACCTTTTCCAGTAATTCCACTTGGATTAGTTAGGTAACTCATAGATCTAACTCTAGAACTTGACCATACTCAAAAATTCAAAATATAATAGGAGATATGGTCAATTGAATTTCATGTTACGTTTTTCACCAAAATCGATTTTCAACTCTTTGTGATTTCTAAGAAACTTTCATGTTTTCACATACCAACCAACATAACTCATCATAAAACTTACTAATACTTCATATACCCATGATTTTCATTATTCCAATGCTTTTATTATGACTTTCATCATAAACCACGTAAACTTGCTTCATTTAGTTGAAGAAATATTTGAGGGTTTAAGAAATGGGTTTTTTCTTTGGGGTCAATACAAAAATTCGATTTCACGCTCTAGGGTAGGCTAGAAATCTTCAAGAATACGTCAAGAAATTTATTAATGATAGAAATATCATTCAAAATCTATTACTCTTATCCAAGACTTGGATAGTAAACGTCACATTGATACCAATCGTGACTTATATCCCTTAACCTAGATAGCACCTCACAATGATACCTATAAACTTGCCATCTTCATTCACGATGTCGCCTACGAAAGTCCGGCTTCACAGTGCATTCCACACAAGGAAGTCAACAACGAAAGGTTCGGGCTCTTTACTTATGGCTTGATATGACATTAACTAATTGACTTTAGTAGTTTGGTTATGAATATAAAAGCTAACAACCTTACGAAAAAGAATGATGAGTAGTTAACCAATTGATTCCTAAAATACCATCAAAGGCAAATATTTTCAAAGAGATAATATCGACAGGTAATCGTGAAAGTGTTTATTTGAAACAACAAGATTAATAAAAATGGAGGTAACGAAGGTTTCTCCCAACGAAGTTTCAACCAATAAGTTAAAGTCTAACTTCTCCTGAGTCAAATTTAAATGTTGAACGCAAAGCAAGCGAGAGATAAAAGAATGGGTAGAACCCAGATCTTATAAGGTATAGACTTCGCAAGAATTTATAATTAACTAACCCGTGCTAACTTCGTTCGAGTCACTTTCTTTTTAAGAAGTCATGAAAAACGCTCTTCATGAAACCACCGACTTTGTTTTATCCGTATCCGCCTTTGGTGCCACCGTCCCAGCTGGACTTAACTTTGGTGCACGACAAAATCGAGCTAAATGACCTTCTCTTCTTGAAATATCCACTTCTATTATCTTGGCCATGATTACCACCAAGTGGTTACCATTCTTAGCATGATAATTTCTCCCACGATGGTCATCATTGTTCGATGGTCGATTCTGCACGATGATGATTATTATCGTGTTGTTGGTCGTTACCTTTTGGTTGAGTGACTCATTATCGCGCTCCAATAACCTCAGCCCTATTCACAACATCTAAATACAAACACCGTGTCACAAAACAAGGGTTAATTAACATGCAACATATTATCACTATATACTCGTGAGACCAATCAAATACCAAATAAACTTGGGTAGGTCATATACTAGCGAAGGAATTCCCGTCTCTCCCCTCCTAGTACTATTCTCACATCTTAGCCGGGGATCATATCCTAAGCTCGATACCAACCGTGACGCCCCCAAAATTAGGTATCGTCCACCCATCTCTTGGGTCGCCACTTACATGGTACATAAATTCAAATACAACTTACTAATATAACTGCGTAGGTATAATATCGACATAAATCGTGAGTTTGAATACAAATATTGTCTACTAGATATTATACAAACTCAAAAGGAGTCCTCATTACAACTATTATCACACTATTTCACGTAATAGTGAGGACTACTACTAATGCTATCCTCTGGACCATTACTTACGTTCCCAGACTCGTCCCAAATATGTTCTCATTTCCGAAGAAACAAATGAAAGAAAAGGGTGAGCTCAACTAGCCCAAGAAGAAATATTATGACTAAGATAATGCGAATAAATTATCATTAGCCTTCAACAAATGTTAAACCGATAAAATACAATAGACAACCGGGTTTAATCTGCAATGGAATAAGCAATCCATTAAAAGAGTCAAGTAGAGAATAAAGTCTACTATCTTTTAGGTTTTAAAAGGTTTTCATCAATTTTTATCATTTGAGACTCGACAATAAATAAACCACCACATCTAATCATCCCTGTACCACGGTCAAGGATTTTCATCAAATTATCAATGGTCATGACTATATACCGAATCACCCCCGGGTCATAATCATACCAAAACTATCCATCATCTGCATTACAGAGCCACTTTGAGGACTTTTGTCACATCATTTATATCAAGTCATGATTATACCGAATGATCCTCGGTCATAATCATACTAAGTTCATCTATCTTGCGTAAGCCAAAGATAACATAATATAACATGAGGATGATGACAATGACATAATAATTCAATAAAACAAGTTCAAGAATTATTTAATCCATGAATTATTAACGTCCAAATTGTCAACATGATCTTTGTTTAAGTAGAGTAAAATTCAAGAATGATAAGAAGAATATTTCCATGAAAAGATCTTTGGATGAAACGCAAATATCGAGGATATTCTACTAATTTCATGGAGTATAGAAGTCAAAGATTTAACCAACTAGGTATAATAAAGAATGGAATAACAAAAGAAATCACCATGCATGCGGTATTGCGATGACGAGTTATTCCAACGAATAATAATAACGGAACCGGTCGGTGAAATTCACACCGCAAGCGGGATGTTCCAACCGAGATAATAAAGATGGAACCAGATCCTGTAAAAAACACACGATAGGATATTCAACGAAATGATAAAGACGGAACCAGTCCTGTAAAACACACGATGTGATGTTCCAACAGAATAATAATAAAAAGCCGAAACCGGGTCCGGTGTAAAACACACGCATGCGATGTTCCAATGTAATAATAGAAGAATGTCACCAAGTATAGGGTAAATAGCATATACAGGTTATTCCAATGAATAATAAGCAATGGAATAACATAAGGATTTCACCAAGTATAGGGTATGCCGTGATACAAGTTATGTATAGGGTATGCTTACTTTTACGAGTTATTCCAACAGAATAATAATGAATGAAATAATGAAGTTCTCTTCAAGAAGAAAATAATAACACCCCTCACCGTAAAAAGAACCTAATATAGAAGTAGTGAAGTAGCAGAATACTCTTCTTCTTTCTATAATTTTCTCTATAGTTTCTCTATAATTTCTCTCTAGTTTCAATGAATTAAGTAAGAAAATAATGAAGGAATGAGCTTTCTATTTATAGGAAAATGGAATGCGTAAGAATTAATCCATGAACGGTCCGTATTGATTTACTTTAATCGACGGTCCATATTTAAAGAAAAATCTTTTAAATAAAATATAATATATTCTATTTATATAAAAACATTTTACTATGCAAACACTATACAATACTATCTGAAAACACTATGCAAAACACTATGCAACACTATGCATAATAAAATATAATATATTACATTTATAGAATAACTTTAATAAAGTATTCTATTTTATATAAAAGATGTTTACATTTTATTACGTTAATAATACGAATAAAACAAAACGTCATTATCGCTATAATAATTCATATTATTAATCGACAATAATGGAATCAAACCGAGTGACTTCTCACATAAAGATCAATAATCAATACTGGTGTCTTACTACTGTACCACATTGATTCTTTACTTTTACTAACTAGAGTAGTTCAAAGATAACCACGGTAAAACTTCCGCCGTTATTTTAATAAAATATTTTTGTCGTTTTCTCAATCCAACAATAATTACATTGTGGGGTCCACGAATGATTGAGTAGTTATGCGAATATTCCCTCGCTAAACCCTAATATTCCCCACCAATCGAATATAATATAACCACTTGCATACTTTCAAAAAATTTATAAATACTACCCACAACTATAATATTATCTCAAATTCACACCATAATATTAAAAAATTATTTTGACAAAATTTAAATCTTTATTGATAAAATCTGGAGTCTCACATAAATCATAACATGCAATATTTTTAGTAGATAGAATATTAGCACTCCACTACTAGCATATTTTTTTATGACATATATGCCTAAAATCATAATAGCTATGAAGAATTAAGTTCAATTGCAATCTTTTTCATTCTTTGGAATTCTTTGCCGACCCACATCCATGTTCCTCTATAGTAAAGAAGAAACAGAGACATATATGTCCGGACCCCAAAAAGAGATCATAACCTCATATACTAAGCAATGCTAAGCTGTGGACACCACTGTTGATAGCCCTATATACCATTTAATTGAAAATAATTTGCATTGCATTGCCTCGCAAGTTGAAGGTATGATTGGATCATGAAACAAGGCTCGTGGGTATCAACTTTTCCTTTTCTTTCTTTTCATTCTTTATTTCCTTGGCAACCATTATATTACTCAAAAGAAATAAAAAATAAAAAAGGCAAAAGTCTAAGGGAGAAGCTCATGACTTGTGACCCCATTCCAAAGAGAGCAAAAAGGAGTGTTTGAAAAGAAAAAAACAGATGGAAAGCTGTCAGTTCATTTGTTTTATAACTCATCCAAACGCAACTCAAAACCCCAAGAAAATCTAACACTTTCTTTAAAGAAGGAAGAGAGAGAAAATAACACAAACAAAAGAAACAATGAAAGGAAGACAAACTAGAGGAACTCCTTCAGCAGATCTCTTGGTATGTTTTCCTACTAGAAGCCATCTGACCCTAATGCCCAAGCCCATTTGTAGCCCAGCAAGGCCCGCCGAATCCAACAAACGTTCCCTTCACCACCACCACCGCCTCAAGAAATCCATCATTAGAGGCGGAAGCCGTGGTGGTACACAAGGCAGCCCAACGTTATGGTCTAAATCCAAGCAAATGGGCTCCGATATCTCAGAGCCCACATCGCCCAAAGTCACCTGCGCCGGACAGATCAAGGTCCGGCCCAAGTCCGGCAGCTCATGCAAGAATTGGCAATCAGTAATGGAGGAGATTGAAAAGCTTCACAATACCAACAAAAAGCAAAAGAAGATCAAGAAACCGAGTTGGGTCGAGGCCATAGGGTTCAAGAAAGATGTAATGCAATTCTTGACTTGTTTACGAACCATCCGGTTCGATTTTCGATGTTTTGGCTCTTTCCCCAATGCAGATATCCCCACTAGTTCCGATGATGATGATGAAGATTCTGATTCAGACGAAGACGAGGAAGAAAAAGAAGAAGAAAATGAGAATGAGAGTACAAAAACTGTATTTTCCAAATGGTTCATGGTTTTACAAGAAAACCAAAATAATAATAATAGTAATACAGAAATAGAGAAATCTGATTATATTGAAGTTGATGGATGTGCAACAGTTGCACCTCCATCAAATGCGCTCTTGCTCATGCGTTGCCGTTCTGCTCCAGCCAAAAGCTGGCTGGAAGAAAGAGAAGAGGAAGAAGAAGAAAAGAAAGGAAAGATGGTAATGGAGGAAGAGATTCATAGGGAAAAGAAAGAAGAGAATTTGGTGGTGATGAGATATGATACTGATTTCTACAAATTATCTTCTGATATTGCAAAGGAAACCTGGGTTGTTGGTGGAATTAATAAAGATCCATTATCAAGGAGCAGAAGCTGGAAGAGATGATATATATATATATATATATATATATATATATATATATATATATATGATATATATATATATATGATTTAAGCCTAATGCTGCCTTGCAATTTTAATTTTCAGACTTTTATTTTATTTTACTTTGAACTTTTGCTTCATATAGATAATGTTTGATTTCTGATGTTTTATTCTTTTTTTGCATTTTATCCTTTGCGTTATGTCCAATGGTATTTTAATATTTTTAAAATTTTTAATCTTTAATTTTAATTTTTTTGGGTTTTGTCATTATAGAGTTGTTATATTTTAATCTATTTTAAGACGTGTTAGATAATTATGTATAGCTAGCTTTTGCTTTGTATTCTGTTGTTGGAATTTTTTTTTCATCCATAATACACCTTTTGATGTATCAAAGTTGAAATATTACTGGTACAAGTATAATAAAGTATAATAAATATTCGATTACCATAAAGTTAATTTTATGATAAATTAGTCAATTGATCGATACAATGTTGACACAGAGAGAGATCATTTTTTTCTGTGTGTCGACACTATGACGCCCCCAAAATAGGTCCACATAACTTTTTCTGAGTCTCCAAATACATAGTACAGAAATCAAATACAACTTCATTTATACAATTATTAACTATCGTAAAAAAATATGACAAAACAAATGTTGTGAGTTTTAGTACGAATATTATCTCATAGACAATATTCAAACTCAAATGGAGTTCTCATTACAATTATTATCACACTATTTTATAGGATAGTGAAGACTACTATAGCAACCATCTTGAACCATCACTCCATTCTCTTATTAATCTCAGCTATATTCTCATTTTCTGAAGAGAACAATGAAAGAAAAGGTTGAGCTCAACTAGCCAAGTAAAGAATACTATGACTAAGATAATGTAGAATAAATTATCCTTAGTCTTCAACAGTATAGAAACTGATAGAATACAATAGACAACAAGTTTAACAGCAGCGGAACAAGCAATCCATTAGAAGAGTCAAGTAGAGTATGTTGTCTACTATCTTCTATGATTTAAAAGTTTATCATCAATATTTTTTTCTTTGTAACACAACTCAATAAATAATCAACATCATCGAATTATCCATGCACTACGGGCCAGGGATATTTGTTAGTATCACTAGTGGTCATGATCATGTCAAACAACTGTCCATCATTGCACTATGAGCCAATAAGGACTTTCACCACATCATTTGTCTGTAACATTACAGGTCATGATTATACCGATACACAATTTCTGGTCATAATCATACCAATTAACAGTCCATCTATGCACTACGGGCCAAAGATAATTTTACCACAATATAAGCATGAGGATGATGACAATGATATAAGAAATCAATCAAGTGAGATCAAGGATAAATATTAAAGATTTATAATTCAATATATCCAGAGTTTAAGAATGTCCAAATTGCAAACATGATAATTAATTGTGGAGTAAAATTCAAGAATGATATTCATATATGAAAAATAATTTGAACAAAAAAAAATCAATTTTTATCGTGAAAAGTACCCCGGGTGAATAGTACCTGAATGAATAGTACCCCGTAAATAATACTCTGTGAATAGTACCATATGTATAAATAGTACCTCGACATGAAAAGATTAAAATTTAACAAGAATGTTCAAAAAAATATTTCAGTGAAACGATACTTGATGAAGCGCAATTTCAAGGATATTCTACTAATTTCAAGGAGTATAGAAGCAATACTTATCACAATAAGTGTAGAATTAGGAATATAAAACGAAATAATATTACTTATATATTACAGAGTCTGGAAGAAAATATTATTTCTTACGAATATTGAATGAAAATAATATCCCTTACAAATATTGAACGAAAATAATATTTCTTACGAATATTGAACGAAGATAATATCCCTTACGAATATTGAACAAAAATAATATTCCTTACGAATATTGAACGAAAATAATATTCCTTACAAATACGAAAAATAATATGAAATAAATAATACCCCTTACCTTAGTAGGAGAGTAATTCAAACTGGTATAACGGAGATATTCTTGAAGAAAACTTGCACTATTTGCTACACTCAAAGTATCCTTATGCTCAAAAGATATACGCACAATATTATAGAAGAAGAATTCTCTTATTCTTGTGTGATTTTTATTTCTTAACTAAGTATCTTATTTATAGGAGAATGGCAAGGTACCACTGTTTAGAAAACTCACGGATGAACACGGGCCAAATTCTACAAATTCACATACGCCAATTTTTTCAAAATAAGAATTTAATATTCAAGTAAAGCAAATAACTTTACATACAATATAATATATTCTATTTGTAATCTAATAAAACGAATAACTTTATATATAATATAAAAAGTATTCTGTTTTATATAAAAAAAAATTTATTTTATTATTATTACAATAATAATAAAACAAAACTGAGATAACTTTCTGCCGGTAATTTTGAAAAATGAGTAAGTGGGGTCCATGTAATAAGCCAAATTTATAACAAATACTTCATGACAACCCCATTTATTTGTCACAAATCAATTGTCTTCAATAAACACATTTTTAATCATTCAGCAATTATTCATCATTAATATTATAACTCACAATATTAACAACCAGATCGTTCCAAAGAAAATGGGGGCTTTTCGATAAGGACTTCTCCTTATTGGCGCGCAATTAAATAACATAGCCCATTTGCTCGACAGAATTTTCTAGACATTGTCAATAATGTAAATAATAATATGAATAACTGTGTTGTCGCAATTATTGATTTAATAATATAAAATATTGTGCATATGATACTGTGACAATAAGTGAATCAATAATATGAGATACTATGCAACAACTAATGTGTCAGTAATTGAATAAAACTGAGTGACTTCTTAAGTAAGCATCAATAATCAAAGATATTGTACAATATCACGTGCTACTGTGCAACCACGCATATTACTGTACTTTTATCACTAGGTATTTCAACAGTTAACGGTAAAAGTTTTGCCGTTATTTTTATAAAAAGTTTATTTCATCGCTTTCATATCCGAAGCGGTAATTTAGTTTAATGTGTCCATCAATTATTGTGTCATCGCATGGGATATTCCTCGATAAAGCGAATATTCTCCAACCAAATATTTTATGATTACTTACTTTGCAAAATTTGTAAATATTACCCACAACTATAACATTATATCAAATCTACACCTTATTATTCAAAATAACATTTAGAGAAAATTAAATCTTTATTCATAAAAAGTTGGGGTCTTACAACCTCTCCTCCTTATGAAATTTAGCCCTCGAAATTAGTGTACGTACCTAGAATGTCTAACAGGTGAGGATACCTTATTTTCGTTTCAGATTCTAACTCTCATTTCCTCAATATCGGGGTTTCTCCATAAAACTTTGACTTGAGGTATAACCTTTGAGCGTAGAATATGTTCCTCTTCTTATCCAAGATTTTAACAGGTACGTCTTCATACGTTAAATCTTCTGCTATCTCGTCTGGTTCTAATTTAATAATGTGGTTTGGGTCTTCCACATATTTACGTAACATAGCTATATGAAAAACGTTATAAACATGAAACATACTTGGCGGTAAGGCGAGTCTATATGTGAGACCCCAAATTTTATGAATAAAGATTTAAATTTCTCGAAATATTTTTTTTAATATTATGGTGTGGATTTGATATAATGTTATAGTTGTGGGTAATATTTATAAATTTTACAAAGTATGCAAGTTGTTATATAATATTCGATTGGTCGGGAATATTTGTTTTAACAGAAATATTCGACGACAAGACAATCATTAGTGAACCCCACAACTAAGTATTGTCGTGCTTAGAAAATGGCAATTGTATTGTCTTTATATAAAACAACTACGAAAGTGTTACCGTTAAAAAACCGTTGAACTACTTTCGAGAGTAAAAGTATAGTAATACACGTGCTGCGCAAAGTAGCACACAATGATTATCGATACTTATGTAAGAAGTCACTCGATTATACTCAATTATTTCTACAATAATTAACACGCATCATATCTCTCATATTATGGATTCAATTATTGTCACAAGATCATATGTATAATATGTTATATTATTAAATCAATAATTGAGACGGCAAAGTTATTCATATTATTATTTGTAATATCGACAATGTCTGTAAGTTCACAAAAGAGAGAGGTTGGTCACCTAATTGCACGCTACTAATAAGGAGAAATCCTTATCGGAAAGCCCCCTCTTTTTTGGGAATGACCTATTAAATATTGTGAATTATAATATTAATGATGAATAAGTTCGTGTTGATTAAAGATGAAATTGATAGTTCCATTGTGTTGGAATTATTAGTGTTAGTGAAAATCGACATTTATTTCGATAATAATTGATGTCTTGAGGTTATATTGACCAATCGGGTAATTAACTAGATAAATGAGCAATTAATTGCTATTGATTCATATGATTATAACTCTTTGTTCACATGTGTGTACTATTGATTCACCTTCATTTACTATTAGGGGAGTTGATGCAAGATTGATAATACTTGCATGACTAAGTTAAAAATAGAGGTATAGATGGAGGTACTATACTGTAATTCGTATTTTCATATGATTATAACTATTGATTCACATGATTGAACTATTGATTCACATTATTTATTATTAGGGGAGGTGGTGCAAGTTTGATAATACTTACAGGACTAAATTAAAAACGAAAAAAAAGAGGAATGTATTATACTGTAATATTTCGAGCCCCAAAACGTGCAATTATCAAAACTATATTTTTCTATAAATAGAAGCTCATTCTTCCTTCATTTCTCACCAATTCACTAAAGCTATAGAGCAATTATTATAGAGAGAAATTATAGAGAGACAGAAGAAGAGAAGTCTACTACCTCACTATTCCAGTATTCAGTTTTCTTCTAAGGTAAGGGGTACTATTCTTTTGTATTCATGAAGAGAGTTATTTTCTTTCAATACTCGTAAGGGTTGTTGTTCCATTCTTTATTATTATGTTGGAATAACCTGTCTATGCGAAGTATCACATACATGGTGAAAATTTTCTATTATTCCATTCTTTATTAGTTTGTTGGAATAACATATACATGCGCATGGCTTATCGCATGCTGATGAATTCTCATTGTTATTCCATTATTTATTATTACATTGGAATATCCTCATGCATCTGCGGATTCTGCGTGAACCGTTCCATTCTTTATTATTACATTTGAATATCTTGTCCGTGCGGATTACGTATAACATGGTTCCATTCTTTATTATTCTGTTGGGAATAACCTGTATGTGCGGTTTATCGCATGCCTGGTGAATTCTTTTGTTATTCCATTCTTTATTATTCTGTTGGTATAACCTGTCTATGTGGATTACCATATGCATGGTGAATGATCCTTCGTATTCATTCTTTATTAAATTGTGGAAATGATCTGTCTACGTGGATTATCGCATGGCGGGCGAAAATCCATTTTCAGTTTCATATATTCTATTATACTCAGTTGGTTAAAGTTTTGACTTCTATACTCCATGAAATCAGTAGAATATCCTGGATATTTGCGCTTCATCCAGTATCTTTTCATGAAAATATTTTTCTGAGCATTCCTAAATTTTACTCCACAAAGAAGTATCATGTTAACAATTTGGACGTTATTGATTTCAAGATAAATTAACTTATAAATCTTTAAAATTTATTCTTTAACTTGTTTTATTGAATTATTATGTCATTGTCATCATCCTCATGCTTATATTGTGATGAAAGTCATCTTTAGCTTACGTGCATAGATGGACTTGGTATGATTATGACAAGGGATTATTCGGTATAATCATGACCGTAATGTGACGAATGATGTGGTAAAAGTCTTCATTGGCCTGTAGTTCATTGATGGACAGTTGTTGGTATGATTATGACCAGGGATTATTTGGTATAATTATGACCATTGATGATTACATGAATATCCTTGGCGGTAGTGCGCGGGATGATTCGATTTTATTTATTAAGTTTGAGTCTCAAATGATAAAGTTGATGAAAAACTTTTTAAATCATAGAAGATAGTAGATTTTATGCTCTACTTGACTCTTCTAATGGATTGCTTATTTCCGTTGTAGTTGTTGATCTAAAACTTGTTGTCTATTGTATTCTATCAGTTGTTATACTGTTAAAGGCTAATGATAATTTATTCTGCATTATCTTAGTCATAATATTTCTTACTGGGCTAGTTGAGCTCACCCTTTCTTTCATTGTTCTCTTCAGGAAATGAGAATATAGCTGGGACGATTCGGGGAATGGAGTGATGGTTGTTGATCGATTTCGCAATCAATGAATACGTGCAAGTATACACGGTCAACAAGTAATAAAGTGAAAGTAGAGTATCGTTCCCACGAGGAATTATTTAATAAAAATTACCAAATACTAACTCTTAACCAAATCAATTTTATTTAAACAACCAATAATTGTGATTTCTAGATTTAAGAAAACTAAATTAAACAAAACAAAAAGATTATTCTAAAAGAAAGCAAATAAACAACTAAGAATTGATGGAATTCAGGATAAATAAGGATTAAGACTCCAATATCCCCAATTATGAACTATAAATCAATTATTCAATTATCCCAATTATTACGCTCTCATCAATTGTTAATGAGAATTCTCAAATGCCAAAAGCCCTTTCTCAAGTGATCATTTACCTTCTATTTAACCCAAATTAATTTTGCTATATCTCTATGCTAAACAATTGAATTAAACTCATTCTGACCCAATTCCTTATGTGTTACATGCGCAAAATAGATATTCTCATTCTATTCACAAACCTAATTATTCACTGTGCAAATAACTAAGTCACATGATATCATGCCCAGTTCTAACCCTAGAATTCCTTTCTCAATTCCTTCTAGAGTAACAAGGTAATTCTTGATCGATAATTAATCAATAAGCATAAGGCAAGATAAACAACTCACTTTGACACAAATAATTGGAATAAATTAAATAACTAATTTATAGTCATAAAAGGTTCAATTGAAATCTTAATAAAAGAGTTAGTTCATAATTAATGAATTAAAATCAAGAATCCACAATTGAATAAACATTAAAAGATAAAAGTATGATAAGAGAAGAGAATAGAATCATTGTCGTTAAATCATGCTCCTCCCTCTCGCTTCTTGATCTTGATGTTCTTCAATTTGCTTCAATCTCCAATGGCTAATGAAGAACTAGGGTTTAGATTCTAATTTAATAGAGTGTTTAATCTAGTCTAATCTATGTATTCTCTCTTTATTTTATGCCTTACATCATGTATTTATAGGTTACAAGTCCAATTTTTAGCTTAGGAACAAACTCAATCCAATTTGGAGTCAAAAAGGTGTCAAAATTCGTCCAAAAACGCGTCCAGGCCATCACCAAGCCCTTCCCCAGCGCCCCAGCGCTGGGCACGATGCTCAAACACTGCTCCCCAGTGCCCCGGCGCTGGGTATAGGCCAAAAATGGGCGCCCCCGGCGCTGCCACTTTTTCTGACATTTTCTACTCCGACGTCCTTTGGGAAAATGGCCATAACTTCTTCGTCCGAACTCCGATTTTGATGATTCAAGATGATCCGGAAAGAGGAGAAGTAGATTTACAACTTTCATTCTTTAAGTGTTTCAAAATAAGGTACGGAGCTATACTCAAATTGGCTCTGAAATGACTGTTGTGTAAATAGCAAGCCAAAAACGTGAATCTAGCCACCCCGAACGTCGATCCAAGTAACTTTTGTCCCAATTCCTACAAAACAACATAAAACATGCATGAATAGACATAAACACATAAAAAATATTCTAAAAGACTTGAGAACAACAATAAATTAAGCCCGAATGTATCCAATTCATGTGTATAAAACTCACTCATCAATGGTCCAGTATAAATGGCTTTAGTAGTCCTCACTATTCTATGGAATAATGTGATAATAATTATAATGAGGACACCATTGAGTGTGGATATTGTCTAGATGACAATATTCTTGTTTAAACTCTCAGCTATGTTTTGTCGTATTTTACACGACTGTTGTATAATTAAGTTGTATTTGAATTTATGTACCATGTATCTGGTGACTCAAGATGGGTGATGTATACCTGTTTTGGGGGCGTCACACTATAGGCCACTGGTCCTACTCGATCGATGATTTCAAATGGACCAATAAATCGAGGGTTGAGCTTTACTCTCTTTCCAATTCTTGCTTCTGGAATAACACCTTCTTGCACCTTCATATTCATCAGCTCTAGGTCTGTAGCTTGAGCAAATTTATCTTTTTCAATTAAAGTCGGTTCTACTCATATATTTGTCATCATCACGTGGTTCCCTAGAGTCTTTAACTTTATCTCCATCATTTGTAAGTTATACAAAATGGGTCTTTGTGTTTGACAATATCGCACTCGTACCTGCATACGATCTTCTACTCAACGTGTCAGCTACCATGTTCGCTTTTTCAAGATGTTATTGAATGGTATGATCGTAATCTTTCAACATCTCGAGCCAACGTCTTTAGCGCATGTTAAGTTCGTTCTGGGTGAAAAAATATTGGAGGGCTTTGTATCGGGTTCAAGGTCAATACAAAATTCGATTTCACGCTCTGGGGGTAGGCCAAGAAGTTCTTCGGGGAATACGTCAGAAAAATTATTAACAATAAAAATTTTATTCAAATATGACGTATTTTTGTTTACATCCGTGACATGGGCTAAGAAGGCTTGACATCCATTTTTCAATAAACGATTGACTTTATGGCTTGATATGACAGTTATTGACTTTAGTGGTTTGGTTGCTTGAATTCGCATAATAGGTTGATTAGGAATATGAAAGCTAAGAACCTTATGAAAACAATCAATTTTAGCATGATGAGTAGTTAACCAATCAATCCCTAAAATCACATCAAGTGCAAGTATTTTCAAAGAGATGAGATCAACGGATAATATGAGGGTATCAATTTGAATCAAACAAGATTTATAATTGGTGGATGTAACGAAGGTTTCTCCCAATGAGTTTCAACCGATAAGTCAAAGTCTAATTTCTCCGGAGTCAAGTTTAAACGTTGAGCACAATTAGGTGAAATAAAAGAGTGGGTAGAACTGGTATCAAAAAAGGTATAGACTTCCCAAGAGTTTATGAATACCTTACCCGTGATAGCTTCGTTCGGGTTCCTCGCTTTTTGGGAAGTCACAAAACATGCTCTCCCTTGAACCACCGACTTTGACTTGTCTGGGACAGCCTTTGATGCCACCGTCTCAGCTGGACTTAGCTTCGTTGTATGACAAAATCGAGCTAAATGACCTTCCTTTTTGCAATTGAAACACACTTTGGGTTGCTGTGTACAGTTGGGACTTATGTGTCCCTCCTCTCCGCATCTGTAGCATACGACCGGTGGTCGTTCTCCTTCCTTACAAACGGGTGTTGGTGTTGCTGCCAACGTCTTTACGTTGTCATTGTTGAATCTTCTCTTCTTAAAGTTTTTCCCACTTAGTCCACCTCTCCTATCATCTTGTCCATGATTACCACCGAAGTGGTTACCATTTCTGGCATGATAATTTCCTCCATGATTGTTATCATTGTTCTGATGGCCGTTGCAACCAGTACGATTATTATCGTGTTGTTGGTAGTTTTCTTTTGGTTGAGCTAACTCATAATCGCATTCTAATAACTGAGCCCTATTCACAACATCTGAATATAAATAAAGTTTGTGAGAAATGAGGTATTAATGAATTTCGAGTTTCAAACCTCGCTGAAACATTTGCGTCATACACTCCTCATTATCTACCAAATGGGATGCAAGCCGGGATAACTATGTAAACTTTGCCTTGTATTGCGATACGGTCATATTATTTTCCAGCTTGATGAATTCCACCTCCTTCATGTGGTGAATACTTTCTGGAAAGTACTTGTCGTTGAGCAATTCCTGGAACTTCTCCCAAGACATCTTCAGTGCAGAAAGATTAGTACGTTTTACAGATTCCCACCAGTAACTTGCTTCTCCTCGCAATATAAAGGTGGTGAAGGGAACCTTTTGCTCCTTTAAGCATCCCAATACATCAAATATCTTGGTGATTTGCTTAATACATGCCTCTGCCTTAAGTGGCTCTAGCTTTCCCAAAAACTTCGGCGGTCCCAACTCCTTGAATTGCTTAGTAGTGGCATGCCGTGAGTTGTCATTGTTTCCACTTGCATTATGAATAGGAGTTTCTCTCGTTTGGTGTTGCATGAATTGTAGAAAGCTCCTAAATATCCCATCGTTCATCATTTGGTCGTTGTTGTTTATTTGAGGATCATTGCCTTCCTGATGCACATTATCCTGGTTATTGATTGGAGATGTCTCAACGATCTCATGTGCTACATTACTTATCTCAAAAATTTTAGATGTCATTTTCAAACACTGCCACAAAAAAGGGGTTAATTAACATGACAAATATTATCCCTATATTTTGACCGACCAATTAAATAACAAATAAACTTAGGTAGGACACATTAGCGATTGATTTACTCATCTCTCCCCTCCTAGCTCTAGCCTTAGATATCCTCCAAGGATCATATCCCTAAGCTTTGATACCAATTGTGACGCCCCCAAAATAAGTCCACATAACCCATTCTGATTCGCCAAATACATAGTACATAAATCAAATACAACTTCATTTATACAACTATTAACTATCGTAAAAAAATACGACGAAACAAAAGTTGTGAGTTTTAATACGAATATTGTCTCATAGACAATATCCAAATTGAAATGGAGTCCTCATTAAAATTATTATCACGCTATTTTATAAAATAGTGAGGACTACTATAGCAACCATCTTGGACCATCACTCCATTCCCTGACTAGTCCCAGCTATATTCTCATTTCCTGAAGAGAACGATGAAAGAAAAGGGTGAGCTCAACTAGCCCAGTAAAGAATATTATGACTAAGATAATGTAGAATAAATTATCCTTAGTCTTTAACAGTATAAAAATGATAGAATACAATAGAGAACAAGTTTAACTACAGTAGAACAAGAAATCCCTTAGAAGAGTCAAGTAAAGTATGATGTCTACTATCTTATATGATTTAAAAGTTCATAATCAATATTTTTTTCTTTGTAACATAACTCAATAAATAATCCACATCATCGAATTATCCATGCACTACGGGCCAAGGATATTCATTAGTATCACCAGTGGTCATGATCATGTCAAACAACTGTCCATCAATGCTCTACGGGCCAATGAGGACTTTAATCACATCATTTGTCTGTAACATTACAGGTCATGATTATATCGATACATAATTTCTGGTCATAATCATACCAATCAACAGTTCATCTGTGCACTACGGGCCAAAGATGACTTTCACCATAATATAAGCATGAGGATGATGACAATGATATAAGAAATCAATCAAGTGAGATCAAGGATAAATAATAAAGATTTATAAATTAATTTATCCAGAGTTTAAGAATGTATAAATTTTCAACATGATAATTAATTGTAGTAGAGTAAAATTCAAGAATTATATTCATGTATCAAAAATAATTTGAACAGAAAATAAACTAATTTTTGTCTTGAATAGTACCCCGAGTGAATAGTACCCCATGAATAGTACTTTATGAATAGTACCCTGTGAGTAGTACCGTATGTATGAATAGTACCGTACAAATAGTACCGTATGTATGAATAGTACTCCATGAATAGTACCCCGACATGAAAAAATTAAAATTTAACAAGAAAGTTCGGAAAAATATTTTAGTGAAACGATACTAGATGAAACGCAATTTCAAGGATATTCTACTAATTTCAAGGAGTATAGAAGAAATTTTTATCAAAATAAGTGTAGAATTAGGAATATGAAACGAAATAATATTACTTACATACTATAGAGTATGAAAGAAAATATTATTTCTTACGAATATTGAATGAAAATAATATCCCTTACGAATATTGAACGAAAGTAATATTCCTTACGAATATTGAACGAAGATAATATCCCTTACGAATATTGAACAAAAAAAATATTCCTTACGAATATTGAACAAAAATAATATTCCTTACGAATACGAAAAATAATATCTCTTATGAATATGAAATAAATAATACCCCTTACCTTTGTAGGAGAGTAATTTCAACTGGTATAACAGAGATATTCTTGAAGAAAACTTGCACTATTTGTTACACTCAAAGTATCCTTATGCTGCAAAAAAATACGTAGAATATTATAAAAGAAGAATTCTCTTATTCTGGTGTGATTTTTATTTCTTAACTAAGCATCCTACTTATAGGAGAATTGCAGGGTGCCACTGTTTAGAAAATTCACAAACGAAACAATTGAAAGATCCACGGGCCAAATTCTGCAAATTCACACATGCCCGTTTTTTCAATTAAGAATATAATAATCAAGTAAAACAAATAACTTTATACTCCCTCCGTCCTATGATAAAAGTCCTCATTACTATTTTAGGTAATCCCATGTTAAATGTCCACTTTCCTATAATAAACAAACTTTTACACATTTTTTACTATTATGCCCGTAACATTAAATATCTCATACTTTTCTTATTCTAATTCTCTTTCCATATTTAATAAGTATGAAGAGAGAATATTTTGAATTGAATAGCTACAAAGTTACTCTCTCAGCTACATTGAAAATAATTAATGACATTATAATGGGCAATTTTGTCATTTTATTCCTTTTCTTAATATGCGTGAAAAGTCCACTAAGACTTTTATCCTGGGACGGAGGGAGTATATAATATAATATATTCTATTTATAATCTAATAAAATGAATAACTTTATATATAATATAAAAAGTATTATGTTTTATATAAAAAAATTTCTGTTTTATTACTATTATAATAATAATAATAAAACAAAACTGAGATAACTTTCTACCGATAATTTTAAAAAATGAGTAATTAGGGGTCCATGTAATATGCCAAATTTACAA
Source organism: Panax quinquefolius (assembly GCA_020205615.1). Lineage (NCBI taxonomy): Eukaryota > Viridiplantae > Streptophyta > Magnoliopsida > Apiales > Araliaceae > Panax > Panax quinquefolius. The sequence continues at coordinate 30,688,740 of CM035168.1, forward strand.
CAAATACTTTATAACAAACCCATTTATTTATCAAAAATCACTTGTCTTCAATAAACACATTTTTAATCATTCAACAATTATTCATCATTAATATTATAACTCATAATATTAACAACCAGATCATTCCCAGGAAAGATGGGGCTTTCCGATAAGGACTTCTCCTTATTGGCGCCTAATTACATTGTCAATAATGCAAATAATAATATAAATAACTATGTTGTCTCAATTATTGATTTAATAATATAAAATATTATGCAGCTGATACTGTGACAATAAGTGAATCAATAATATGAGATACTATACAGCAACTACTTAATTGTAAGACCCCAACTTTTTATAAATAAAGATTTAATTTTCTCTAAATATTATTTTGAATAATAAGGTGTTGATTTGTTATAATGTTATAGTTGTGGGTGATATGTGAAAATTTAACAAAGTAAGCAAGTTGTCATAAAATATTCGTTTGGTCGGGGAATATTCTTTTTGTCGTGAAATATTCATACGATGACACAATCATTGGTGGAAACTACAATGGAATAATTTTCGGATATAGAAAGCGATAGAAATAACTTTTCTATAAAAATAACGGCAAAATTTTTACCGTTAAACTGTTGAAATATCCAGTGATAAAAATATAGTAATACGCGTTATTGCACAGTAGCATATGCTTATGGTAGTTGCTGCATAGTATCTCATATTATTGATTCAATTATTGTCATAGTATCTTCTGCACAATATTTTATATTATTAAATCAATAATTGAGACAACACATTTATTCATATTATTATTTGCATTATTGACAATGTCTAGAAAGTTCTGTCGAGGCAAGGAGTTAGGTTATTAAATTGCATGTCAATAAGGAGAAATCCTTATCGAAAAGCCCCCTCTTTCCTAGGAATGATCTGGTTGTTAATATTGTGAGTTATAATATTACTGATGAATAATTGTTAAAAGATTAAAAATATGTTTATTAAAGATAAGTGATTTGTGGCAAATATTTATTCAATTTTTTTGATATAAATAGAGGGGGTTTGTCATGAGGCGTTTGTTGTAAGTTTGACTTATTATTCCATGAAAAGATGTACTAATTTTATGGACCATCAATGATGGTTTTAATAGTAAATCAATCTAGACTGTTGGTGGTGGTTTTAAATAGTAAATCAATCTGGACCGTCGGTGGTGGTTTTAATAGTAAATCAATATAGACCGTCGGTTGTGGTTTTAATAGTAAATCAATATGGACCGTCCGTTTTAATAGTAAATCAATATGGACAGTTCGTGAATCAGTTACTATTTAGTCAATTCTCCTATAAATAGAAGCTTATTTCTTCTTTCATTCTCACAAATTCACTAAGACTCACAAGAGAAATTATAGAGAGAAACTATAGAGATAAAGAAGAAGAGTATTTTGCCACTTTACTATTGCAGTATCCAATCTTCTACTAAGGTAAGTGGTATTATTTCTTTCGTATTCGTAAGGGATATTATTTTTCGTATTCATCCTTTAATATGTGGGAATAATCTATCTACGTGAATTACCGCATGACAGGTGAAAATCCATTTGTAGTTTCGTATATTATTTCTTTTCATATTCTTAAATATAAACTTACTATGAGTAGAATATTCTTGAGTTTCGCGCTTCATCTAGTATCGTTTCATTAGAATATTGGTCTGTACTTTCTTATTAATTTCCATATTTTCACTTGGGGTACTATTCACGGGGTACTATTCACGGGGTACTATTCATTCGGGTACTATTCACTTGGGTATTATTCACTCAGGGATTCGGGGTACTTTGCATGACGAGTTACTATTCATTTGTTATTATTCACTCGGGGTAATATTTATTTGGGGTACTTTGCATGACAGGTTACTATTTATTTATTACTATTCACTCGGAGTATTATTTATTCGGGGTACTTTTCATGATGGGTTACTATTCATTTGGTACTATTCATTCAAGTACTATTCACGACAAAAGTGATTCCTCTTCTGTCTAAATTATTTTTGATACATGAATATCATTCTTGAATTTTACTCAATAAATAAATTATCATGTTGATAATTTGGATATTCTTGAACTCTGGATAAATTGAATTATAAATCTCTAACATTTATCCTTGATCTCACTTGATTAATTCCTTATATCACTGTCATCATCCTCATGCTTATGTTGTGGTAAAAGTCATCTTTGGCCCGTAGTGCATAGATGGACTGTTGATTGATATGATTATGACCAGGAAAGTTTGTATTGGTATAATCATGACATGTAATGTTACAGACAAATGATGTGGTGAAAGTCCTCTTTGTCGTGTAGTGCGTAGATGGATAGTTGTTTGGCATAATCATGACCACTGGTGATACTAACTAATATCCTTGGCCCATAGTGCATGGATAATTCGATGATATAAAATGTTTATTGATTGGTATTACGGGTATAAAATATTGATGATGGATTTTTAAATCATAGAAGAAAGTAGACATCATTCTCTACTTGACTCTTCTAATGGATTGTTATTTTTGTTGCAGTTGTTGATCTAAAACTTGTTGTCTATTGTATTCTATCAGATTTTTCCCTATTGAGGGCTAAGGATAATTTGTTTTATATTATCTTAGTTATAATATTCTTTACTGGGCTAGTTCAGCTCACCCTTTTTCCTTTTGCTTCCTTTGTTCTTCTCAGGAGGCGAGAATATAGCTGGGACTAGTCGGGGAGTGGAGTAATGGTTCAAGATTTTTTTATAGCAGTCCACACTATTTTGTAAAATAGTGTAACAATAATTATAATGAGAACTTTATTTGAGTTTGGATATTGTCTACGAGATAATATTTGTTTTGAAACTCAGCTATTGTGATGTCGTATTTTGCACGACAGTTGTATAAATGAAGTTTGTATTTAAATTCTATACCATGTATTTGGCGTCTTAGAATGGGTTATGTGGACCTATTCTTTAGACTTCACACTACTATGACAATAATTAAATTAATAAAACAAAGTGACTTCTTAAGTAAGCATCAATAATCAAAGATATTGTACAATAGCGTGTGCTACTGTGCAACCACGCGTATTACTGTACTTTTATCAACGAGTATTTCAACAATTAATGATAAAAGTTTTACCGTTATTTTTATAAAAAGGTTATTTCTGTCGCTTTCTATATCTGATAGTAATTCCATTGTGGGGTCCACCAATGATTGTGTCGTCATACAGATATTCCCTAATAAAACGAATATTCCCCAACCAAACGAATATTTTATTATAACTTGCCTACTTTGCAAAATTTATAAATATTACCCACAACTATAACATTATATCAAATGCACACCTTATTATTCAAAATAACATTTAGAGAAAATTAAATCTTTATTTATAAAAGTTGGGGTCTTACAGACACTGTATTGGACAATTAACCAAAGTTAACTTCATGCTAACCACTCTCATAAAAGTATAATACTCGATTGCTTACTATTCATGTATTGTGTTTATATATATATATATATATATATATATATATATATATATATACACACACACACATGAAACCTTTCAAAAACGGATTAAGGGAACGGACCAGCAACGGACCAAAAGGGAAAAAAACACGCGGGTCACAAAAAAGGGGGAAAACAAACTGAAGCAAAAAAAACACGCGGGTCACAAAGACCCGGGTCAAAAACCCAATGCAATCACAAAACTTTAACAAATTCTGACGATTCTCTCTCCCCAATTCTGAGCAATCTGAGCATTTTTTCCACAAATTCCCTCTCTCTCTCAAAGCGAATCTAAAGCAAATCGGAAGGCAAAAAGAAGATCGAACAGAACCTGTTGTAAATAGGAAGGTAAAGATTCTGACCATATGAATTTTTTAATTTTTGTTTGATTTGAAAGAAATCTAGGGTTTCTGAGCATATACTTTTTGTACTTGTTATTGATTTATAATAATTCATTTGTTGACCCCTAATTGTAACCTTTGGGGGCTTTGAGTGATGCTCACATACTTTATGTCGTCGATGGTACTCCCGGCATCGACCAAGATCTGAAATATACCCATCAACCAAGCATTAAACAACTTAGGTCGTATTACCAGGTGCCTTAGCCGTCTTGGACAATCCAGCAGATGATATCAACTCCATCTCAAAGACCCTAAATCAGCCTGTCTCTGTATATTAAAGTTTACAAATCAATATTATTTTGCCTATTCGCCGCATCTTCAATTCTAGTCATACGACTCAATTATTGATTTATAATCTAATCATGTTCATAATTCATTTGTTGAAATGCTTAGCTGAAGATTGTGATTTTATCTTAGATAAGGAAAAATCTAACATTATGTGAAAATTTTCAATTATAACCTAAATTCATAGTTCATAATATGTAAAGAAATTCGTTTTTGTAGTGATGCATAATAAATAACCTGTATAAAGAGGAGTTATGATTTGAATGATGCTATAGAGTTCTTTAACCAGTTATTGGTGGAAAAGCCTTTTCTCCCATTTGCAATTCCTTTGGTTTTAGTTTTTTGGTTAATTGAGAAATGGGTCTTCTCTCTCCAGTTGGGCTACTCTAGCAGTGGTTGTTTGGGCTACTATTCTGGTTACTTCTTGTGATTTCCACCCTTTTCAATTACTTGTGACCCTTTGATTTGCAGAATTTGGCGTTTATTGTAAATTATTTGCCTTTTTTGTTTTGTTTTTTATTTAGTTTAGTTTGATGTAATGTTTTGTATGAAAGTCAAGATTACTGCCAGCTTGAGATGTAGATCATACATATTAGGCGTATAGCAATAATAAATCTATGCTCTCTTGTGAAACACATGCCTATAAGGTATCCCTGGTCAGTCCTGTTTTGCATCTTTGATAAATGATAAATGATAAAGAAAGTCAGTATTGGTTTGGATCAGGCATTTCTTTTCTCTCTTTATGTCTTTATGTATGAAGAAAACCAGCACTGATTTGAAGTAGGCTTTTCATTTATCAGTTTATGTTTCTCTATATTTTGGTAAATGTTTTCATAACAATTTGCCAAGGACATGTGATTTTAACCAATTGTTAAGGTTGGGATTAAGTAAACTTTTTATTTTCCAAAGAATTTTCTTTCACTTGAAGTATCCCTTCAAGTAAATGTTGTTGCGGCGGCTCTTGATTTTGGGGATAATTTCTATAACCAACATCATCTTGCATCTCTGAACCTGTAAATAAAATAAAATATATGTATATTAGATTTATTGATATGTAACTCGTAATATTGAATAAAATAAATGATCAAACCTTGATCGTATGATATCATCATCCTCTGAACTTGAAGATGATGTTGCACCTTCATTGTTGGGAGAATCTCTACATAAAAGCCAAAATAACACTCATCATTTAAAGATTGAGATATCTAAATTTTTATAGTAATACTTAAATATTACTTACCGATGTGCAACTATTGGACAATTCCTTTTGTCATGTGATTGTCCAACTTTCCCACAACCATGACAACGTCTACCTTTTGAGTTTGTTGTCTTTCTTAATGCCCTTTCTTTCCCTCCTTTAAGTCTTTTGCCACATCCTTATGCCCTAACTTGATTTGTTTTATTGTACATATGGTCTTTATTGCAACTCATCTTCCCAGAGACTACATTTGCACCAGTTCCACATTGTGAACTTTTACCACTTTCTACAACAAGCTTGATTGATTCGAGTGCACGAGCCAAAGCACCGTTATAAATATTAATTCCTTCTTGGCTTGTGAGGGCGTTATTAATAACATCCAAAGAACATTGAATTAATTAACTCCACTTGATTAGATATTCTTTGTCACTATTTATCATTATGCCACTTTCATTATCAACCACTATCATAGAGTTTGCCTTCTTAGTCCACCTTTTCAAGATGTATTGTTGGGGTAATTCATCAAAATCATGCATTTTGAGCAAGTAACCAAGCACATGTCTACATGGTATCCCCATACTCTCAAACTTGTGGCAACTACATGAAGTAAAACCCAATCCTTTGTCATAAATAAGTTATCGCACTATACGTGTGATTGTTTTTTTTCTATGAACTTGAAACATGCATTGATTGTCACTCACCTTGATAAGCTCAAAACGATAATTCAAGCATTCCCATATCTCATCTTCAAATTTATAATACATTTCCCGTGTATAAATTTCAACCATTTGGAACACAAAGTCATGATTCATCTTCACTTTAAGCTTCTCAATCAAATCTTTGTGATCAGCCAACAACTTTTCTTGACGTTGGCGTACTAGCACCCTATTAAATTGGATCATGAAATAAACTAATGATTTATTCTTTGAAACATATCTTTTGAGAAAAGCATGAGAGCTTTCTGCTCGTTGGCTACTTGACATATTGGCTGAGAAAACATGATTAGAATAAGCTGGCACCAAATTTTTACGAATATCATACATTGTTTGTAACCATTTGTTGTCATGTAACTCGCTCCTCCCAACAAGCTCCGTCCATGTCAAATCAAACTCTTCTTTAGACTCTGAATTCCAAATACAATCGACAAATTCATTATAGTGAGCATTATACTTCATCGTTCGAGTCTAATTTTTCTAAAAATTTAATATGTGCCAACTACAGAATCTATGAAAAGTATCGGGAAGATTTTCTAATATTGCTTTAGACATCGCGGGATCTTGATCAGTAATGATCATTTTAGGAGCATCACCTAGCATAGCCTCTAAAAATTGGTTGAATAGCCAAACAAATGAATTTGAGGTCTCGTCACTTAAGAATGCAGAAGCAAAAATTATGGTTTGACAATGTTTGTTAACTCCCATCAGTGGTGTAAAAATCAACCCATATTGATTGGTCTTGTATGCAGTATCGAAGACGAATATATCACCATAAAAAACTGTATATATGCCCTTCTAGAGGTAGCATCAGCCCAAAAACAATGTGTTATCCTCTTTTTGTATTAACCCGATATTTTCTATATAATTAAATCAGAAATTTTGCGTAATATACCTTTCTCACACATGTATCTTTTATCTACCATCTTTTCATGTTTTAAAGCATCTAAGTCATGGTCTTTATGTTTTAGGCCAACACAGCTCTCTTTGGTATTTAACTTCAAAAACAAACATGGTTTACTAACATGCTTACAAAGATAACATAAGTGTGCAACATAGAAGCTTATACTATCTCTTTTATATAGCATTTAATATGCATAGTATATGTTTGGATGACATAGAATAACTTATACCAAATCAGTCATTATCAAAACCTCTAGTCTGGCATACAAAATCCTTAAAACAGTGGCAGTCATAGTTAAATGCTTAGCTCATATATGGAATGGTATACAATCAGTTATAACATCTTATGTTCATGCAAAACTGCCCTCTTAGCACCTTTGTATCTTTAGGACTTCAATATATAATATTAACATAGAACTAGACTTGACTGCACACTTTTTTTCCAAAACAGTTGACTTCAACCATCTATTAACAGACATTTCACCAAACAGTTGGGGTGCAGTTCATATCTACCCATACAATACATATATTCTTAGCTTAGTGATCCCAGCCTTATGGCTTAAATAATAACAAGCATAATGTGATACATTACAGTTCCAAATCACAACAGTACACATAGCATAAAAATTAGCACAACTGCCCCATATGTCTATTCCAGGCCATTCGACCAAAACAGAGCACCAATGGGACGAAATGGAATGGAAAGAGGATTGAAAAGAGTTAGAATTAGCTTACCTTTCTGATGCAATGACTTTAGATGAGTTGAGTGGCCTAATTCCTCCTCCTTCTATAGCCGAAGCTTTTCCCCTCTTACTCTTAGTCGGTTATCTGTCTTACTGTGCTAGTCTTGGGGAGTCAGTTAAGTAGAGGAACTTGGGGTTATATAACTGAGCTTGGAGTGCCTTATATGGCTGAACCTTCCACTCTCAGTCATACCAAGCTAGCCCCTATCAGGCCCCTACTCAGCTACTCTAACACTAAGTGTAATCAGTACTAGTCTAGATTATTTGGCTTCTACCCAGCCACCCTAGGTTGTCTGCTACACCTTATCTTCTGCAAGTTTGTTGACCTGCTTTTGTCTACTAACTAAAATAACTACTTGCTAAGAACTAACTTGCAATCTGTATACTTGTTGATCAACTGGCTATTGTAACTATCTCAGCTAACTACCTTCCTAGTTGGGCTGTTACATGAAGCTTAAGGAAGGCTAGCTTTAAATTGCTATTAATAATTGAACAAAGGGAATGGACTGAGATGTTTTTAGTCTGTTGGGCTAGAAAAATCTAATTCACACATATTAGATAAGTAATAGCCCTTTATAAAAAATAATAAAAGGCTTGCAAGCATATACTTGGGTTGGCCCAAGTTAGGAATATTGGTCTTTTAAGTAAAGTATGGGTCTAATTCCTAAAAAGGCAATGCAACAAATTTGCATACATACTTAGCATGACCCAATATTTTAATATGGACCCTTGTGAAATTTAGAACACATGGAACTTTTATCTATCATATTCTCTAGCAACAATAGTTAACACATGTATCATTAAAATGACTATTCCATGTAATCTTAAATAATTCATGCTGGTACATTATTTCTTTATCCTTCGTAAATCAAGATGCTTAATAAACTATTAAATAAATAATAGTTTTGCCACAATGAGAAATAACATAAAAAAAATTATACTCAAAATTTGTCATTATAATAATTGAATATTACATAGGATTTTCTGAGTCATTACAGGTATAAACCTAAACCAAAAATCTGATCCTTGATCCTTTGTTAGATGTTAGATTTTTATGTTAAAATATGTTGTATGTAGTGTATATTGATGATCTGGTTGCTAGATGTTAGATCCATAACATCTATAGGCTCGGATTTGATGTTTTTCAAAATCTGGAAAAAAAAATTATGTTGTCTGACAACGAATGTCAACCCCGTAGATTCTTCTTTGTTCATGATTTTGTATGTTATATGTTTTAGACTTGTAGTATGATATGAGATCTTTGATCTGAAACTTGAATCAAACCTAGATCATGTGTAGATTGAAAGTTATAGGTGGTCAAACATCATTGACCGACCATGACTAGACAAAATCTGGGTAACCCAGATCTTGCCCAGAACTGTCTGACAATGAGTTTGTGGCCTCTGATCTTACAAGATGTTGTTGTTTTGTTCTGTTTGTTGCATCTAAGTTCTAGTGTGTTATATTAGCTCCAAAATCATGCCTTTATATCACTAAAATAACAAATAGGTTGAACTCAGTGGCTATTCAAAGTAGGTGAAACAAACATGAAATCGGTTTTCTGGGTAACCTAGAAAACTGATGAACATGTGTTTTGACATGGGTTGACGGGCATAGATCTTCTTGTTGTGACATTTTTATATGTATTTTAAGTGATGGATCTCTTCATTTACATGTTGGCTACACACTGGACCCATTAGATCACAAAAACATCACAATGATCACAAGTTGTGGAAGCCCAAATATATCAAGTCAAACTGTTCTTCAATTCTGGGTAACCCAGAAAATGAAAAACAGCTCTGACAACTTGTTCTTGAGCTTAGATCTTGCATTTGGTGCATCTTATGACCCTGTTTGTTGTTGGATCTTGTAGTATTACATTAGTACTACAACATCTAACCATTAGCTAGCCTAGAAACACAATATACACTGAATTATTCATGGTCAAACTAGCCAACTCTTTAACTACTTATGAATGTTCTTCAGCTCAAGAACACCTAACACTACACTTTCTGTCGCTAAAGGCTATAGCGACAGACTTTTTAATTTTAATTAATTTATTTTCTAAAAATCATTTAAAAATAGAAATTAATTATTAAAATTCCAAAATTAGTTTTAAAAATTATTTTAAGTTATAAAAATTAACTTTTAATAATTTGACATATTTTTCATAAATAGTAGTATTTATTTAAATATTATTGATATTTAATTTATTTAATAAATACATTAAATAAATTAATTAAAAATAATTTTATTATATTAAAAATTATTTTAAATGATAATAAGGTATTTAAAAATATTTTAAGTTATAAAATATAATCATTAATAGTTTAAGGTAAATTTCATTAATTATTTAATATTAATGATATTTAGATTTATTTAATAATTATATTAAATAAATTAATTAAAAATGATTTTAATATTATAAAAATCATTTTAAATGAAAATAAAGTGTTTAAAAATATTTTAAGTTATAAAATTTAAAATTTTAATATTTAAAGGTAAATTTCATTAATAAATTAATATTAATGATATTTGATTTATTTATTAATTATATTAAATAAATAGATTAAAAATGATTTTATTAATTTAAAATTTTATTTAAAAAGATATAAATGAATTAAATATATTTTAAGTTATAATAAATGACTTTTAATATTTTGTTAAATGATACATTAATATTTAAATATTAATGGTAATTATTTAAAAATAATTTTAATTATTTTATAAATCATTTAAGGGTAATATTAATACTTTAAAAGTACTTTTAAGTTAATATAAATAACTTTAATATTTTTCAATGGTTTCATTAATATTTTAGTATTAATTAATTATTAATGATAATAGAATTATTTAATATTTAAATCATTTAATAATGATTCTGTTGTTTGAAAAATCATGATAAATTATAATAATTAATTAAAAATTATTATAAGTCATTTAAAAATAATATGACTCATATTTAAGTTATTTAAATGGATATTGAATTATAGTATAGAGTCTTAGACTCGATAATTACCCGATAAAGCCGTCGGTACACTGAAATGTTTCAAAAATTGATCTGGACTTAGCTAATTTGACTAAATAAGTAATTATTTGTGATCTAATGACTGCTAAACATATGTGACAATGTGATTAGGTTATGTCCTGACAGCAAATAGCAGTACTATGTGATATGATATATTATTCTAATCAAATGAATGATCTTATTAATGATAGGTCTTGATATAAAAGATAAAACTAAGTTGTGTAAGCAGCAGAGCAGGCAAGTATCTAACTCTTTGCATTTACTTTATGCAATGGACATGTGTAAGCTAATATCTGAACTATTCTTTTTTATTGTTCAAATATCTTAACCTTGTATATACTTATGCAATGACTCTGTATAAGTAAGTTATTAAATTATAATCTATTGTACAAGTTCTTTAAATCTGTTATTATAAATCAAGATATATATTATGTTTGTTAATTTCTAAGCATGGTTATACAAGTGACCTCACTTGGATAATAATCATTATATTTTATCACATGTTGATACATACTTATTGGTTTCTAGTATGTTTACATTGACTTAAAAGTCGTCTAAGCTATTTGATTAAGCTAGACACAGATTTAAAAATATTGTTGAACAAGATAGAACTTTATTGTATCCAACCAAATTGTTTAGGTTCAGATTCTAGACTAAGTATGAACATCCCGAATCTGGGAAAACTTTTATGTGCCTAAGGCGGATATGCTAGACAAAAATATCGTTCGAACATGTAGTATTGATCAATACAGGGCATAACGGGCCGATCACCCCCGTGCCTGTAAGTTATGACTGTTTACAGATGAAGTTCTGTTTAACCTTTTTGAAAATAGAAAATAATGTTCATAGTATGTCGACTGATCCCCATTTATAGTCAGTACGTAGTTTCAAAATTTTGAAATCGAAATGATATGTTATTTATTATTGGTTCAGCTTACTTCACAGCTGTTGATTCGTTGTAGAAGTGTCGTTCAAAGAAAATATTTAATCCTTTCAGTTAATATTTATTGTTGTTATTACTTGTTGGGCAATCAAATGCTCATTCTTTCTTTAAATTTAAATGTTTTCAGCTAAGCGTGATCAACCTGAAGGTTCAGGCAAGGTCAAAGAAAAAGGAAAGCAAATAGAATAAATTTATGGTATCTTATGTAATAGTTAGACTTTATTAAGACAATGATATCTATTAATTATCATGTAATGAATATTTAAAGGTCACGTACCTGGGATTAGACTCTGATATATGTAAATTAAGTTTGATATTTATATTATCATTATTATTCCGCTCAAAGAAATGGTATCATGAAGCACCGAGTTCGGGTCTCAAGTACCTGAATTTGGGGGCGTTACACTGTTCATTATCGACCTTAATTTTATAAGTGAATGATGGATTCTTGCCCTTTTCTAATTTACAAAACTCACTAAACATTTCTCTGTCATGCCCCTTCAACTCATTACGTCTATCCCTTTCATAATTATATAAATATGTTTGTGTACAACCAATGTTTTCAAACCCTCCAGCCTGTGCTCCAAGGAAATTGAATTGTTGATGTGAGGGTATATTTATCATGAAAAGTTGTTGAGTCAAACACTTTTGCACAGCTCGAAACACTTCGGTGAGATCTTAATAAATGTTTCTTTGATGGAGTTTCCAAAGGGTTACTATGACCCTCAATAAATTGGGTGACTACATAAGCCTCCGAATTTATTTTCAAAACTGCTACCATTGCTTTACAACTCTCTTTTATCGATCCCCGACGCCTTTTGTTTTCAACATTCGCAATTGTTATTCACTTACCTTGTTTTAAACAGACATACTCTTTCCTTTTAACTTCATCACTTCCTTCGAATTTCTTAGTAGTCCAACTTCGAATACTAAATCTCGCCTCTTTAGCATATGCATTGTAAAAATCCCTAACTTCATCTATTGTTTTGAATTCTTTTCCAACACTAGGTTTGAGATGGTCGGCTACTTACGGATTATAAATAAAAATTTTCCTACCTTCATCACTCTCCCCATCAATTCTCTTATTCTCTACTTCCTTTTCATTATTGTCAACATTATCATCACATTCATCACTACCCCGTACTTCATCCTCTAAGTTAGCATCCATCCCAACAGTTAAAAAAAATAAACAACATTTAATTCCGGACAACAACAATTAGAAGAACATTGAGAATTGCATAATTTATGACAGATTTTCATGTACAATAGTGATCTTGGGCAATACAGATAACGTGTATGGTGCGTAACTTAGAGTAATGCCAAGGACAATTGTTCTTCAGCAAGTCAACTGGACTGCAAGATAGTGATATTGGGCAAAATAGTAATTATCATGTAAGAATGTCATTCAACTCAATAAAGACTTTCAGTGTAATTTTTTTTCTATGGACTGCAAACTGTTATATCAGTTAATGTCCCATTTAAAATATTACAGTATTGTGCCCATTACTTCAGTTCAACCTTCTAATTCCAATTGTTACTCTATATTAGCTACGAAGTAAGATGATAAATGAATGTAAAAAGGGGATAAAAAACTCTAATTATGATCGCTAATATTGCCAAAGGAAAGACATGAAAATGCAACATTAACTTTCAATTAGGTAATTAGTTCATAAAAATATTAACTAGTAATTAATTTCTATAGGATCTAGTTTTAAGTAGAAGACACCAGAACCATCACTCAAAGCCCCCAAAGGTTACAATTGGGGGTCAACAAACGAATTATTATAAATCAATAACAACTACAAAAAGCATATGCTCAGAAACCCTAGATTTCTTTCAAATCAAACAAAAATTACAAAATTCATATGCTTAGAATCTTTACCTTTCTATTTACAACAGGTTCTGTTCGATCTTCTTTTTGCCTTCCGATTTGCTTCAGACTCGCTTTGAGAGAGAGGGGGGGGGGGGAATTTGTGGGAAAAAAAAATGCTCAGATTGCTCAGAATCGGGGAGAGAGAATCGGCAGAATTTGTGAAAGTTTTGTGATTGCATTGGGTTTTTGACCCGGGTATTTGTGACCCGCGTGTTTTTTTTGCTTCAGTTTGTTTTCCAAAAAAATTGTGACCCGCGTGTTTTTTTCCCTTTGGTCCGTTGCTGGTCCGTTCCCTCAATCCGTTTCTGAAAGGTTTCGTGTGCGTGTGTGTGTGTGTATATATATATATATATATATATATATATTACAAAATTATTGTTGCTTTTTCCTTTAATAAAAAGTAGTTTTAACATTTTAATATATTAAAATTTTAGCTTTTGGCTACACTGAGATTAGAGTGATTAATAAGGGATAAGGGATTCAAGACAATTCAGGCATGTGATGTGGAGCTGAAGAAGTACCATATTAGGGTATAAAAGAAAAAATGGGGACTGTGTATATCTACTTTGTGGAAATATCATTAAAATAAAAATAAAAAATTTTGAAAATAGGGATGACTTGCCCAGCAATTTAGATATGCAAACCAGTGGAGTTAGTCAAAAATCGTTAATATGCGTCGGTGTAAAAATCATGTGAAACCACCGGTGGTGAATTAAATAATAATTTCTGGACCACAAGTGATTTTTTATATTCTAAATTTAGTAATCGATATAAATATTTTTAAATTATGTGCAAATATATAGAAAGAAAATTTCTTAAATTTTAAAAAGTAAACAATCATAATCCTTTCATATATTTTAAAGAATTTATTTGAATTGAGCTTTATAATTAATTTGAAGTCCAAACCAACTTTCTTGATTAATGAAAATTCATTTTATTTGCTTCCCTATCAACCCCTACTAGATTAATTCAAGCAATACTGATATAGAAAATGATATGTCCACAAATATCTGTCAATTAAAAATTTTCACAATATATAACAACTACGTGATAAAATCAACACCTAAACACTTTGCCTACAATTTACAGAATAAATGGCATGTACTTTTTAGGGGAAAAGCGAAAAGGAAAAGTGAACTGAGGAAATTTCAGAGGGAAACTGCCTCCTTCTGTCCTTCATAGTCCATTTCGAAGTTTAAAGACCTACTTTGGATTCATTATAACTTTCAATTATCTTGTTATAAATATATTCTATGGTTTCTAATAATATATGGAAGATAGTTTATTATTATTTTTATTTTAATAAGTCAAATTGAGAAATTTTTTATATAAAAAATTGATATAAATTAATATATTTCAGTTAACAAAACCATGAACATCTTGAAATTATTTGTTAAGTAGTACCAATTAAAAGATTACAATATATTTCAGTTAACAAAACCATGAACATCTTGAAATTATTTATTAAGTAGTACCAATTAAAAGATTACTGAACATCATAGATACTTGAAATTTCGCTTTCTCTGGACTAATCCTTTAGGAAAGCAAAAGCGTTATTTCACTTCGTAAGAAGGCAAAAGCGTTATTTCACTTCGTAGACAACCCCGAGATAGAGAAAAAGGATCATTTTACCCTAGCGACAACCCCGAGTAGAGATCAAGGTGCAACGATGCCCAAACGCGACACGGACCGAACAAAGATCGCACACCTGAAGTGTGGCCATAAGAAGTCATCGCAACAACCATTGAACTATGAGCTATCGAAGACTAGCCGATTAACGACTCTCGAGAACCGGAAGATACCTTTCAGCTTAATTATTGCATCATCTTTCCGGACTCCATTTCAGTCAGACTCGACCGTATTTTGCAACCATTCGCAAGAACTGTCTGGGATTTTTTAGTACGGAGCTCAACTTTCACCGGACCTAGACCAAAGAAACAAACATTGAGTATGAGAGACCCGTGGGGCCCAGCCTCAAGTATACCTGCTCCTTTCGCAGGTATACTTGCGGATGGTCTCCTTGCCTTTAAACCACCAGCAGTAGCTCATTTAGAAAAAAGTTGGAGAAGTTAGACAGAGAAAGTCATTTATAGAGAGAGAAACCCTCGGGTTTGGTAGTTTTTCACCACAAACCTTATCTATAACATTAAATGTTATGATCATACTAAAACACAATTTCTGATCATAATCATACCAATCAACAGTCCATCTTTGCATTACGGGCCAAAGATGACTTTCAACAAAATATAAGCATGAAGATGATGATAATGATATAAAGATTCAATCAAGTGAGATAAATGATAAATATCAGATATTTATAATTCAATTTATTCAGATTTCAAAAATGTCCAAATTGTCAACATGATAACTATTTGTAAAGTAAAATTCAATAATGATATTCATGTATCAAAAATAATTTGGACAGAAAAGAAAATTAAATTCTATTATGAATAATACTCATGAATAGTACCATATGTATGAATAGTACCATATGAATAATGCCCATGAATAGTACCGTATAAATAGTACCCAGATATGAAAAGTTTAAAATTGAATAAGAAAATTCAGACCAATATTGCAGTGAAATGATATTAGATGAAGCGCAAAACCTAAGGAATTTCTAATCATTTTAGGAATTATAGAAGCAATAATTACCATAGTAAGTTTAAATTTAGGAATATGAAATGAAATAATATCCCTTACATAATATGGAGTATGTAAGAAAATTATGACGCCCCCAAATCCAGATATCTTCCTACCCGGCATATGGTGCTACACGATACTCATAACTGTACATTCATTCTATTGAAACGACATCAAAATGTGTGTATCAACGACATTCTTATTACATTAATAATATTACATCTCGTTCCCAGGTTCTAAAACCATTACATTCTTTGTTCATCATACTATAATATATACAACTTACTAATTTATTACAATATAAACTAATCGTTCATCTTCGTCTTGCCTTTATCCTTGTCGGATCCTTTGGTTCGTTCGGTCCTAACTACATTCATATGGTTCAAGCAAGAGTGAGCATAACAAGCTTAGCAAGTACAATAATTTCTTTTAAATGACATGCTTGAAACATAGGAATCGTATATCTTCAATAACTGGATAATAGTTATGAAGTACTAGCGATAATTTAAAATAACACTTCTTTTCCTTCAAAACGTTTTACAATAACAATATTCAGTAAAACATTAACTTTGGTCCAAGACCATGAGCATTTCATAATTTCTTTGAAAAGGACAACCCGACACTAAGTCCGTAAGTCCGGCATATCTTACGAGCATTTCTGGGTGATCAGCCCATAGTACTCTATGTTGATCAACACTACATCCATTAAACGTGTATACGTTTATGTTTTGGCAACCTCGCGTGCCCATCGAATAATGGATGAAATACATTTGTTTATTCATACTCAGGCTTACCTTGAATCCGTATCAAACAATCATGCGTAGATAAGGCGTTAGCAATTCTATATTGAAAGACTTATAAATAAATCAATCAACTCTTCAAGATTAGTCTAGCTAAGGTAAAACTGGCATCGACCCTTTAGTAAAACATTTCATGCATCTCATAACATGAATCACGTAAAAAACTTGGCTAACACGAAGGTTAGATGTTTATAAGAAAAACTTGCCTTCAAATATTCTGCTACAAAGATATAACTTTTCCTTTGAGTCTTTACAGCCTCTATAACACATAACCACATAACATACCACATTAGGTCATGAATGAACATACATGATTCCTAATGAATCTTACCCTTCTTCTCAATCTAATCATATATTAGATTTGTTATTATTGGTTCTGGCTTGCCATTATATTTTACATCGTTCTTACCAACTTCTTTCTCTTAACTAAAATTATTTCATTAGTACAACTCGCTTCGAGTTAATCATCCTCCCTCACGGCTTACTACCGTTACTACGTTTACTATCCAAGACACGATCGTCATTGGTTAAGTATACTTTATTGCATACCATTCACGTTCACGTATTACTCACCAACCTTTAGTTGTAACTCTCAACTTATAGTTGTCATCATTATTGAATACAGTTCATGTTCTTATACTTTATGTTTGTCGTTTACTATTCATTAAACAACATTAAATTTCTAAAGTCATCACTATAAAAGTGATTTAGGAAAGGTCTTATCATGTTCATTAAGTAATTACATGTCCCGTACTTATTTTGCAAACCATTAGGTTTACAAACAACTTGGTCAACAAAATTCCACCACTTGCCCATACCGCCTTTACTATAGTGGCGATGCGGTACCCACTTTTCGAAGACTGACCCTAATGTACACTTGACTACAATACTACAAGCTTATTATTATAATCGAATCAGCCATGGCCACGAAACTACAGAGAGCTAACCTCTTCGTTCCGGCATTGGCACATGGTTCATAAAGCTCATGTCTGTGTCATGCATACAGACTTCATCTCCCGTAAAAATTTGACGTATAAATTTTTATTTGAGATTCCCGGGCTCATAACTTCTTTGTTATAAGTCCGAATTGGCTCGTTCAAAAGCCTACGGTTCACAAATTACATACTCTACGCGTTCATGCAAGAATTTTATCTATTTGACTTCGTTTGCTAAAAATTCACCTATTAGTCCATTTTTAACAAAAACGGTAAATGTTCGTGAACGTTCAACACTCGTTTCTTCGTTCTAAGTCAAAATTCGGTCATTTTTGAGTCCACAACTCTATAATACCAAATAAGACTTGTCTCCATTAAAAACTAATGTTTCCAAGCTCAATATCAAAATTCGAATTCCATTCCAGGATTTTCACGAATTCGACGATTATTGTCCAAACTCGTGAATTCTGCCTTAACTTCATTTCTTATGATTTGTTCATCGTTTCAAATGGATTCTATCCATCATATTAACATCTTAACCTACTCATCTCATTAACTTATATGCATGATAAGTTATTACTTGTTCTTCATTAGTCTAGAACTTGTAAAAGTATGAACTACTTATGAATCCACTTTGCATGACTTTATCATATCTTAAATCTTTTAACCATCATTCTCACATCTCCTTATCATACCATCTTATTAAGGTAAACATATGATTAGTTCATATAAGCTCTTAATAAGTGCATAACTTAATTAAGTTTGAATTACTTATTCATGACTTATACGGCTTAAGTCCATTAATTAATCATTCTTATCATTCCTTAGCATACATGTTCTACCACTACCACCTTCTCTAATAATTGAAGAGAAAGAGAATTATGGTTTAAGTTCTTACCTATGAAGATCACTTTCTTAATCCTTGTTCTTCTTCTTGCTTCTTGAATTATGAAGACTAGCTTTCTAGCTTTTCTAGCTTATTCTCACTTATTCTCTCTAACCAATAAGATATAAGTTGTTGGTGTTTTTGAACAAGGAACAAATGAAATCCAAAGCTTGCTATTTATAGAAATCTCAAAGTGAGGGCATAATGGTCATAAAGCCACTCCACCTCTTTATTCACCTCCTTACTATTCCAAGCTTAAACACTAAGTTAACTTGGCCTCCACACTCTTTGTTTGGCCATCACAACACTTAACCATTAAGTCTACTTGGTTACCACACATAAGCACTTTACTTGCTCATCACACATAAGCACTTTACTTGCTCATCACACATAAGCACTTTACTTAGCTTTTAAGTTACTTAACTTATCCTTTGCTTAACACTTAAGTCTACTTGCTCAACACACTTAATTCTTGGTCACCAATTCACCCATGGGTTGCCCCATGGCTTCACCCATTGGATCTTATTTTTGGCTTAAAGTTTAATTAACCCTAACTTATACATTGGGCTTGCATTAACAATTCTTTGGGCTTTACCATTAACTTGCATTGGGCTTACACATTTCTACACTTGGGCCTTATCAATATCTTATTAAACTTTACAATTTCTTGCATAATCCTACAAGTCCATTATATATGGCTTAAAGCCTTAAAACGTATAATTTACATATTAATCTCGTATTCCACTTCGTATACCTATTAATGTACGTCATACCATCATTCATGCATACTCGTATAATACTTCGTATCATACTCGTATCCAATACTTCGTACAATACCTACGTATTATATGATTATTGCTTTAATTCATTATACGCATTTAAATTCCTTCTCGGAACTCACTTTTCCTAACCGTTAGATTTTAAGTCCGCAGGCAAAAAACTGTGTTTTCCATAACTAAAATATTATTAGATATTCCATCTCGCCTCAATATTCTATCATTATGTATTTCTCAGAAGTTCAAAAATAATTCCCGAGCAGAAAATGTGTGAATAGTGTTTTTCATAAAATTTCTCGAAAAGTTTTTATTTTCGTCTTGGAAATTCAAACACTTTAATTCTACCATGTAGCCAAAATACTACGACGTTCCGATATGTCTAGGTCATAGAACGACCCTCGAATAGCTTACTCCTATAAATAATTAATTAAATTCATTTAATCCACATAATAAAAATAAAATTTTAATTCTCAAAAATCCAAATTTTCTGGGGCGTTACAAAATTAATATTTCTTACGAGTATTGCAATTAAAAAATATCATTTACCTTAGTAAAAACTAGATTTGACTGGAATATCAGATATTATTCTGAGAAAATCTTGCACAAAAAACTACACTTAAAGTATCCTTATACTCAAGAGAAATACTCACAATACAATAGAATAAGAATTTCTGATATTGAAGGTGTGTTTAGGAAGGAGGTTTACCCCCTATTTATATCGCAACACGGAAGAAAGGATAAATGAATCTGCTTAATTTTTCTTTTCCAATCATGCCTAACATATCATTCTTCTCTTCTTAACAATCCCTCGTTTCCAAGGTTGAATCCCCACGCATGAGAAAACATAATTTGCAATGCCTTTGCAGGAGAAAAAAAAATAGCACATGATTTTGAAAAAGTAATATAGTACTTGATTTTGAAAAATAAAGGAATGCAAAGCCAACCTCTCACCACCACTTACCTTTAACATATTCACATGCTTACGTATATATTATAATAATATTATTATTTAAACAATTATAATATATTATAATAATATATTTGAATGAATATTTTATCAGAGAAAATAATTGTAATTCCACAGAAAAATATTGTGACAACCCAAAAAATCGGATTGTCCATAATTTAAGTTTAAAGAATTAGTTATTAATTAAATGAATTTTTAGTAATAATATTATGTGCAATGTGTTTATTAATCGTTCTAGAACCTAGGATGATTATAATTCGAGAGGATTCTGGCTACGAGCTAGACTGAACGAGTAAGAATTTTCAAGACGAAAATAAAAAAAATTTGGGAATAAAAATTTTTCCAAGAAAAAAGACGAAATATGCATTATTCACCCGACGAAACCCTAAGGGTTAAAGTTTGAATAACCTAAGCATTTCTGAGAGTTCGGTATGTTGAAATGACATTCCGTTGAAAGATTTGACGATAATATATTGTGAAAAGTTAAGTAAGCCGATAAAAAGTTTTCCTCGAAAAATGTGTAAAAATTGGACAAAATAAAAATGACGAAAAGTACTGTTATGTACATTTCATTTGTTTAACTACGTTAGGGGAAAACATGAAGGAAAACGCTTAATGTCAAAAAGTTTTTTTTAGTTTTTAGGAGATCCGAAGAATACGTAAAAGTTAATCTGTAAAGGAAATACGAAATATCCAAAAATATTTGGATTTCGAGAATCGCAATTTTTAAAACTGTCAGACGAATCCTGAAAGACGGAACCAGGAAGCTTCCAATAGAACCTTCGTGAATAGTAAGGAGGTGTGAATAGTAACTTTGGGACGAAATGACTATTTTACCAATAGCTTTGGTTTTCTATAAAAGAAAACCTTAACTCATTTATTGGTGATTTTGAAAATCACCAACACTTGAGAGAGAGAGAGAGTTCAGATGAGGAGGAAAGGGAAGAGGAAAATCCAGCTCATGTGCAAACTTTATCTAACGGAAGGAGATTAAAGCAGAAAGGTATTAAAACCTAACTTCTTTACATTTTCTGTGTTAAAAACATAGCTTAATGAGAATACAAGTAAACGATGTTAAGAATGATTTTCATATGGTTTAAATCATAAGAAAAAGAAGAAATAAGAATTAGAAGTTTAGTTTTTAATTTCTTAAGGAAGTATGAATTTCGTAATAAATTTGAACGATCCGAATGAATTATATGAACGATTCGGTGAAATAAGTAAGGAATGATGTTTTATAACACCAAATTCTAAGAAAAAGTGAAATCATAATCATAGTATGGATTAAAACTGAAGAACGAATGAAGTACACGAAGAACACGCGAAGAACACGAAGAACGTTGTTGATGGACAAATTTAAAACCATCATAATATAACTTGTTGTTGATGGACAAGTTTAAAGCCATCACGTTTAAGTTAGATGCGTATTTCTTGGTTAGGAATGGGTGTGGTTTTAGAAATTCTAAGGACAGAATTTTTATAAAAGAGGAAGAATGTGACAACCCGAAAAATCAGATTTTCCATAACTTAAGTTTAAAGAATTAGTTATTAATAAAATGAATTTTTATTAATACTATTCTGTGCTATGTGTTTATTAATCGTTCTAGAACCTAGGATGATTATTAATCGGGAGGATTCTGGATACGAGCTAGACTGAACGAGTAAGAATTTTCATGACGAAAATAAAATATTTCCGGGAACAAAATATTTCCGGGGAAAAAGACGAAATAGACACAATTCACCCGACGAAACCCTAAGGGTTAGGGTTTGAATAACCTAAGCCTTTTCGAGAGTTCTAGATGTCAAAATGACATTCCGTCGAAAGATTTGACGATAATATATCGTGAAAAGTTAAGTAAGCCGATAAAAGTTTTTGTCAAAAAACGTGCAAAAATCGGATGAAATAAAAATAACGAAAAGTATTGTTATGTACTTTTCATTCGTTTAACTATGTTAGGGGAAAACATGAAGGAAAACTGATAAGTGAGTTTTATACACATGAATTGAGTGCGTTTGAGCTTAATCTTTTGGTTGATTTTAAGTGTTTGTGTCTATTCATGCATGTTTTACGTTGTTTTATAGGAATTGGAACAAAATTTACTTGGATCGACGTTTGGGGTGGCTAGATTCGCGTTTTCGGCTTGCCATTTAGACAGCAGTCACTTCAAAGCCAATTTTAGCATTGCTCCGGACCTTATTTCGAAAAACTCAAAGAATGAAAGTTATAGATCTACGTCTCCTCTTTCCGGAATATCTTGAATTATTAAAATCGGAGTTCAGACGAAGAAGTTATGGCCATTTTCCCAAAGGACGTCAGAGCAAAAAATTTCCTAAAATGGGGCCAGCGTCGGGGCGCCCAAACCAATGCTATTTGCAGCACTAGGGCGCTAGGGAAGGGTCTGGTTAGGCTTAGACGCATTTTGGGGTGAATTTTGACACCTTTTCTAACTCCAAATTGGATTGGGTTTGTTCCTAAGCTAAAAATTGGACTTGTATCCTATAAATACATGATGTAAGGCATAAAATAAAGAGAGATTACATAGATTAGACTAGATAAAACACTCCATTAGATTAGAATATAAACCCTAGTTCTTAATTAGCCATTGGAGATTGAAGCAAATTGAAGAACACTGAAGATCAAGAGCAAGAGCAAGAGGGGAGCATCAGATTTGCTGACAACAGATTCTATTCTCTTCTCTTATCATACTTTTATCTTTTAATATCTATTCAGTTGTTGATTCTTGGTTTTAATTCATTAATTATGAACTAACTCTTTTATTAAGATTTCAATTGAACCTTTTATGTCTATAAATTAGTTATTCGATGTATTCGAATTATTTGTGTCAAATTGAATTGTTTATCTTGTCTTGAGCCTATTGATTAATTATCTGATCAGTAATTACCTTGTTACTCTAGAAGGAATTGAAAGAGAAGATCTAGGGTTAGAACTGGACATGATAATATGTGACTTAGTTATTTGCATGACGAATAATTAGGTTCGTTAATTGAATAGAAATATCTGTTCACCGCATGTAACACATAAGGAATTAGAATTGAAGGAGTTTAATTCAATTGTTTTGCATAGGAATATAGCAAGATTAATCTGAATTAAATAGAAGTCATTTGATCACTTGGAAAAGGACTTTTGACATTTGAGAATTCCTGTTAACAATTCAATAGGCATAATAATTGGGATAATTGGATAATTAATTTATAGTTCATAATTGGGGATATTGAAGTCTTAATCTTTATTTATTTGAATTCATTTATAAAGCAATTCGATTTAATTAGTTAATTTAGTTTTCTTAATTAGAAAAATCACACTTTGCAATTGTTTAAATAAAATTGATTTGGTTAAGAGTTAGTACTTGGTAATTTTTATTAAATAATTCCTCGTGGGAACGATACTTTACTTTTTTACTTTATTACTTGTCAATCGTGTATACTTGCAGCACGTATTCATTGATCATGTAAATAGATCAACAAGTTTTTGCCGCCATTCGGAGAATTAATTGAATAATTTTTTACCAATATTAATTTCAATCAAATTAGTCTTAATTTAAACATTTTTATTTTTATTTTTAATTCTCTTCCTATATTTCTCTCTTTTTTCGTACCATGGATGAGTTTCATGATCAATGGCCATACACCTAACATGACTCAACCAAGGAAAATAGGGATCATGGACTTAATACATCTTCTATAGAGCCAATACAAATTGAGGCAACTTCTAAAACGTTGGAGGTTATCGCAGCCCAACGAGTCGAAGGATGGCAAGAATGACTCAGCCAAGGGGAGCGGAGATTGACACACTCACGACACTTTCTGCATTGTCAGCACAGTTTGAGACAATTTTGAGGAGGTTAGACGCTTTTGAAGCTCAACGTCGTCAAAGTGTGGCGGTTACTTGTGATTATTGTACTGGAAATCATATGAGTCATCAGTGCACCATCAGTTTCGAGCCGGTACAGTATGGTGGTGATTACGACAATAATTATGTTTATCCTAACAACTATTATCAGGATTGGAGGTATCACCCGGATTTTTCATGGAGCCATACTCATCAAGATCAATTTTATGCTCCAAGTCCAACATACCCACCGAATTTCTCGTGTCCACCTCCACTACAACAGGAAGAACATTCAAATTTGGAGGAAACTTTGTCCAAGTACCTAGCTTCATGTGAGGAGAGGAGGATTAATCAAGAGATATTGAGTCAAAATTTGAAGAACCAAATGGAACAACTAACCAATGCCTCAAACATTTGTCCTCAATACACTTGGCTCTATGACATGGATGCCGAGACCGATGGACGAGCCTTAACCAAATCAAGAACCTGGATGTGCTAAATGATATAGATGTTGAAAGAGAAGAAAGACTTGGGGACCAAGAAAAGGAGATCGAGAAGATCTAACTTTGAGTACCAACGAAGATGAGCCAATTTTGATAGTGTCCCATGTACCTTCTCCACCAAAGTTTAAGAATCCGAAAGCGCTTTTGCAAAAACCATGCCCAATTGGTAATCATCATGTCGCTTTAAGAAAGCTCTTTGTGACATAAGAGCTAGTACAACTGTGGAGTCATGGTGGGTTGAAAAGGAGAAGATAGAGGAAGATCCCATTGTGTTTACTAAGCTTCAATACCCCAATCTGATCATAGACATAATGGAGAAAACACTTAGTTGTTGGACGTTCTTAATAGGGAACCTATCTACAAAGAGCATGCTAGGTGACTTTAATTCAAGGGTCTTTGCTAATGGGAACCTCCCAAAAGAGACATTATTACTGATGGATGGAGGATTACTCAATTTTCGAAGGGGAATTGGATAGAGAATTTAAGAAGTCAGGCTGAGACTATAAAACAAGCGCTTATTGGGAGGCAACCTAAGTTTAATTTTTATTTTTAGTTTTTATTAGGTTTTATATTAGTAGTTTTGAATTTGCATTTATTTAGGATTTAATAAAATTGCGTCTATCATGGTTTACAGGTTATTCAAGTCAAATTCAAGTGTGGTGCCCAATTTGTTCCATGTGCTTAGCCTATTCTCCAAACTTAGTGGACAATGAGGAAGATTGCTATATTTTCAGGGAAGTCCTCTGCTTTACTTTTTTATATTTCAGCCATTGAGGACCATGTCTAGTTTAAGTTTGGGGGCATTTTAGTGTCGTATTGCATATAGTTAGTTATCTGCATAGTAGTTCATTTTTTCTATGTGTTAGCATTGTGTTTTTTTTTAGGTTGCATTTAATACATGGTAGTTATTTGCATATTCATATATGTGTTGCATTAGTATGTGTTCATGTAGTATAATTGCATTTTTTCTTTGCATGAATCAGTGATCTATTGGTGTGGTCTTAGCTCTCTACTTATGATAAGATTGGTTGTGCATGTTAACTCGAATAAAGGTTGATAATTGATGATGAGTTCTAATTTTAATCATGATGATAATCTGAGCCCTGCCTTAAATTTATGTAACCCTACTAGCAGCACTTAAAGTTTAACTGCTTTAATCCACTTGGTTCAAGGGTTTCATAATTTGTTTCGAGAAAAATCTTGGTTAAAATTTAAAGAAATTAGCGAACTAGCAAAGAAAGGTTGGAATGACGTAAAAGCTCGAGTTTGGGGGAATCTATGGAATATATATATTATAAAAAGAAAAAAAAAAAAAAAAAAAGAAATTATGAAAAGAAAAAAAAAAAAAAATCCGTAAAAGAGAAAAAAAAGAAGAATAAACACCGTGGCATGCTTGTCTAGTTTTGTGGCCTTCTGCATTACTTGGGTAAGTAAGCCCGAGGGGATTGTTTTTACACCTAGCCCTCTAAGGTCTTAAAATGGCTTGGGAGTCATTGGTCGAAAGCTCATTAAGGTAGCATTGAAAAGCCTAAGGAATAAGACATTGCACAACCATGAGAAAAAAAATGAATAAAACAAAACGAGAAAGAGCAAAATGCCCTCGTGGTTGAATAAAAGTATAAATAAATCTCAGATTTACCATAAGACTTGGTAATTGCTTAGTTTTAACCGGAGTTGTCATGTTCACAAAAGTAATTGAATTGAACCAAAATTTTCTTCTAAGAAGTTTGTTATGTGATTATCTTGAATCGTGGTCAAGTTAGAATGGTTAACAAGCACACACACACACAAACATGGATGATGACCGGTTTGATCGACTAAATGGTTAGAGTTATGGATTTTGACTTGATCGATATATTGTTTGAGTACCAATGGTATCTTTGAGGCCCTGCTTGCTATATATCATACTAATTTATTATCGGGTTCAGAGGTATATTAGGAAGTAGATCATGCATATGCATTCATGTAGTTGAAGTTAGTTCGCTTATATTTAGTTCTTTCGTGTTTTTTTTTGAGGACACGCAAAAGGTTTAAGTTTGGGGGTATTTGATGAGTGAGTTTTATACACATGAATTGAGTGCGTTTGAGCTTAATTTTTTGGTTGATTTTAAGTGTTTGTGTCTATTCATGCATGTTTTACGTTATTTTGTAGGAATTGGAACAAAAGTTACTTGGATCGACATTTGGGGTGGCTAGATTCGCGTTTTCGGCTTGCCATTTACACAGCAGTCACTTCAAATCCAGTTTTAGCATTTCTTCGGACCTTATTTCGAAATACTCAAAGAATAAAAGTTGTAGATCTATGTCTCCTCTTTCCGGAACATCTTGAATCATCGAAATCGGAGTTCGAACGAAGAAGTTATGGCCATTTTCCCAAAGGATGCCTGAGAGAAAAATTTCCAAAAAAGGGCTCATGCTTACGGGCGCCCAAACCAAAACCATATATTTTGAAGCGCCCAAAGTAGCCGGGAAGGGTCCGTTAGGAAGGCTTTGGACGCATTTTGGGATAAATTTTGACACCTTTTCTGACTCCAAATTGGATTGGGTTTGTTCCTAAGCTAAAAATTGGACTTGTATCCTATAAATACATGATGTAAGGCATAAAATAAAGAGAGATTACATAGATTAGACTAGATAAAACACTCCATTAGATTAGAATATAAACCCTAGTTCTTAATTAGCCATTGGAGATTGAAGCAAATTGAAGAACACTGAAGATCAAGAGCAAGAGCAAGAGCAAGAGGGGAGCATCGATTTGTCGACAAATCTGGATTCTATTCTCTTCTCTTATCATACTTTTATCTTTTAATGTCTATTCAGTTGTGGATTCTTTATTTTAATTCATTAATTATGAACTAACTTTTTTATTAAGATTTCAATTGAACCTTTTATGTCTATAAATTAGTTATTCAATGTATTCCAATTATTTGTGTCAAATTGAATTGTTTATCTTGTTTCGAGCCTATCGATTAATTATCCGATCAAGAATTACCTTGTTAGTCTGAAGGAATTGAAAGAGGAGATCTAGGGTTAGAATCGGGCATGATAACATGTGACTTAGTTATTTACATGATTTAATAATTAGGTTCGTGAATTGAGTGGAAATATCTGCTCACCGCATGTAACACATAAGGAATTGAAATCAAGGAGTTTAATTCAATTGTTTTGCATAGAATATAGCAAGATTAATCTGGATTAAATAGAAGTCATTTAATCAATTGAAAAGGACTTTTGCATTTGAGAATTCCTCATTAACAATTCAAGAGGGCATAATAATTGGGATAATTGATAATTGATTTATAGTTCATAATCGGGGATATCAAGTCTTAATCTTTATTTATTTGAATTCATTTATAAAGCAATTCGGTTTAATTAGTTTATTTAGTTTTCTTAATTAGAAAAATCACACTTTGCAATTGTTTAAATAAAATTGATTTGGTTAAGAGTTAGTACTTGGTAATTTTTATTAAATAATTCCTCGTGGGAAAGATACTCTACTTTCACTTTATTACTTGTTGACCGTGTATACTTGCACATATTCATTGATTGCGAAATCGATCAACAAAAACGCTTGACGTTAAAAAGTGTTTTTTAGTTTTTCGGAAATCCGAAGAATACGTAAAAGTTAATCGGTAAAGGAAAGATGAAATATCCAAAAATATTTGGATTCCGAGAACCGCAGTTTTTGAACTGTCGGACGAATTCCACAAGACGGAAGCAAAAAGCTTCCAAGGGAAGCTTTGTGAATAGTAAGGAGGTGGAGTAAGGAGGTGTGAATAGTAGATTTGGGGGCGAAATAACTATTTTTCCCCTAGCCTTGGTTTTCTATAAAAGGAAGCCTTAATTTCATTTGTTAGTGATTTTGAAAATCACCAACACTTGAGAGAGAGAGAGAGGTCGGATGAGAAGGAGAATGAGGAGGAAAAACTTGCTCGTGTGCAAACTTTGTCCGACGGAAGAAGATTAAAGGAGAAAGGTAATCTGAAACCTTATCTCGTATAATTTTTCTTTAAGTTTTCTATGAATAAAACATAGCTTAATGAGAATAAGAAGTAAATGATGTTAGGAATGATTTCATATGGTTGAAACCATTGATAAAAGAAGAAATAAGAATTTGAAGTTTTTGTTAAAAATTTCTTAAGGAAGTGTACAATTCGTAATGAATTAGAGCGATCCGAATGAATCATATGAATGATTCCGTGAAATAAGTAAGGAATGGTGTCTTATAACATCGAATTCCAAGAAAAAGTGAAATCGTAATCAAAATATCGATTAAAAATGAAGAACGCGAAGAACGTTGTTGATGGAAAAATTTAAAACCATCGTAGTGTAATTGTTGTTGATGGACAAGTTTAAAACCATCGCGTATAAGTTAGATACTTATTGTTTGGTTAGGAATGGTAGAAACATTCATGAAGAACGGATTAAAACTTAGCTATAACGAAGTTATGGCGAACATTTCATAAAAGACGAATGAGAATTAGAAAGTTATTAAATAAACCCGAACATGTAGGGTTTCATAAGAATGTAAGAGAACATAGCAAATGTGAGTCGTGGACTCAAGAATGAACGAATTTCGAGTTAGGATGACCGAATTACGGACGAACGAATGAAGAACGTTAATAATGTAAAATGAACGAAGGATGAAGATTAAGCCAATCGAATGGCACATTAACGAATTCAAAACGAAGTTCTGTCCAAGGGGGATTGAAGTAAGTAAGATAAGGAAGATAATGACTTTGGAACGACCTCGTTCTGAGTTATAACGAATACGTTATGAGATCGGGAAGTAAGCATCTCAAGTATGTAAAAGACTTAGAAAATTTTTCAAGGATTAAGGCTCACACAACAGATCATGAAGCCGTGCTTTGGAGGCGGCGCCAAGAAGACCAAATTTCAAAGAAGCTAGACACTACAGAGTGGCACTGCAGCGCGAGAGATAAAGAGGGAACTGGCGCCGCAGCGCCGGTGCAGGGCAAAGCCCAGTAATGAGCTTTTAATTGCTCAAAACCTAGGGGAACTGTACCGAAAGTTAATGAATGTGTAGTTCATCAAATGTAAAACTTAATCAAGTGAATTAAACCTTTAGTAAAGGTTGAATAGAAAGATTAAACGAGATTAAAAGATAAAGAATGTAAACATAAATTTTGAAACCGATATCCGGGGACCGTAGTCGCGATTAAACGAACGTGGGGGATTGCTATGATTGTGATTCCTTAGACGTTGAGTGACGAGGGTAAAGTATAACATTTTGATGTCATGTTGTAGTAATGAGAGAAGTGTAAAGCGTATAGACGATGTGAACACAATGTTGTTGCAATGAACGATCAGTCTTAGCATACAATTAACCGTATGACTTCGACATTAAGAAAGAATAATGAACATGGGGTTCAGGTGATGAGTAATGAATGAAAGCGATTAAAACCTTGGATGAAGGTTGAATAGAATTAAGAGATAAGCAACGTGAACGTTGAATATGTAAACAATCCTTGTGAATCGTATTCGCGTCGAGCGAAAGTTCTAAGTGTACATTGGTTGTATAACTTAGACGTTGACAAAGATAGTAAGTAAGATATGATTTATCAAGAAAGTCGTAGCGAACGATAATAAGATTAATAAAAACCGAATGTGAGTTGGATGGAGAATGTTAGAATGAAATGTAAGCGTTAAACACTTTAACCAACGTGAAGGTTGATGGTGCGCGAATATTAAACGGGCAGAACCTACACCCCGTGTATGGTTTGACCGTAAGATAATGAAGACCAATGATTAAACCTGGGAACGGCGAAGAATTGAATTAAAGAGAAGTACGTTTAACGTAACAAAACCGAGTTAATGATTAACTTGAATGATCGTTCTGAGTATACAAAAGACTGTATAACTTGGACGATGATGAATAAATCTTGAGGTATGCCATTTAGTTGCTAGAAAGCCATAAGGAATAAGAATTTGACTTAGTGAACGTTATAGTTTTAATGGTTCAGATAAGTTAAGATAAGTTTAGGTTGTGGTACACTCGTAACCTTTGATGGTTGACATATGAGAGATGGGCTAAACAATTCCTTCAGAGAACGAAGGTATATACGAAACTGGTAACCGATCTAACTCACTGTTATGGGCAGTGTAGATGAGATGGGAACTTGTTTGTTGGTTGTTTGTGAGAAACCACTCAGAGTACCATATGGATTGCTAGCAGAGACACGATGTGTGCTGAGTCCTAGGAGAGTAATAAGACGAAGATTAGAATGTAAATCATCAAAGATGATAATAGTATGACTAAGACATCTCCGTATGTCATGAAGCCGTAAACCGGTAATGAAAGTTGGTCGCGTAAACTTAGGTTGCAAGAACGCGAACCCTAAGAAGTAAAGTTAAGTAAACCAATGCATAAGTCAAATATACATGACTAATTGGTGTATGTATTCCTTATGTGTTATATAGGAATTGGAATGAGCAGTTCAGCATAAGCTGTAGCTGTGCGTAAGGCAAGTTTCTTAACTTCATTCATATTCTAAATGAATGCTAGTTTCTAAAACTTCTCAGATGTTGAACTTGAGAAGTTTTGTATATGTGAAAATGTGTGATATTTGTACAAGGTGGTAGAACGTACGAGGCCTTGTGCCACAATTTGAACACTTGGTGTTTCTATGAGATGAACTGTTCTGTGATTGAACTGTTCAATATGAGAATTTTCTGTTTATACATGAACCATTATTGTTAAGTCTGTGCTATTGATTCTAGCCAAATAGAATGTGTATAAAAGAGAGTAGAGAATCAAAGTATTTCAAAGTGAATGCGACTAATGTTTTAAAATGATAGGAATCAAGATTATTCCTATTATTCAAGCTACTTCATAACCTTTGTTCGGTTGTCGAAGTTATAAAGGAATGTTGAATTCTTAAAGTTGTTTGTTCAACTGTTATGACTTGCTGGGCAATTGAATGCTCACACTTGCTTTAAATGAAAAATATTTTCAGCGTACGAGTAAAAGAACTTAAGGATCCCGTAAAGATCAAGCTGATCAGTATCCAGAAGAATTGTCATTCATTAGATTAATGAGTGTGAAGATCAAGTGAAGACTTGTAATGTAGAAAGATGTAATTAAACTATAGAATAGTTTAAATGAATGGTTATATATCCTTGGTAGCGGATGAAAGTCACTTGTAAGAGATAAAGAATAATGTAATTATCATTATTTGTAATAAAAGAGGTTATAAGGTTTTAGAACTTGGGATTTGAGAATGTATGTTGTTATATTTCAGTATATAATGATGTATGTTTAGAAAGAAGTGGGACCGTGACATACGGAATCCGGGTATGAAGATAGACTGGATTCCGGGGCATTACAGGACCATATTGCGAAAACCTTCAAAATTCGGATAAGTTGGTACATCCATTTAAACCATACCAACTGGCGACTCTGTCTCATTCGGTCCAATCATCAAGATTAATCAATAAAATCAAACTTTGTAAAGTAAGTCGACTAATGTCGGTATTTTTGTAAAACCTCACCCTTTAATCAAATCAATCGACATATCAAAATAAAAAGGGCATAAACAAATCAAAAAGAGGAAAAAGGAATAAACGAAACACGAACGAATTTTTTCCTGCGTCGACAAACACCTTTCTCATATTTTTTTTTTCTTTTCTCTCTTGTCAAGAACTCCAGTCTCCATGTTAAATATGGGGGATGACTCTCGTTTTGGAGATACCATCTCCAATATCTCTCTTATTTTGATCTAATAAATTATTCTCCATTCTTCTTGTGAAGATTACTTTCTCTTTTTGAGAGACTTGTTTTTTTATAGGATGATTGATTTTTTTTTTTCTCTTTTGTGAGGAGATTTCATTATTATCTCTTGTGAGATTTAATTTGCTATCTCCATTTTGGAAATTTTGTTTTCTCAGTCTAGGAGATTATTTTTGTTTGTGACACTTTTTTTAGTGCATGAATCGTTGAATATTATTTATTCAGATTTGGATGTGGTGCTTCCATTGTTTCTTCTTTCGTCGCCCGAGTTGAAGAACGGTCTGGATCTATATATTCTATTATTATTTTTGAGATATGAATGTATTTCAGGAGTTTATTTTGTGTCCACTAGCGTTATTACGATTGGTCGTTTTCCTGATTATTTGTTATTTTTCTTTTGTAACAGATTATAATTTTAATATATATTAATTGTTGAGCTAATTTGTAAAATCTTATGGTTTCAATTTTTAAAATTGTTTAAAACAAATAAGCTGAAAAAATAACAGTTTGAATTCACTTATTTTGGTATTCTTTTTACTAAGAAGTTGAAACCAAATAATTTCTGTTTTGAAAATCAAATAAGGCAATTACCCCTTGTTTCTTTTCAAAGTTTATTAAAATTTCAACATTTATACCGTGGGATTCAAAAACTTTTCAAAGTAATTTTTGCTTAAAGAAATACTCAAATATGGTTTTGGATGGGAGGGAAAAGAATGATGGGAAGAGGGAAGAGAATTCAAAGAGAATTGATATTTTTATAAATAAAAATGATAAAATCATCTTTTACATGAAATGGACACCATAATTAATTATAAAAATATCAATTCTTAATTTAAAAAAAGTTACAAAAGAGCTTTTTGAGGCCGTAAAGAGTAGTATGCCAACTATTACCGATATCTCACTTACATCCTAAATTAATTATTTTTTCAAAAGTACTTTCAACGTTTCAAATTTAAATTTAATTGTACCCCTCCCGTTAAATACTGCCAACTAGATGTAAAGCCTATCTGATATGACTGAAACGTGACACCTTCATCTTTTGTCTACTTTTCTCTCTCCTCCAAAAACAGAGCAAGAAAATGGATCAAAGAGAAACACCATAACTATAGATCTTAAATTTGAACACCCAAAACAATCAATTTGAACATGTATTTGTCCAAAAGAATAAATAAATATAGATCTTACAAATTTCATAAAGACAAACATACCCACCATAACTGACAAGAAATTAAAATCACAGCTTAACTTAACATGTGAAGACAATCACAACAGTCTACCAATCAATCAAGACTCATAGAGGTTGGATCTAACTTGTAAATTTCCAGCGGTACAAACCCTTCTCATTTGGCCAGAAGAGGAGGAGCTGTTTTCAGGTGAGCTCAACACTAGGCTTTGAAAATTTGAAGACTCCATTAAACTATCAAATTGAGGTTGGATCAAAAAATTGGGTTTCCCCTCAAAACAGTTGCTACTAAAGCTCCTCTGCTTCATCTTCGCTGGCCCACCGTAATTAGGAAGATATGAACTGTTGTTGTTGTAATCAAAAGCAGAGTAAAAAGGGATTCGAGAATCCTCTGTTTTGACCTGCAGCAGAGCAGAGAAATCTGCATAGCCATTATTAGGCATTTGGCAGAGTGAGAGATTCCCCATTTGGTGACTTGGTGGTGATGAAGAGAGAAGGGTGGAAGTAATTTGGTCAATTTCATCAAGTGGGTTTTCGTTGCTGTAATTTTCTTTGAAAATATTGTCAATGGGACTGAATGAATCAGAAAAAACAGAGCCATCAAACACAAAGAGATCAGAACATTGAAAAACCAGGAATGAAGTCTGAAGCTATGTTTCTTTTTTAACTCTTCTTCTGTATGTTTGTGTGTGTATATATAATATATATGTATGTGTGTATATATGATATGTAATGGGCTCTGAAGCAAGACAAAAGAACACAAGTGAGACACTTGGGTGGGTAGTTTGTTTAATGTTGACACTGGACAAGAGAGGAAGATGACAACACAACCATTTCTCTATCCTCTCTCTGTCTAGCAGAAGCAACGCTGGAGTCGGCCTCCGTCAAAACCTCAAACAACTGGAGACTTGTCCACTTCTGCTATAAAAAGAGCATAAATGTGCTTGGAAACCCTTCGACCGTCAAAATCTTCAAAATCGTCAAAATTTTCAAAATCCATAGTTTCCGATCAAAATCTTCAAAGCCACCGTCGCAGATCAGATCTCAATACCATCACCATCGTACCACACCTCCATCCCACGCCGATAGTCGAACGCAGATCAAGAAATGAAGAAATCATGCACTCCTTTGTAACTCTTTCGTGTCTTTCGTGTTTGTAGGAATAGAAATTTGGTAAAAAAAAAAGAGAGAGAATAGAGGAAGAAGATGAGACTCATAGGAGAGAGAGAACAAATATTATATCTGAATATTTTTTTTGTTTTTCAAGTCACACTTCTGTCCATGTGTTATTTGTTGAAAAATAAATTAACATCCTATTATTTAGTTGACAGTATTGTTAACGAGAGGAGCACAATTGAATTTAAATTTATAATGTTGAGGGTATTTTTGAAAAAAAATTTAGTTTAAAATATAAGTAGGACATCGGTATAAACATCAGAAATATTTTTACACCTTTACCCCCAACTATTATTATTAGTTTTTTTGAATGTTTTGTCTTATCGTGATAGTTAAGAGTTAAGACATCTCTAACACACATTTAGACAGTTTATATATATAAATAAATTAAATTTATATAATTGAGAGTTGTAATTGTATATTAATATAGTAATATTTATATAAATATTATCATTCAAAAACAAGTCTATTATAAAAATATAATTCATTTCCATAAATTGTTCAAGTTGCATATGTTAACTATAAAGTAGAAAAGATTAAGAGAAAGATTTTTGATCCAGATGGGTATTTTGTATCTATTTTTATCCAAGTCTTTTGGATAAAAAATTTCAGAAATAAAAATAATTTTTGAGGTTTGCTAAAAAATTATTACCGTATCTTAGAATCTAAGATTTAATTTTAGTTAATCAATTTTTTTAATTTTATAGTTGGGTATTAAACTTTACTTTCTATATTTACTTTTTCAAATCAAAGCACATATGGTATATACTAGCAAAGACAAAATCATTGAATTTTTGGTACATGTAATAATGACCTAAAGTAGTTGCCCCCTACCCCTATATAGTTTGTTGAGTACTTCTGCACAGACATTTTTATTGCATCGAATAATTAGATATTTTTAATTATTTTTTTTATAATTTTTAAAAAATATATAGTATTTATTTTAACGATAATTTTTACGTAATATAATATTTTATATGTAATTTAGATACATATATCAGATAGATCGTATAATTATATTTTTATATATGTATTTTAATTATACTTAAAACTCTATATTCTCATTATTTTTAATTAAAATAAATATTATATATTTTTTAAAAGTCATAAAAAAAAAATTTAATTATCCGATCCAATAAAAATATTGGCTCAGACTTATTGTAGTTTGTCATATCACCCGTATTTGTTTAAGTTCAATAAAGCTATCGGTCATTATCTCTTTCTTGGGCCACTTCCTAAATTGTGCAGAAAAGTCAAATTTATATAGTACACTATAAGATGGACAATAATGTGTAAATTGATCTTTAAGAATCCTTCATTGATTCCCAAAATAGTCCATTATTGAACTACTTTTGCAATTAGCCGAGAAAATAAATAATAAATAAATTTTACCCAAACATCGTACTCTTTTCTGGATGGATGGATTATTGTTACTAAAGCCCCCCCTTTTTTTTTTTTTTTGTTAAGTGTTGTTATATAATTATAAATTTATGTAGATAAATGGCTTATGTGAATATATGGGATAAAAGAAAATTAAGAAAAATTCCACATAAATTATTTTTATCTTATTACTTATAGTTTCATATTAGTCGTAATTTAATCTTGTCATAAAATTCGTCTTCGATATATAAATCATTTTCTCTTTAGGTAATATAGGTATGAAAACTTTTGTTCATGAGATTTTAGTTAAGAAGTTAAGACTGAAGTACTGAGACCTTTAAGTCTAAGAAGGTCTCAAGTTTAATTCTCACTAAGGTGATTTTTTTCTTTCTTTTATCATGGGGAACTTATTTCCTGTTTATGTGAGAGACTTTATATTGTATTATCAAAATAGTGAGGCTTTAAAAAATGTATGGGAACTTCTAAGACAATTTTTTTATTTTACATTATTCTTTTTAGCAGAGGTATCAAGTATTATCCTTCTCTTATATTGTTCATTTCAAATTGTCTGAAAATAGGATTTATATTTTTCTCTCTATCAGTCTGACAGGAGAGATAAATACACTATTGTAATAAATCTATTTAAATATTTCTTCATGTATTACAAGGTAATGAAAAAAAAAACTTTTTTGTTTTATCAGCGAATTTTTTTATATTTAGATCTCGATTACTCGCATGTCTTTTTTTTTTTTGGACATGAAAAAAAAACCCGACTATTGGTACGACTTAGTGGTTTCATTTAATGCACGAGTTTATTTCAATGGTTAATAATTTCTTTTTAAAGTTGATAGTGAGAATTAAGGATTTGACATCCACCAAGAGTAATGATTCTTATGTAATCACTTTAGACTGAACGTGATTTTAGTTGTCGGGTATTTGTTACTACAATAAATAGAAACTACACATGCCAGACATTTATGTAGAGCAATAGGCCAATGTCATAGGTAAGAGAAGAGCCCAATAAGTGAAACTGGGTAAACCCTTGAATTCAAGGAATTCTTGTTCCCAAAATATCAGCATTTGAAGTTAGGAATTGATTTGAAAACGAAAAATAATTTACAGTGGTATAAATTTACAATGGTATAATTTTCAGTGGTATAAATAAGATTTGATGCATTTTCATCAATTCATAGAACTGATCTTCGAATAATATAGAATCTTCTATCTCATAAGTTTTATTTGTAATTACTGAACAACTTATCTAAGCTACTACACAGAAAAGATCAATCACAATTGCTTAATAAATTGATCAAGAAATGTGAAGTTAGTTGCTACATGAGTCACAAGTCTAGTTGGCCCAGAGGACGGAGGTGAGAAGGCCAGTCCAAGGAGCATTATTTTCGGGGAATCTTATTTTTTACATAACTTGTGATTCGTTGGAGTTAAGTCACCTACAATATATTAAATCGAAAGATTTCGACGAAATTTATATGACTCATCCTTTCAGCCATGATTTATGTTGTTTAAATCCCAAAAATGCTTGGGAAAGTTTGGTCTCGGCAGAAAATGTTCTTTTTTTATGAACTTATTGGTTTAAAAATAAGTGCAAAGGTGCAAAAATACCCATGTTTTCCGGAAATCCTACTGAATTTTTTTTCTTCTAAAAATACACTTAAAATTACAAATTTTAGCCCAACTATGTACCTCTCATTAACAAACCTGCCACATAGACGAATTTGGCTGACACTTGGACAAAATTTGGTGACGAGACATGATCCCACTACACATGATTTGCTAAGCATTCCATCAGGACCCAATTCATCCACCATAAACTCTGTCTCGTCATCCACCTGATTCTCCCAGCAGTCTAAACCCAAATCAAACATAGAACTTACCTCCTCACAGAATTCAAAAAATTTATCTTATTCAGCTTCGCTATAGTTACCCATTATTACTGAACTTCAATTCATAAAAATCTACCCCCAACAAAAATTAAACAATAGAATTAGAAGCATATTTTATACCCCAAAGATAAAACTCATTCTCAATCGACAAGAATAAACGTTTTTTATTTTTATTTATGATATAGAGAGAGAAACCATAAAATTCAAGAGATATGAGTTTTTGAATTCAACCTGTTAGTTCCCGGAGGCATACAAGTTATCTAGAAAGAGGGGTTGGATAGATATTTTAAATTTTCTTTTTAAAGAGTAACTTATCAGTTTTATTAATTACAAAAATATTAACTCAGCACAACGGAATATATGATTTAGTTATCCCCCTTAACATAAAATCAAGGTTATAAAACAAACATCAATTATGGCAAATATAACAGTTAAAAAGACTGAAAGTAAATAACACAGTAATTTTAAGTGGTTCAGAGCACTCAAGACTCCTAGTCTACTCTTCTACTTCACGAGTAGGAAATCCACTAAGGATGTTGGTACAATCTTCGAATCACTGAGATTCCTTCAAGACCAACAGTCTTGGAAAGCTAGTTCACAAAGAACTCTTCAAGTCCAGCAAACTTAGAATGTTAGTACACTAAGTACTCTTCAAACCTCAAGCAGGTTTGGCAACTCTACAATGAGTGTAGTTGAGGTTGGTGTTGTTGTGCTACTAAGTTGCCTTAAGCCCAAGTTCTAATAAACTTAGTAATGAAGTAAGATATAGCTAAATCGTGGAGTGAAGATTTGTCAGAGGATCTGTGATCTTTTTCGTTCTTATTCTCTTGCTTATTTTACATCTTCAATCTGATGGCCTTATATAGAAGCCTTTGAAATCTTCCCATTGAGAGGCTTCCGTTTGAGCATTTAATGCTTCAGGCATTTTGAGTTCTTTGATGTTGACATCTTGATGATGTGAGAGCTTCTTTTTGACTTGCCTAACACATCATTCTGCTTTCTCACCTAACACCTCTGAGACGTCACTAATAACAAACTAGTTGATAGATACATTTCTCCTTACTTTCTGATTCTTTGTTTCAACCAAAGTTGTTTGGTGAGAGCATTGGGTTTCTCAATCATATCAACGTTCAGGTGTCAATTGACGATGTAATAACCCGGAATTTTGAATAATCCAAAATTTACGAATAATTTTTTTTCTTTTTTTATATTAATATTGACTGTTAATATTGTACTGTATATCTGTGATACGAGTCTTGAGAAGTGGTCAATATGTGTATTGACTGATAAAATTAGAGTGGAGTTGTGCTTAACAGCTTTAGAAACCCTAACCCTAAGTTCGGATAGGGATTCGATAGAAATCGCAGTTATAATATCTGTAACTGTGAGTATGTGCTTGTACTGTATGTTGATAATGATCAATGATGGATCGGATAAGGTTTAAAATAAATAAACCCTAATAAGAGATTAAAAACCCTAATCTCAAATATAGAAACCCTAATGCACAATTAGAAACCCTAAATATTTGACAAGAAACCCAAATTTAAAATCCAAGATTCCTAAACCCTAATTAGGAAACCCTAATCCTAATTAGTAAGTCTTAATGTGATTGATAACATTTAATGTGATTAGTAATCACTAATTATATTTTATCATCTTAATTTTCTATTTTGAAAATCCTAATTAGAAAATCCTAGAAAGCTAATGTCTTAAAACTTGAGGGTTAGAACCTTAGGGTTAAACCCTAAGGGTTTGTGCAATTGTCTAGTATGCCATTAAAATTTCATGTGTATTAACCAAAATGTCCTTTTTTATTTCTTTAATATGTAACTTGTAGAAATTGCTAGCAACTTTAGTTGGTAACCTAATGCTTTGACTTGTGACTCAAAATCTCAGCACATTTGATCTCATTTGACACCTTACATGCTTGAATACAATGAATCTAAGTAATATATATAGATTGGAGAGAGAAAAAGTCACAAAAAGTTGATCATTTGCTAACTTGCTCTCACCAACTGATCACTCTCTCTCTAACCCTTCGAATTCATCAAGTGACTCAGTCCCTAGAACATCCCTTAGAACACCAAAAATCAGTTAAGGAGATCTAGATCAAAGCTTGGACTAGAAAAGGTATAAACCCTATCTTAACCTAGATCTTGTATGCTATGTCAAAATTTATGTTTTTGTGTTTTTATAAGTGTTATATAATGTTTTTAGTTGATCTATGTTGATCCATGATGGATCCATAGCATCAAATGGCTTTAAAATGGTGTTTTACAAAAATTGCCCAAGAATAAAATTTATGGTCTGACAAGTTAATGTCAGGAGCCACAAATTCTTGTTCGTTTATGGTTTTTGATGTTTTAAAGTTGTTATGTGTAGCTTGTAATGTGGTCTTTAATCTGCAAGTGGAATCAGTATCATTTGATGTCTGGATTTGAAGTTATTAACGGCCAAAACCCGTTGATCGGGTCAAAATTTGGGCAACCCAAAATGTTTAAAACCATGTCTGACAAGCTTTTCTAAGTCACAGATCTGTCAGATATAATGTTGTTTGATGATGTATTTGTAATCAATTTGTAGCTTGTTAGAAGGACTATAAATCTATGCCTTAAGATTCCTTATATCATCAAAATATCAATCGTAGCAAGTGGTCAAAGTAGACCACTCGCATTGATTTTGTAATTCTGGAATTTCCAGAAAAGTGCATGAACAAGCCTTCTGACATACTTTGACCATACTGATTCTGAAGATTGAGATGTTGTTTAACTGTGATGTTGCTTTATAAGTGTTCCTTGATATATGGACTATATATTTGAACCATTAAATAACATTAAGCATGACCAAAACTTAAAGAAAATTGATCTAGAAATAGGCACCACGAACTGCTGGGTTTCTGGGAAAACCCAGAAACACTCTGACAGTATATTTGAGAGCTCAGATCTTCATATCTTGATTATTAATGGTAGTGTTGCAAACCTACTACAACATAAACGTTTAATCAAGCCCAAACACAAATTTAACAGAGAATTAAAAGAGGTCAAACAAGGCAAATTGATAACTAAGCTGTCAGTGTTCTTGAGCTCAAGAACACCAACAACGACGCTTTGTGTCGCTAAAGACCTACAGCGACTGTTTAATTATTTTTAATTTCTGATTTTTCTGAAAATTAATAAAAAAATAGAAATAAATTATAAAATTATTAAAAATAGTTTTAAAAATTATTTTAAATTATGAAAAATAATTTTTGACCAATTGGAATATTTTTCTTTAATATTTATAATTATTTAAATATTAAAGGTATTTAATTTATTTAATTAGTGTATTAAATAAATTAGAGAGAAATGATTTAATATTATGAAAATCATTTTAAATAAGAATAATGCATTTAAAAATATTTTGAGTTATAAAAAGTAACCTTTAATATTTTTAGAGAATTATCATTAATTATTTAATATTAATGATATTAGATTTATTTAATTATTATATTAAATAAATGAATTAAAAATGGTTTTAATATTATAAAAATCATTTTAAAGAAGAATAAAGTATTTAAAAATATTTTGAATTATAACATATAATTTTCAATATTTTTAGAGAATTTTGATTAATAAATTAATATTAATGATGTGAGACCCCAGATTTTATCAATAAAGATTTAAATTTTGTCGAAATAATTTTTTAATATTATGGTGTGAATTTGAGATAATATTATAGTTGTGGGTAGTATTTATAAATTTTGCAAAGTATGCAAGTGGTTATATTATATTCGATTGGTCGGGGAATATTCTTGCTTAGCAGGAATATTCGCATAACTACTCAATCATCAGTGGACCTA
Organism: Panax quinquefolius; assembly: GCA_020205615.1. Lineage (NCBI taxonomy): Eukaryota > Viridiplantae > Streptophyta > Magnoliopsida > Apiales > Araliaceae > Panax > Panax quinquefolius. The sequence continues at coordinate 30,730,908 of CM035168.1, forward strand.
ATACGTAATTATTGCTTGATTCGAGAAAACGACAAAAATATTTTATCAAATAACGGCGGAAGTTTTACCGTGGATACTGCTTGAACTACTCGATAGTAAAAGTACAAGAATACGCAGGGTTGCATAAGAAGAAAGACACTCAGATTGATTATCGATGCTTATGTGAGAAGTCACCGGGTTTGATTACATTATCACGATTAATAATATGAATTATTATAATGATAATGACGCTTTTGTTTTATTCAGTATTATTAACGTAATAAAATGTAAAACATCTTTTTATATAAAATGTAATACTTTATTAAAGTTATTCTATAAATAGAATATATTATATTTTATTACGCATAAATGTTGCATAGTGTTTTGCATAGTGTTGCATATATGTTTGCATAGTAAAATGTTTTTATATAAATAGAATATATGATATTTTATTTAAAAGATTTTTCTTTAAATATGGACCGTCCGATTAAAGTAAATCAATCTGGACCGCTCATGGATTAATTACTACGCATTCTATTTTCCTATAAATAAAGCTCATTCCTTCATTATTTTCTTACGAATTCAATCAAACTCTAGAGAGAAATTATAGAGAGAAGCTATAGAGAGAAAATCTATAGAGAGAAAGAAGAAAAAGTATTCTCGCTACTTCACTTTTCCAATATTCAGCTTTTTTCTAAGGTAAGGGATATTATTTGTTGTACCTGTAAGGGGTGTTATTCTTTCTTAGTCATGAAGAGAACTTCATTATTCCATTCATTATTATTCTGATTGAATAACTCAGTAAAAGGGCATACCCTATACATAACTCGTGATACGCCAGACACCCTATACTTGGTGAAATCTTTATATTATTCCATTCTTATTTATTCTCATTGAATAACTCAGATACGCTTAATCCCCTATACTTGGTGATCTTCTTCATTATTCCATTCTTTGTTATTCGCTTGGAATATCCTCATCTCAGTGTTTTACACCTTACACCGGTTCCATTGTTTATTATTCCGCATTTATTATTCTCATTGAAATATCATATGTCGTGTGTTTTTACACCTGACCGGTTCCATTGTTTATTATTATTCAAAGATTTATTATTCTTGGATCATCCTCCGGTTGTGAATTTCACCGATCCGTTCCGTTATTATTATTCTCGTTGAATAACTCCGCCTATGCGGTACCGCATGCACGGTGATTTCTTTTGTTATTCCATTCTTTATTATACTCAAATGGTTAAAACTTTGACTTCTATACTCCATGAAATTAGTAGAATATCCTCGATATTTGCGCTTCATCCAAAGATCTTTTCATGGAAATATTCTTCCGATCATTCTTGAATTTTACTCTACAAAACAAAGATCTTGTTGACAATTTGACGTTAATAAATCCTAGAGAAATTAATTTCTTGAACTTGTTTTATTGAATTCTTATATCATTGTCATCATCCTCATGTTTATATTATGTTGAAAGTTATCTTTGCTTACGTGCATAGATGAACTTAGTATGATTATGACCAGGTTCATTCTTTAGATAATCATGGCTTGATATAAATGATGTGACAAAAGTTCTCAAAGTGGCTCAGAATGCAAATGATGGATAGTTTTTGGTATGATTATGACCAGGGGTGATTCTTGATAGTCACGACCATTGATAATTTGATGAAAATCCTCGACCGTGGGTACAGCGAGGGATGATTAGATATTGTGGTTTATTCATTAAACCGAGTCTTAGTGATAAAAATTGATGAAAACCTTTTAAAACCTAAAAGATAGTAGACTTTATTTTCTACTCGACTCTTTTAATGGATCGCACATTCCGCCGCAGCTTAAACCGTTGTCTATTGTATTTTATCGCTTTAACATCTGTTTGAAGGCTAATGATAATTTATTCGCATTATCTTAGTCATAATATTTCTTATCGGGCTAGTTGAGCTCACCCTTTCTTTCACCGTTTTCTTCGTGAAATGAGAACATAGCCGGGACGAGCTCGGGAACGGAGTAATGGTCCGTGGATAGCATTAGTAGTCCTCACTATTCTCGTGAAATAGTGTGATAATAGTTGTAATGAGGACTCCTTTTGAGTTTGTATAATATCTAGTAGACAATATTTGTATTCAAACTCACGCTTTATGTCGTATTGCATACCTACGCTTATGTTAGTAAGTTGTATTTGAATTTATGTACCATGTAAGTGGCGACCCAAGATGGGTGACGATATACCTAATTTTGGGGGCGCATACAGTTAGTATCGTAGCTTAGGATAAGATCCCCGGCCGAGATGTGAGATAAGAACTAGGAGGGGAGAGACGGAATTCCTTCGCTAGTATGTCCTACCTAAATTTATTTGGTATTTAATTGGTACGACGTAGTATAGGGATAATATGTGATATGTTAATTAACCCTTGTTTTGTGACAAGTGTTTGAGAATGGCATCCGAAAATGTTGAGATAAGCAATGAAGCACATGAGAGTGTTGATTCAAATTTCAAACAAAAGGTAACGACCAACAACACGATAAATAATCATACCGGTGGCAACGACTATCGTAATAATGATAACCATCGTGGGGAAATTATCATGCCAAGAATGGTAACCACTTCTGGTGGGTAATCATGGCAAAGATAATAGAAGTGGAAATTGCAAGAAGAGAAGGTCATTTAGCCCAATTTTGTTGTGCACCAAAGTCAAGTCTAGCTGGGATTCGGTGGCACCAAAGGTGGATATGGACAAAACAAAGTTGTTGGTTTTAGGAAGTGCATTTTCACGACTTCTCAAAAAGCGAGTAACCCGAACGGTTAGCACGAGTTAGTTAATTATAAATTACGTAAGTCTATACCTTATAAGATACCCCTGCTTCTACCCATTATTTTATCTCTCTTGCTTATGCTCAACGCTTAAATTTGACTCGAGAGTTGTTAGACTTTGACTTATTGGTTGAAACTTCGTTAGTAGGAGCCTTCGTTATCGCTTACTATTTTTAAATCTTGTTTGATTCAAATAAACACTTTCACGCTACTCGTCGATCTTATCTTTTTGAAAATACTTGCCTTTGATGTGATTTTAGGAATCAATTGGTTAACTACTCATCATGCTTTTCGTAAGGTTGTTAGTTTTATATTCATAACCAACCTGTTATATACTAATTCAAAGTAACCAAACCCTAAAGTTAATCATCATTATATCAAGCCATAAGTAAAGAGCCCCGATCCTTTCGTTGTTAACTTCCTTGTGTGGAATGCACCGCCGGACTTTCTCTCAGAGGCGACGCCGTGATCAAGATGGCAAGTTGATAGGTATCATTGTGAGGTGCTATCCAAAGTTAAGGGATAGAAGTCACAGCTTGGTATTAATGTGACGTATTATTCAAGTCTTGGACGAGAGTAATGCTTTTGAATGATATTTCTATCATTAATAAATTTTTTGACGTATTCTTGAAGATTTCCTAGCCTACCCTAGAGCGTGAAATCGAATTTTGTATCGACCCCAAAGACAAAAAACCCATTTCTTAAACCCTCAAATATTTCTTCAACTAAAATGATCTGCTTATTTACGAGGATTATGATGAAAGTCATAATAAAAGCATGGGACTAATGAAAATCATGGGTATATGAAGTATTAGTAAGTGTTATGATGAGTTATGTTGGTTATTATGTGAAAACATGAAAGTTTCTTAGAAATCACAAAGAGTTGAAAATCGATTTTTGGTGAAAAACGTAATATGAAATTCAATTGACCATATCTCCTATTATATTTTGAATTTTTGAATGTGGTCAAGTCCTAGAGTTAGATCTATGAGTTACCTAACTAATCCAAGTGGAATTAGTGGAAAAGGTGTTGTAGATTTTGTGTGGACTAATTTTAGCAAAGGAGTGCAAAGCTGCAAAAACCAAAAAGTTGCTGCCATGATTTTAGAGGGCTGTTTCGGCTACTTAAATTATGAGAAAAAAATTCTGGCCTTTTGGGACATGAAGGTATATGGTATAAAGTACCTCCTGTCCAAAAATGAGCTCATTCTCGACTTAAAATGAGCAAGTTATGACTATTTCAATATTTAGATTTTTCCGATTTAAAAATGCTATAACCGGAGTTCTATAACTCCGATGACCATGAAATTTAAACTGGAAGCTCATGTTAACATGTGTAAGGTCCTATCAAGATTTGGGAATTTTTGGAGTTAAACTTGAGGTAGCTAATTTCTTAAGGAATTAATTAGAAATTGATTTTTGAAAAATAGTAAATGAATTTTAAAAATTCCGAGAAAAATATATTTTCATTATGGGACTATATTATGCTAAATCCCAGAAAAGAAATATTTTTGGGACTAATTTGGTATCTTTCATGAAAATAGTTTAGTTACTGAACATATGAGTTAAATATGTTATGTGAAGTAACAAAGTTGAAAATAGGATTTTATGGCTAGAGAATCCTATATAGAGTATATTATTCATATTTTTTGATGAGGATTTGATAATTGGTGATGATATCTTATGAGTATGGCATTTTGAATGATTAAATGCATTATATGGTAAAGCGTAAACAATTGAGATAAATTGTTTATAAATTTAAGAAGTGATTAAAATATTGTTATAATATTAATGATATTAGATTATTAAGTGATTGATAACATGGGGATATTCTTGAATCTCGGATAAATTATATTATAAATGTTTAATATTTATCCTTTATCTCATTTGATTGATTCTTTATATCATTATCCTCATGTTTATGTTATGTTGAAAGTCATCTCGGGCCTCAGTAGGTATAGAGATGGACTTGGTATGATTATGACCAGTGATTGTTCTTATAATCATAACCGTAAATTGAAAACACGATTATCTTTGGCACGCATGCATGGATAATTTGTGGTCGTGATACTAATGAATACACGATTATCTTTGGTCAGTAGTGCATGGATAATTTGTGGTCGTGATACTAATGAATACACGATTATCTTTGGTAGTAGTGCATGGATAATTTGTGGTCGTGATACTAATGAATACACGATTATCTTTGGTCAGTAGTGCATGGATAATTTGTGGTCGTGATACTAATGAATACACGATTATCTTTGGTCGTAGTACATGGATAATTTGTGTTCGTGATACTAATGAATACACGATTATCTTCAGTAGTGCATAGATAATTTGTGGTTGTGATACTAATGAATACACGATTATCTTTGTCGTAGTGCATGGATAATTTGTGGTCGTGATACTAATGAATACACGATTATCTTTGGTCAGTAGTGCATGGATAATTTGTGGTCGTGATACTAATGAATACACGATTATCTTTGGTAGTAGTGCATGGATAATTCGTGGTCGTGATACTAATGAATATCCTCGCCTGCAGAAGCGGGGATGATTCGATGATATGGATTAATTATCGAAATGAGTCTCAAAGAATGAAATATTAATTAATGGATGTGGTAAAAGCCATCTTTGGTCAGTAGTGCATTGATAGACTTGGTATGATTATGACCGGATTATTCTAAGATAATCATGATCAGATTGAAAACACGAATATCCTCGCCAAGAAGGTATGGATAATTCGTGGTTGTGATACTATTAAGATGCGCCTCAAAGATTATTGGTTTTACAGCTTGTATATCTTTAGCTCAGAAGTGCAAAGATGAATTGTTAATGAATATCTTCATGGATTGCAAAGATGAATTTAATATTTTTAACGATAAAGGTATTCAAGGTATCCTCACCTCTTATCATACCAGTATCGCACCCTAATTTCGAGGGCAAAATTCCATAAGGAGTGGAGATTGTGAGACCCAGATTTTATCAATAAAGATTTAAATTTTGTCAAATAATTTTTTAATATTATGGTGTGAATTTGAGATAATATTATAGTTGTGGGTAGTATTTATAAATTTTGCAAAGTATGCAAGTGGTTATATTATATTCGATTGGTTCAGAATATTCTATTTTAGCGGGGAATATTCGCATAAATACTACCAATCATTGGTGGACCCTACAATGTAATTATTATTTGATTGAGAAAACGACAAAAAATATTTTATTGAAATAACTATGGAAGTTTTACCGTGGATACCGTTGAACTACTCTAAGAGTAAAAGTACAAAATAATACGTGTGGTCATAAAGAGTACACCTGCATTTGATTATCGATGCTTATGTGAGAAGTCACCATCTTTTGATTCCATTATCATCGATTAATAATATGAATTATTATAATGATAATGACGCTTTTGTTTTATTCAGATTATTAACGTAATAAAATGTAAACATCTTTTTATATAAAATGTAATACTTTATTAAAGTTATTCTATAAATAGAATATATTATATTTTATTATGCATAGTGTTGCATAGTGTTTTTGCATAGTGTTGCATATTGTTTTGCATAGTAAAATGTTTTTATATAAATAGAATATATGATATTTTATTTAAAAGATTTTTCTTTAAATATGGACCGCCGATTAAAGTAAATCAATCTGACCCGCTCATGGATTAATTACTATGCATTCTATTTTCCTATAAATAAAGCTCATTCCTTCATTATTTTCTTACTAATTCACCAAACTCTGTAGAGAGAAATTATAGAGAGAAGCTATAGAGAGAAAATCTATAGAGAGAAAGAAGAAAAGTATTCTCGCTACTTCACTTTTCCAATATTCATTTCTTCTAAGGTAAGGGATATTATTTGTTGTACCTCGTAAGGGTGTTATTCTTTCTTAGTCACGAAGAGAACTTCATTATTCCATTCATTATTATTCATTTGAATAACTCGTAAAAGGGGCATACCCTATACATAACCTCGTGATACGCCAGATACCCTATACTTGGTGAAATCCTTATATTATTCCATTCTTATTTATTCTGTTGAATAACTCAGATACGCTGTACTTGGTGATCCCCTATACTTCTCGGTGATCTTCTTTACATTTATTCCATTCTTTGTTATTATTCATTGAATATCCTGCATGTGTGTTTTTACACCTTACCGGTTCCATTGTTTATTATTATTCAACATTTATTATTCTGTTGGATCATCCCGCTTTGTGTGAATTTCACCGATCCGGTTCCGTTATTATTATTCTCGTTGAATAACTCGCCATGCTAAGCACCGCATGCACGGTGATTTCTTTTGTTATTCCATTCTTTATTATACCCAAATGGTTAAAACTTTGACTTCTATACTCCATGAAATTAGTAGAATATCCTTGATATTTGCGTTTCATCCAAAGATCTTTCATGGAAATATTCTTCCGATCATTCTTGAATTTTACTCTACAAAAACAAAGATCTTGTTGACAATTTGGACGTTAATAAATCCTAGAGAAATTAATTCTTGAACTTGTTTTATTGAATTCTTATATCATTGTCATCATCCTCATGTTTATATTATGTTGAAAGTTATCTTCGCTTACGTGCATAGATGAACTTAGTATGATTATGACCGTGGTTCATTCGGTATAATCACGGCTTGATATAAATGATGTGACAAAAGTTCTCAAAGGCACTGTAATGCAAGTGATGGATAGTTTTTGGTATGATTATGACCAGGGGTGATTCGGTATAGTCATGACCATTGATAATTTGATGAAAATCCTTGACCGTGGTACGTGATGATTAGATATTGTGGTTTATTCATTAAACCGAGTCTCGTTGATAAAAATTGATGAAAACCTTTTAAAACATAAAAGATAGTAGACTTTATTTTCTACTTGACTCTTTTAATGGATTGCATATTCATCAGTAGTTAAACCGGGTTGTCTATTGTATTTTATCGCTTTAACATCATTGAAGGCTAATGATAATTTATTCTCGCATTATCTTAGTCATAATATTTCTTCTTTGGCTAGTTGAGCTCACCCTTTCTTTCACCGTTCTCTTCGTGAAATGAGAACATAGCCGGGACGAGTCGGGGAACGGAGTAATGGTCCGCAGGATAGCATTAGTAGTCCCTCACTATTCTCGTGAAATAGTGTGATAATAGTTGTAATGAGGACTCCTTTTGAGTTTGTATAATATCTAGTAGATAATATTTGTATTCAAACTCACGCTTTATGTCGATTGCATACCTACGCTTATGTTAGTAAGTTGTATTTGAATTTATGTACCATGTAAGTGGCGACCCAAGATGGGTGACGTATACCTAATTTTGGGGGCGTCACAAATGATATTAGATTTATTTAATTATTATATTAAATAAATGAATTAAAAATGATTTTATTGATTTAAAAATTATTTAAAAATGAGAAAAATAATTTAAAAATATTTGAAGTTATAATTAATGACTTTTAATATTTTGATGATAATTTCATTAATATTTAAATATTAATGGTGATGGTTTAAAAATGATTTTAATTTAAAAATCATTTAAGTAGAATATATAGATGTTTTAAAAATATTGCAAGTTATTAATAATAACTTTAATATTTTGACAAGTATAATATTAATATTTTTATATTATTAAATATTAATGATGATAAGATTATTTGATAATTAAATCATTTAAAAATGATTTAAGTGTTTGAAAAAAATTATTATAAATTATGATAATTGTTTATATATTATTAAAAGCTTCCGAAAAATGTTATTAATGATAATTGACTTATCCAAAATAATATTGAAGCTTAGAGACCAAGGTTAATTGACAATAACTGTGTTAATTGTTGGATAGGGTGACCTGCACAATTTAAAAATTGGTCAAGTCCAACCGATCGAACTAGTTAGACTTGATAAGTGTTTATATAGGTTATAAACACTTCTTTGTGGCTATATGTGGTAATGTGCCTAGAGCATGTGTTTGACAGAAATTACGAAGTGATTCGTGTTGTGAAATATTGTGCTAATTGTGAGACCGACATTGTTGATTATAGGTTTTACGAACGCAGTTAATTATATTGTGTAGCAGTAATCAACACGAAAGGCAAGTTTCCAAACTCAACTTGAGTTATTAATTTCAAAGCATGATTAGTGAATAATTATTGTTGGTTATTCATATCTATAATGATTATTGTTATTCGCATATAATGCATTTGATTTCCTATTCTATTAATTGAACTGTGAAATAATTTAAAGTTCTTTTATTCATGAACTGTTTATGAGCCATGTCTCAGCTATGCATTTCGGCTAGACTAATAATTGAAGAATCGTTCAATTATTTGAACTAAGTTGTTATTGAAAGATTTATGCCATTTATTTTGGCTAGATTAATATTGATATTATATATTGAAATCATAGTATTTCTTTGAAAGTAATCCAAACCATATTATTGTGGTATGGACTCGTGAAGTAAGACGGAGATGAACAAATTTTAATGTCAAAAATCGACCTATGCGCTATTATTGAGTATTATGCCTAATATAGGGTACAAAGGAGTTGGCCGCTCCAAGTACTTGCAGAAGAGTATAGTTTAGTTTTTATAACTAATTTATATTCTTGTGGTAATTTAGTTTTAATAACTAAATGATTCCTCTATTAGTTCATGATCCTCTGTGATCACTCAGCATGAAATCTATGTATATCCCACTTTATTTAATATTGTTGCAGTATTATTAATTCAATTGAATATTATTGAATCTTTGAAAGAATTATACTCTTTCATCTCGGATATGTTATTCAGTATAAAGTAGGAGAAAGTTTTATTAATGAGATTGAATTATTTTTCCGCTACCTCGAAATCGTTTGATTGTTGCTGAAGTTCTATACAAACTAGACTCTTCTATTCATGATATATATATATATATATATATATATATATATTTCATTTATTGAATATTTTAACTTGCGGAGCAAACTTGTTGCTCACCCTTGCTAAATAAAATATTTTAGCTAGGAACGATGAGGCCAACGGGGCTAAGAAGAACAAAGGCAAAGGCATATTACTGGAGTAGTTTTATGTATGCATATTTAATATGTTGTTTTATAAACCATTTTTGTATATCTAAAGTGTAAGCTTGTAATGTTAAGGTTAGATGACCTGGGATGATGTTGTTAACCTAATAGTTAATGTTATGTAAGTTTATATTAATCAATGAATGAGTAGTTAGATGTTATTCTATTATGGATCGTGACACCAAACTCGGGGGGTCAGGTAACTCGGATTTGGGGGTGTCACAGGTTGGTATCAAAGCTGTAGGTTATAAACCTTAAGTGGGGTGGGGAAACGCTAGGATTATAACCATAAGCGTGATAGAGAATACTCATTTAGAGTACTAAGTGAGAGATTGATAAAACGTATTGATAGTGAGATATGAGAACTCATAGTGTGAGAATTTTGTACTGGTGAAGTACTAATCAAGTTGTTTAAACTGATTGTAGGATGTCGGGAGAAGATAAGATGAGTATGGAGATGCCCGCGGCTGTTGCACCAATGCCATTAGCCGAGGTGCCAACTCAGAGTGAGTCAGTTGATAACGTTTTAAGAGACGAACCTGCGGTAAATCTAGCAAGCGATCATGATGAGTACCCCGAGATGGAGCTGGATGAAGAGGAAGAAGTATATTCCAAAGAAACGAAGGTGGAGCCAGAAATAAAGATCAAAGATGGGGAAGAAGGCAAAGTAGCAATCGAAGAAGGTCAAGAATCTGCAGAAGTTTAAGACTCAAGGACTAAAGTACTTATTCTGGAGGAATTATGGAAGATAGACAGATCATTACGCGAGATGACAGAAGAATGAAATAATCTGAAGGCACAAGTCGATAGAATGAGGGTTAAGTATAGTGTATCATCTAAAGATGTAAGTAAGAAAAAGAAGGGTAATAAAAGGAAAAGAACTACGACAGTGGCAATAACACCGAGAATTCGCATTCAAAGAAGAAACTAGTATGTGGCAAGTGTGGAAAGAACCATTTGGGGGAATGTATGTGGGGGTAAGAATGTGTGTTACAATATTGGTCAGGAAGGACATCTATCACCAAATTGTCCTAAACCAATGAAAGGAGGATGTTTTGCATGTGGTGGAACGTATCATAGGGTTAAGAATTATCCTAAAAGAAAACAGGTGAAGGGAGTGGATAGTAGATAGTTTAAGTTTAAGTGATAATATCTTTTGGTAGAAGATTATGATATTAAAAGTTGTAATATCAAGAATGATGAGTGAACATATGTAAATATATATGTTTGTATGAATGAAATCTTTATTTTCTATATGAATATAAGATTAAGATTACTTTGTAAGTTCTTAAAACTCATACTTATGGTAAGTTCATGATTCATAATTATGTGAAATGTTTTGAACCCCTCAGCGAATAGACACTGTTACTTCCCAATAGGCACAATAGATCTAGAAGGGGGGGGTTGAATAGATTTTTTTTTTTTAATTCAAATGCTATTCTGGTTTATTTTGTATTACTAATAATTTAGCATATGACAAACATAAGAATCTTTTCAAGTACAGCGGAATAAGTAAAAGATCCCCTTCATTGATATATTCATAATCATACATACGTTGTTTGTAAAGTTAATTCAGTAATAAGCAGGTAAGTCATACATAACAGTTATAGTAGTTAATATACATAATGTAAATTACATAAAGTAAAAGACATAAGGGGTTTTAAGTGGTTCAGAGACTCAAGCTCCTAATCCACTCTTCTGCTTTCAACTAGCAGGATTTCCACTAAGGAAGGGCAGCACCCTGAATCACTAAGATTCCTTCAAGGCCAGTAACCTTGGGACTTCAGATCACTAAGAACTCTTCAAGGCCAGCAGCCTTGGAAACTTCATTTTGTCCCTCAGAACAAGGACCCCTCAGGCCCTGGCTTCTTGTTGTTGTAGTTGTTGATGTTGTTGGTGCTGAGCTGCTAAGATGTCATTAAGCTCTGAACATCTTTTAAACTTAGCAGCTTGGTGTGGTCCTCTTTGCATTCTACTTTGAGTCTGGACTACATCTTCTTTGGGGCAGCTGATCTTTACTCTTTTTTGCTCATCTTCATCTGATGTCAGCTGTGCACCATCACCATCTGGATTTGCTAAGTCCCTGAGCTTTTGGTAGACTTCGACTGACACTTAGCAATCCCTGAACCCTTCTTGAATGTTTTGCAAACATGGTTCTGCACTTGTTCAGTTTCAGCTTTAGGTTCATGGTGATTCGTAGAGTGGCTCTCCTGATCTTCTTTGTACTCTGCTACTTTTTTGAATGCTATCTCGTTGGCCTTCTCGGCTCTCAGCTTGGCTTCCATCTTCAGTGGCATTCTCATCTTTGTTGAGTAAAGCTCTAATCTGTTTAAGTCCTTCTTTAAAGCTGCTTACTTCCACCTTGGTAGTCTCACTGTCACTGAGACTTGTTTTGTTGATCTTTGGTGGAACTTATAGAGTCAACAATAACATTCAACAACTCAACGATTCTGTAACATAGCAATCATCAGTACCTCTTGATCTTTGAAGCTCTGTTGATTTATACTGCTTTCTAATCTTCCCGTTGGAAGGTAGCCATTGAAAGCTATTCAAATTACTTCACAGATCTCGAGTTATTTGGTGCAGACTGTAGATGTGATATGACATCTTTTTCTGACTTTTTGACACTGCAGTCTACTATTTCACCTACCCCGTCAGATATGTTACTTTGATGTCTCGGGCAGGTCAACGACTTTATTTCCCCCTTCTAATTTCTTGATTAGAGGTTGTTCTTGCATTAATGCTCTCAATAAGCTTTTGTCCAAATGTCTGCCTTCAGATTGAACCGTTGCCAATGCTTCAATCCTCAATTATTTGAACTCAACGATTCCGATGCACTTCGTCTTGGACCTGATCATAGTGTCTCATGGACTGATGCTTATTGACATGTAGAGTCAGCACTACAATCTTGAAGAGTGTTCACTTAATCTTTAGTGAAGAACAACTCTTCCTTCTTTCGTGTAGTGCTTCAACGCTTCTATTTGCCTCGACTGCTCTCAGATACTGATGGATTGATTCCTTGCTCTGGCCTCTTCTGAATAACAAGACACTTCAGATTTGTGGCGTATCCAGCTTGCTTTCTCCTTGTGATCTCCTGTTCACTTATCATCAATGGACTGACCCAATGCTTAATCACTTTATCCTTGTTCTTCAGAGTCTGACCAGTATCTTTATGTATACTCCATCAGCACCTTCTTCATTTGGCAAACACTACGATCCTGGTTATTTCCAAGATTGTTGTCATCTTTCCACTTGATAGCTACTGCATATGCTAACTTTCCTTAGTCAGCTACTGAAGTCTTCTTATGATCATCTTGTGAAAGACTTCATCTTGAATGGCTTCACAACTCAATTTGGATGCTGATTGGGTTGATGCTTAGATCTTCTATTAGCTTGCATGCCATTCATTGAGTGCTCTCTGGCTTCCTTTAGGTGAGATGTGACGCCCCCAAAATAGGTATACATCACCCATCTTGAGTCGCCAGATACATGGTACATAAATTCAAATACAACTTAATTATACAACAGTCGTGTAAAATACGACAAAACATAGCTGAAAGTTTAAACAAGAATATTGTCATCTAGACAATATCCACACTCAATGGTGTTCTCATTACAATTATTATCACATTATTCCGTAGAATAGTGAGGACTACTAAAGCCATTTATCCTGGACCATCACTTCATTCCCCGACTCGTCCCAGCTATATTCTCATTTCCTGAAGAGAACAATGAAAGAAAAGGTGAGCTCGACTAGCCCAGTAAGAAATATTATGACTAAGATAATGCAGAATAAATTATCCTTAGCCTTCAACAGTATAACAACTGATAGAATACAATAGACAACAAGTTTTAAATCAACAATTGCAGCGGAAATAAACAATCCATTAGAAGAGTCAAGTAGAGCATATAATCTACTATCTTTTATGATTTAAAAAGTTCTTCATCAAACTTTATCGCTGAGACTCAGCTTAATAAATAAAATCGAATCATCCCTGCACCACGGCCAAGGATATTCATGTAATAATCAATGGTCATGATTATACCGAATAATCCCTGGTCATAATCATACCAACAATTGTCTATCAATGAACTACAGGCCAATGAAGACTTTTACCACATCATTCGTCACATTACAGTCATGATTATACCGAATAATTCCTGGTCATAATCATACCAAGTCTATCTATGCACGTAAGCCAAAGATGACTTTAATCACAATATAAGCATGAGGATGATGACAATGATATAATAATTCGATAAAACAAGTTCAAGAATAAATTTTAAAGATTTATAAGTTAATTTATCCTGAAATCAATAACGTCCAAATTGTCAACATGATACTGCTTTGTGGAGTAAAATTCAAGAATAATATTCATGTAGCAAAAATAATTTGGACAGAAAAGAAATATATTTTTCGGGTGAATAGTACCTCGTGAATAGTACTTCGGGAATAGTATCCCGTGAATAGTACCCTCGGCTACCTAAAAAGTGTCCCGAATACCGAGAGTGAATGATACTAGAGTGAATAGTAATTGGGTGAATAGTAACCTATGAATAGTAAATCATGAATAGTACTCCGACACGAAAAGTGCCCCGAATACTCGAGTGAATAATACTAGAGTGAATAGTAACTAGGTGAATAGTAACCCGTGAATAGTAACTCGTAACAAAAAAATACCAAAGAAAACGATATTACATGACGAGTACAAAAGAAATGATATCCCAGATGAGTATAATAGAATATACGAAACTGCAAATGGATTTTCACCCGCCATGCGCAGAATCCACGTGATGATCATTTCCAAAATTTAATAAAGAATGAATATGAAGGATCATTCACCATGCATGCGGTAATCAACATAGACATGTTATTCCAACAGAATAATAAAGAATGAAATAACAGAAGAATTCACCATGCATGCGATAGACCACACAGATAGGTTATTTCCAGAATAATAAAGAATAGAACCAGGTCATGCGTAATCTGTACATACAGGATATTCCAACAGAATAATAAAGAATGGAATAACAACAGAATTCACTAGGCATGCGAGGCCGCGCATGCATGTTTATTCAACTATAATAATAAAGAATGGAATAATGTAAAGAATTTCACCATGTATGCGGTACTTAGATATGTATGCAGTTATTCCAACATAATAATAAAGAATGGAATAACAATGAAATTCACCAGCGCATGCGATAGACACACGCAGATAAAAGTTATTCCAATGTAATAATAAAGAATGGAATAACAGAAGAATTTCACCATGTATGCGGTACTTCGCATAGACAAGTTATTCCAACATAATAATAAGGAATGGAATAACAACCCTTACGAGTATTGAAAGAAAATAACTCTCTTCATGAATACAAAAGAATAATACCCCTTACCTTAGAAGAAACTGGATACTGGAATAGTGAGGTAGCAGACTTCTCTTCTTCTTTCTCTCTATAATTTATCTCTATAATAATTGTTCTATAGCTTTAGTGAATTGGTGAAAAATAATGAAGGAATGAGCATCTATTTATTGGAAAATATATTTTCAATAATTGCACATTTTGGGACTCGAAATATTACAGTATAATACCTTCATCTTTTTCTTCATTTTTAATTTAATCCTGCAAGTATTATCAAACTTGTACCATCTCCCCTAATAGTAAATCATGTGAATAAATAGTAAATCATGTGAATCAATAGTTCTAGACATGTAAAAATACGAATTACAGTATAGTACCTCCATCTATACCTCCATTTTTAACTTAGTCATGCAAGTATTATCAATCTTGCACCAATTTCCCTAATAGTAAATGAATGTGAATCAATAGTACATATATGTGAACAAATAGTTATAATCATATGAATTAATAGCAATTAATTGCTCATTTATCCGGTTAATTACCCGATTGGTCAATATAACCTCCAGACATCGATTATTATCAAAATAAATGTCGATTTCTATAAGACCCCGACTTATTATAAATAAAATTAAATTTTCTCTATTTATTATCTTGAAATAGTAAGGAGTTAATTTGATATAATGCTTTGGTTATGAGTGAAATGTGCAAATTTTACAAAATAAGCAAGTGGTTATAAAATATTCCTTTTGTCTGGGAATTTTCGTTTGGTCGTGGAATATTCTTTTTGTCGAATATCAAATGACTGACGTATGATCATTCGTGGGCCCCATAACAGGGATAATTGTCGAATGAAAGAAATTGACAAAGTATGAGTTTTTATAATTAACGACGTAATGGTTACACAATTAACACTTGTTGGAATACCCGGTGGTTAAAATAAAATAATACGCCAGTAGTTGCACAAAGAGACACTACACCAGTATTACAGATAGTTGAATTATTGATTCTTACGTAAGAAGGCACTACTCAATAATTGTTACGATGAGTTAATGTTCAATATTTTATTTTATTGATTCAATAATTGCTGCGTTGATAGTTTATATTATTGTTGTTTTAATAATTGTCACTGCATAGTATTTCCCATTATCAAATAAATAATTCATATTATTTGAATAATATTATTAGATAGCATTATTGGCAATGTCCAGAAAGTTCTATCAAGGAGAGGTTTGGTCATCTAATTGCGCGTCAGTAAGGAGAAATCCTTATCGGAAAGTCCTTTCTTTCCTGGGAATGGCCTGGTTGTCATAATTGTGATTCTGTAATATTATTTGGGAATAATTAATTATTGATTTATATGATAAGGAAATATTTATTTGATGTGGATATAAATGATGGATTTATTTATTTTATATGGTTATTAATGAAAGAATTAATGCTGAGATGTTTTATCAGTATTTTCTCAGATTGGAGGTATTAAAAATCATCCGTTTGTGGATTTCGGATATTTTCTGTTTAGAATTAGGAAAAACTTTCTTCTGCAAAGTTGTAGAGAATTCAATTTCATGTGGAATGGACATAAAATTCGTATTTTTTCTGATAAACGGGATATTTTCTATGAATTGTTAAAGTTTCTGATTATTGTTTAAATGATAAAACATTTTTGGAAAATTCTAGAATTGGTTGGTGAGAAATGTGCTCAATTGAATTTCAAATGTGGTGGGTGGAAATAGTAGCAGGTAAAGCCATCGTCAGTGGCAATCAAAGTCTGCTTTGGCAAGCTAACATTTTCCTATAAATAGAGGGCTAAGTTAGAATTGAAAATCACACCAGAAACAAAGTTTTCTCTCTTTCTCTCTCTATATTATCGAGCGTATTCTTGTGAGTATTTTGTTACTTGAGTGTTGCTATACGGTGGAAGTTCCTTCAACACTATATCTAGTATTCCAGTCAGAAGTACGGTTATTTTGAGGTAAGGGATGTTATTTTCTTCATATATGATATTATTTCTTTCAATATCATTATGCCGAAGTATTGATCTGAACTTTTAATCAAATTTGGAACTTTTTGTGTCGGGTTACTATTCACGTATACGGCACTATTCACGTATACGACACTATTCACAAATACGACACTATTCACCGAAAAATGAAATTTTCTCTTTTTCTTCCAGATGTCTTTTATGGTTACTATCTTTGATTGTATCCATGTTTTGATCTTTATTTTTGAATTCTACTTCACACTTGGTTATTATGGAGTATTATTGAATTTGGATAAACCGAAATACGAATCCCTAATATTTGTCCTTCTGTCTCACTGGATTCGTTCTCTAAAATGTTTTTCATCATCCTCAGTCCTTAATGGTGATACTTGATGAATATCTTTGGCCTGTAGTGCAAAGATGAATGATTACCTGATGAATATCTTTGGCCCGTAGTGCAAAGATGAACAGGTGTTGAGATGAACATGACCAACTGGTGATACAAATGAATATCTTTGGCCCGTAGTGCAAAGATGTATATTGATTGATGTTACAGGGATAAAATATTGATGATGGACTTTTAAATTCATAGATGATAGTAGATTTCATTCTCTACTTAACTCTTCTAATGAATTGTTGTTTCGCTGCAGTTGTTGATCTAAAACTTGTTGTCTATTGTACTTTATCGATTTTTTCCTTGTTGAAGACTAAGGATAATTTGTTGTATATTATCTTAGTCATAATGTTCTTTACTGGGCTAGTTGAGCTCACCCTTTTCCTTTTTGTTCCATTTTTCTTCTCGTGAGGTGAGAGTTTAGCGAGGACTAAATCGGGGTATGGAGTGATGATTCAAGATAGCTGTTTTAGTAGTCCTCACTATTTTGTAAAATAGTGCATCAATAATTATAATGAGGACTTTATTTGGGTGTGGATATTGTGTAGAAGACAATATTGTATTTAAACTCACAGTATGTGTTGTCGTATTTTTCACGACAATTGTATTAATAAAGTTGTGGTTGTTCTTCTATACCATGTATTTGGTGACTCAGAATGGGTAATGTATACCTATTTTGGGGGCTTCACAGTTGGTATTAGAGCTTAGGGATATGGTCTCTGGCGGAGATCGGAGAATAGAACTAGGAGGGGAGAGATGAGTAAATCCTTCGCTAGTATGTCCTACCTAAGCTTATTTATTGGTCGGTCATAATATAGGGATATTATGTGATATGTTAATTTGTTTAATTAACCCCTGTTTTATTGCAGTTTTTAAGAATGGCAGCTGAGAACGTTAACAATGGAGTCTATGAGACTGTGGAACAACCGTTGTTTACCAACCAAGAGAACGTGCAATAAGAAGGCAATATTCCTCCTGTAAACAACACTACCGAGCAAACGATGAATGATGCGATGCTTAGAAGCTTTTTACAGTTCATGAAAAATCAGACGAGAGAGACTCGTGTACAAAATAAGGGTGGAAATGATAGCAATGCACGGTCTATCACAGCAAAACAGTTCAAGGAGTTGGGACCACCAGATTTCTGGGGAAAGCCCGATCCGATTAAGGCGAAAACGTGTGTTAAGCAAATGACCAAGATATTCGATGTCTTGGGCTGCACGGAGGAACAGAAGGTTCCATTCGCCACCTTTATGTTCCGTGGTGAGGCAGATTACTGGTGGGAATCTATGAAGCGTACCCAGCCAGCCGCACTCAACATGTCTTGGGAAAAATTTCAGAAACTGTTCAATGACAAGTACTTTCCTGAAAGTATTCGTCATATGAAGGAGGTAGAGTTTATTAGACTGGAATAGAACAACATGACGGTGTCCCAATAGAGTTTATTAGTTTGCACCTCATTTGGTAGAAAATGAGGAACGTATGACGCGAATGATTCTGAGAGGTCTAAAACCCGAGATTCGGCAATATCTTATCTCTCATAAATTTTCTTTATATTCCGATGTTGTAAATAGGGCTCAATTATTAGAGCGTGATAACGAGTATGTTCAACCGAGGGACCACAACCAGGGTCATACTAGTGACAGTAGTCATCGGAGCGATGATAACCAGCGAGGAGGGAAAAATATGGACAAAAGCGGTAACCACTCGGGTGGTCATTGTGGCCATGACAATAGGAGAGGTGAGTCAAGTGGAAATTTCAAAAAGAGGAGATTCAACAATGACGAGAAGACATCAGCAGTAGCACCATCACCAACAACAAATTCTAGGGGAGGAGAACGACTGCCAGTTAGATGCTACAGATGCGGAGAGGAGGGACACATAAGTCCAAATTGTTCACAGCCTTCCAAGGTGTGTTTTAATTGTGAAAAAGACGGTCACATAGCCTAATTTTGTCCAGTAACGAAGTCAAGTCCAACTGGGACGGCGGCACCAAAGGCGACTACGGACAAAATAAAGTCGGTGGTTCAAGGAAGGGCATTTTTCGTGACTGGCCAAAATGCGAGAAACCCGAACGAGGTGATCACGGGTAAGCTAATCTTGAACTCTTGTGAAGTTTATACCTTACTAGATACCGGTTGTACCCATTCTTTTATCTCTCCTGCTTGTGCTCAACGTTTAAACTTGACTCCGGAGATATTGGACTTTAACTTATATGTTGAAACTCCGTTGGGTGAAACCTTTGTTACATCTACAGTTTATAAATCTTGCTTGATCCAAGTTGGCACAATCACATTACCTATTGATCTTATCTCTTTAAAGATACTTGCATTTGATGTGATTTTAGGGATTGATTGGTTAACCACTCATCATGCCAAAATTGATTATTTTCGTAAGGTTATTAGTTTTTATATTCCTAACCAACCTGTTATGCGAATTCAAACAACTAAACCACTAAAATCAGTCACTATCATATCAAGCCATAAAGCTATTTGTTTATTGAAAAATGGATGTCAAGCTTTCTTAGCCCATATTATGGACTTGAACAAAAACACGTCAGATTTGAATAATATTCCTGTTGTTAATGAATTTCCTGACGTATTTCTGGAAGAACTTCTTGGTCTACCCCCAGAACGAGAAGTTGAATTCTTCATTGATCTTGAACCGGGTACAAAGCCCATTTCTAAAACCCCATATCGAATGGCTCCTATTGAACTTTAGGAGTTAAAAGTCCAACTACAGGAATTGTTAGATATCGGTTTCATTCGTCCTAGTACATCTCCTTGGGGTGCTCCTATTTTATTTGTAAAGAAGAAAGACGGGAGTATGCGACTTTGTATTGACTACCGAAAATTAAACCATGTCACCATCAAGAATAGGTATCCACTACCTCGCATTGATGACCTGTTTGACCAGTTGCAAGGAGCACAATTCTTTTCAAAGATCGATCTTCGTTCTGGATATCATCAGCTGAAGATTAAAACTAAGGATATTCCAAAGACTGCCTTCAGAACTCGGTACGGGCATTATGAATTCTTAGTCATGTCTTTTGGATTGACTAATACTCCTGCTGCTTTCATGGATATGATGAACCATGTATTCAAGGAATATTTGGATCAGTTCGTTGTTGTCTTTATTGATGACATCCTCATCTATTCCAAAAGCCGTGAAGATCATGAGCACCATTTGAAGCTGGTACTTCAAAGACTTCGTGACAACAAGCTATATGCTAAGCTGAAGAAATGCGAGTTCTGGCTTAAGGAAGTAGCATTCCTTGGGCACGTGGTGTCAAAACATGGAGTATCTGTTGACCCGACAAAGATTGAAGCAATCCAAAGTTGGGAGCAACCAAAGTCGGAACCAAAGTCGTAGCTTTTTACAGGGCTTAATGTTATTATCGGAGATTTGTGGAAGGATTTTCTCGAATCGCTACTCCGTTAACTCAGCTGACTCAGAAAGATGCAAAATTCATATGGAGCAAGGAATGCGAGAAGAGTTTCCAAGAGCTCAAGAGAAGACTCATTTCGGCACCTGTTTTGATAATACCATCTAGTTCGGATGGATTTGTTATCTATAGCGATGCTTCTGGCAAAGGGTTAGGATGTGTTCTCATGCAACATGGGAAAGCCATAGCCTATGCCTCGCGACAACTCAAAGAATATGAGAGGAATTATCCAACTCATGATCTGGAGTTGGCAGCTATCGTTTTTGCTTTGAAAATCTGTAGACACTACCTGTCTGGGGAGAAAGTGGAGATTTATACGGATCATAAAAGCCTCAAATATTTTTTCACCTAAAAGGAACTCAACATGCGGCAATGACGTTGGCTCGAGTTATTGAAGGATTACGACCATAACATTCAATATCATCCTGGAAAAGTAAACGTTGTAGCTGACGCATTGAGTAGAAGATCATATGCGGGTACGAGTGCAATGTTGTTAACACAAAGGTCCATTTTTAACGACTTACAAAGGATGGAGATAGAGTTAAAGGCTCCAAGTACCCACGTGATGATATCTAACATACGAGTAGAACCCGACTTTAATCGATAAAGTTAAAGTCGCTTTTACTACGGACCAGGGTGATGAGTATGAAGAAGAAAGTGCAAGAAGGTGCTATTCCAGAAGAAGGAATCGATGAAGAAGGAATACTTCGAGTCAACTCCAGACTTTGCGTTCCTAACGATCCTGACTTGAAGTATAAAATCATGATGGAGGCACATAACACACCATTTGCAATCCATCCTGGGAGTACCAAAATGTATCATGATCTTCGACATACATTTTGGTGGAACAATATGAAGAGAGAGATCGCGGAGTTTATTTCGAGGTGTTTAACCTGTCAATGTGTAAAGGCGGAGCATCAAGTGCCAAAAGGTCCATTGCAACCACTTGAGATTCTAGAATGGAAGTGGGAACACATTACCATGGATTTCGTTACGGGTCTTCCGAAAGTTTCTCAAGGCATAGATGCGATTTGGGTTATTGTTGATAGATTAACCAAGTCTGCTCATTTCTTACCTACTCGAAAACTTATTCCTTGAACGTCTTGCTCAGTATATGACGTGAATGAGATTATGCGATTGCATGGCATGCCAGTATACATAGTTTTGGATCGTGACCCAAGATTCACTTCAAGATTTTGGGTTAGCTTACAGAAAGCTATGGGCACAGATTTACGATTCGATTCAAAGATACCATCCTCAAACCAGACGAGATAATCGAGAGGACTATTCAAACCCTTGAAGATCTATTAAGACTCTGTGTTCTAGATTTCAAAGGAAGTTGGGATAAGTACTTGCCACTGGTGGAATTCTCCTACAACAACAGTTATCAAGCAAGTATAGGCATGACTCCATTTGAGGCGTTGTATGGATGAAAGTGTCGTTCTCCAGTATGCTGGGACGAGATGGGAGAAGCAATGTTGTTGGGACCAGAATTAGTACGCATGACTACAGAAAAGATCCAAATAATTCGACAACGTATTCAAACCTCACAAGATCGACAAAAGAGTTATGTTGATCTTCATCGAAAGGAAGTGGAGTTTAATATTGGGGATCATGTATTGTTACGTGTTGCTCCATAGAAGGGAGTTACAAGATTTGGAAAGAGAGGAAAGCTCAATCTAAGATTTGTTGGTCCATTTGAGATTCTTAACAAAAATAGGAAATGTGGCCTATAGACTCGCGTTACCTCCAAGCATGTCTCATGCTCATAATGTTTTCCATATATCTATGCTCCGTAAATATGTGAAAGACCCGAACCACATTATTGAGTTAGAACCAGATGAGATAGCTGAAGATTTGACATACGAGGAGGTACCTGTTAAGATCTTGGATAGAAAAGAGTATATCCTACGCACCAAGGTTATACCACAAGTTAAGGTTTTGTGGAGAAACCATGCTATTGAAGAAATGACCTAGGAGTTGGAATCAGAAATGAAAACGAGGTACCCTCATCCGCTCAAACACCGTGTAATGTATCACGCCAATTTCGAGGATGAAATTTCATAAGGAGGGAGGTTGTAAGACCCCAACTTATTATAAATAAAATTAAATTTTCTATTTATTATCTTGAAATAGTAAGGAGTTAATTTGATATAATGCTTTGGTTATGGGTGAAATGTGCAAATTTTACAAAATAAGCAAGTGGTTATAAAATATTCCTTTTATTGGGAATATTCGTTTGGTCGTGGAATATTCTTTTTGTCGGGAATATCCGTATTTACGGTGCTGCAATGCTTCGTGGGCCCCATAACAGGATAATTGTCGGATGAAGAAAATGACAAAGTATGAGTTTTTATAATTAATGACGTAATGGTTACCAATTAACACCGTTGGAATACCGGTGGTTAAAATACGATGTCTACGCGTAGTTGCACAAAGAAAGCACACCATTACAAAAGTATAGTTGAATTATTGATTCTTACGTAAGAAGGAACTACTCAATAATTATTACAGTAGTTACTGTTCAATATTTTATTTTATTGATTCAATAATTGCTGCGTTAATAGTTTATATTATTGTTCTTTTAATAATTGTCACTGCATAGTATTTTCCATTATCAAATCAATAATTCATATTATTTGAATAATATCATTAGATAGCATTATTGGCAATGTCTAGAAAGTTCTGTCAAGGAGAGGTTTGGTCATCTAATTGCGCGCCAGTAAGGAGAAATCCTTATCGGAAAGTCCCTTCTTTCCTGGGAATGGCCTGGTTGTCATAATTGTGATTCTGTAATATTATTTGGGAATAATTAATTATTGATTTATATGATAAGGAAATATTTATTTGATGTGGATATAAATGATGGATTTATTTATTTTATATGGTTATTAATGAAAGAATTAATGCTGAGATGTTTTATCAGTATTTTCTCAGATTGGAGGTATTAAAAATCATCCGTTTGTGGATTTCGGATATTTTCTGTTTAGAATTAGGAAAAACTTTCTTCTGCAAAGTTGTAGAGAATTCAATTTCATGTGGAATGGACATAAAATTCGTATTTTTTCTGATAAACGGGATATTTTCTATGAATTGTTAAAGTTTCTGATTATTGTTTAAATGATAAAACATTTTTGGAAAATTCTAGAATTGGTTGGTGAGAAATGTGCTCAATTGAATTTCAAATGTGGTGGGTGGAAATAGTAGCAGGTAAAGCCATCAGGTAGCAGGTCAAGTCTGCTTCGGCGTGCTAACATTTTCCTATAAATAGAGGGCTAAGTTAGAATTGAAAATCACACCAGAAACAAAGTTTTCTCTCTTTCTCTCTCTATATTATCGAGCGTATTCTTGTGAGTATTTTGTTACTTGAGTGTTGCTATACGGTGGAAATTCCTTCAACACTATATCTAGTATTCCAGTCAGAAGTACGGTTATTTTGAGGTAAGGGATGTTATTTTCTCATATATGATATTATTTCTTTCAATATAATTATGCCGAAGTATTGATCTGAACTTTTAATCAAATTTGGAACTTTTTGTGTCGGGGTTACTATTCACGTATATGGCACTATTCACGTATACGACACTATTCATAAATACGACACTATTCACCAAAAAATGAAATTTTCTCTTTTTCTTCCAGATGTCTTTTATGGTTACTATCTTTGATTGTATCCATGTTTTAATCTTTATTTTTGAATTCTACTTCACACTTGGTTATTATGGAGTATTATTGAATTTGGATAAACCGAAATACGAATCCTTAATATTTGTCCTTATGTCTCACTGGATTCGTTCTCTAAAATGTTTTTCATCATCCTCAGTCCTTAATGGTGATACTTGATGAATATCTTTGGCCTGTAGTGCAAAGATGAATGATTACCTGATGAATATCTTTGGCCCGTAGTGCAAAGATTAACAGGTGTTGAGATGAACATGACCAACTGGTGATACAAATGAATATCTTTGGCCCGTAGTGCAAAGATGTATATTGATTGATGTTACAGGGATAAAATATTGATGATGGACTTTTAAATTCATAGATGATAGTAGATTTCATTCTCTACTTAACTCTTCTAATGAATTGTTGTTTCCGCTGCAGTTGTTGATCTAAAACTTGTTGTCTATTATACTTTATCAGATTTTCCCTATTGAAGACTAAGGATAATTTGTTGTATATTATCTTAGTCATAATGTTCTTTACTGGGCTAGTTGAGCTCACCCTTTTTCTTTTTGTTCCATTTTTCTTCTCAGGAGGTGAGAGTTTAGCAGGGACTAGCCGGGGTATGGATGAAAGTAGTATGCACACAAGCCAATCATGTTTGATGATAAAACATATACTTTGTAACAATCTTATTCATTTATTAATAAAAAGTATTAATTTATTAAAGGCTTTTAATTATCTACATGATGCTGTTTTATAATATGTGATAAACCCATAGTTTTAAGAAATGCTTTTAGAATAATGATGATGATCATTCTAATGAGATCTAAATTCTTAAAAGCTTAAAACTAAAATAGTTCCCAATCGTTGGATTACTAAATTGGGGATTAGTAAATCCGGATAGATTGGGTACATACGTTGCTTGCTCATTGGATGAGGATGATTGATCTCATGATCATTTGTGTGGAGACACTAAAGCAAGTATGTAGGTGCTTATTAGAGAATAAGTTCATCGAATTGGCTCGCTAAGGAATACCTAATGGAGTTTTACTTGCATCAATAGGAATTCTCAGAGTGATAGTAGTACAAGTGATCCTTGGACTTGAGATCATCATAGTATCTTGTGTATGATGAGTTATACTTTGACTTATTCCTTAAGACCCTTAGGGTATATCAAAGGGTATGCTTGGGTATAATAAGTTGTATATGGAGATAATGTATGATCAATAAAGAATCTACCACTTCTATTAAAAGAAGAGAAATGTCCTATGTGATTCGATAAATGACAACCCAAAGAGTCCTTGGCAAAGAGAATGAAATTAGAAAGGAGTTTCTAATTTGCATTATTTGAGTTGTGCATTTAAGAGTCGAAAATACATATAATTAAATAAAATAAGACTTGACAAGAATTCCATGTCTTATATTTAATTGAGACATCATATGGTGGAAGGATTGAATTGTATTTTGAACTATTTACTCAAAGGTTCTTTTATGATTAATGTTGAAATCTATATTATCCGGAAAGTCGCTTGATCGCTAGTGAGGCTTATCCCTATCAGAGAATAAATATTATTTATTTAAATAAATTAATTGTTTAATTTATTTATTTAAATAAGATTAGAATTGTTTCTAATTGATTTATTCACAACCTGGTTTAATATGGAGAACCTAAAGGGTCACACCATAAAAGGAAGAATAATTATTTAAGAAGTTAATGGCATAATCGTAATAATATGTTAAGTATATTTAATTTAATCTATGGTGATAGAATAAATTAAATAGCTTAATATTTATTATTTAATATTTTAGAAATATTAAATATAAATTAATAAGAGGAGTCTTATTAATATTATTACAATTATTATTATTTTAATTTCTAAAAGAGTTTAGGAATTAATTTAATATAAGTACTCTCATTTATTCCTAATAGGATTAGGAGGGAAAATTAATTAAAGGAGTTTAATTAATTATCCCTAATAAGATTAGGGAGCCCATTTAATTAAAAGAGTTTAATTAAATAATACCTTATTTTCAAAGGGTTACTTGATATCTATATAAGAAGAGTCTTATATCAGATATCAAAGATACGTTATTCCAATGGTTGGAGAGTACGCCTTTTCTATAGAGATAGAAAACTAGGGTTGAGCCAATACCCCTTCTTCTTGAAAAATTCTTTTTCCTTGGTGGATCACCTCTAGAGGCCAAACACTTGGGTGGCTAACGTTGATCAAAGGAAGGAACCAAACCCTATGGATTCAAGTTGAACGCGAAAAAGGATCGAGGTGAACTTGCACTGAGGAAGCTCGATCTTCAAGGGTATGATTCTTATTCGTTATCTTTTTCGCTTAATTAATAATTGTGCATAAAGGGTGATCCGGGTATATGGTTTGTAAATTTTTTAACTCTGATTTTTACACGTTTCCGCACTTTTTATGCAATTTGATTGCGTTCATGAATATTACAAACCCAACAATGGAGTGATGATTCAAGATAGCTGTTTTAGTAGTCCTCAATATTTTGTAAAATAGTGCATCAATAATTATAATGAGGACTTTATTTGGGTGTGGATATTGTCTAGAAGACAATATTGTATTTAAACTCAAAGTATGTGTTGTCGTATTTTGCACAACAATTGTATTAATAAAGTTGTAGTTGTTTTTCTGTACCATGTATTTGGCGACTCAGAATGGGTAATGTATACCTATTTTGGGGGCGTCACAATTTCCACTAACACTAATAATTCAAACACAATGGAACTATCAATTTCATCTTTAATCAACACGAACTTATTCATCATTAATATTATAATTCACAATATTTAACAACCAGGTCATTCCCAGGAAAGAGGGGGCTTTCCGATAAGGATTTCTCCTTATTGGCGCGCAATTAGGTGACCAAACCTCTAATTGACAGAACTTCTAGAAATTGTCAATATTTCAAATAATAATATGAATAACTTTGCCGTCTCAATTATTGATTTAATAATATAGCATATTATGCAGATGATTTCCACAATTTAATAAGGAATGAATACAAATGATCATTCACCATGCATGTGGTAATCCACATAGATAGGTTATTCCAACAACATAATAAAGAATGGAATAACAGAAGAATTCACCATGCATGCGATAGACCGCACAGACAGGTTATTCCCAACAGAATAATAAAGAATGGAACCAGGTTATGTGTAATCCGCACAGAAAGGATGTTCCAACAAAATAATAAAGAATGGAACCAGGTCATACGTAATCCGCACAGACAGGATATTCTAACAAAATAATAAAGAATGAAATAACAACAGAATTCACTAGGCATGCGATAGACCGCACAGATAGGTTATTCCAACAGAATAATAAAGAATGGAATAACAGAAGAATTTTACCATGTATGCGGTACTTTGCATAGACAGGTTATTTCAACATAATAGTAAAGAATGGAATAACAACCCTTACAAGTATTGAAAGAAAATAACTCTCTTCATGAATACGAAAGAATAATATCTCTTATGAATATTGAATGAAAATAACTCTCTTCATGAATACGAAAGAATAATACCCCTTACGAGTATTGAAAGAAAATATTTCTCTTCATGAATACGAAAGAAATAATACCCCTTACCTTAAAAAGAAGAGTATTCCGACTGGTAGGGCGAGGATATTCTTGAAAAAAACTTATACTGTTTTCTACGTTCAAAGCTTATTAAAACTCTAAAGAAATACGTTCTAGATTATAGAAGAAGAATTCTCTGAATTTCTGGTATGTTTTCAATTCTAACTAAGCATCCTATTTATAGGAGAATGGAAAGGATACTATGCAATAAAATATAATATATTCTATTTATAATATATATATATATATATATTATTTAAAATCTAATAAAACAAATAACTTTATAAAAGTATTCTGTTTTATATAAAAAGATTTTACTATGCAAATACTATCTACGCAGCACTATGCAAACACTATGTATAATAGAATATAATATATTCTATTTATAATCTAATAAAACAAATAACTTTATAAAAGTATTCT
Organism: Panax quinquefolius; assembly: GCA_020205615.1. NCBI lineage: Eukaryota > Viridiplantae > Streptophyta > Magnoliopsida > Apiales > Araliaceae > Panax > Panax quinquefolius. Next base: position 30,759,655 of record CM035168.1, read on the forward strand.
ATTTTATATAAAAAGATTTTACTATGCAAATACTATGCAGTACTATCTGCAAACACTATGCATAATAAAATATAATATATTCTATTTATAATCAAATAAAACAAAACTTTATAAAAGTATTATGTTTTATATAAAAAGTTTTTGTTTTATTACATTTATAATAATAATAAAACAAAATTTATATATATATATATATATATATATATATATATATATATATAAACTTCCGTGACTACCCGGATCCCCTTAATATTTTTAACAATATTTATCATCATTATTATAATTCACAATATTAATTGACCAAGTCGTTCCCAGGAAAGAGGGGGCTTTCCAATAAGGATTTCTCCCTATTGGCGAGCAATTAGGTGACCAAACCTCTCCTTGACAGAACTTCTAGACCTCGTTAATATTGCAAATTATAATATTAATAACTTTGTCATCTCAATTATTGATTTAATAATATACAAAATATCGACAATAATTGAATCAATAACGTGAGATACTATGCAACAATTACTGTAACAATAATTGAACAAAACTGAGTGACTTCTCACGTAAGCATCAATAATCAATACCGTGTGCTACTATGTAACCACACGTATTAATTTACTTTTACTACCGAGTAGTTCAACAGTTTTAACGGTAAAACTTCCGCCATTATTTTCATAAAAATATTTTTGTCATTTTCTCAATCCAACAATAATTCCGTTGTGGGGTCCACCAATGATTGTGCCGTTGTACGAATATTCCCTGTTAAAATGAATATTCCCCGACCAATCAAATGTCATATAACAACTTGCGTACTTTGCAAAATTTATAAATATTACCCACAACTATAACATTATATCAAATTCATTCTATAATATTCAGAAAAATATTTCGAGAAATTAAATCTTTATTCGTAAAATTTGGGGTTTTACAATCTCCCCTCCTTATGAAATTTCGCCCTCAAAATTTACGTACGTACCTGGTATGCCGAACAGATGAGGATACCTCATCAGATTCTAACTCTTGAGGTATAACCTTTGAGCGTATAATATATTCCTTCTTATCCAAGATTTTAATAGATATTTCTTCATACGTTAAATCTTCCGCTATCTCATTCGGTTCTAAATCAATAATGTGGTTCGGGTCATCCACATATTTACTTAACATCGGTACGTGATAAACGTTATGAACACGCAACATATTTGGCGGTAAAACGAGTCTATAGGCCACAGTTCCTACTCGATCTAGGATTTTAAATGGGCCAATAAAATCAAGGGTTGAGATTTCCTTTCTTCGTCGATTCTTGCTTCTAGAATAACGCCCTCTTGAACCTTCTTCTTCACATTCATCAACTCTGAATCTGTAGCTTGAGCGACTTTAACTTTATCGATTAAAGTCAGTTCTAAACGTATATTCGCTATCTTCACATAGGTTCGTATATTCGCACTCGCATACGATCTTCTACTCAACGCGTCAGCTACCATGTTCGCTTTTCCCACAATGATATTGAATGCTATGGTCATAATCTTCAATAGCTCGAGCCAACGTCTTCAGCGCATAATACGTTCGTTTTGGGTGAAGAAATACTTGAGGGTAATAGAAATGGGTTTTCTACTGGGGTCAATACAAAATTCGCTTTCACGCTCTAGGGTAGGTCAAGAAGTCTTCAGGAAAAACGTTAGGAAATTTATTAACGATAGAAATATCATTTAAAAATTGTGACTCTCATCCAAGACTTGGATAACACATGAAATGAAGGTTTTTCCTAACGGAGTTTCAACAAATAAGTTAAAGTCTAATTTCTCCGGAGTCAAATTTAAATGTTGAGCGCAAGTAGGAGAAATAAAAGAATGGGTAGAACCGGTATCAAATAAGGTATAGATTTCACATGAGTTTATGATTAATTTACCCGTGACAACTTCGTTCGGGTTCCTCGACAAACACTCTCACTTAAACTACCGGCTTTGACTTGTTTGGAACATCCTTTGGCATCATTATCCCAGTTGGACTTGACGTCACTACACGATAAAATCGAGCTAGGTGACCTTCTCTTCCGCAATTGAAACACGCTTTGGATTGCTGCGTACAGTTTGGACGGATGTGTCCCTCCTGTCCGCATTTGAAACATATGATCGGTGGTCATTCTTCTCCCCTAGAATTTGTTTCTGGTGTTGGTGTTGCTGCCAACGTCTTCCCATCATCGTTAAATCTTCTCTTCTTGAATTTTCCACTTCTATTATCTTGGCCATGATTACCATCGAAGTGGTTACCATTCTTGGCATGATAATTTCCCCCACGATGGTTATCATTGTTCCGATGGCCGTTGCCACCAGTACAATTATCATTGTGTTGTTAGTTGTTGCCTTTTGGTTGTGCTGACTCATTATCGCGCTCCAATAACTGAGCCCTATTCACAACATCTGAATATAAACAAAGTTTATGAGAAATGAGGTATTGACGTATATCGGGTTTTAAACCTCTTAGAAACATTCGCGTCATTCGCTCCTCATTATCGACCAAATGGGATGCAAGCCGGGATAACTCCGCAAATTTAGCCTCGTATTACGACACGGTCACATTGTTTTGCTCCAACTTGATAAAATCCACCTCCTTCATGTGATAAATACTTTCGAGAAAGTACTTGTCGTTGAACAGCTCTTGGAACTTCTCCCAAGACATCTTGAGTGCATCAGTCTGGGTACATTTTACAGATTCCCACCAGTAATCTGCCTCTTCACGCAACATAAAGGTGGCAAAGGGAACCTTTTGCTCCTCGGAGCATCCCAAGACATCAAATATCTTGGTGATCTGCTTTAACCACGTCTCCACCTTAAGTGGTTCTGGCTTTCCCAAAAACTCTGGTGGTCCCAGCTCCTTGAACTGCTTAGTGGTGACCGACCGTGGGTTGTCATTATTTCCACCTATATTTTGAACAAGAGTCTCTCTTACCTGATGTTGCATGAATTGCATAAAGCCTCTGAACATCCCATCGTTCATCATTTGATCGGTGTTGTTATTTACCTGAGGATTATTGTCTTCTTGTTGCACATTATCCTGGGTATTGATCGTTGGTGACTCAATGGTCTTATGTGCTTCATTGCTAATCTCAACATTTTTAGATGCCATTTTCAAGCACTGTCACAAAACAAGGGTTAATTAACATATCACATATTATCCCTATACTCTGACCGACCATTTAAATACCAAATAAACTTAAGTAGGTCATACTAGTGAAGGAATTCCCCGTCTCTCCCCTCCTAGTTCTTGTCTCACATCTCAGCCAGGGATCATATCCCTAAGCTTTGATACCAATTGTGACGCCCCCAAAATAGGTATACATCACCTATTCTGAGTCGCCAAATACATGGTACAGAATACAAATTCAAACTTAAATATATAACATGAGCTGTGAGTTTTAATACAAATATTATCTTTTAGACAGTATTCAAACTCAAAATAAGTCCTCAATACATTTATTATCACACTATTACATAAAATAGTGAGGACTACTAATGCAAACATCTGGACCGTCAATCCATTCCCCGACTAGTCCTAGCTATATTTTCATTTCTTGAAGAGAACAGTAAAAGAAAGGGTGACCTCAACTAGCCCAGTAAGAAATATTATGACTAAGATAATGCAGAATAAATTATCGTTAGCCTTCAACAGTGTTAAACTGATACAATATAACAAACATAAAGTTTAACTGCAGCGGAACAAGCAATCCATTAGAAGAGTCAAGTAGAGCATAAAATCTATTATCTTCTATGATTTAAAAGATTTATCATTAATTTTATTGCTGAGACTCAACTTAATAAATAATCCACATTATCAAATCATCCCTGCACTAAAGGCCAAGGATATTTTTTAGTATCACGACCACGAATTATCCATGCACTACGGGCCAAAGATAATCGTGTTTTCATCAACGGTCCTGACCATGACATAAAACAATTCATCTTTGCACCCTTGGCCGAAGAGAATCCATAGCCATAATGTTGATTATATCACGTTCTAGCCTAATGTGTTGATGATGACTTGCTCATTGGTACTAAATTGTTTATTGTGAATTTCAGGAAAATATTTCAAGAATTGTTTGATGGATTATTCAAGAAGAATGAAGACGTTTTGAGTCCGAAGAAAAATATGTAAGGTCATTGTAAATATTTAATTTTTTAATACAGAGCTCTAGGACATATCATTTGTGCATTAAATTAAATATTTTTGGCATGCCTAAATTATGTTACATTGCTAAGTTGGTTAGTATTTATATGCATGCGTATAAGAAGATTATTCTATTTTTTGGATTAAAAGATTTACTGCCATGTGTTGAAAGAGTCCTAAATATTTTTATTGAAGCATGTGTAGTAGGTAACTTAAAAGTTGTTTTAATCTAGAGTCATGATTACTACTACCTCGGAACTCTTATATCTTGTAGATCTTTACAATCTTGCATTTATGCCATAATATCTCTTGTTTCGGAAATGCAATACTGACTTGTTTTGTGGCGGTAGTTCACATGATTACGTGTATTGAAAAAGTCTAAGAGATTTATCTTAAAAAGGAGTCTTTGAAATAGTGGATATTTGGAATAGAGATATACACGGTTCTAACTGTTTTAATTTCGAGTGTCCTAGTGATATATATTTTATGATATATACTGATCTTCTCTATCTATTTTCAATGAAAATATAATTGGTTCGTTACTTAAGGAGATTTGTTAGTAACGTAAAAGTTTTCATGCAACAGATTTTTATCAAGTAACGATAACAATTTGGGCTATAAAAATGAAACTGAGATCAGTGATAATACACAACACTTACATCACTTGAATCAATTATTGCACTCACATACTTTGAAGCTATTCTATTCTTGGTGCAAATTTCAAGTTGCTGATAAATTGATATTTTCAAAAATTTTAGTGGGCATAATGTTGGTGATATCTTTTACTCTTTACTTGATCATTGCATTCATTAGTTGAGCCTTGCATTGTTAAATTGCTTATTTGCTTTGATCATTAGACCTCTATTATTGTAATCTTAATTTTTTTTTAGACTAAGTGTTGTCTAAAGAAATTTAATCCAATGGGATTAAGGTTTGTTTAGAAACAGGTTCAAGGAAGCATAGGTACTTAAGGGGTGCATTGGTGCACAAGGAGCAAGAGTGCTCAAGTGAATTATTGTAATTAAATTTTATAGAATCTTTATTGTAACAAGTCTTTTTAAAGAAATAAAAGTGAGTCTCCAATACTAGTTGGTATTGGACGTGGAGTAGGCTATTATTATAGAGGGTAATAGCCGAACCACGTAAAAATCTTGGTGTTATTTTTATTACTTGATTTAACTTAATTTCAATCTAGTTAATTGATTTGCTAAATAAACAAAATTTAATCGTGAGAATTTTTGTTATCATTAAATATTTTATTTCACTTACAAAAACACCAAGATATTTTCTTAAACAAAAATTCAATTCGGTAGACCATATTCATTCAGCAAGCTGCATTCATTAATATAGTTAACTACATTCAATAATTTGGTTTAAAGTTTTTAAATTGGTCATAGTTTGTATCCACACTTATTCAACCCCCCCTTCTAAGTGTGCCTTATCTAAATTTCATTTGGTATCAGAGCTTGGCTCTACTCACTTGTTCTTAAAAGTGACTTATAGGAAAAGATTCTGACATGGCACAGTTCGGAAACAACAATCAAGAAGGTCAATCAACCAATAGACCTCCACTGCTGCATGGAACAGGAAACTACAACTTCTGGAAAATCCGAATAAGGATCTATCTTAAAAGAGATCCTTGGGAATGGTGGGTTGTGGAGAACGGACCAGTTATTCCAAGGAAAGATGATGGTACTCCAAAGACTTTGCTAGAGATGGATTCAACTGAAACCTTCATGGTCTCCTATGACTAAAGGGCGATGAATACTTTATTAAGTGGCATTGTGCAGTTCGAGATTGACAAAGTATCCTCATGCAACACAGCTAAGGAAATTTGGGATACTCTAGTGGTGAGTCATGAAGGAACGTCAAAAGTTCGAGAAGTTAAACTAAGCATGCTTATGCATGATTATGAGATGTTCAAACTTGAGAAAGATGAAACTATAAAGATGGCTCAAGAAAGGTTCCTTGTTCTTCTGAACTCTTTAAAGCTACTAGACAAATCTATTCCACAAAGTGAGATTAATCGTAAGTTACTCCGGGCTATGCCCAAGAGGTTTGCATCTAAGATTACTACTCTTCAAGATTCCTCTACTATATCTACTATGGATACACTAAATCTTTTTGGTGAACTTGAGGAATATGAACATCAGTTAAAGAGGTATGACGATGAGGAGAAAACTCCTCGTAGGAAGGTTCTAGCTCTTAATGCAGGAAATGAAGATGAGCTTGATGATGATTCTGACGATGAGATAGCTATGATGTAACGGAGACTCAAAGGACTTCTACAAAGAAAGAATAAACGAAAGAATATCTTCAACTCAAATAAAGGCAAAGGAAAGCAAATTGAAGAGACATGTTTTGAATGTGGACGTCCAAGGCACTTCAAGAAGGACTGTTTTCAACTAAAGAATAAAAGAAAAACAGGATTCAAGGATAATAAGAGAAACAAGGCACTAGTCACTTGGAGTGATGAAGAAGAATCTGAAGTTGAGGTCGACGCCAAGGATGAGATAGCTCAAGTATGCTTCATGGGAATAGAAGGTGAATCAAATGAGGTATCTATTTTTGAAATTATTTCTTTGAAATAAGAAAATGAGAAATTAAAAGAAAAGAATGCATATTTGAAAGACTTAGTTAACACATTAATGGGTGAAGTAGAATCTTTGATAGATGAAAAGAAAAATATTGAAAAGGAATCTATATGTAAAGAAGAAAAAGTTTTGATTGCTAAAAATGATTTTCTTGAGAATTATAACAAAGTTCTTTTTAACAAAGTGACCTACTTGAACAATGAAGTTGAAAAATTGACAAATGAATTGAAAATGCGAGATGTATGTATTGATGCTTTTGGTAATGAATCCCAATCTAAACCCATTCATACTAATGAACTTCAAAAGGAAGTAGATTCATTAAAAATATCTCTTGCTAGATTCGTTCAAGGAGAAGAAAATCTAACTATCATGTTAGGAAAGCAAAAACCTAGTTTTGATAGACAAGGAATAGGTTATAATCCCACTCATAAAACCGGTAATGTGAATATGCTTAGATCCAAGTCGCATTTCAAATTGAATTATTGTTCTCCTTTCACAACATGCAAAGACTGTGGTATTAAAGGTCACCTGGACATAAATTGTTTTAAGAAAAATAAGATTAAAAAGGTATGGGTTAAAAAGGTTGATTTACTTGTAACTAACCCTAAAGGACCCAAAAAGATGTGGGTACCAAAAAGATAAATCAATTTTTCTTGACAGGTATGTTTCAAGGCGAAGGTTCCATCTCAAAAATGGATTCTTGATAGTGGATGCTCTCGTCACATGACCGGTGACAAATCAAAGTTCGTGGAACTAAAAATCAAGAAGAAAAATGGAATGGTCACATTCGGAGATAATCGAACTTGTGAGATTATTGGAAAAGGTAAAATAGGTAATGGTAAGATTAACATCGATAATGTTCATCTTGTTAATGGTCTTGAATTTAATCTTATTAGTATAAGTCAATTAATGGACAATGGTCACCAAGTTAGTTTTGATAAAGAAAAATACATTATTTCTCATGGTACTAACAATGTTTCTCTAGTTGCACAAAGAGAAGGAAATATATATACTATTGACTTTGAGGAACAAGATGAAGAATTATGTCTTGCATCTGTGCAAGATGAGGCTAATCTGTGGCACAAGAGGATGGGACATGTTCACATGGAGCTAATCAAGAAATTGTCCTCACAGAATCTTGTCAAAGGTTTGCCAAAGATAAAATATGAAAAGAAGGGAATATGTGTCCCTTGCCAACTTGGAAAACAAGTAAGGACATCATTCAGTGCAAAGAATATGGCATCAACCTCTACTCCTTTACAATTACTTCATCTTGATTTATTTGGCCTAGAAAGGCATGCTAGTATTAATGGTAAATTTTATGCATTTGTCATAGTTGATGATTTTTCTAGATATACATGGGTATTATTCATAAGAACCAAAGATGAAGCATTTAAAGAGTTTGAGAAATTGATAAGAAATTTAGAGAATAAGTATAGTCTCAAACTTATAAAAATTAAAAGTGATCATGGTAAGGAATTTCAAAAAGACTTTATTACATTTTGTGATCAAAAAGGTATAAGCCATGAGTTTTTAGGTCCTAGAACTCCTCAACAAAATGGAGTAGTGGAAAGAAAGAATAGAACACTTCAAGAAACAGCTAGAACACTTTTACAAGAAAGCAAACTTCCAAAGAAATTTTGGTAGAAGTCATTTAATACTTCATGTTATGTGTTAAATAGAGTTCTTATTCATCCTATTATTTTGAAAACTCCTTAGGAGCTTTTGAATAATAAAATTCCTAATATAAGTTATTTCAAAGTATTTGGGTCTAAATGTTATATATTAAATACTAGTGATAACTTGGGTAAATTTGATGCTAAATCCTATGAAGGTATTTTCATTGATTATTCACATAATAGCAAGGCATATCGTGTATTTAATGTTTACAAGTTATGTGTTGAAGAATCAATTCATATAACTTTCAATGAGACTAACAATGATCTTCTAAAAGAAAGAGAAGAGGATGCAGGAAATTTGGAGATTTTCACAATTTTAGCAAACCAAAGAGAACCATTTAGCAGACCGAATGGACAAACTCAACAGGCTGGATTGAACGATCCACATGAAAATGAACAAGAAGCAAAACAAGATCTTGAAGAAAATTTTCCTCAACAAGAAGAGGTAATACACGATGTTCAAATGCCAAAGACAACAAAATATCTCAAGGATCATCCACCGAAAAATATCATTGGAGATATAAACAAAGGAGTTACTACACGAAGAAACCTATAAAATCAATGTGCGTTTTCTGCATTTCTATCACAAGTTGAGCCAAAGAATGTTAAAGAAGCTATACTTGATGAAAATTGGTTGATGGCAATGCAAGAGGAACTTCAACAATTTGTACGATGTCAAGTTTGGGAATTAATGTCTCCTCCTAAAGATAGTTCTGTCATTGGAATAAAATGGGTGTTTAAAAATAAGCTTGATGAGCATGGAACAATCACTCACAACAATTCAAGGCTAGTGGCTCAAGGTTACAATCAACAAGAAGGGATCGACTATGAAGAAACTTATTCTCCAGTTGCAAGACTAGAGTCTATTCGAATCTTGTTAGCATTTGCTTGTTATAAGAAATTCAAGCTTTATCAAATGGATGTAAAGAGTGCGTTTCTTAATGGATACAATAATGAAGAAGTCTATGTCAAACAGCTTCCTGAATTCGAACATGAGAAATATCCAAATCATATTTTTAAGCTAAAGAAAGCTCTCTATGGTGTCAAACAAGCTCCAAGGGTTTGGTACGAGAGGTTGAGTAAGTATCTTATTTCAAGTGGTTTCACTAGATGTAAAATAGATTCTACCTTATTTATTAAACATGAAAAACAAGAAATAATCATTGTTCAAATATATGTAGATGATATAATATTTGGTGCTACTAATGATTTTCTTTGTGAGTGGTTTTCAAAGTGTATGCATAAGGAATTTGATATGAGCTTAATGGGAGAGCTAAATTACTTTTTGGGACTTCAAATCAAGCAAACAAGGGAAGGGATCTATATTCATCAAACCAAGTACACAAAAGAGTTACTCAAAAGATTCGGCTTTGAAGGAACCAACCTAAAGGCTACACCAATGAGTACATCAATAAAGCTCACATCAGATGATAAAGTTATAGATGTAGAGGTAACTAAATATCGAGGTATGATTGGCTCTTTATTATATTTAACTGCATTTAGACCTGATATAATGTATAGTGTATGTCTTTGTGCTCGATTTCAAACACAACCCAAAGAATCCCACTTCTGAAGCGTTAAAAGAATTTTTAAATATTTAAGTGGTACTATAAATTTAGGGTTATTTTATCCAATAAGTAATCATTTTGAACTAATGGGTTATTCAGATCTTTGACTATCTGGGGTTTTCAAATTGATAGAAAAAGTACAAGTGGTGCTTGTACATTTTTGGGACAAATTCTTGTTTCGTGGCATAGTAAAAAGCAAACTTCGATTGCTTTATCAACCACTGAGGGTGAATATTTAGTTTTAGGAAGTTGTTGCTCTCAAATATTATGGATAAACCAAACTCTATGTGATTTTGACATAATCTGCAATAATGTGCCTATATATTGTGATAATTCTAGTGCTATTAACATATCTAAGAATCCTGTTTTGCATTCACGTACAAAACATATAGAGGTAAGGCATCATTTTTTGAGGGATAATGTGTCAAAAGGGTTAGTTAAATTGGTTTTTATTCCTACCAAAAAATAGCTAGCTGATATTTTTACTAAACCCCTGAGTGAGGAAAGATTTTGTATGCTAAAGAGAGAACTTGGAATGTGCATGATATAATTGTGATTTATGTGCTTAAAATTTTATGACATGCAGATTATATTTTATACATATATGTACCATTTATTTTCTGCATGATATCTGATAAAAAATATATCTGTTTGCCATTCCTTATCTACTCAAATTATGTTCTAGATACATGTTTCTATTAATATCGCCGAATGTCATTGGGAAACGTAAAGGTTTACACCTTGAGATACGGAACAACAACCGAACAGATTTTTGAAATTGAAAAGACACACGTCTTTTGGTGACAGAGTTTTACTTGATCTCTATATCTTCAACTTTCTTCTTAAATCAGATACATCTTCTTCATTTACCAAAACTACTTCGTGTTCCTTTCACAAATCTATTACACCATGAAAACCAGGGCTAACAATCGATCGTCTGGGAAATCAAACAAAGAAGGATCTTCGTTGAAGAATCTTATGGGAAAAAAGATAAAATCCAAGCGCGTAGATAAGAAATCCTTTATGCATGTGTTGTTTGATGCCACAATTTTATCCGACGACTCAGACTCTAGTTTTTCTTTCTTAAAAACCTCAGAAGTCGAACTGTCTCACCAGGGAAAATTAAAGCAGCCAATAGATGAAGAACAAATTTTTTCACCGCCAGAGTCTCCTTTAAATCTAGTAAATCCATTTTCATCCTCTTTTGATATGCAAGAAAATTTCTTTAGAGGACCTTGTTTCGAAACTCGTTTTAAAAACTCCATTGCTACAAAGCAATTTGTGTATGAAAAATCATTGGATCTATTTTATGTAAAACACTCTGTTCTGGAAAAACTCTTCACTGATTGCAACATTTCTTCTATGCTGCTCCCTTCTACTATGGCTTATCCTTGGTTAGTCCAACAATTTTATACTAATCTTGAATGCAATGGGGATTGTTTTACAACATTTGTTAAGGGTAAGTCATTATTTTTCACTAGTATTGACTTTGGTAGCATTCTTGGTATTTCTTCTGCTGGACCTTGTCCTTTTACTCTTAAAGGTGCTGCTAATATCCATTTTCAACTTCATATTGTTATGAATGATTATTCTCTTTCATCTTTGTTTCTTCCAAAAACTGTGAGTGTGTGTCCTACTGCCTGTATGTTACATAAGTTAGTTCAGTATAATTTGTTTCCCCGACTTGGCGGTGGGGTAGATTTTACCTATCAAGATTTAGTGGTTGTGGCTATGATTCTTAAGGAAAAATCTTTCAATTTTTCTCAAATGATGTTGTCTCATATGCAAAGTTGCATTCATCAAACCAAAAAGTGTCTTCCTTATAGCAAGTTTTTAACAAAACTCTTCCAACATTTCATAATATCTTTTGATGATGAAATTTTTGTTACAAATCATGAGCTTATTAACACTACCAATCTGACAAAATCTCACATTGCTTTTCATGCTGGTGAGTTTGTCCGTCTTCTCCCTGATCCTCCTATTACCTCTCCTCCTCCTATTTCTCCTACTCCTGACTTATCTTCATCTTCTTTGCCAAATTCTCATGGGTCTGACATTATGAATGTTTTAAATGAGATTTTGCAAAATCAAAATTCTGTAAAAGCTGATTTGGTCGACATAAGAAATCGACTTGTGATTCTTGAGAAAGGAAAACTACCGATGAACGCTCCAAAAATTAATAAACTGTATCATCGTGTTGAAGATGAATTTATTGATCTTCAGACAGGTTTTGAGATTCAGACACTGGCTATGGTTGAAGCACTCCAACGGAAATTTAATCGGAACACATGTTAGTTAAGTTAAGAGGTAAAGTTTATTAGTTATCAACTCGGGGAGCTTGCAGATTTTATGGCGACCAGGTTTAATAATGTGGGACAAAGGTTTCATGTTCCAACAATGTATTCTCCAATCCTAGAGTGGTCGATGAACAATTGGATGGCTGAATACAAGGGTGACTTTCTGGATATGGAACTTCCTCCTACAACTTTTATACCTCGACCACCTCGACTTGCCAACGATTACACTTTGGAAGAGCGTCTTCACCGCCTTCGTCATCTTCCTTATTTCACTATTCGTGCTGAATAGACGGCTAATCTCGAGGACATTGACTGATTTTGATCCTATCTTTCCTTTTTGCCTGATGACAAAGGGGGAGAATTCATCATATTCTGTTTACATTTTGTTTGCAAAGACTATGGTTTCATTTGGTTTTTAGTAGGCATGTTTGCCTGGATGTTAAGACTGATGGTGGTTTTATTTTGCTGCATGATAAGACTGATGTTTTCATTTTTATAATATTATGATCAGATCTTTGGTTTAGTATGATACTAACATATGCAGGTTCTACAAATTTTTTTTTGAAATAAGTTATATGCATGAATTTAGGGGGAGTTTGATTTATCTATGTTGTCATCATCAAAAAGGGGGAGAATGTTGATTATATCACGTTCTAGCCTAATGTTTTGATGATGACTTGCTCATTGGTACTAAATTGTTTATTGTGAATTTCAGTAAATTATTTCAAGAATTGTTTGATGGATTATTCAAGAAGAATGAAGACGTTTTGAGTCCTAAGAAAAATATGTAAGGTCATTGCAAATATTTAATTTTTTAATACAGGGCTCTAGGACATATCATTTGTGCATTAAATTAAATATTTTTGGCATGCCTAAATTATGTTACATTGCTAAGTTGGTTAGTATTTATATGCATGCGTATAAGAAGATTATTCTATTTTTTGGATTAAAAGATTTACTGCCATTTGTTGAAAGAGTCCTAAATATTTTTATTGAAGCATGTGTAGTACGTAACTTAAAAGTTGTTTTAATCTAGAGTCATGATTACTACTACCTCGGAACTCTCATATCTTGTAGATCTTTACAATCTTGCATTTATGCCATAATATCTCTTATTTTGGAAATGCAATACTGACTTGTTTTGTGGCGGCAGTTCACATGATTACGAGTATTGAAAAAGTCTAAGAGATTTATCTTAAAAAGGAGTCTTTGAAATAGTGGATATTTGGAATAGAGATATACACGGTTCTAACTGTTTTAATTTCGAGTGTCCTAGTGATATATATTTTTTGATATATACTGATCTTCTCTATCTATTTTCAATGAAAATATAATTGGTTCGTTACTTAAGGAGATTTGTTAGTAATGTAAAAGTTTTCATGCAACAGATTTTTATCAAGTAACGATAACAATTTGGGCTATAAAAATGAAACTGAGATCAGTGATAATACACAACACTTACATCACTTGAATCAATTATTGCACTCACATACTTTGAAGCTATTCTATTCTTGGTGCAAATTTCAAGTTGCTGATAAATTGATATTTTCAGAAATTTTCGTGGGCATAATGTTGGTAATATCTTTTACTCTTTACTTGATCATTGCATTCATTAGTTGAGCTTTGCATTGTTAAATTGCTTATTTGCTTTGATCATTAGACCTCTATTATTGTAATCTTAATTTTTTAGACTAAGTGTTGTCTAAAGGAATTGTAATCCAGGTGGATTAAGGTTTTTTTACAAACAGGTTCAAGGAAGCATAGGTGCTTAAGGGGTGCATTGGTGCACAAGGAGCAAGAGTGCTCAAGTGAATTATTGTAATTCAATTTTATAGAATCTGTATTGTAGCAAGAGTCTTTTTAAAGAAATAAAAGTGAGTCTCCAATACTAGTTGGTATTGGATGTGGAGTAGGCTATTATTATAGAGGTTAATAGCCCAACCACGTAAAAATCTTGGTGTTATTTTTATTACTTGATTTAACTTAATTTCACTCAAGTTAATTAATTTGCTAAATAAACAAAATTTAATCGTGAGAATTTTTGTTATCATTAAATATTTTATTTAACTTACAAAAACACCAAGATATTTTCTTAAACAAAAATTCAATTCGGTAGACCATATTCATTCAGCAAACTGCATTCATCAATATAGTTAACTACATTCAATAATTTGGTTTAAAGTTTTTAAATTGGTCATAGTTTGTATCTACACTTATTCAACCCCCCCTTCTAAGTGTGCCTTATCTGAATTTCACATAATCATACCAAAAACTGTCCATCAATGCACTACGGGTCAATGAGGACTTTTTCCACATCATTTGTAACATTACGGTCATGATTATACCGAATAATCCCTGGTCATAATCATACCAAGTCCATCTATGCACTATAGGCCATAGATGACTTTCAACATAATATAAGCATGAGGATGATGACAATTCAATAAAACAAGTTCAAGAATAAATTTTAAAGATTTATAAGTTAATTTATCCTGAACTCAATAATGTCCAAATTGTTAACATGATACTGCTTTGTGTAGTAAAATTCAAGAATGCTCAGAAGAATATTTCCATGAAAAGATACTGGATGAAGCGTAAATATCCAGGATATTCTACTAATTTCATGGAGTATAGAAGCCAAAACTTTAACCAACCGAGTATAATAGAATATATGAAGCTCAAATGGATTTTTGCATTCATGCAGAATCCACGTAGACAGATCATTTCCACAATTTAATAAGGAATGAATACAAAGGATCATTCACCATGCATGTGGTAATCCACATAGACAGGTTATTCCAACAGAATAATAAAGAATGGAATTATAAAAGAATTCACCATGCATGCGATAGACCGCACAGACAGGTTATTCCCAACGGAATAATAAAGAATGGAACCAGGTCATGCATAATCCGCACAGATAGGATGTTCAAACAAAATAATAAAGAATAGAACCAGGTCATGCGTAGTCCGCATAGACAGGATATTCTAACAGAAAATAAAGAATGAAATAACAACATAATTCACCAGTTATGCGATAGACCTCACAGACAGGTTATTCCAACAGAATAATAAAGAATAGAATAACAGAAGAATTTCACAATGTATGCAGTACTTCGCATAGACAGGTTATTTCAACATAATAGTAAAGAATGGAATAACAACCCTTACGAGTATTGAAAGAAAATAACTCTCTTCATGAATACGAAAGAATAATAACCCTTACGAATATTGAAAGAAAATAACTCTCTTTATGAATACGAAAGAATAATACCCCTTACGAGTATTAAAAGAAAATAATTCTCTTCATGAATACGAAAGAAATAATACCCCTTACCTTAAAAAGAAGAGTATTCCTACTGGTAGGGCGAGGATATTCTTGAAGAAAACTTATACTATTTTCTACGCTCAAAGCTTCTTAAAACTCTAAAGAAATACGGTCAAGATTATAGAAGAATTCTCTGAATTTTTGGTGTGTTTTCAATTCTAACTAAGCATCCTATTTATAGGAGAATGGAAAGGATACTATGCAATAAAATATAATATATTCTATTTAATATATATATATATATATATTATTTAAAATCTAATAAAACAAATAACTTTATAAAAGTATTCTATTTTATATAAAAAGATTTTACAATGCAAACACTATGCATGCACTATGCAAACACTATGCATAATAGAATATAATATATTCTATTTATAATCTAATAAAATAAATAACTTTATAAAAATATTATATTTTATATAAAAAGATTTTACTATCTAAATACTATGCGGATACACCATGCAAACACTATGCATAATAAAATATAATATATTCTATTTATAATCAAATAAAACAAAACTTTATAAAAAGTATTACATTTTATATAAAAAGTTTTCGTTTTTATTACATTTATAATAATAATAAAACAAAATTTTTATATATAATATATATTTATATAAACTTCCGTGACTACCCGGATCCCCTCAATATTTTTAACAACATTTATCATCATTATTATAATTCACAATATTAATCGACTGTGTCGTTCTCGGAAGAGGGGCTTTCGATAAAGGATTTTCCCTATTGGCGCGCAATTAGGTGACCAAACCTCTCATTGACAGAACATCTAAACATCTTGAATATTGTAGATAATAATATTAATAACTTTATCATCTTAATTATTGATTTAATAATATATAAAATATCGACAATAATTGAATAAATAATGTGAGATACTATGCAACAATTACTTTAGCAATAATTGAACAAAACTGAGTGACCTCTCACGTAAGCATCAATAATCAATACCGTATGCTACTATGCAACCACGCGTATTACTGTACTTTTACTACCGAGTAGTTCAACAATTTTAACGGTAAAACTTCCGCCGTTATTTTCATAAAAATATTTTTGTGTCGTTTTCTCAATCCGATAATAATTCCGTTGTGGGGTCCACCAATGATTGTGCCGTCGTACGAATATTCCCTGTTAAAACGAATATTCCCCGATCAATCAAATATTATATAACAACTTGTGTACTTTGCAAAATTTATAAATATTACCCACAACTATAACATTATATCAAATTCACTCCATAATATTCAAAAAAATATTTCGTGAAATTAAATCTTTATTCGTAAAATTTGGGGTTTTATAGTGAAAATTAACTCTACAATTTATTTGTATCTGGTTGATTCATAGAGGTGATCAGTTTCTATGAATCTTCAAGATGCTCTTATAGAACTGATCATACTCTGTGTGTTATTAAACACTTAGACCATAGGTTGTACACACATACTAACCCATCAGCAAGGATTACTTCACATAAAATTATTTTAATCTTGTGATGCCTAAAACTTGGATGGAGAGAAAGTTTATAGGCATTTGAGTTTCCACCCTCAGTGTACTTTCTCTCTTCACCTTTTTAGGTAGATTATGATTCCTTGAAAGAATACTATTATAGTTCATAAGAAGGTGCAATCATGATGTACATATTTATATATGAGGAATCGTACCTTTTTACTGTCAATTTCTTAACAGTCATTTATCTAAGATATGCTGAGTTTAGGCATTGATGTGCATAGTTTCTCAATTTCTCCTGACAGCTAGTTGCTCCAGTTGACCTTCAATCAATCAGCCGTGGTCTTGAAGATGCAAGCTAAGAGAGTATCGGCATCTTTAGTTCTTTGACATCCTTGAGTTCACAAGGTTTACATCCAGCTGCAGGTTAGCCCGACACATGTTTGAGAAGTTCTTCTTTCTTCTTTGGATAAACATTACTTCACATGTATGGCCTTTTCATCTTTTCAGGCTGGTGGATGTTTGATTCCTTTCTGTTGATGTCTCTTGAGCTTTCTAGCCTGGTCTCCAGACTACAAGATTGACCGCGACCAAGGATTGGTCTTGTTGATATGGCAATCAAGAACATGGACCAATCCGAGCTACTTTAGGTGTTTATATGCACATTTACCTGTACACAATATTTCCAACGTGTGAGCTTATCTGCATATAACAAGTGACTTACTACTAAACTAAGTTTAGAACAATGTTTGTACCTAGGATCAGACTCAAAGCGATTAGATTTTGAATATAGCATGAGAACCTACTTTGATACCAATTGTTAGTTTCCAATAGGCACAATAGATCTAGAAGGGGGAAAGGGGGGGGGGGGGGGTTGAATAGATCCCTTTTTTTTAATTCAAATGCTTTTCTGGTTTATTTTGTATTGCTAATAATTTAGCATATGACAAACATAAGAATCTTTTCAAGCACAACAGAATAAGTAAAAGATCCCCTTCTTTGATATATTCATAATCATACATACGTTGTTCGTAGAGTTAATTCAGTAATAAGCAGTTAAGTCATACATAGCAGTTATAGTAGTTAATTTACATAATATAAATGACATAAAATAAAAGACACAAGGGGTTTAAAGTGGTTCAGAGACTCAAGCTCCTAATCCATTCTTCTGCTTTCAACTAGCGGAATTTCAACTAAGGAAGGGCAGCACCCTGAATCACTAAGATTCCTTCAAGGCCAGCAACCTTGGGACTTCAATTCACTAAGAACGCTTCAAGGCCAGCAACCTTGGAAACTTCATTTAGTCCCTCAGGACAAGGACCCCTCAGGCCCTGGCTTCTTGTTGTTGTAGTTGTTGATGTTGTTAGTGCTAAGCTGCTAAGATGTCATTAAGATCTGAACATCTTTTGAACTTAGCAGCTTGGTGTGGTCCTCTTTACATTCTGCTTTGAGTCTGTACCACATCTTCTTTGGTGCAACTGATCTTTACTCTTTTCTGCTCATCTTCATCTGATGTCAGCTGTGCACCATCACCATCTAGATTTACTAAGTCCCTGAGCTTTTGGTAGACTTTGACTAGCACTTAGTAATCCCTAAACCCTTCTTGAATGCTTTGCAGACATGTTCTGCACTTGTTCTGTTTTAGCTTTAGGTTCATGGTGATTCATAGAGTGGCTCACCTGATCTTCTTTGTACTCTGCCACTCTTCTGAATGCTATCTCCTTGGCCTTCTCGACTTTCAGCTTGGCTGTCATCTTTAGTGGCATTCTCATCTTTGTTGAGTGAAGCTCTAATCTGTTTAAGTCCTTCTTCAAAGATGCTTCACTTCCACCTTGGTAGTCTCACTGTCACTGAGACTTGTTCTGTTGATCTTTGGTGGAACTTGTAGAGTCAACAATAGCATTGAACAACTCACCGATTCTGCAATATAGCAATCATCAACACCTCTTGATCTTTGAAGCTCTGTTGATTTATACTGCTTTCCAATCTTCCCGTTGGAAGGTAGCCGTTGAAAGCTATTCAAATTGCTTCACAGATCTCGAGTTATTTGGTGCAGACTGTAGATGTGACATGACATCTTTTTTAGACTTTCTGACACTGCAGTCTACTGTTTCACCTACCCCGTCAGATATGTTACTTTGATGTCTCGGGCAGGTCGACGACTTTATTTCCCCCTTCTAATTTCTTGATCATAGGTTGTCCTTGCATTGATGCTCTCAATAAGCTTTTGTCCGAATGCCAACCTTCAGATTGAACCGTTGCCAATGCTTCAATCCTCAGTTCTTTAAACTCAACGATTCCGATGCACTTCTTCTTGGACCTGATCGTAGTGTCTCATTGACTGATGCTTATCGACATGTAGAGTTAGCACTACGATCTTGAAGAATGTTCACTTGATCTTTAGTGAAGAACAACTCTTTCTTCTTTTGTTCAGTGCTTCAACGCTTCTGTTTGCCTCGACTGCTCTCAGATACTGATGGTTTGATTCCTTGCTTTGGCCCCTTCTGAATAATAAGACACTTTCGATTTGAGGCGTGTCTAGCTCACTTTCTCCTTGTGATCTCCCATTCACTTATCATCAATGGACTGACCCAATGCTTAATCATTTTAGCCTTGTTCTTCAGAGGCTGACCAGTATCTTTGTGTATATTCTATCAGTTCCTTCTTTGTTTGGCAAACACTACGATCCTGGTTACTTCCAAGATCGTTGTCATCTTTCCACTTGACAGCTACTGCATATGCTGACTTTCCTTAGTCTGCTACTAAAGTCTTCTTGTGAAAGACTTCATCTTGAATGGCTTCACAACTCAATATGGATGCTGATTGGGTTGATTCTTAGATCTTCTATTTGCTTGCATGCCATTCATTGAGTGCTCTCTGGTTTCCTTTAGGTGAGATGTATCTTTGTAATACCAACCAGAGGCTTCATTCCTTTGGATATTCTGGGAGTGCTCAATTGTTAAAAAATCGTGTTTACTCTACGATTCCACCTTACTTTGTGAGCACATCTGTTGAGGTCTTAGCTCTGCACTCTACGATTCAGCTTCGGCTGTGCATACACTACAACTTCGAGATCAGATCTTGACACTACGATTTCTGTCATTGTGCTTGCTGTCTTCATCTGATCTTACTCGACTACGATATCTGCCTTTTATTAGTAGACTCTACGACTCTGAGTGTAGTCTACGATTCTTGACTTAGCTTTGACATTAGTAGAATCTACGACTCTGAGTGTAGTCTACAATTCTTAACTTGGCTTCAACAGATGCTCGGTCGGCTCGTAGGCAGGCTGTCTCTATGATTCTGAACATGACTTCCTCAGTAGACTACGGCTCTAAGTAAGTGCTACTCGACACACTACGATCGTTCCTCGTCTCTCCTGGCAGTCTACGAACTCTGAGATCTACTATCTTGCAGACTACGATTCTGCCTTGATAGCTCTCAAGTTTTCCTCTTGACTCTCTGGCGGCATCACGATTTACGGTGCGGTTAACGGCGATCGAGACAAGCCTATCTATTACATCATTCGATCAACCTAACATGCTTGATCTATCTATGTGTATAACCCTTGTACATCATTTCTTTTTAAGGACTTTACAAAGCTATTTTGCTTATGCAGGATCAACCTAACATATTTAATTAATTCATTCTGAGTCCTTGTACATATGTTTCTATAATCTATCAGAGGAATTTACAGCTTTTCTTAATGCAAACATACTTGCATATTAATTCATATATATATCATAATCAAATCATATGTAAATAGGAATTCATTCACATGTTTATTCCTTACATACACCAAAGGTCTGACTAGGATAAGTTCATAGACTCATATAATTGTGGCAAGTTTCTGAACTCACAAGGGTGGTAAGTTTGATGAACTGGGAATAACTATGTGTGAATAGAGAATTTCAACTTTCTGTGTAAAGTTTGAGAATTACAAATTTTGTTTAAAGTTGTATTGTTAATCCTGATATTTATTAAAAAGGGATAGTAATATGTGTTAAGTACTAAATGTACTATGTGCTATTTGAATAAATACGCGATTATATGAGAAATATGTGTTGAATGCTTATTGTATTAAGAATTTGTGAAGAAAAGAATTAATGTAAGATTTTTATTTAAATCAGATCATGCCGCCTAAACGACAGAATTGAAATCAAAGAGAAGAGCAGTGGGTAAATAATGAAGGAGGTCAAGCTGACCCAATGCAAAACTTTGCAAATATGATAGCCGAAGCTATGGAAAATAGAGCTCCAGCTGCAAGAGGAAGAGCGAGAAATCAGCCAACTGATTGATTGGCAAATTTCAAGGACTTTAAAGCGGTAGGATCGACTGAATTCAAAGGGACCACAGATTCGATTGAAGCCCAAACTTGGGTAAAGGAGATGGAGAAAGCATTTGTCATTACGCGAGTGGTAGAAGAGCAGAAGATGGCCTTTGCAACATACTTAATGAAGGGAGAAACTAATTATTGGTGGGAGACAAATCAGGCGAGAGCCGGTACAGCAGTAGTAACCTGGACAAGGTTTAAGGAATTATTTTTTGAAAATTATTTCTCAGAAAGTATGCAAGCAAGAATGGAAGTAAACTTTTTGGAGTTGAAGCAAGAGAATATGTCGGTTGCAGAATACGCCACCAAATTCAGTGAACTAGCGAGATTTGCTCCACATCAGGTGGACACTGAGGTATGAAAGGCGCGAAGGTTTGAGAATGGATTGAAGCCAGCGATATATAGCAAGGTAGCTATGTTGCAGATTAAGACATTTTCGACCCTGTTGGAAAAAGCAATCATCGCTGATGGAGGAAGTGAAGCTGTGTCAAGGTATTATCAAGAAAAGAAGAAGAAGACTAAGGAAGGAGGTAGCAGTGGAGGAAGTAATTCTAATAAGCGTAAGTGGAAATACAATAATGAATCTAGAGACAAGTCAGGAGATAATAGAAAAAGAGGTGAGTCATGTGCAAGTTGCGGTAAAATGCATCCGGGAATATGTTTGAAGGGAAAAGGAGTGTGTTTTAATTGTGGACAAGAGGGACACATCTCTCCAAATTGTCCAAGTCCAAAGAAGATATCAGGTTGTTTTTCATGTGGATCGCTAGAACATCAAATTCATAACTGTCCAAAGAAGAATGCAGAAAGAGGAAGCAACAATAAAGGAAACAGTAGTGGAACACTGGCGATCAAAGGACATACTCAGCTAGGAAGATCGACAGCTCGTACATTCAACATGACGGTACAAGATGCAGTAGCTGTTCAGGAGGTGGCCACAGGTAACGATTTCGTTTAAAAATTTAAATTACCCGAGTAATCTTGGTTAGATATTACTGTGAATTGTTTTCTTTCATGGATCCAAGTTGCAGGTTAAAATATAAGACACAAATTAAAATTGTGTGGATAAGAATGAATTGATGATAGAACTTTAAAAGATTGTAGAGAATAAGAAAGCAGTGATTCCGAGGACGGAATCCTTTTAAGGAGGGGTGAATGTAATAACCCGAGATTTTGAATAATCCAAAATGTATGAATAAATTTTTTTTTCCATTTTTTATATTAATATTGACTGTTAATATTGTACTGTGTATCTGTGATACGAGTCTCGAGAAGTGGCAATATGTGTATTGACTGATAAAATTAGAGTAGAGTTGTTCTTAACAGCTTTAGAAACCCTAACCCTAAGTTAGGACAGGGATTCGATAGAAATCGTAATTATAATATCTGTAACTGTGAGTATGTGCTTGTACTGTATGTTGATAATGAAGAATGATGGATCGAATAAGGTTTAAAATAAATAAACCCTAATAAGAGATTAAAAACCCTAATCTCAAATATAGAAACCCTAATGCATAGTTAGAAACCCTAAATGTTTGTCGGGAAACCCTAATTTAAAATCTGGGATTCCTAAACCATAATTAGGAAACCCTAATCCTAATTAGTAAGTCTTAATGTGATTGATAACATTTAATGTGATTAGTAATCACTAATTATATTTTATCATCTTAATTTTCTATTTTGAAAATCCTAATTAGAAAATCCTAGAAAGCTAATGTCTTAAAACCTAAGGGTTAGAACCTTAGGGTTAAACACTAAGGGTTTGTGCAATTGTATAGTATGCCATTAAAATTTCATGTACATTGACCAAAATGCCCTTTTTCATTTCTTTAATATGTAACTTATAGAAATTGTTAGCAACTTTAGTTGGTAACCAAATGCTTTGACTTATGACTCAAAATCTCAGCACATTTGATCTCATTTGACACCTTTTATGCTTGAATACAATGAATCTAAGTAATATATATAGATTGGAGAGAGAAAAAGTCATAAAAAGTTGATCATTTGTTAACTTGCTCTCACCAACTCACTCTCTCTCTAACCCTCCGAATTCATCAAGTGACTTAGTCCCTAGAACATCCCTTAGAACACCAAAAATCAGTTAAGGAGATCTAGATCAAAGCTTGGACTAGAAAATGTATAAACCCTATCTTAACCTAGATCTTGTATGCTATGTCAAAATTTATGTTTTGTATTTTTATAAGGGTTATATAATGTTTTTAGTTGATCTATGTTGATCCATGATAGATCCATAGCATCAAAAGGCTTTAAAATGGTGTTTTACAAAAACTGCCCAACAACAAAATTTGTGGTCTAACAAGCTAATGTCAGGAGCCACAAATTCTTGTTTGTTTATGGTTTTTGTTGTTTTAAAGTTGTTATGTGTAGCTAGTAATGTGGTCTTTAATCTGCAAGTGGAATCAGTATCATTTGATGTCTGGATTTGAAGTTATTAATGGCCAAAACCCGTTGATCGGGTCAAAATCAGGGCAACCCAGAAAGTTTAAAACCATGTCTGACAAGCTTTTCTAAGTCACAGATCTGTCAGATATAATGTTGTTTGATGATGTATTTGTAATCAATTTGTAACATGTTAGAAGGACTATAAATGTATACCTTAAGATTCCTTATATCATCAAAATATCAATTGTAGCAAGTGGTCAAAGTAGACCACTCTCACATCGATTTTATGAATTCGAAATTTCGGAAAAGTTAATGAAACAAGCCTTCTGACATACTTTGACCATACTGATTCTGAAGATTAAGATGTTGTTTAACTGTGATGTTGCTTTATAAGTGTTCCTTGATATATGGACTATATATTTGAACCATTAAACAACATTAAGCATGACTAGAACATAAAGAAAATTTATATAAAAATAGGCACCACGAACTGCTGGGTTTCTGGGAAAACCCAGAAACACTCTGACAGTATATTTGAGAGCTCAGATCTTCATATCTTGATGTTTTATGACTGAGTTGTTGATTGTTAATGGTAGTGTTGCAAACCTACTACAACATAAACGTTTAATCAAGCCCAAACACAAATTTAACAGAGAATTACAAGAGGTCAAACAAGGCAGGTTGATAACTAAACTGTTAGTGTTCTTGAGCTCAAGAACACCTACAGCGACGCTTTGTGTCACTAAAGACCTATAACGACGGTTTAATTATTTTTAATTTCTCATTTTTTTTGAAAATTAATAAAAAAAATAGAAATAAATTATAAAAATTATTAAAAATGGTTTTACAAATTATTTTAAATAATGAAAAATAATTTTTGACCAATTGGAATATTTTTCTTTAATATTTATAATTATTTAAATATTAAAGGTATTTAATTTATTTAATTAGTCTATTAGATAAATTAGAGAAAAATGATTTAATATTATGAAAAATCATTTTAAATAAGAATAATGCATTTAAAAATATTTTGAGTTATAAAAAGTAACTTTTAATATTTTTAGAGAATTATCATTAATAATTTAATATTAATGATATTTGATTTATTTAATTATTATATTAAATAAATGAATTAAAATAGTTTTAATTTTATAAAAATCATTTTAAAGAAGAATAAAGTATTTAAAAATATTTTGAATTATAACATATAATTTTCAATATTTTTAGAGAATTTTCATTAATAAATTAATATTAATGATATTAGATTTATTTAATTATTATATTAAATAAATGAATTAAAATTGATTTTATTGATTTAAAATCATTTAAAAATGAGAAAAATGATTTAAAAATATTTGAAGTTATAATTAATGACTTTTAATATTTTGATGATAATTTTATTAATATTTAAATATTAATGGTGATGATTTAAAATGATTTTAATTATTTAAAAATCATTTAAGTAGAATATTGATGATTTAAAAATATTGTAAGTTATTGATAATAACTTTAATATTTTGACAAGTATAACATTAATATTTTTATATTATTAAATATTAATGATGATAAGATTATTTGATAATTAAATCATGTAAAAAAGATTTAAGTGTTTGAAAAAAATTATTATAAATTATGATAATTATTTATATATTATTAAAAGCTTTCAAAAAATGTTATTAATGATAATTGACTTATCCAAAATAATATTGAAGCTTAGAGACCAAGTTTAATTGATAATAACTGTGTTAATTGTCGGATAGGGTGACCTGTACACCGAAAATTGATCGATGTCCAACCAGACTGAACTAGTTAGACTTGATAAGTGTTTATATAGGTTATAAACACTGATGTGGCTATGTTGTAATGTGCCTAGGAAAAGGTTTGACTGTAAATTACAATGATTCGTGTTATAAAATATTGTGCTAATTGTGAGACTGACATTGTTTATTATAGGTTTTACAAACGCAGTTAATTATATTGTGTAGCAGTAATCAACGCGAAAGACAAGTTTCCAAACTCAACTTAAGTTATTAATTTCAAAGCATGATTAGTGAATAATTATTGTTAGTTATTCATATCTATAATGATTATTGTTATTCGCATATAATGCATTTGATTTCCTGTTCTATTAATTGAACTGTGAAATAATTTAAAGTTCTTTTATTCATGAACTGTTTATGAGCCATGTCTTAGCTATGCATTTCGGCTAGACTAATAACTGAAGAATCGTTCAATTATTTGAACTAAGTTGTTATTGAAAGATTTATGCCATTTATTTTGGCTAGATTAATATTGATATTATATATTGAAATCATAGTATTTCTTTGAAAGTAATCCAAACCATATTGTTGTGGTACGGACTCATGAAGTAAGATGAAGATGAACAAATTTTAATGTCAAAAATCGACCTATGCACTATTATTGAGTATTATGCCTAATATAGGGTATAAAGGAGTTGGCCGCTCCAAGTACTTGCAGAAGAGTATAGTTTAGTTTTTATAACTAATTTATATTCTTGTGGTAATTTAGTTTTAATAACTAAATGATTCCTCTATTAGTTCACGATCCTCTGTGATCACTTAGCATGAAATTGTTAGGTTTGTAATATTCATGTGCGCAATCAAATTGCATAAAAGTGCGGAAACGTGTAAAATCAGAGTTTTAAAAAAATTTACAAACCATATACCCGGATCATCCTTTATGCACAATTATTAATTAAACGAAAAGATATGAAGAACAAACATACCCTTGAAGATCCGAGCTTCCTCGGTACAAGTTCACCTCCAATCCTTTTCGCGTTCAACTTGAATCCACCGGGTTTGGTTCCTTCCTTTGATCAACGTTAGCCACCCAAGTGTTTGGCCTCTGAGGTGATCCACCAAGGAATAATAAGAATTCAAGAAAGGGTATTGGCTCAAACCCTAAGCGTACTCTCCAACAAATTGGAATTATTACGTATTAGTAAAAGTCAACAACCACATCCCATAATAAGACTCCTCTTATTTATAGATGTGGGCAACCCACCTATAACAATTAAGGAATTGAGATTTATTTAATTAATTAAATTCTTTTAATTAATTAAGCTCCCTAATCTTATTAGGGATAATTAATTAAACTCCTTTAACTAATTTTTCTTCCTAATCCAATTAGGAATAAATGAGATACTTATATTAAATTAATTCCTAAACTCTTTTAGAAATTAAAATAATAATAATTGTAATAATATTAATAAGACTCCTCTTATTAATTTATATTTAATATTTCTAAAATATTAAATAATAAATATTAAGCTATTTAATTTATTCTATCACCATAGATTAAATTAAATATACTTAACATATTATTACGATTATGCCATTAACTTCTTAAATAATTATTCTTCCTTTTATGGTGTGACCCTTTAGGTTCTCCATATTAAACCTATTGTGAATAAATCAATTAGAACAATTCTAATCTTATTTAAATAAATAAATTAAACAATTAATTTATTTAAATAAATAATATTTATTCTACAATAGGGATAAGCCTCCCTAGCGATCAACGACTTTCCGGATAATATAGATTTCAACATTAATCATAAAAGAACCTTTGAGTAAATAGTTCTTGCATAATTCAATCCTTCCACCATACTGATGTCCCAATTAAATATAAGACATGGAATTACTCGTCAAGTCTTATTTTATTTAATTATATGTATTTCGATCCTTAAATGCATGACTCAAAATAATGCAAATTAGAAACTCCTTTCTAATTTCATTTTGCCTTAACCAAGGACTACTGGGTTGTCATTTATCGAATCACATAGGACATTTCTCTTCTTTATTAGAAGTGGTAGATTCTTTATTGATCATACATTATCTCCATGTACAACTTATTATACCCAAGCATACCCTTTGATATACCCTAAGGGTCTTAAGGAATAAGTCAAAGTATAACTCATCATACACAAGATACTATGATGATCTCAAGTCCAAGGATCACTTGTACTTACTATCACTACTGAAATTCCTATTGACGGAAAGTAAAACTCCATTAGGTATTCCTTAGCGAGCCACGTTCTCATGAACTTATTCTCTAATAAGCACCTACATACTTGCTTTAGTGTCTCCACACAAATGATCATGAGATCAATCATCCTCATCCAATGAGCAAACAACGTATGTACCAATCTATCCGGATTCACTAATCCCCAATTTAGTAATCCAACGATTGGGAACTATTTTAGTTTTAAGCTTTCTAAGAATTTAGATCTCATTAGAATGATCATCATCATTATTCTAAAAGCATTGCTTAAAACTACGGGTTTATCACATATTATAAAACGACATCATGTAGATAATTAAAAGCCTTTAATAAATTAATACTTTTTATTAATAAATGAATAAGATTGTTACAAAGTATATGCTTTATCATCAAACATGATTGGCTTGTGTGCATACTACTTTCAATCTCCCACTTCCACTAAAAGCCAATCGTCATGGTATCTCATACTCTTCTTCTCTAAGTGACGATTATCCTGGCACATTGGATAAGCTTTAGTTAATGGATATGTAATGTTGTTCTTGAGAGTCCACCATCTCTATAGTGATTTCTCATCTTTCAATGATTCTAATAATCAAATGAAAGTGCCACAACACATGTTTAGATCCAAGATGAGACTTAGGAACTATTCCTAGTTTACGTAATGAACTTTTAATCCAAACAATCAACTTGCGACTTCATTTATAGCTATATACTTTGTCTTTATCACTAAACCAAAGAACTCTTTTCTTTGTTTGGAACCTTTCCAATTCAACGCACCTAATTGTTCAAGATAATGCTTTACCTTAAAGTGGATTTTCTGTCGTCTTGATCTGTTTGAAAAACTTGAGTCTGTTAAGCCCTCTAGTTTTAATTAAGACCCACCATGAATATGATCACATCCTTAGTGCCGGTTAATCACTTTAAGATGTTTTTCATTGATTCATAGTGAACTTCTCCATAATATGACTGATCAACATCAGGTCTCGTACATTTCATTGCATGCATGATTGTCACTCATGCGACCTCTCTTTTTAGGAATCTGTGGGGACTATTAAGAGAGATACACTCCATAGCTCATCGACATGAGACATCTCTTGGAGTTTGCCATACTAAACGACTTTAGCATCAAATGAATATACGTTCATTGTGTTAAGTCGAGCATCCTCTTGTATCTATCTATATAGATTTTATCCCCAATTAAGATACTCTTCCCAAACCATTCATGGAGGAATGTTTAGACAACTTTATCTTTTCTGATTGTAGCATTGATAAGTTATTCCTCATCCGTAGTATATCAACATATAGTACTAGGAATGTCACGATGCTCCCACTGACCCTTTTGTACACACTAGGTTCATTCTTATTTTTGATAAAATCAAACTCTTTTGATTGCCTCATCAAAATGAATGTTCCATATTTAAGAAACTTGCTTCAATCCATTTCCCTGAGTGCCTACAACACTTACCTCATCGTATGTAACTGGATCATCATCTTCTATGATGTGTACCTCATCATCATCATCTATGATGAATCCATACCTCTAAAGTATCTTGATACTATTCCAGTTATGATTCTTGTGAGGTACAACAGTTACATCTATAGGTTCCTCTTATTTGACTTATAGTGTTTTGTGGTTCTTGAACTTTTCAAGATCTATTATCCTCCTACTAGCCCCTTTTAATGATAAAAACCTTTATCTTAGAAGGCAGCGTGTTTCGCAACAAACACCTTTTGCTAAGTAGGATTATAGAACATATACCCTAAACTTACTTTAGGATGTCCCACAAATTGTACTTGTCAAATCTTGTCCCAAGCTTATCATTTGAAACCTTTTCACATAAGTTGGACAACCCCTTATCTTAACATACTTAAGATTAGGAATCCTCCCTGTCCATAACTTTTATGGAGTCTTGTGGCCGGATTTTGAGGTTACCATTTCGTAGATATCTGTACCATTTCTAGGACATGATCCTGAAGGATCTTTGGAATGTCGGTAAAATCATGTTGGACCGTACCATGTTCAACAAGGTATGATTTTTCCTTTCAGATACATCAATCAATTATTACGTATCATGAGGTGTCCATTATGAGAAAACCATTTGAGATGATCTAGAAACTTATTGCACAAGTATTTATTCCTTGATCTAATCAAAGAATCTTAATACATTGTCAATTTGTTTCACTTCTGAATTCTTTGAACCTTTCAAATAATTCACACTTGTATTTCAACAAATACACACATTCAACTCTTTGAATGATCATCTCCTTTTCTTATACTAGTTTGTTCAATTTGCAAAATATATTTTTCACGTAAGTCAAGTATACAAAATTTATTAAGTAATATTCAAGTTCTATACAAGACATTATTATTATAAATAGAACAACAATTGTTCTTAATTATAATACCAAAGATTTCATTGTCCAACAATAAAATGGAAATAATGTTTTTAACGAGAACTAAAATACAATAACAACTTATTGACTTAATAGATTTGCCCGTAGGCAATGCTAAACTATAAGTTTCTATGGCTAATGTAGCAACCTTTGCTTCATTTCCCACACATAGGATTACTTATCTATGTTCAGCTTTCCACTTCTGCTTGGTCCCTTCATAAATCTATATTTATGATAACCAAAGTCGGATCCAATACCCAAGTAGAACCTTGACTTAAAGAAAAATTTATTTCAATCATGAACAAAAAGCGTATTATGAACCAAACTTCACTAAGCTTCTTTGGTTAGCCTCTGCAAGATGCTTCTCATGAGTTTCTTTCTAGTGTCCGGGCTTATTGCGGTGGAAGCAAACTCCTTAGCTATCCGTGACGGTTTTGTTCTTATTATCCTTTGTTTATGCCTTTCTATTTACCTTCTTTGAATCGTTCTTCTTTTCAAAAATCCTTTGGCCCCTACCAAGAAGACTTTGTTTTTCTTGGTTGGAAAGTCACTCTCAACATTTTTAACATGTTAAGCAAATCAGCGAGACTGATATCTAGCTTGTTCATATGAAAAATTCACAACAATTGTGAAAGGAGTCCGGGAGTGAGTGCAAGATCAAATCTTGGCTCAACTCTCCATCCATGACAAAACTCGTTGTCTAATTGATCAATCAAATTGATAATGTTAAGGACTTTTATCTGTCTTTATAGTGCCATTGGCCATTCTAGATCGGAAGAGCTCCTTAGATATCGATATCTATCAGTCCTACTTTCTTTACCATCAACTACTTGATGTGCAGGAATATAGTAGGAGCATCCATAGTTTCATCTTGTGGCTGAAGCTCGTTACTCATAGATCACGAACATGATGCATTGAGCCAATCAGGCATCATCTTGCCACTTTCTAAAAGTAGCAATGTCTTCCTCAGAGGCATCGTCTGCAACCATTGCAGGGATAGACGTATTAAGGACATAAGATAACTTTTCAGTCATGAGAACTATTCTCAAATTCTTTAACCAATCCGTTTAATTCGGTCTGGTTAATTTAGCATCTAATATGCTTCGCAGTGATAGTAATTTTAGACATTGTAAAATTCTGTAAATGAATTTGTAATTAACAACATTTTAACATACATTCTTTTATTAATTACCAAAATAATTTAGGTTTTGTTTTAAATTGGTATCTCCCACTATTTTCTTCAAACTATATTACCTCACTTATATAGTTAAAGCAAAATCTAATTAAAGATTTGCTAGTGAGAATAAGGATCCCATTTCAAATGTATATAGCCTTGTGGTGACACAACAAACTATATATAAATAAATAGGTGAGACAACTTTTGTCAATTACATCAACTATGCAACTCCTTTTCTTTTGCCTCTTAGATTATTTTGATCAAGTGGTGGCACATCCTCCTCAAAATTATCCAAGTTAAGTCCGACCTAGCACTCTCTATATATTCAAAAAAGAAAAATATCATCCTTGTGGTGACACAACAAAACATTATTGTTCAATTTTCTTTATAAGCATCAAATGTGATAAATTAACATCTTAAATACTTAATACTTGCCTTGTGGTGACACAACAAACTCATATTAAATATTTAATACTCTATTAATTTTATCATGCTAGAAGGCGACGTTCGATATTCCAAATATCTTTGAATGCTTAGGACTTAATATAAAAATTTGAGGGTTTGTTATTAATTTGTCTCATCTTATTTAGCGCCGCATGCACATATATATATAAAATAATACGTCATATTAATGAACATCTGAAGCATGTTTGCATAATATATAATATATATAGTATAAGCATGCACATATAGAATACTATATTCTACTACGGATTGATTATGGACTTTTATTCTAGTTTGGTTCACTAGAGCCACCAAGTGAACCAAAAGGTCAAACCCTAGGGTGCAAGAAATAATATTTAAATATAACTATTACATTTAAACCCTGGCTCCATTACAAACCTTGGTCTTCAAGCGCTCCTTGTTCCTTGATCTCTAATTCTTCAAAATTAATTCTAACTATTCCTATTATAAAAACTATTTAAAATAAATAGAAACCTTGATCGCCAGTCGAGGGAAGTACATAGGAGGAGATAGAATTTACATTAAGAAAAAATTAGAGAAGGCGAGGTGCAGACCCCATTTAATAAAACCCATACATTCATGCATCCAACTAAAATAAAATCCAATCACATTGGTCAATAGTCCATAATCAATCCCATTTATTATCATACACATCATCATATGCATCAATAAATAACATTCATCTTATGAATAATAAACATTTAATATATATATTGATATCATTTAATGGGCAAATTTAGTTAGTATAAAATCTATTTTTTGAATAAAATAAACTCCTTTATTTAAATCCAAATTTAAATCAAAATAAAACTATTTTATTTTAATTTATCCAATTTTGAATAAAATAAACTATTTTATTTTAATCAAAATCTTTAATCAAAATAAACTCCTTTATTTTAATTAATTATGGAATCCAATTCCATGAAAAAAAAATTTAATTAAAATAAACTCTTTTATTTTAATTAATTATGGAATCCAATTCCATGTATAAAAAAATTATTAAAGGAAATACGAATTCTTTTTTCCTATTCACAAATAAACTCTTTTATTTTGAATAATATGAAATCTTATTTCATATTTAAATAAACTCCTTTATTTAAGGAAATTATGATTCTCTTTCTATTCACAAATAAACTCCTTTATTTTGAATAATATGAAATCTTATTTCATATATAAATAAACTCCTTTATTTAAGGAAAGATGGATTTACTTCCCTATTCATAAATAAACTCCTTTATTTTAGGAAAAATGAAATCCAATTTCAACTCCAATTAGTTATCATGGAATCTAATTTTAAAATTAAAATAAACCTTTTATTTTAATATTAAAATAAACTTTTTATTTAAAATTAAAATAAATTTTATTTTAATTATAAAATTATTAAGAATAATATATATATATATATATTAACCGTATATATTTATATCATATATCAAATATATATAATATATACAAATTTTTTGAATCATGCTTTTGACATCCTTGATTTCCGTGCGCTGGCACCTCCTTTTGGTTTTTTTTTGTTTGTTTTCCGTGCATGTGCTGATCAATGATTACATGATTTCCTTGATTTCCGTGCGGTCCAATAAAACCGTTATTACTTTAATAATTACAGTAATCATTTGAAAAGCATGCCTCACGGAATTAGAAAAAAAAAAAGAGCAGGAATCCTATTCACATCATTATACCAGCGAAAAAAAATTGCCGTTATTTTTTTTTTTATTATTTTTTTAATAAATTTTATACAATAAAATTATGCCCAAAAAAATTATTCTAAACACATATCAATATACATATCAAATTTAAACAATTAATAATTCGCATAAAGGTTTGGCTCTGATGCCACTGTTAGGTTTGTAATATTCATGTGCGCAATCAAATTGCATAAAAGTGCGGAAGCGTGTAAAATCAGAGTTTTAAAAAAATTTACAAACCATATACCCGGATCATCCTTTATGCACAATTATTAATTAAACGAAAAGATATGAAGAACAAACATACCCTTGAAGATCCGAGTTTCCTCAGGTACAAGTTCACCTCCAATCCTTTTCGCGTTCAACTTGAATCCACCGGGTTTGGTTCCTTCATTTGATCAACGTTAGCCACCCAAGTGTTTGGCCTCTAGAGGTGATCCACCAAGGAATAATAAGAATTTAAGAAAGGGGTATTGGCTCAAACCCTAGGCGTACTCTCCAACAAATTGGAATTATTACGTATTAGTAAAAGTCAACAACCACATCCCCATAATAAGACTCCTCTTATTTATAGATGTGGGCAACCCACCTTAACAATTAAGGAATTGGGATTTATTTAATTAATTAAATTCTTTTAATTAATTAAGCTCCCTAATCTTATTAGGGATAATTAATTAAACTCCTTTAACTAATTTTCCTTCCTAATCCAATTAGGAATAAATGAGAGTACTTATATTAAATTAATTCTTAAACTCTTTTAGAAATTAAAATAATAATAATTGTAATAATATTAATAAGACTCCTCTTATTAATTTATATTTAATATTTCTAAAATATTAAATAATAAATATTAAGCTATTTAATTTATTCTATCACCATAGATTAAATTAAATATACTTAACATATTATTACGATTATGCCATTAACTTCTTAAATAATTATTCTTCCTTTTATGGTGTGACCCTTTAGGTTCTCCATATTAAACCGGTTGTGAATAAATCAATTAGAACAATTCTAATCTTATTTAAATAAATAAATTAAACAATTAATTTATTTAAATAAATAATATTTATTCTACAATAGGATAAGCCTCCCTAGCGATCAACGACTTTCCGGATAATATAGATTTCAACATTAATCATTAAAGAACCTTTGAGTAAATAGTTACCGTCAATTCAATCCTTCCACCATACAATGTCCCAATTAAATATAAGACATGGAATTCTTGTCATCAAGTCTTATTTTATTTAATTATATGTTTTTCGATCCTTAAATGCACAACTCCAAATAATGCAAATTAGAAACTCCTTTCTAATTTCATTCTCCTTAACCAAGGACTCTTTGGGTTGTCATTTATCGAATCACATAGGACATTTCTCTTCTTTATTAGAAGTGGTAGATTCTTTATTGATCATACATTATCTCCATGTACAACTTATTATACCCAAGCATACCCTTTGATATCTCCATGTACAATTTAGGTCAGTGCCTACGATTTTGACTTAGCTTGACACGCATTCGTTAAACTGCTTTATATTTTTAATAAGCTTGCTCAACACACTACGATTCTGGCTTCTGTAGACTCCACGATTTTGTACTACCTATCTATTACAACTCATCTGATCATCCTAACAAGATTGATCTTTCTATTACAAGAGATTTTACAAAAAGATAAACATTAAGCTCAAATCAACTTTACAACTTTGATCTTTAATCTAAGCCCTTGCACATATGATCTAATAAGGACTTTACATATTTTGGAAAAACATGTTTATATATATATTCCAACATCAAATTTAAATATGCCAAACCCAACAATCTACCCCTATTTGATGTTAACATAACCAAGTGGATTTTGCATCAATTTCTAATGCAAATGCTTGAAAATAAACATGGCCTAATGATCATTGAGCAATTGAATCTCTAGAAGATAATCATAATTTTATTGATGTTTTAAGAGAGAATTACAGTTCAAAATCAATACATCAAATAAAGACAGAAACTTATCTTCTAGATTTCTTGAACCTTGGAGGATGCGCATGTTCGTATTCCCTCGTTTTCCTGCTAGGTTCATTTCTCCTTGAAATTTCTTCCAACTCATCTTGCTCCAGAGGTTCATTATGATCATGTATGTTCATGAAGATAGGATCGCCAATGGGCATGCTCATACTCGTGAGAGATACTCCTTGCCAATTGAACGAACTGGAATACAGACTTGCCATTAAGATCGGTTGATGTTCAGCTGCTCTTGGAGGCTAAATGTGAGGCTGTTGATTGGTTCTTTGGGAGTGTATGACCTGCTTCCCTTTAATTTTCTCATTATTCCCCCCCTTTATATCAGCATCCAAGGTTCTAATGTCTTGAGACAAGAGATTCATGCCTTGTATAAGTTCATGAATTTGACTACGTGACTGAGCAATGTCTCTCAATTTTCTTGGACTAGAGCATCAGTTTGTGATTTGTGTTTTTGTAGAATGGCCAAGACATCATCCGTCTGTTTCATCTGATTTAAAGAGTATTCTTGGAATTCAGTCAATGATGATCGTAAGCTAGTAAGATTTTCCGTAATGAGATTATTTTGAGCCTCCTAATTCTGCTGAAGAAGGATAACTGCTTCCTTATGCTTCTTGGTAGATTGGAATTGAATTTGATCCCTTTCATTTATTCTTTGGATCATTTCCTTGATGATCTCCCATAGCTTCTTTATGAGCTCAGAACTCAGGTTGCTAGGAAGAGTGTTGACAACATCAATTAAATGGTTTAACCGTTGATGGACGAGCAGAAAGTGAGTTTCCAGATCTTCTTGAATTTATGTGGCCACCTTCTGTGATGCATTATGTAACGTCCCCATATCTATACTCCCACGGTATCCGATATGGTGCTTACTACTAGTCAATGTATATAACGCATTCAAATCTATACGCCCATGGTATCTGATTATATGCTTATATCTAATTGAGTGACTATACGATTATAACCAAATGCAATTTCCATAGATCCAAGATTCACAATATCCCATAGCAGGTAACAATTCTTAGTAGAACTATTGTTGTGTTTGGATACCCTCACTTGGATGTATGAACTATATCTGTGAATAGTATCTATCTATCCAAAATTTAGAGTACCAGTAATAACATAAAAAGTCCATATTACCAATACCCTCACTTAGATATATAGTCTATATCATGCGAATTTACACTATCGTATCGATAGAACATATCTATCTGAAATTCAGAGTATCAACAACAACATGAACAATCCATGTTGTTAATATCCTCACTCAGATAAATAGTTCTCAAGGATCTCAATCTAAATTAAAAATTCTAATTACATCTATATATGTAAAGAAAACACGGTTGGGGAAATAAAAGATTATATATATATATATATATATATCATTAAGGTTCGATTACATGATTCTTCATATAGAATTTATGATTACAAAGTATTACATTCAACTAGACATTAAAATAAACTAATCTAAACAGGGACGCTTCCCTTTATTAACTCTAGAAGTGCCAGGGTTACCATCTAATACTGCAAAGGGAATAATTTGTAAGGGTGAGCTATGACATGCTTAGTAGGTTTTATATTTATAACAATAAATGATTTGAAAAATTATAACAATTCAAAATTTAACTAATAGTTGCTACCATTTTTGGAATTTCTTTTTCAAACATTTCTAAACTTTTTATTTCTGTCAGTCATACAGGCTTAGAAACTTTATTTAGATATGAGATAGGGGATCAACCTATTCAATATCCTAGGAGTATGCATCTCATCCTACTAGTGCTCACATGTACCCAACGTTAATACATTTATTGACCAAACATCGATTTTTTTACGGGATACACAACTTCAGTATAGGATGTCTTACCAAAATAATTTGGTTTGACACAACAGTTTATGCAATAAACAATATCTTATGAATAAATAATTCATTTCTTAGTTATGCTGAAGCTATAACAATAACATTACAATAAGTGATAATTAAAGTTTAGGTTTCGTATATCATATCAAAAGTAATTCAAGATAGGAATCTTGTTTAACGAATACACAGGGTTCGAGAAATTTGCGTAAATAATAATTCCGGCTTAGTAAACTTGTGAAAGTAAATGTGGTTAGAGAACTTGCCTGAGCGTAGATCAGTCAAGCAAAGCTACTCAATTCGTTAATAAACACCTAAGATGTTCATTCATATAAATCTAACACATTAATATTGATAACAATACTCAAATACAAAATTTACATATGTTCGGGTTAAGTTTGATATGGTTTCGGTGTCCAAAGATTTTATCGAGTATTAATAAGTTAATAAATCGACTAAAATTTATTTATAAGCTTTATTATATTTTTATATAATTTAAATATCCATTATAATAATTTTTTAGAAGCTTATAATAATTTTTAATTATTTATTTATCCTTTAAATGATTTTTAAATCATTTATTTCTATTTCTAAATAATTAATATTTACTTAGAATTTTATAAAACCTTTTTACTGCTTTTAAATAATTTCTAACCATTTATTATGATTTTTATATCATTAATATTATTTTTTAATAATTAATTATTATTTATAAGTAATTGTTCTAATTACTTTATAATTAACTTAATTATTAATAATATCCAAATAAAATAAAATATTTATTAAATTTATGTAAAAATATTAAAAGTTAATTATAATAACTTAAAATAATTTTTAAAACTGTTTTATATTTATTTATTAATTATTTCTAATTTTTAGTAATTAATTTCTTAGAAAACAATTACTGTCTGTCGTTAAAGCCCTATAGTGACAGGCAGTGTCGCTATAGGTGTTCTTGAGTTTCTGGGTTTCAGTCGGTCGTGGCTTAGGGACCATTTTGACCTTTATTTATTTTGCTACTGTTGATGATTATGGGTTTAAACAAGTATGGATGTTATAATACTCATACAATAGTATAATATCAGACCAAACTCATACTTTAACCTACATATAACAAGAAGTTATAGAGGCTCAAAGTCATTATCAAAGATGTTTTTGAGTTTCTGGGTAAACCAGAACAGTGGTTATGGTCGGTCAACGGTTTTGTAGCTTCTATATCTTTCAATCTGTGTAATAGATTTGTGTTTTATTTGTTGTAATAGGTAGTCTATATGTCAATATACATATATGTAACACTAATTTGGACCAAGTCTGATTCTAAGGTCTCGATCTATGTTGGTCAAAGTACAACCAAAGGTTATTCTTCATGTTCATCAGTTTTCTGGGTAACCCAGAAAACTTGGTCATGCTCGGTCAATGAATTTTGACCATTAATTCTGGTAATCCTATGAATTTTTTAAGCAATTGAATGTCATAGATAAGTAATATATATGTCAAGGTATTAATTCATTACAAAAAGTCATTATAACATCAAACAGAAAGCAATTAAAAGGCTGGTCAAAGTAGCCGGTTGTTGGGTAAAATCTATATACGCACAACACGCAAGTATACGTGGTCAACAAGTAATAAAGTGATGAGTAGGGTATCGTTCCCACAGAGATCAACTAGTAAGAAACTTAACTTACAATTACCAATTTCCTATTAATCCTAATTTTATTAAACTATTCAACTCAATGATTATAATTAAACTAAATTAAGAAATAAATAAATTACCACAACCCAATCACAAATATCAAAATCTAAAATTTCAAACAATTAATGGAGAATTATACTTATGATTTCACCTTAAGCTTCACTTTGATTTTAACACCTTTATTCCAATTCAATTCACTATCCCAGTTTATTAATCAAGAACACGAATGTAGTATTAACCACCTCTCTATGCACTAATACCGTATTAACTTAAATCCATAATTAAGATAGAAACAAGTTAAACACCTTAATCAACTAACTCACTATATCTCTATATGAATTACAATTAAAGAAGGTTCAAGATTAAGTTCTCTATCCGATTACATCCGATGTCAAGCATATCTCTACCTTAACATTCATTAAGATTCAGCTATTCACAAAAGTCATGAACACATGCTATATTAACTAAGTCTAGATTTGAATATCCTCTCTCGATTCCATACAAATCCACAAAGAATTGATGATCAGAAAATTCATAAATTTAAGCTCAAATTAATATAGATAAACTGGAAATAGATTATTGAACTAAAAATCAAAGTTTACAAAGTCATCGATTCACTCAAAGATCCATCATAAGCCTAAAAAGTGAATTAGTTCATCATAAATGAAATAACTACTGAATAATTCATAGAAAACATTCTTTCAATTACAAATAATAGTCTAAGAAAAAGAATATTGAAAAACACCCTTCACGTAGCCTAGAATTGCAATTTCCTCGAAAATCTCCTCGAAAATCTCCTCGAAATACTCCTCCAACGCTTGCTAAGAAAAACTAGAATTAATCTTCATAATATGTTTTTGTGTATTGTTGAATTCGTTGTTTTTTGATTAAATAGATGTCCAACACACGTTTTCTGATCAAATTCTATCTCTCTAGAGTTCTATTGCTAACCAATATGCTAGAAGTCATGCCCAAGAAGAGTTTCAAGCTTAACAGAAGACTCAGATTTGACACCTTTATACAGCGAAGGTATGTATAGAAAAAGAGTTTATTTTGACGGCTACCATTATGTTAGTTTCTTATGAAGACCCACCGCCCCGGTAGAGGTATACAAGGCAAAAAGGCCCGCCCCGGCGGGGGTCTATTCTGCTGAATGACTTTATGCTGCTTCATGAATTCTTCCAAAACTGCTCCAATTGACTCTAAAGAACTCCAAATGACTCCAAATCTTTGTTAAACACCGCAACAACCATCCTACACATAAAAGAGCACAAAACAAGAAAAAATGAATATGAACACAAGAAAATAGCAACAAATAAGCATGAAATGGACACCGATTCGTGTATATAAAATCCACTTATCAAAATCCCCCAAACTTAAACCGTGCTAGTCCTCGAGCACAAAAAAACTACATGATATGCAATGCAACAAGATGCAATGAATATGATCTAATTTATATTCTTTCAAACCCAACAGTATTGTAGAATCAAGATTATCTCACCAGCCTCAGAGAAAACAAGCAACTCTACAATATTAACTATCACAACCACTGCACAATTCCGTTTTAATCCTCAAATCTTAAACCATCATCATTGGTATAGTGTGCGTGTGTGATCAACATCCATGCCAACTGCTACGGACTTAAATTAAATACATAATCAATTTCTTAGAAGGAATCCTACAGTGCAAACTTAAAAATTCCAAAAATAGACAAGTTCCAACTAAAACTAAGCAATTACTATTTCCAGGGGTTCGCATAGGGTACTTATACTTTATTTATATATAGTTTTTTTTTCACGGGGGCTTTTTTGCTCTTTTCCCGTTTTATTCATTTTTTTTCTTTTTTTTAGATCACGACTGTGTAATGTCCCATTCCATTAGGCTAACAGTGCTACTCTTTAGCAAGCTTTCAACTAACGAC
The DNA here is from genome assembly GCA_020205615.1 of Panax quinquefolius. Classification (NCBI taxonomy): domain Eukaryota; kingdom Viridiplantae; phylum Streptophyta; class Magnoliopsida; order Apiales; family Araliaceae; genus Panax; species Panax quinquefolius. Next base: position 30,800,705 of record CM035168.1, read on the forward strand.
TCCCAGACCATAAAAGACCTTAGGGCGCTAGGTGTAAAGACAATCCCCTCTGGCGTACTTGCTCAAGTAACAAAGGCCCCGAAACAAGACTAGTCACGATATATAGTCTTTTTTTATAATGCTTATATACCCTAATATAATCCCCCAAACTTAGGTTATTGCTTAATTTTCTGCCTTTACTGTCTATCCTTGTCGTTTTCTCAGTTACTCTAGCATCATCCTTTAGAGACTGCTTATGTATTAATTTGAACTGACTAGTCAACAAAGATGTTATTAATCGTGCTAACCTTTTTAAACCAGTTTCAAACGAGTGCAAGATTCGATTCATAACAGAAATTGTATCACAATTCTAATACTCAAAGCTGTGTTGGTTAACTTGTTATCAATCTCATCATTGGCCCACAAATAACATGAACTACAACACTGTTGGACATATGCAAACACAATATTTAACTAATTTTTTTTAATTTTTTTTAAATAAATATGCACTATTTACAAAACTAAAAACAATGCAATGACAAAAATAACCTAAGCTACTATGTATACACCTAAGCTATCATGTAATTCTTCCTAAATTACTATGCAAAACTGGAATTAAAATGAAAAATTTAAACCTAAGTACTACATATGCATGCAAACATGAATGTAAATCTCCCAAACTTAAATAATACAATGTCCTCATTGGATGAATAATCATAATTAAGTACGTGAGAACTTCCCTACTATCGCTTAAATCTGAGAAGGTGGTTGTGGATTTTCTTCATCTGAATCACTTGGTGGAAACCTCAGCATTGGCACGGGCTGCTGATATGGAAATTGGGCCGCTGGGTTGAAACTCTGAAGGGTTGTGTTGAGTGAGGCGAAAGATGCGTTCATAGCATTAAACATGTGATCTTGCTTCAACGCTATTCGCCGCATCTCCCGACGTGCTGGCTTGTTATGCGCATTCATTTGACTTTGAAAATCAAGGAACTGAGGACTGGATAGTGCCTCGGTCTGTGGTACCTGCTCGGCCCTTTGATCTCCCATAGATTCAGCATCATCCTTCGACGTCTCTGTAGCATCAACTTCATCCTCCAAAGCCGATGGAAAAATAAATCCCAGTCCATGAGGATGTGACTCGCCTCCTGCCCATACAGAATACCACACTATCATTCTAGAGTCAAGTAACGCTAGCGGCATTTGTGTGGGCTCATCGTCGGACCATCTCACCCCTGCTTGGCGACACAACCCACATATGAGTGCAAGGCTGCAAGCCGCCCGAAAAATTTCCACGTAAACACCGACGGATGGAGAAACAGATAATGGCCCCGTCGTCGATGATGAAATCTTTCACAATTACGTACAGCAGTAACGCCTTCTCTTTGGTCACGTCCGAGGTGTGTTGGGACGGATACAGTTTAGCGCATAGGAATGCGTACCAGATTTTTCCATACCGACTGAGGTCTTTGCTATGGAACACTGTGCCTCCCTTCTGACCTTTGACCCATGTTGTTCACGGCTTAGTCATTTCCATGAGTATTGCCTCATAGTCTGGATCAGAATCTCATAGATGAGCATATTGGAAGTGGTGAGGTACCTGCAGTTGATAGTACGTGTTTATTGCATCGGCACTAAATGGAACCAAGAGACCCCGCACAAACGCGTTGAATGGAGCTTTATACTTAGCGTTTGCATAAAACTCCTTGACAATGTTGACCACCGCAGGTTCCGGCTCTTCTGTGAATTTTTTCCACCCCTTTTGATAGATTTAAGGCATCATCTACCCATCACTGGGATCTGGTGCCAACCCACGCTCCGGTGTAAGGGCTTTGGTGAGCATGTATTCATACTGGTCGGTGGCGGTGACAGTCATGAATTTCCGGAGATCAATGGTTCGGGTTGGTTGTGAAGGCCTTGAACTCTCTCCCCTTTGGTGTTTTGATGTTGGTTGTGAAGCCATGTGCTCTCTCTTGCTTGTATCGCCGTAGCTTTCCCCCAAACTTATCAATTTAGCCTTCAATTGCTCTCAAGTATCCTCTATGAATGCCCACTTCAATTGGTGTAAGGCATATGGTAGGAGATGTGATAATATATAGAGGTGGGGGAATTAATGGAGTAATGGAAGTAGTGGGGAGTAAAAGTGGTTGTAGTGGGTGGTGGTTAGAGTTATGGTAGATGAGGAATAATTGAAGTGGAAGTTGTAGAAGTTGAGGAGTCTAGCACATATAATTGCCGAGCAATCAGTTGAATTCCAGGACCCCCGCCCCAGTGGGGGGTGTTAAGCTTAGAAAGCCTGCCCCGGCGGGCATGGCTACTGTAATTTGAAGTAAGGGACCCTCGTCTCGGCGGGGGTGCAAGTGAAATGGCCATTTTGACGGCATGGCTTCTAACAATCTCAGAGATCCATCATCACGGGGGTATAATGCTTATTGGCCCTACCGACGCATCATCACTTCTGCTAAATTCCTCTGTTTCTCAACTTTGCTGCATGCTAGGCTACTTCAATGTTCTCTTTTCATCATGCAAGTCATGAGCATGAACGTTAGTGAACATTTTGATAAACTGGAGTATTGTGGAGAGATTAACAAGACTTTTATTATATAATACTGCCTAATAACTTAGTAAAAACTATATTTTATCAATTATGAATGAAAACACAAAAAATAATCTAAAGATTGGGTTGCCTCCCAATTAGCACTTGATTTTAAGTCGTTCAGCCTGACTACTTCCTGAGCTTTCCCGGGAACAATCGCAGCCGTGAGTTGAACAAAAGGACTAATTGACCTGGCTCGAATGTTCGATGCATAATTTGTTAGAGTTTATGCCCTAGAGGCCAATTATTTGATATAATTGCTTAACGTTTTGATATTATATTTGATTGAATAAATGAATGATTTTATTATGGTTTTATTTACTGAGTTATATAAATGTTAACATAATAAAAAAATCCTTAGAATAGTGATACAAATTATATAGTTTCAAGTATGTGACTTGAACATGAGATTATATAATTATAATTAGTATCATTGTTCTTAAATGTCCCTAGTTGAGTATCATTGTTGATGGGACAACAATGATGCATTGAGACTAGTATGTGGATTAACTGATGACCAAATCTCATTGGTCATAAATATATGAGATATTAAGTTAATGCATAGGTACATGTTAGAGAACGATGTACTGGACAGACCCACCATGAGAATTCTATGTGGAGCATTATGCGAATTGTCATTAGAAATTCTCATAGTGACAATGATGTAATGGTCTTCCGACCTGAAATCACTATATTACTACACATGAATTTATGTACTTTGATATCATCAAATGTCACCTTTAATAGGGTGGACTATAAAGGTGATTATTGGGTACATCATGAATCGTGTGAGGAATATGAGTGTTTTAGATGGAATTTAACCCTCCTATTTATTAGGGGTGATATCCATAGGCCTCTTGATTGAGTAGGACTATGAAATGCATGGCCATGCTCAAATAGTGATTTGTTTCATATAGTCTACTCATTGATCAAGAAAACTCAGATTAAATTATGAAGAGTATGACACATTCCATGACTCGAGTTTAATCTAGGATATTAAGGTTAAAAGGATTAAATTACATTGAAACATTGGTCACGAAAAGGTTGTATCGAATCATCGATCTTATTATTACTTGGGTAGCGATGATGCATCACTAGATGCCAGCTCAACGCTTTATAATTTTATAATATGATTTTAAAATTATTGCCAACGTAATAATAACCTATAGGGTCACACACATAGAACGTAATTTAAAATGGAATTAATTTAAATTTCAAGGATTTAAATATATTAATATGATTAATAGTATTTAAATCACGAATTTAAATTAAAAAGGATAATTTATATATATGTATATTAATTAAGTAAGACTTAATTAAGATATATATATATATATATATATATATATATATATATATATATAAAATTCGGATTTTATAAAAATACGTTTTTGATTAATCCTTTTAACTACTATATATATGATATAATAGCCACTTAGGGTAATATTATAACATCATAACCCTAGCCGCTCTCTTAGAGAGACTAGAGAAAGCAGTTCTAAAATCCATTCCTTATGGTGGGTAGTAATGCATGATTCCGCTTTATCGCAGATCGAACGACGGTTCATGCAGGCGTTCGTGTGGATACAAAGAGAGGCGCGATTCGTTTGGATTGCGTTGGAGATTCGAGCGCATCAATTTCAGAAGCATTTTCATATTCGGTATAATTTCTAACCACTGGATTAATTTCTGTTTCACATGGATCCTGTTTTTGAGTTTCAGAAATTGCTTTAAATTGGTTTATTTCCGCTGCGTTTCTGTATCGAAACCCTACATAATTTTCTGGTCGTGCCATCTTTTTACTTTTTCCTTGTATAACTTTGCGTTCTCATAGGCGTGACGGTGAAATTCGTCGAACTCATTCAGTTTAAGTAGTCTCTTTTCCCCGACAGCTGTTTGATCAAAATTGAGTTTTGGTATTGCCCAATAAGCCTTATGCTGTAGCTCGATCGGTAAGTGACAAGCCTTCCTGTACAATAGTTGATAAGGTGACATTCCCAGCGGTGTCTTAAACGTAGTCCGGTATGCCCACAATGCATCATCCAATCAGAGTGACCAATCCTTACAATTCAGATTCACTACTTTCTCTAATATTTTCTTAACTTCTGTGTTTGACACCTCAGCCTGCCCACTGGTTTGGGGCTGATAAGCTGTCACTACCTTGTGGTTGACCCCATACCTAGCCAAAAGTGTTGTGAAAGACTTGTTGCAAAAGTGACTACCTTCGTCACTTACAATTGCTCTTGGCGTGCCAAACCTCGTGAAAATATTTTTCTGTAGGAATTTGAGGACCACCTTGGCATCATTTGATGGTAGTGCGGCAACTTCAACCCACTTTTATACGTAATCAACTGCAAGTAGAATATACTGATTGTTCAAAGACGAAGGGAATGTCCCCATGAAATCGATGCCCCATACATCAAAGATTTCCACTTAAAGAATTGTTTGTAGAGGCATCTCATTTCGTTTCGAAATGTTGCCCACACTTTGACACCTATCACATTCTTTGACAAAATGGTGGGCGTCTTTGAATAGTGTAGGCCAATAGAACCCAGATTGCAACACCTTTGTTGCTGTCCTCTCACTCCCATAATTTCTGTCATATGCAGATGAATGACACTCATGCAAGATGTTCTTCACTTCACTGTAGGGCACAAACCTTCTAATCATTTTGTCGGCGCACTGCTTGAACAAATATGGTTCATCACACATGTACCATTTTACGTCATTAAGAAACTTCTTTTTCTATTGTCTTACGAGATCCAATGGAAGAATGTTGCTCACAAGAAAATTTGCATAATCCGCATACCAAGGAAATTCTGCAGAAATCCCAAATAATTACTCATCTGGGAATGATTCGTTAATTTCACACCTGTCTTCTTTCGATTTCCCTTGGTTTTCCAGCCTAGACAAGTGATCAGCTACTTGATTCTCCATCCCCTTTCTATCCTTTATTTCTAAGTCAAACTCTTGAAGTAGGAGAATCCATCGGATAAGGCGTGGCTTAGAATATTTTTTCGCTATTAGGTACCGAATAGCCGAATGGTCCGTGTAGACTATCACCTTAGTCCCGATCAAGTATGCCCGAAATTTGTCGAACGCATACACTACTGCAAGCAATTCCTTTTCTGTGGTTGTATAATTCATTTGAGTCTCCGTGAGTGTTTTGCTTGCATAGTATATGGAGTGAAACACCTTGTCTCGACGTTGACCCAAAACAGCCCCAACCGCATAGTCGCTTGCATCACACATCAGCTCAAATAACATATTCAAATTCGGTGCGACGATCACGGGGGCTGTAGTCAATTTCTTTTTCAATAACTCAAAAGCTTCCTTACACTTTCCATCAAAATTGAAAATAGCATCCTTCTCTAAAAGACTGCATATCAATTTTTCAATTTTCGAGAAGTCTTTTATGAACCTCCTGTAGAACCCAACATGTCCCAGAAAACTTCTAATACCCTTAACTGAGCTCGGTGGAGGTAGTTTCTCGATTGTTTTCAGCTTTGCTTTGTCAACCTCCAATCCTTGAGCCGATACCAATCCAATAAATAAATAATATTCATGTCCTGCCAATCTGTCCAAAATTTGATCAATAAAGGGCAGCGGAAAATGATCTTTTTGGGTTGCCTTGTTTAACTTCCTATAATCCATGCAAACCCTCCAACCTGTAACTGTTCTTGTCGGTATTAACTCGTTATCCTCATTCTGCACCACAGCCATTCCTCCCTTTTTTAGCATGCACTGGACCGGACTAACCCACTTACTGTCAGAAATTGGGTAGATGATACCGGCATCCAACCACTTCAAAAGGAATTTCCTTCTTCATAACTTCCTTAATAATTGGGTTGAGTCGACGTTGTTGCTCCACGGTCGGTTTTGCATAATCTTCCATCAGAATCTTGTGCGTGCAAAATGAAGGGCTAATTCCCTTTATATCCACAATCGTCCACCTAATCGCTGATTTGTGTTCCCTAAGCACCCTCAACAACTTTTCTTCCTGCAAGTCATTAAGTGCAGCAGAAATAATAACAGGTAAAGAATTTGAATTGACTAAGTACGCATACCTGAGGTATTTAGGGAGTGGCTTAAGTTCCAAAGTTTGTGGCTCCTCCAATGACAGTTTCAGTTTTTCTATGGTTGTCTCATCAGTGTGCAAAGGTTCAAACGGTGCTCTGAATCGGCTAACTCGTGGCAATGAATCTAACATCTGTAAGTAGTCCACAAATTTCGGGTCGTCGAACTCTTCATCCCCTAATAAAGTTTTTTCTAATGGATCGTTGACCAAACTCTTGCCCATATCTTCACTGATTATTTGCTTAATTAAATCCACCCGAAAACATTCTTCCTCATCCGTAGGGAATTTCATGGCCTTGAACACATTAAATTTGATTTCTTGATCTTGGACCCTCATAGTAAGTTCTCTTTTTTGTACGTCTATGAGTGTTCTACCCGTGGCCAAGAAAGGTCTCCTTAGGATAATTGGGATGTTCTTATCCTCCTCAAAATCCAGTATGTCCTCTACTATGCCTCTCGGATATGTGACTGACCTATCCGCCAACTGCAATGAAATATTCGTAGGCTTTGGTGCGGGCAAACCCAATTTTGTGTATACTGACAATGGCATAATGTTCACACTCGCCCCCAAATCACATAAACATTTGTTAAAAGACATGTTCCCGATTGTGCATGGGATAGTGAAACTCCCCGGGTCCTTAAGTTTTGGTGGTAATTTCTGCTGTAACACTGTACTACACTCCTCTGTTAGTGCCACTGTTTCAAAGTCTTTCCATTTCTTCTTCCTTGAAAGAATTCCTTTCATGAATTTTGTATAACTCGGCATCTGCTCTAGGGCTTCTGCAAACGGAATGTTAATCTAAAGTTTCTTGAAAACTTCCAAAAACTTAGCGAACTGCTTATCTAATTTCTATTTTTGAGCCCTATACTGAAACGGAGGTGGAGGATAGGCAACTGGTCCGTTAACTAGTTTGCTCTTTTCCACTTGCTTTTTGTCCCCCTGCTTGACCTCAACTGCTGTATTTTCTCTCTCTGTTTTAACCTCCTTTGTAACTGAAATTTCTGTTTCTTGACCCTCAAGCTGTTTTCCACTTCTCAACATAATAGCCTGACATTATTCATGATTACCCTTTGGATTTCTCTCGGTGTCACTTGGTAACGTTCCTTGAGGTCTATTATTCAATGCTAACGCAATCTGTCCTATCTGATTCTCTAAATTCTTAATAGCCATCTCTTGTGATTTTATTGCCATTGATTGATTTTTGATAGCCACCTCATTTCTTGTGATGTATTTTGTCACCAATTCCTCTAGATCTGATTTACTTTCTTGATGTTGAGCTTGTTGTTGATGGTTTTGAAATCATGGAGGATATGATGGTATTGGAGCTTGTTGATGCTGGGTATTGCTCCATGAAAAGTTCGGATGATTCCTATTCCCTTGATTATACGCATTCTGGTATGTATTCTGTGGAATTCTATTATATTTGCCCACGAATTGCACGGAGGCTGGATTAATTGGGCATTGATCCGTAGGATGCTCTCCCGCGCACAACTCACATATAATTTCCACTTGCAGTGCCTGTTGTGCTTGTACCCCTGTCATAGAATCCAACTTATTTGAAAGTGCTGAAATTTGCGATTGTATTTCCGTCACACCATCTACTTCTAACACTCCCGCGGCCTTTGCTCGAGTTATTCTTCCCGTGGGACATTGGAAGTTGTTAGTTGCCATAGTCTCTATTAATTCGTAGGCCTCCTCATAACTCTTGGCCATAAACACTCCACCCGACGCTGCATCAATACTGGTTCTGAGGTTTCCATTCAATCCGTTGTAAAACGTGTTCATTTGCAACCACTTCGGCAACCCCTGATGTGGACGCTTTCGGAGAAATTCTTTGTACCTTTCCCATGCCTCATACAGTGACTCCCCGTGTTGCTGTTCAAACATCGTTATCTCATTCCTCATTTTTGCAGTTTTCGCCGGTGGGAAGAATTTGGCGAGGAATTTCTGAGCTAGGTCTTCCCACGTAGTGATTGATCCCAATAGTAGAGAGTGTAACCAACTCTTCGCCTTGTCTCGTAAAGTGAATGGGAACAAGCAAAGTCTCACTGCATCGTTCGACACCCCCATTGTACCTATAGGTGTCGCAAATCTCCAGTAAGCTGACTAGATGTTCATCCGGATCGTCATTTGCCAATCCCCCAAACTGAACTAAATTCTAAATCATTTGAATCATCCCAGGCTTGATTTCAAATGTATTTGCAGCTATTGCAGGCCTGATGATTCTTGAATGCAGTTCAGTCAAATTGGGTGTGGCAAAATCCCTTAACACTTTGTGATCTTCGGCTGCCATTTCCTCTTCTTTCTCAGATGTTTCAAATTCTTGCCTCGTTTCCTTGATCCACTTACTTAACCTCTGGAACCTTTTCTCAATGTCGTCCTCAAAAGGCAGCAACTCTAGATTTTTGGACCGAGTTTTCATAAACTGCTTTAAACATCTGAAATAAGAGGAACAAAACAAAAAATAAAAATGTCTAATAAAACTGGATTAATTAAACTGATATTGTAAAAATATTAAGATCTATACTAAATTGTTTCGCAACAACGGCGCAAAAAACTTGTTGGGTAAAATCTATATACGCACAACACGCAAGTATACGTGGTCAACAAGTAATAAAGTGATCAGTAAAGTATCGTTCCCACAGAGATCAACTAGTAAGAAACTTAACTTACAATTACCAATTTCTTATTAATCCTAATTTTATTAAAATATTCAATTCAATGATTATAATTAAAGAAACAAAATTAAGAAATAAATAAATTACCACAACCCAATCACAAATATCAAAATCTGGAATTTCAAACAATTAATAGAGAATTAGACTTATGATTTCACCTTAAGCTTCACTCTGATTTTAACACCTTTATTCCAATTCAATTCACTATCCCAGTTTATTAATCACGAACACGAATGTAGTATTAACCACCTCTCTATGCACTAATACCGTATTAACTTAAATCCATAATTAAGATAGAAACAAGTTAAACACCTTAATCAACTAACTCACTATATCTCTATATGAATTACAATTAAAGAAGGTTCAAGATTAAGTTCTCTATCCGATTACATCCGATGTCAAGCATATCTCTACCTTAACATTCATTAAGATTCAGCTATTCACAAAAGTCATGAACACATGCTATATTAACTAAGTCTAGATTTGAATATCCTCTCTCGATTCCATACAAATCCACAAAGAATTGTTGATCAGGCAATTCATAGATTCAAGTTCAAATTAATATAGATACACTGGAAATAGATTATTGAACTGAAAATCAAAGTTTACAAAATCATCAATTCACTCAAAGATCCATCATAAGCCTAAAAAGTGAATTAGTTCATCATAAATGAAATAACTACTGAATAATTCATAGAAAACATTCTTTCAATTACAAATAATAGTCTAAGAAGAAGAATATTGAAAAACACCCTTCACGTAGCCTAGAATTACAATTTCCTCAAAAATCTCCTCGAAATACTCCTCTAACGCTTGCTAAGAAAAACTGGAATTAATCTTCGTAATATGTTTTTGTGTATTGTTGAATTCGTTGTTTTTTGAGTAAATAGATGTCCAACACACGTTTTTCTGATCAAATTCTATCTCTCTAGAGTTCTATTGCTAACCAATATGCTAGAAGTCACCCAAGAAGAGTTTCAAGCTTAACATAAGACTCAGGATTCGACACCTTATCGCCTCAAGCTGGGTGTGTATGTTAAAAGAGTTTACCATTGCCGCAATTACCATTATGTTAGTTTCTTATGAAGACCCCCGCCCTTTGAGAGAGAGGTATACAAGGCAAAAGGTCATTTCATTGCCAGGGGTCTATTCTCATTGAATGACTTTATCTTTGCTTTCATGAATTCTTCCAAAACTGCTCCAATTGACTCTAAAGAACTCCAAATGACTCCAAATCTTTGTTAAACACCGCAACAACCATCCTACACATAAAAGAACACAAAACAAGAAAAAACGAATATGAACACAAGAAAATAGCAACAAATAAGCATGAAATGGACACCGATTCGTGTATATAAAATCCACTTATCACCGGTTCAACTTGTTCTTGAGTTTTCTAGGTAACCCAGAAAACAGAACTTCATGATCGGTCAACCAGTTTTGACCACCTATATCTTGCAATATATGGTTCTAATGAACCTTTTTTCTTTTCCAAATTAAAGACCTCATGTCATACTACAATTAACACACAAATAATAGACCTAACTATTACCATACACAGATCTACAGGCTCTGACATTCGACTGTTAGACCTGTTTTTCCAAAATTTTCGGATTGCTTAAAACACTTATTTATGGCATTCAGATGTTATGAAAACATGGTCTATCAACTTAGCATACTTTCTAACATGTTATTACATATATCTAACCATCAAAACAAAAAATTGAATAAAGCATCAAAGATCTAGCTATAAATTAGGGTTTGCACCTTTCTTGCTTGATTTTTGATTTCTGGCTATTGAATCTGTTGTTGCTATCACCAGAGCCTGTATAGGCTGGTTTTACGAGTGTATTGGCTTATAATTTTCATGGGTTTGCTCTGAGCTAGGATTTCCTTTTATAGAATTTTCTAACTTGGCTTTTTGGTCATTTTTCCACCTTCTTGCCTCCTAAAAGATCTGATCTATGACTATGGTGGTTCTTGGGAGTTTGAAAGTAGGTCATGTGATGTTTTGGAACTTATGTGGATGACTCTCAACCTACTTATAAGCTAGCTAATCAAATTAGTAGCTTAATTATGCCCTAATCCTCATTAACCTTGATTAGAGTTTTGTTTTTCATGATTAGGATTGCTTAATGATGTTTATTAGTACCTAATTGAAGTTTAGTAATCATGATTAGGTGTAGGATAACCAAATTAGGGTTTGGTCTAGCTAATTAGGGTTAAGGTTTACAATTTAGGTTTAGGGTATGTAATATAGGGTTAGGATTTGTAATCTAGGGTTCCTAACTTAGATTTTCCATAAATCCTAATAAGCACGTCAAAGCGTTTTGTCAATGTAAGCACGACAAAGAAACTTGTCAAAACAAATATACCGAAAAGTCCAGGGGCGGACCTACATTAGGGTAGGGGGGGCACCTGACCCCCCTGAATTTTCAGGGGGTCAGGGGGTCATATTAGGAAGAAAAAAATAAGAGGGTCATATTAGAAAAAAAGAAGGTCTAAAGTGAATATATATACTAAGTAACATGACCCCATTGATATATATTATATATATATACTAAGTCAGTAGAGTAGCAGACACTAGACAGTAAATCAGCAATCCCTAATTCCCAAATCGCACTAAGTCATTAACCCAACTTTTGTATTCTTCTATCTAGCTTTTCTGTTTTTCGGCAACTGCAAGTGGCAACAGAGAGATCATAGTAGAGCTGTAAGACTGTAACAAAGCAAAAAGCGAATCAAGACACCAACAAAGCAACACCGCTTGACCTCAAGCATCAATCAAAAATTTTAAAGTATATTTTAATTTTAGTTTTTTAATTTCATAAATTTAATAATTGTTTTAGGAATTTTTGAAATTGTTTATGAATTTTTCTTGTTTGTACTTTTATAAAATTAGGGCTTTTTACTTCTTAAAGCAACACTACAACAATGAAGAGAACTCCATCAAAAAAAAGTTCTTCAAGTATGTGTTTCTAATCTATTTTTACATTCTTTAAATTTTATAATTTATTTCGTAATGTTACTTGTTACTTGTTAGTGGTTTAATTGAGATCTTTTATTGTTGGTGCTAACTGCTAATTACAGTACTTGACTATTCATATTGTATATTGATTTGTTTTGATGTTGAATTAGTTTTTAAATATTTATTGATTGTCAAGCATGGACATACGTAATTGAGTTATAACAACTAAACATATAAAATTTGAATCTATTCATGAAAATGTCCATGCCGAAGGGACTAGTGACGAACATGTCACTGCTGATATTCACCAAGAAACTCACCCGCAAAGTGTTAACCTCCAAACCCAAGTACTGTAATCATTGCCCAAAATATCTACTTCCAAAACCCATACACACCAGATCTCCTTCCCTTAATATTGAGGGGGATCCCGGTAAAAGACCACCAATAAGTTCTTATCCTACTAGTGAAAGAGAGAATTTTTGAAGAAATTATTTACTTAGGGGCCCGACTCAACCAATAGCTCACAAATTTCCAGATACACTAATTAGTGGGATTGCTCGTAAATTCAACAAGAATTGGTACAAAAAATATCAAAGTTGGTTGGAATATAGTTTGAGTGAAGATGCTCTATTTTGTTTATGTTGTTACCTATTTAAAATTAATCATGGTAACCAAGGCGGTGGGGATGCATTTGTTGGCGAGGGATTTAGAAATTAGAAGAAAATGGACAGATTGGAAATACATGTTGGAGATCATGGTAGTGTTCATCAGAAATGTGAACAAGCTTGTCGTGATTTATTGAATCAACCTCAACACATATATATCAATCTTGCTAACATAACTGAGCAACAAAGGATCGATTACCGTCTTCGATTGCTCGCATCAGTTAAATGTATTAGGTTTTTTTTAAAAGAAGGATTGCCTTTTCGTGGTCACGATGAGTCAGAGGGTTCAAGAAAACGAGGGATATTTATTTCTCAACTAGAGTTTCTTTCGGAAAACAATGATGATGTGCAAAAGTTGTTCTAAAAAATGCTCCAGAGAATCATAAATTGATTGCACACTCAATTCAAAAAGATATTTGTAGAGCCGCTGCATTTTTGACTACACAAGCTATCATTAAAGAAATTGGGGATGGGTTTTTTTCTTTGTTGGTTGATGAGGCTCGTGATACATCAATCAAAAAACAAATGGCAGTGGTTTTACGATATGTAGATAGGTATGGTTGTATAATTGAGCGATTTCTTGCCATTATTCATGTTCCTGAAACTTCTGCTTTGACACTAAAAGCTGCTATTGATCAACTTTTTTCTAAACATAGATTGAGCATATCACGTCTGCATTGTCAAGGTTATGATGGAGCTAGCAATATGTCAGGGAAGTTTAAAGGTCTTAAGAGTTTAATATTATCTGAAAATCCATGTGCTTTCTATATTCATTATTTTGCACATCAACTTCAGTTGACACTTGTTGCAGTTGCTAAGAAACATAAGTCATTATGTTCTTTCTTTGATTATCTTGGAATGTTAGCAAATGTTGTTGGGGCTTCTTGCAAACGAAAAGAAATTCTTCGATTGAAGTAATTTCAAAAAGTAGCTGAAGGAGTTGCTAGTGGCGAAATCAAGAGTGGACGAGGTTTGAATCAAGAAACAACAATAAAACGACCTGGAGAAATGCGTTGGAGTTCACATTTTAAAATAATTTTGAGTGTTATTACCTTGTTTTCTCCAATAATGGATGTGCTCGAGTTTGTAGCAGATGATGTCGAAGGGGAGAAAAGTATAGAAGCTAGTACACTTTTGAAATTCATGCATGATTTTGAGTTTGTGTTCTTGTTACACTTATTGAAAGGAGTCATTGGAATTACAAATGACTTATCACAAGCCTTACAGAGGAAAGATCAAGACATCGTCAACGCAATCGCTCTTGTCAATGTAACGAAGCAACGATTACAATGCATGAGAGAAAACTGGGATGATTTGTTAGCGGAAACTTGTGAATATTGTGCATTACATAACATAGTTATCCCGAGGATGGAGGATATTTTTGTGTTTCCAGGAAGACCACGACGCAATATTGAAGAAATCACAAACCTTCATCGCTTTAGGGTTCAATTATTTTTTACAGTGATTGATAGTCAACTTGGGGAGTTGAATGACCGTTTTGATAACACAAATACATAATTACTTTCAAGTATAGCATGTCTTGACCCACGTGACTCTTTCTCGGCATTTGATAATAAAAAATTAATTGAATTTGCAAAACTTTACCCTTCAGAATTTGATGAAATGGAACTTTTGGCGCTTGATGGTCAACTCCAAAATTATTTTGTGGATATGAGAAACGATTCCAATTTTTTGAGTATAAAAGGAATTGCTAAATTGGCTCAAATGTTGGTTCAGAAAAGAAAGGATGATGTGTATCCCAAAGTCTATTTGTTGCTGAAATTGGCTCTGCTTTTGCCCGTTGCTACTGCAACTGTTGAAAGGACATTTTTAGCCTTGAATATCGTGAAGAATGAACTTCGTAAACAAATGGGAGATGAATGGATGAATGATTGTTTAGTAACATACATTGAGCATGATATTTTTGTAACTATTAAAAATGAGACTATCATGCAACAATTTCAAGCAATGAAACCTCGAAAAATGTTATTATAAACAATATTTGAGGATTGTTTAGTTTTGTATGTTATTTTATGAAATTTTTATTCGTAAGAAATTTTTTTTCTGAGTTTGACCCCACTGAACTATCGGTTTGGATTCGCCCCTGGAAAAGTCTATTTTCGGAAGAAAATATTTAAGCACTAGGTTACAAGCAGGTTAATTTTTGGATGAAAATTTATTTGACCTAATTTATTAAACAGATTATATATTAACACATAACACTTTTAGAACAGATAGATTTTATTAATAAAACTGAATTTACATATCTGAGTCTTATTAGGGTTTTGGGTTTTACACGTTAGACAACTCAGTTTTGGTAGGAAGTACTGAGAGAAGCTTAAGTATTTTCTGAGTGTTTGAAAGAGAGGCTCTTGAATTTTATTCTTGCAGATTTGAGAGAGCAAGAGCAAGAATGAAATAATTGTTGTTTGAGGAAGAAGGAACATCAGGATGAATTGAAGGAGTAGAGGTTTGATTTATAGGAGAGGAGGCTGCTGTATCAAGTTGGGTAGGTGACTCCATGATTTGGGTAGGAACGACGGTTGTGGTGTAATGTTTTGCAATTATCATGGAGTTTGAAGGTGGTACTAAGATGAAGTTTGGTGCATTTGGTTCATCATTTACAAAGTGTTGGGATTCTATAGCTAGAAATTGGTTTAGTGGGCGAGAGATAACCTCGATCCATCTAGGCAAGTCATCAAATTTATGGAAATTTGGTGAATGAGAGTGATTTATCTTGAAGCTTAAAGGAATGAAATATACCCTTTTCTCATGGGAAAAAGAGGAATGATTTGTGATCAACTTTTGAGCAAAGTGGAGGTTTCTTGGGAATCCCTGGGCAAGCACAGATACTACAGGATATTCTTTGAATTCCTAGAACATATGATCCCAAGAACGTAGAATTAGAGCTCTGTGAATGGCATCATGGGTAGATAAGAAAACATCCAGTTATAATTGATGCTCCTTTCTTCATTTCTACATTTAACAATAATTTTAACCTCTTCCACTTCTTCTTCATCATCAAGAACCTCTAAGATTTCTTGAGGGGCAGAGGGGGCTCCATGATGAGATTCTAATTCCTTCCCCTCAGCTGGAGCACTGGTTGGCTCAGAGACCTTGAAAAGCTCCCCCTCAATGTGAGCGTCTCTTTGATCAACATCCTCTTGTTGATCCTCTTTAATATTCAAACATGTTTGGTCAGATGCAGTGTAATAACCCAATATTTTTAATATAATTAAATAAGAATTTTTGAGTATAATTTTATTTTATATAAAGGTGGGAATATGTGCAAAGTAAAGTATATGTATATATGTGATAAATAAAATTTATTTATTACATGAATAATTGTAAATAATTTCTTTTTAAGAATTATTGATCATTATAGATTATATTCTTATAATAAATTAATAAAAGTATTTTCTATTTATTTTCCATGAAAATATGATTATTATATATATGGTATGATTATTAGGATTATTATGATAAGTATTTTATTATATTAGTTAAGTTAATTATTTTAACTTAATTAATGATGGTATATATATGAAGGTTATGTGGATATGGACTCAAAACCCTAATTTTGGTTTTTGAATAAGGAATGAGAATAATAATATAATATTATTTATATTTCAGTGCTATAAACAATCATGATATGTGTGTAATGTTAATTTGTGGAACAGTTATAGTGAAATAGTACAAAACCCTAACATTACTGATAAACTCTAGTACATAAGCCAATTACGACTGTAAGATTTGTTAAGTTGTTGTGTTATGTAATTAATGACAATTATTATAGATTTAATGTTAATTAGGTAAACTCTAATTAATATTTAGAAACCCTAATTACTAATATTGAACCCTAATTGCTAAGTTATAAATCCTAATTATTAATTTAGCAAGCTTAATGGTAATAAGTAAATTATAAAGCCTAATTTACAAGTCCTAAGTGATTAAGAAACCTAATTTAATTAGGGAACCCTAATTCACATTTTTAGAAACTAAAATTTACATTTTAGCTCTAATTACAAAATCCTAGAAAATGAGCTTATGAAGCCTTAGGGTTAAACCCTAAGGGTTAGAGTGAGTTGCAAAGTTTGTCACTAAAAGTAAAAGCTAAATAACATAAATACCCTTCTTGTATTATTTAATAGATAACTTGTATAGGTTGCTATAACTTTAGTTGTTGAACAACTCTAACCTAGCCATGTGGCTATAAATCAAATATCTCAGCCATCTTGCATCACAAATACATTGTATTCATGTATTATAAATAGATTGAGAGAGAGAAAATTTCATATTTTTAGCCCATTTGCTCACATACACACATCCAACACCCTCTCTCTAGACTCACGAAATAACTAAGTAAACCAGTCCCATATCAAGTTCTAAGCTCAACAAGATCAGATCAAGAACCCTAGATTCAAGCTTTGTGCAAAAGAGGTATAAACCTAACCCTAGAAATCTGATCTTAAATACTATGTTAGAAGTTATGATTTTGTGTTTTAACATGCTGTATATTGTGTTACTATGTGATTTGGGTTGCTAGATAGTAGATCCATATCATTTATATGCTCGAAATAGAAGTTTTAAAAAATCTGGAAAAGTTTGAAAATGTTGTCTAACAACGAATGTCAGACCTAATAGATTTCAATATGTTTATGTTTTTGTTTGTTTAAGGGTTGATATTTGTAGTATGCTATGAGATCCGTGTTTTGGAACTAGAATTAGGGTCAAATGTTGTGTAGATTTCATGTTATTGTTGGTCAAACTCAGTTGACCGAGCATAACTGGGCAATTTTGGGTAACCTAGAAACTGCCCAGAAGCGTCTGACAACGTATTTGTAGTCTCTGATCTTGCAGGTGTTTTGTGATATGAGTTTGTTGTTGCAACCATGTTGTAGTATGTTAGGTTAACTTTAGATCCATGCTTTTAGAATCACTAAACATCAAATAGGCTGAATGTAATGGTTGGTCAAACCAGGCAGAACGATCATGAACCCAGAAAACTGATGAACATGTCTTCTAAAATGGTTTGACGGGATTATATCTCCTGATTCTGTTGTTGTTATACTGTTTTTATGTAATAGATCCCTTCCTTTACATGTTGGCTACACACTAGAACCTTTAAATCATAAAAACAATACACAAAAAATGAGTAATGGAAGCCCAAAGTAGGCCTCACGAACTGTTCTTCATTTTTGGGTAACCCAGAAAATGAAGAACAACTCTGACAGCTTGTTCCAGGCCGTATAACTTACTCGTTTGTTATGATCTGACCCAGATGTTAGTTGATACTTGCAGTGTTACATTAACACTACAAGATCCATGTTATAGATTGCCCATAAACAATTTACACAACGAATTACACTTGGTCAAAGTAGGTCACTCAATAACTGTCTATGGATGTTCTTGGTGATCAAGAACACCTAAGGCGACACTTACTGTCGCTAAAGGCTATAGCGACAAACTTATTAATTTTAATTATATTAATTTCTAAAAATCATTTAAAAATAGAAAATAATTTTTGAAAATTTCAATATTAGTTTTAAAATTTATTTTAAGTTATAAAAACTTAACTTTTTATAATTTGGCATATTTTCCATAAATATTAATAATTATTTGAATATTATAGATATTTAATTTATTTAATAAATGCATTAAATAAATTAATTAAAAATGATTTTATTATATTAAAAATCATTTTAAATAATAATAAGGTATTTAAAAATATTTTAAGTTATAAATCAGTAACTTTTAATATTTTAAAGCAAAATTCATTAATTAATTAATATTAATGATATTATATTTATTTATTAATTATATTAAATAAATTTATTTAAAAACGATTTTAATATTATAAAAATCATTTTAAATGAAAATAAAGAATTTAAAGATATTCTAAGTTATAAAATATAACTTTTAATATTTTAAGGTAAATTTCATTAATTATTTAATATTAATGATATTAGATTTATTTAATAATTATATAAAATAAATAGTTTAAAAATGATTTTATTGATTTAAAATCATTTAAAAAGGATCTAAACTATTTAAAATATTTGAATTTATTATAAATGACTTTTAATATTTTAGTGAATAATACCTTAATATTTAAATATTAATGGTAATTATTTAAGAATGATTTTAATTATTTTAAAAATTATTTAAGGGTAATAATAATACTTTAAAAATATTTTGAGTTATTATAAATAACTTTAACTCAAAATATTTTAGCAATGGTTTCATTAATATTTGGATATTATTTAAATATTAGTGATAATAGAATTATTTAATATTTAAATCATTTAAGAATGATTCTAGTGTTTGAAAATCATGATAAATTATAATAATTTTTTAAAAATTATTATAAGTCATTTATAAATAATATGATTGATGTTTAAATTATCTAGAATAATATTTAAGATACAGATTAGAGTTTTATTAACAATAAACTCAATAATTACCCGATAAAGTTGCCGGTGCACTAAAATGTTTCCGAAATTGATTCGAACCTATATAGGTTGACTGTATAAGTGTCTGTTTGTGTCTTAATGACCCATAAACATATGTGACAGTGTAATTAGGTTATGTGTTGACAGCAAATAGCAGTACTATGTGTTACAATATATTATTCTAATCGAAAGAACAATCGTATGAATGATAGGTCATTGAATTAAAGATAGAACTAAGTTGTGTAAGCAGCAGATCTGGCAAGTATCTGAACCATACTTTTATTATGCAAGTATCCTAACCTTTGCATTTACTTTATGCAATGGACATGAGTAAGAAAGTTTCAGAATTATATTATCATTATGCCAGATTATTAAATCTATTGTTATGGATTATGTATTCAAATATTCGTATTCATACAAGTTATCAAACTTTATTCGTTCATTGTTTATCATTACAGTATTACTGTAAGATTCAGATATATATATATATATATATATATATATATATTGTTCGTTAATTTCTAAGTATGGTTATACAAGTGTCCTCAGTTGGATAATTATTGTACATGTTGATATATACTTGTTACTTTCCAGTATGTATACCTTAATTAAAAGTCGTCTAAGCTATTTGACTCGGCTAGACACAGATTTAAAAATATCGTTGAACATGATAGAACCTTATTGATATCCAACCAAATTGTTTTGGTTCTGATTCAGGCTAAGTATGAACATCCCGAATCTGGGAAACTTTTGTTCGCCTAAGGCAGATAAGATGAACGAGAATATCATTCTGGTATGTAGTATTGATTAATACAGGGCATAACAGGATGATCACCCCCCGTGCCTGTAAGTTATGACGGTTTACAGATAAAGTTTTGTTTAACCTTTTTGAAAACTAAAAACTATGTTCATAGTCTGTCGACTGCTCTCTATTTATAGTCAGTACGTAGTTTCAAAAATTTGAAATAGAATTGATATGTTGATTGGAATTGTTTCAACTTACTTCACAACTGTTGATTCATTGCAGAAGTTCCCTTCACTAAAAACATTTAATTCTTTCAGCTAACTTTTATTGACTATTATTACTTGCTGGGCAATCAAATGCTCATCCTGGCTTAATTTAAATGTTTCCGATTAAGTATGATCAACCTGAAGGCTCTGCCAGGAACAAAGGGAAAGGAAAGCTAACAGAATAAGTTTGTGTTATTTTATGTAATAGCTAGACTTAAATAAGATGATGATATTTATTATCTATCATGTAATAAATGTATTAAAGGTCGCGTACCTGGGATTTAGATAACTCTGATATGTAAATTAAGTTTGATATTTATGACATTATTATTATTATTCTGCTCAAAGAAATGGTATCGTGAAGCACTGAATTCGGGTTTCAAGAACTTGAATTTGGGGGTGTCCCAGGTTGGTATCAAAGCTTTAGGGTTAGAAACCTTTGGTGGGGGTAGACCTTAGGCTATAACCTTAGGGCAGAGGGAAACATTGAAAGTACAAATAACTCATATAGAGTTTAAAAGGAGATGAGTTAACTAAATTCATCGTAAAACAAAATAAAAATAACCTATATAAAACTATTATTTGCTGTGTATATATTATATACTAATCAAGATAATTTATGTGTAGATGTCAGGAGGAAAAGGATTAGGATACCCTCAGATCGTAAAAGAGGAATCAATCTCCATAATCGAGCCAACATCAAAGCCAATAGCTAAAATAGAGGCTCACGTTAAAGGTAACTTTGATGAGGTCATTTTGGAAAATATAGTACAGGACCCAGAAATGGAGGAACTAACAGATAGTGATTCAGACACCGAAGTTGGAGCTGATCAATCATCAACCGAAGTGCAAAATCTGAGGAACAAGGTTTGTTCTCTGGAAAAGTTGTGGGAAATAGAAATGCTACTAAATAGTTAATTGCGAAAGGCATTAATCAAAACGATGGAAGAACAAGATAAGCATAAAATCCAAATTAATCAGATGGGAGCCAAAAGAAACATATCGTGTACAACTCCAAGCAAGAAAGGGAAAAGAAAGATGAATGACCGTGACTTAGGAAATTCCGATAATAACCAAGAGAATGCTAACAAAATAGAAAAGTGTACAAACTGTGACAAGAAACACGAAGACGTATGCAGGAAAGGGAAAAAGATATGTTACATTTGTGGACATGAGGGACATATCTCTCATTATTATCCCGACTTTAAGCTAGGTGAATGTTTTATTTGTAGATTGGAAGGTCATCGAGCGAAAGGTTGTCCAGAATCAGGAAAAAACATAGTGAATAAGTAGTATAAGGACGGCTAGAATATGTGTGTTCGATGTGGTATATATGATAAGTATGCCTGTGTAATGTAATATTTTCACTATTTGTATAAGTTGTAGTAGCGAATCCCAAATTTTGTTGTCACAAAGGGATATCAGATGTTTAAAGCAGTATGTGCTATGCTATATACTATGAATTAGTCAAATGAATATGAATCTATGTATGATTAATGAAACATGTTTAATATATTAAACTTATACAATAAGGTTTAGAATGTAAGTGAATAAAATATAGATTATGTTTTATTTAACCAGATAATGCCGCCAAGACGTTAAACTCAAAACCAAAGGGCAGAAGAGTATGTCAACAATGCTGGAGGACAACAACCAGACCTGATGCAGAATTTTGCGAACATGGTAGCTCAAGCCATGCAGAATGGAATGCCAGCCTCGGGAAATCAGCCAGACAATCAATTTGCGAACTTCAAAGATTTTAAGGCTGTAGGACCTCCAGAATTTAGAGGTACCATTGACCCGATAGAAGCCCAAACTTGGGTTAAGGAAATAGAAAAAGCGTTTGTAGTCGCTAGGGCAGCTGAGGGGAAAAAGACAACTTTTGCCACCTATATGATGAAAGGAGCCTAAAACCCTGGCTCTATAATAAGGTGGCGGTGTTACATATCAATACTTTAGCAACACTCTTAGAAATGGCTATCATAGCTAAAGGGGGAAGTGAGACCATGAGCCTTTATAATAGGGAGAGAAAGAATAAGGGTGAGGGAGGTGGGAAGGTAGAAGTAGTAGTGGTAGTGGGAATGCAAAAAGAAAGGGGATCAATTTTGGGAATATCCAGGTCAAGCAGGAAGATGTGATGAAGCAAGCTGTGAAGTGTAAGAATTGTGGGAAGAATCATTTGGGTGAGTGTCTTAAGGGTAAGTTTGTGTGCTACAAGTCTGGGCAGGAGGGACATATCTCTCCTAACTGCCCCATTCCTAGGATGAGCAATGGATGATTTCTGTGTGGATCAATGAAACATAAGGTAAAGGTGTGACGCCCCCAAAATAGGTATACATCACCCATCTTGAGTCGTCAAATACATGGTACAGAATACAAATACAAACTTAATTATACAACCGTCGTGTAATATACGACAAAACATAGCTGATATTTTAAACAGGAATATTGCCTTCTAGACAATATCCACTCTCAAATAGAGTCCTCATTACATTTATTGTCACACTATTTTATAGAATAGCGAGGACTACTAATACACCATCTCGGATCATCACTCTGTTCCCCGACTAGTCCCAGCTACCTTCTCATTTCCTGAAGAGAAAAATGAAAGCAAAAGGGTGAGCTCAACTAGCCCAGTAAGAAATATTATGACTAAGATAATGCAGGATAAATTATCATTAGACTTTAACGATGTTAAACTGATAAAATATAATAGACATCAAGTTTAACTGCAGCGGAATAAGCAATCCATTAGAAGAGTCAAGTATAGCATGATATCTACAATCTTCTATGATTTAAAATGTTTTCATCAATTTTTATTGCTGAGACTAAGCTTAATAAATAAACCACATCATCGAATCATCCCTGCACTACAGGCCAAGGATTTTCATTAAATCATCAATGGTCATGACTATACCGAATAATCCCTGGTCATAATCATACCAAAAACTGTCCATCAATGCACTACAAGCCACTGAGGACTTTTACCACATCATTTATAACATTACAGGTTATGATTATACCGAATGATCCCTGGTCATAATCATACCGAGTCCATCTATGCACGTAAGCCAAAGATGACTTTCATAACAAAATAAGCATGAGGATGATGACAATGACATAATAATTCAATAAAACAAGTTCAAGAATAAATTTGAATGATTTATAAGTTAATTTATCCTGAAATCAATAACGTCCAAATTGTCAACATGATATTGCTTTGTGGAGTAAAATTCAAGAATGCTCAGAAGAATATTTCCATGAAAAGATACTGGATGAAGCGCAAATATCAAGGATATTCTACTAATTTCATGGAGTATAGAAGTCAAAACTTTAACCAACTGAGTATAATAGAATATATGAAACTGCAAATGGATTTTCGCCCGCCATGCGGTAATCCACGTAGACAGATCATTTCCATAATTTAATAAGGAATGAATACGAAGGATCATTCACCATGCATGTGATAATCCACATAGACAGGTTATTCCAATAGAATAATAAAGAATGGAATAACAGAAGAATTCACCAGGCATGTGATAGACCGCACAGACAGGTTATTCCCAACCTAATAATAAAGCATGGAACTAGGTCATGCGTAATCCGTACAGACATTATATTCCAACATAATAATAAAGAATGGAACCAGGTCATGCGTAATCCGCACAAACAGGATATTCCAACAGAATAATAAAGAATGGAATAACAATAGAATTCACCAGGCATGCGATAGAATCCATACATGACGTGTTATTCCAATGTAATAATAAAGAATGGAATAACAAAAGAATTTCACCATGTATGCGGTACTTCGCATAGACAAGTTATTCCAATATAATAGTAAAGAATGAAATAACAACCCTTACGAGTATTGAAAGAAAATAACTCTCTTCATGAATACGAAAGAATAATACCCCTTACCTTAGAAGAAACTGGATATTGGAATAGTGAGGTAGCAGACTTCTCTTCTTCTTTCTCTCTATAATTTCTCTCTATAATAATTGCTCTAAAGCTTTAGTGAATTGGTGAGAAATGAAGGAAGAATGAACTTCTATTTATAGGAAAATATAGTTTCGATAATTGCACGTTTTGGGGATCGAAATATTACAGTACAATACCTTCAACTTTTCTTTTATTTTTAATTTAGTCCTGCAAGTATTATCAAACTCGCACCACCTCCCCTAATAGTAAATCATGTGAATTAATAGTTCATTCATGTGACTCAATAGTATAATCATGTGAAAAAACTAATTATAGTATAATACCATTAACTATACCTCCATCTTTAATTTAGTCATGCAAGTATTATCAAGCTTGCACCAACTCCCCTAATAATACATGAATGTGAATAAATAGTACACACATGTGAACAAATAGTTATATGTATGTGAATTAAAAGCAATTAATTGCTCATTTATTCGATTAATTACCCGATAACTTCCAGACATCAATTATTATCGAAATAAATGCCGATTTCCACTAACACTAATAATTCTCACATAATGGAACTATCAATTTCATCTTTAATCAACACGAACTTATTCATCATTAATATTATAGTTCAGAATATTTAACAACCAGGTCGTTCCCATGAAAGAGGGGGTTTCCCAATAAGGATTTCTCCCTTTTGGCGCGCAATTAGGTGACGAAACCTCTCCTTGACAGAACTTCTAGACATTGTCAATATTGAAAATAATAATATGAACAACTTTGTCGTCTCAATTATTGATTTAATAATATATCATATTATGAAGATGATACTATGATAATAACTTAATCAATAGTATGAGAGATATGATGCAGCAATTACTGTAGCAATAATTGAGTATAACTGAGTGACTTCTCACGTAAGCATCAATAATCAATATCGTGTGCTACTATGCAACCACACGTATTACTGTACTTTTACTACCTGGTAGTTCAACAGTTTAACGGTAAAACTTCCGCTGTTATTTTTATAAAAAGATAATTATATCGTTTTCTAACTACGATAATACTTCGGTTGTGGGGTCCACCAATGATTGTGCCGTCGTACGAATATTCCCTGTTAAAACGAATTTTCCCGACCAATCGAATATTATGTAACCACTTTCTTACTTTGAAAACTTTTTAAATATTACCCACAACTATAACATTATATTATATCCACACCATAATATTCAAAACTATATTTCGAGAGAAATTAATCTTTATTCATAAAAGTTGGGGTCTTACAACCTCCCCTTCTTATAAAATTTCATCCTCGAAATTAGGGTGCGTACCCGGTATGTCGAAGAGGTGGGGATACCTTGATTTCATTTCAGATTCTAACTCCCAGGTCACTTCCTCAACATCGTGGTTTCTCCACAAAACTTTGGCTTGAGGTATAACTTTAGAGCGTAGAATATGATCCTTCTTATCCAAGATTTTAACAGGTACCTCTTCATACGTTTAATCTTTTGCTATCTCGTTCTGTTCTAATTCAATAATGTGGTTCTTGTCTTTCACATATTTACGTAACGTAGATATATGAAAAACGTTATGAACACGAGACATACTTGGCGGTAAAACGAGTCTATAGGCCACAGTTCCTACTCGATCGAGGATTAAAAATGGGTCAATGAATCGAGGATTGAGCTTTCCTCTCTTTCCAAATCTTGTAACTACTCTCCATGGAGCAACACGTAACAACACATGATCTCCAATATTGAATTCCACGTCTTTTCGATAAAGATTAACATAACTCTTTTGTCGATCTTGTGAGGTTTTTATACGTTGTCGGATCGTTTGAATCTTTTCCGTAGTCATACATACCAACTCCGGTCCCAACAACGTTGCTTCACCCACCTCATCCCAGCATACTAGAGAACGAGACTTTCTTCTATACAATGTCTCAAATGGAGCCATGCCAATACTTGCTTGATAACTGTTGTTGTAGGAAAACTCCACCAATGGTAAGAACTTGTCCCAACTTCCCTTGAAGTCAAGGACACAGAGTCTTAATAAATCTTTAAGAGTTTGAATAGTCCTTTCTGACTGCCCATCCATTTGAGGATGATATGCCGAACTAAATCTAAAATCCGTGCCCATAGATTTTTGCAAACTAACCCAAAATCTTGAAGTGAATCTTGGGTCTCAATCAGAAACTATGGATATTGGCATACCATGCAATCTTACAATCTCGTTTATATACATACTAGCAAGATGTTCAAGTGTATAAGTTTCTCGTATCGGTAAGAAATGAGCAGACTTAGTCAATCTATAACAATGTCCTAATTCGCATTTATGCCTTGAGAAACCTTGGGAAGACCAGTAACGAAATTCATGGTAATGTGCTCCCACTTCCATTCTGGAATTTCAAGTGGTTGCAATGGACCTTTCGGCAGTTGATGCTCCGCCTTGACTCGTTGACAAGTTAGAAACCTTGAGATAAACACCGCTATCTCTCTCTTTATATTCCTCCACCAAAATGTATGTCGGAGATCACGATACATTTTGGTACTCCCAAGATGGATTGCAAACGGTGTGTTGTGCGCCTTCATCATGATTTTATACTTCAAGTCAGAATCGTTAGGAACACAAAGTCTGGAGTTGACTCAATGTATTCATTCTTCATCGATTCTTGCTTCTGGAACAGCACCTTCTTGCACTTTCTTCTTTATATGCATCAGCTCCAGGTCAGTAATTTGAGCAGCTTTAACTTTAACGATTAAAGTTGGTTCTAATCGTATATTCGCCATCATCACATGGGTCCCTAGAGTCTTTAACTCTATCTCCATCCTTTATAAGTTATACAAAATGGGTCTTTGCATTAACAATATTGCACTCGTACCTGTATATAATCGTTTACTCAATGCGTCAGCTACTACATTCATTTTTCTAGGATGGTATTGGATGGTATGATCATAATCTTTCAAAAGCTCAAGCCATCATCGTTGTCGCATGTTGAGTTCCTTTTGAGTGAAGAAATATTTGAGGCTTTTATGATCCGTATAGATCTCCACCTTCCCTCCATACAAGTAATGCCTCCAAATCTTAAGCACAAAAACGACTGCTGCCAACTCTAGATCATGAGTAGGATAATTCCTCTCATATTATTTGAGTTATCGAGAGGAATAGGCTATGACTTTCCCATGTTGCATGAGAACACATCCTAACCCTTTGCCTGAAGCATCACTGTAGATGACAAATTCCGACGAGCCAGATGGTATTGTCAGAATAGGTGCTGAAATGAGTCTTCTCTTGAGTTCTTGAAAACTCTTCTCACATTCCTCGCTCCAACCGGACTTTGTATCTTTTCGAGTTAGCTACGTTAATGGAGTAGAGATTCGAGAAAACCCTTCTACGAATCTCTGATAATAACAAGCTAAGCCGAGAAAGCTACGTACTTCGGTCACTAACTTAGGTTGCTCCCAGCTTTGAATTGCTCCAATCTTTGTCGGGTCAATAGATATTCCATGATTTGATATCACGTGCCCAAGGAATGCAACTTCTTCAAGCCAGAACTTACATTTCTTTAGCTTGGCATATAGCTTGTTTTCACGAAGCTTTTGGAGTATCAGCCTTAAGTGTTGCTCATGGTCTTCACAGGTTTTGGAGTATATGAGGATGTCATCAATAAAGACGACAACAAAGTGATACAAATATTCCTTGAATACTTGGTTCATCATGTCCATGAAGGCAGCAGGAGCATTAGTCAATCCAAAAGACATGATTAGGAATTCATAATGCCCGTAACGAGTTCTGAAAGCAGTCTTTGGAATGTCATCAGTTTTAATCTTCAACTGATGATATCCGAAATGAAGATCAATCTTTGAAAAGAATTTGGCTCCTTGCAACTAGTCAAATAGGTCATCAATGCGAGGCAACGGGGACCTATTTTTGATGGTGACATGATTCAACTCCTGATAATCAATACAAAGTCGTATACTTCCATCTTTCTTCTTCACTAATAGAACAGGAGCACCCCAAGGAGACGTACTAGGACGAATGAAACCGATGCCTAACAATTCCAGTAGTTGGGTTTTTAGGTCCTGAAGTTCAATAGGAGCCATTCAATATGGGGCGTTGGAAATGGGTTTTGTACCGAATTCAAGGTCGATACAAAATTCAATTTCACGCTCTGGGGGTAGGCCATGAAGTTCTTTAGGAAATACGTCAGGAAATTTATTAACAATAGAAATATCCTTCAAATTTGAGGTATTTTTATTTAAATCCGTGACATGGTCTAAGAAAGCTTGACATCCGTTTTTTCAATAAACGAATAGCTTTATGGCTTGATATGACAGTGATTGATTTTAGCGGTTTGGTTGCTTGAATTCGCATAATAGGTTGGTTAGGAATATAAAAGCTAACAACCTTACGAAAACAATCGATTTTAGCGTGATGAGTAGATAACCAATCAATCCCTAAAATCACATCAAATGCAAGTATTTTCAAAGAAATAAGATCGACGAATAACGTGCGTTCTGATTTGAATCAAACAAGACTTATAAACCGTGGATGTAATGAAGGTTTCTCCAACGAAGTTTCAACAGATAAGTCAAAGTCTAATTTCTATGGAGTCAAATTTAAACGTTGAGCGCAAGTAGGAGAAATAAAGGAATGGGTAGAATCGATATCAAATAATTTATAAACTTCGCTAAAGTTTATGATTAGCTTACCTGTTATCACCTCGTTCGGATTCCTCACTTTTTAGGAGGTCACGACAAACTCTCTCCCTTGAACTACCGATTTTGTCTTATCTTGGACACCCTTTGATGCCTCCATCCCAGCTGGACTTGACTTTGGTGCATGACAAAATTGAGTTAGGTGACCTTCTTTTCCATAATTGTAAAATGCTTTGGACTACATCGTGCAGTTTGGAATTATGTGTCCTCCCCCTCCACATTTGTAACATACGACCGGCGGTCATTCTCCTTCCTTAATAATAGGTACTGGTGCTGACGTCATTCCATCATTATTGAATCTCCTCTTCTTGAAATGTCCACTCTTATTGTCATGGCCATGATTACCACCGAAGTGATTACCATTTCTGGCATGTTGATTCCCTCCACGTTTGTTGTCACCGCTTCGATGACTGCTACCATTAGTATTATCGACTTGCTGGCTGCTCTCTCTTAGTTGGGTTGACTCATTATCGCGCTCCAATAACTGAGCCCTATTCACAACATTTGAATACAAACACAGTTTATGAGAGATAAGGTATTGACATATCTCGGGTTCAAACCTCTTATAAACATCCGTGTCATTCTCTCCTCATTATCAGTGAAGTGGGACGCAAATCGAGACAACTCGGCAAACTTAGCTTCGCACTGCGCCACAGTTATATTTTTTTGCTCAAGCTTGATGAACTCTACCTCCTTCATGTGACAAATACTTTAAGGAAAGTACTTGTCATTGAACAACTCTCGGAACTTCTCCCAAGACATTTTGAGTGCGGCAGGTTGAGTACGCTTTACAGATTCCCACCAGTAATTTGCCTCTACTCGCAACATGAAGGTGGCAAAGGGAACCTTGTGCTCCTCGGAGCATCCCAAGACATCAAATATCTTGTTGATCTGCTTTATCCACGTCTCCGCCTTAAGTAGTTTTGGCTCTCCAAAAAACTCCGGTGGTCCCCGCCTCGACTTTGCTTAGCGGTGGTGTCAAGAGAGTTGTCGATGTTTCCACCGCATTTTGGACAGAGCCGCCCTTGCACAGTGTTGCATGAATTGCATAAAACCTCTGAACATCCCATCGTTCATCATTTGATCGTTGTTGTTTACCTGAGGATTATTGTCTTCCTGTTACACATTATCCTGGGTATTAATCTGTGGTAACTCAACGGTCTCATGTGCTTCATTGCTTATCTCAACATTTTCGAATGCCATTTTCAAATACTGCCACAAAACAAGGGTTAATTAACATATCACATTTTATCCCTATACTCTGACCAACCAATTAAATATCAAATGAACTTAGGTAGGTCATACTAGAGAAGGAATTCCCAGTCTCTCTCCTCCGAGTTCTTGTCTCACATCTCAGCCAGGGATCATATCCCTAAGCTTTTATACCAAATGTGACGCCCCCAAAATAGGTATACATCACCCATCTTGAGTCACCAAATACATGGTACAGCATACAAATACAATCTTAATTATACAACCGTCGTGTAATATACGACAAAACATAGCTGAGATTTTAAACAGGAATATTGCCTTCTAGACAATATCCACTCTCAAATAGAGTCCTCATTACATTTATTGTCACACTATTTTATTGAATAGTGAGGACTACTAATACACCATCTCGGATCATCACTCCGTTCCCCGACTATTCCCGGCTACGTTCTCATTTCCTGAAGAGAACAATGAAAGCAAAAGGGTGAGCTCAACTAGCCCAGTAAGAAATATTATGACTAAGATAATGCAGGATAAATTATCATTACTCTTCAACGATGTTAAACTGATAAAATATAATAGACATCAAGTTTAACTGCAGCGGAATAAGCAATCCATTAGAAGAGTCAAGTAGAGCATAATATCTACTATCTTCTATGATTTAAAATGTTTTCATTAATTTTATTCTTTGAGACTCGACAATAAATAAACCACATCATCGAATCATCCCTGCACTACGGGCCAAGGATAATCATTAAATCATCAATGGTCATGACTATACCGAATAATCCCCGGTCATAATCATACCAAAAACTGTCCATCAATGCACTACAACCCACTGAGGACTTTTACCACATCATTTATAACATTACAGGTTATGATTATACCGAATGATCCATGGTCATAATCATACCGAGTCCATCTATGCACGTAAGCCAAAGATGATTTTCATCACAAAATAAGCATGAGGATGATGACAATGACATAATAATTCATTAAAACAAGTTCAAGAATAAATTTGAAAGATTTATAAGTTAATTTATCCTGAAATCAATAACGTCCAAATTGTCAACATAATATTGCTTTGTGGAGTAAAATTCAAGAATGCTCAGAAGAATATTTCCATGAAAAGATATCTTTGGATGAAGCACAAATATCAAGGATATTCTACTAATTTCATGGAGTATAGAAGTCAAAACTTTAACCAACGAGAGTATAATAGAATATATGAAATCGCAAATTGATTTTACGTGCCATGCGGTAATCCACGTAGATGCATCATTTCCATAATTTAATAAGGAATGAATACGAAGGATCATTCACCATGCATGTGATAATCCACATGAGCGAGTTATTCCAACGAATAATAAAGAATGGAATAACGTAAGAATTCACCACCATGTGATAGACCGCATGCATGAGTTATTCCAAACCGAATAATAAAGCATGGAACTAGGTCATGCGTAATCTGCACAGACATGATATTCCAACAGAATAATAAAGAATGGAACCAGATCATGCGCAATCAATCACGATGCGGGATATTCCAATGAATAATAAAGAATGGAATAACAATAGAATTCACCAGGCATGCGATAGATCCATGCATGCATGTTATTCCAATGTAATAATAAAGAATGGAATAACAGAAGAATTTCACCATGTATGCGGTACTTCGCATAGACAAGTTATTCCAACATAATAGTAAAGAATTGAATAACAACCCTTACGAGTATTGAAAGAAAATAACTCTCTTCATGAATACGAAAGAATAATACCCCTTACCTTAGAAGAAACTGGATATTGGAATCGTGAGGTAGTAGACTTCTCTTCTTCTTTCTCTCTATAATTTCTCTCTATAATAATTGCTCTAAAGCTTTAGTGAATTGGTGAGAAATGAAGGAAGAATGAGCTTCTATTTATAGGAAAATATAGTTTCGATAATTGCACGTTTTGGGACTCAAAATATTACAGTACAATACCTTCAACTTTTCTTTCATTTTTAATTTAGTCCTACAAGTATTATCAAACTTGCACCACCTCCCCTAATAGTAAATCATGTGAATTAATAGTTCATTCATGTTACTCAATAGTATAATCTTGTGAAAAAAACTAATTATAGTATAGTACCTTCAACTATACCTCCATCTTTAATTTTGTCATGCAAGTATTATTAATCTTGCACCAACTCCCCTAATAGTACATGAATGTGGATCAATAGTACACACACATGAACAAATAGTTATATGCATGTGAATTAATAGAAATTAATTGCTCATTAATCCGATTAATTACCCGATAACTTCCAGACATCAATTATTATTGAAATAAATGCCGATTTCCACTAAAACTAATAATTCCCACACAATGGAACTATCAATTTCATTTTTAATCAACACGAACTTATTCATCATTAATATTATAATTCATAATATTTAACAACCAAGTTGTTCCCAGGAAAGAGGGGGCTTTCCAATAAGGATTTCTCACTATTGGCGCGCAATTAGGTGACCAAACCTCTCCTTGACAGAACTTCTAGACATTGTCAATATTGCAAATAATAATATGAATAACTTTATCGTCTCAATTATTGATTTAATAATATATCATATTATGCACCGACATCTTTGTGACAATAATCGAATCAATAATATGAGAGATATGATGCAAAGAATTATTGTAGCAATAATTGAGTATAACCGAGTGACTTCTCACGTAAGCATCAATAATCAATATCGTGTGTACTACTCTGCAACAACGCAGACATCGTATTTTTACTACCGTAGTTCAATGGTTTAATAGTAAAAACTTCCGTAGTTATTTTTATAAAAGATAATTATTTCATTTTCTAACTAACTACGACAATACTTCCGTTGTTGGGTCCACTTAATGATTGTCTTGGTCGTCATTTAATATTCCCTGTTAAAACGAATATTCTCCCACCAATCAAATATTATATAACCACTTGTTTACTTTGCAAAATTTGTAAATATTACCCACAACTATAACATTATATTATATCCACACCATTATATTTAAAAATATATTTCGAGAGAAATTAATCTTTATTCATAAAAGTTGGGGTCTTACAAAAGGACTGTCCGAAAAGGAGAAGGGATATAAGAAACATGAATGTGGGGAAGGGCAGCGGAACACTGGTGATAACGGGACCAACTTCAACAAAATCAACCGCAAGAGTCTTCAACATGACAGTTCAGGATACTGTAGCAGCCGGAGATGGAACTCCAGGTATTATTCGTATGAATTTTATTTTCATATATATGATTTTTCTTAAATATAGTAAATTATGTTATAATGAAATTTTGAAGGAGAAATTTGAGTTCTGTTAGAAATCAAATTTCCGTATAATCAGATAGACAAGCTTTATGTTGAATAGTTAAAGATCAGTCTGATCGAATCTGATTGAGATCTACTGGAAATGATTGTGTATGCTATTTGCCCTAGTATCTATAAGTTGTGAAACAGTGATTTCGGGGACGGAATCCTTATAAGGGAGGGTGAATGTAATAACCCAATATTTTTAATATAATTAAATAAGAAATTTTGCGTATAATTTTTTTATATAAATGTGGGAATATGTGCAAAGTAAAGTAAATGTATATATTGTTAGGTTTGTAATATTCAAGAACGCAATCAAATTGCATAAATAAGCGGAAGCGAGATAAAAATCAGAGTTTAAAAAATTTTACAAACCATAAACCCAGATCACCCTTTATGCACAATTATTAATTAAACGAAAAGATAAAGAATAAAATCATACCCTTGAAGATCGAGCTTCCTCAGGTACAAGTTCACCTCCAATCCTTTTCGCATTCAACTTGAATCCACCGGGTTTGGTTCCTTCCTTTGATCAACGTTAGCCACCCATGTGTTTGGCCTCTAGAGGTGATCCACCAAGGAAGAATAGGAATTCAAGAAGAAGGGGTATTGGCCCAAACCCTAGTTTTTCCTATCTCTATAGAAAAAGGGCGTACTCTCCAACAAATTGGAATTATGTCGTATGTTGTAAAAGTCAACAACCCCCATCACCCATAATAAGACTCCTCTTATTTATAGATGTGGGCAACCCACCTTAACAATTAAGGAATTGGGATTTATTTAATTAATTAAATTCTTTTAATTAATTAAGCTCCCTAATCTTATTAGGGATAATTAATTAAACTCCTTTACCTAATTTTTCTTCCTAATCCAATTAGGAATAAATGAGAGTACTTATATTAAATTAATTCCTAAACTCTTTTAGAAATTAAAATAATAATAATTGTAATAATATTAATAAGACTCCTCTTATTAATTTATATTTAATATTTCTAAAATATTAAATAATAAATATTAAGCTATTTAATTTATTCTATCACCATAGATTAAATTAAATATATATAACATATTATTACGATTATGCCATTAACTTCTTAAATAATTATTCTTCCTTTTATGGTGTGACCCTTTAGGTTCTCCATATTATTAACCTATTTGTGAATAAATCAATTAGAACAATTCTAATCTTATTTAAATAAATAAATTAGACAATTAATTTATTTAAATAAATAATATTTATTCTACAATAGGGATAAGCCTCCTAGCGATCAACGACTTTCCGATAATATAGATTTTAACATTAATCATAAAAGAACCTTTGAGTAAATAGTTGCCGTACAATTCAATCCTTCCACCATACAATGTCCCAATTAAATATAAGACATGGAATTTTTGTCAAGTCTTATTTTATTTAATTATATGTATTTCGATCCTTAAATGCACTGACTCAAATAATGCAAATTAGAAACTCCTTTCTAATTTCATTCTCGCTTAACCAAGGACTCTTGGGTTGTCATTTATCGAATCACATAGGACATTTCTCTTCTTTTATTAGAAGTGGTAGATTCTTTATTGATCATACATTATCTCCATGTACAACTTATTATACCCAAGCATACCCTTTGATATACCCTAAGGGTCTTAAGGAATAAGTCAAAGTATAACTCATCATACACACAAGATACTATGATGATCTCAAGTCCAAGGATTACTTGTACTACTATCACTACAGAAATTCCTATTGACAGCAAATAAAACTCCATTAGGTATTCCTTAGCGAGCCAACGCTCAAAGAACTTATTCTCTAATAAGCACCTACATACTTACTTTAGTGTCTCCACACAAATGATCATGAGATCAATCATCCTCATCCAATGAGCAAGCAATGTATGTACCAATCTATCCTGGATTCACTAATCCCCAATTTAGTAATCTAATGATTGGGAACTATTTTAGTTTTAAGCTTTCTAAGAATTTAGATCTCATTAGAATGATCATCATCATTATTCTAAAAGCATTGCTTAAAACTATGGGTTTATCACATATTATAAAACAAAGATCATGTAGATAATTAAAAGCCTTTAATAAATTAATACTTTTTATTAATAAATGAATAAGATTGTTACAAAGTATATGCTTTATCATCAAACATGATTGGCTTGTGTGCATACTACTTTCAATCTCCCACTTGCAATAAAGCCAATCGTCATGGTAACTCATACTCTTCTTCTCTAAGTGACGATTATCCTGCTGTTGGATAAGCTTTAGTTAATGGATATGTAATGTTGTTCATGAGAGTCCACTATCTCTATAGTGATTTCCCATCTTTCAGTGATTCCTATAATCAAATGAAAGTGCCACAACATATGTTTAGATCCAAGATGAGACTTAGGAACTATTCCTAGTTCTGTAATGACCTTTTAATCCAAACAATCAACTTGCAGCTTCATTTATAGCTATATACTTTGTCTTTATCACTAAACCAGCAACTCTTTGCTGTTTGGAACCTTTCCAATTCACTGCACCACTGATCATGGTAACACTTTACCTTAAAGTGAATTTTCTGTCGTCTTGGTCTGTCTGAAAAACTTGAGTCTGTTAAGCCCTCTAGTTTTAATTCAGACCCACCATAAATATGATCACATCCTTAGTACCAGTAAAGTACTTTAAGATGTTTTTCACTGTCTCACAATGAACTTCTCCAGAATATGACTGATCAACATCAAGTCTCGTACATTTCATTGCATACATGATAGTTACTCATGCGATCTCTCTTTTTGGAGTCTATGGGGATTATTAAGAGAGATACACTCCATGGCTCATCAACATGAGACATCTCTTGGAGTTTGCCATGCTAAACGACTTTAGCATCAAATGAATATACGTTCCTTGGGTTAAGTCGAGCATCCCGTCAGATTATCTATCTTTATAGATTTTATCCCCAATTAAGATACTCTTCCCAAATCATATGTGGAGGAATGTTTAGACAACTTTATCTTTACTGATTGTAGCATTGGTATGTCATTCCTTATCCGTAGTATATCAACATATAATACTAGAAATTTCACGACGCTCCCAATCGACCTTTTTGTACACACTAGAACTCTTACCTCATCATATGTAACTCGGATCATCATCTTCTATGATGCGTACCTCATCATCATCATCCATGATGAATCCATACCTCCTAGGTATCTTGATACTATTCCGTTTATGATTCTGTTGTGGTACAATAGGTCTATCTACGTGTTCCTCTTTTTTAACTTATAGTGTTTTGTGGATCATGAACTCTTCAAGATCTATAATCCTCCCACTAGCCCTTCAATGATAAACACCTTTATCTTAGAAGGCAGCGTGTTTCGTAACAAACACCTTTTGCTAAGTAGAATTATAGAACATATACCCTAAACTTACTTTAGGATGTCCCACAAATCGACACTTATAAAATCTTGTCCCAAGCTTATCCTTTGAAACCTTTTCACATAAGTTGGACAACCCCTTATCTTAACATACTTAAGATTAGGAATCCTCCCTGTCCATAACTTTTATGGAGTCTTGGGGCTGGATTTTGAGGTTACCTTTTAAAGTAGATATACGACCATTTCTAGGACATGACCCTAGAAGAATACTAGAATGCTTGGTAAAAATCATTATGGACCGCACTATGTCCAACAAGGTACGATTTTTCCTTTCGGATACATCAATCAATTATTACGTATCATGAGATGTCCATTATGAGAAAAACCATTTGAGATGATCTAGAAAATTATCACAAGTATTTATTCCTTGATCTAATCAAAGAATCTTAATACTTTGCCAATTTGTTTCACTTTTGAATTCTTTGAACCTTTCAAATAATTCACACTTGTATTTCAAAGAAATACACACATTCAACTCTTTGAATGATCATCTCCTTTTCTTATACTAGTTTATTCAATTTACAAAATAATTTTTCACGTAAGTCAAGTATACAAAATCCATTAAGTAATCTTTTCGGTTCTATACTTAAAACATTATTATTATAAATAGAACAACAATTGTTCTTAATTATAATACCAAAATTTTATTGTCCAACAATAAAATGGAAATAATGTTTCTAACAAGTAATCGGAATACAATAACAACTTATTGACTTAATAGATTTGCTTCAGTAGGCATTGCTAAACTATAAGTTTCTATGGCTAATATGGCAACCTTTGCTACATTTCCCGCACATAGGATTACTTATATTTGTTTAGCTTTCTACTTCTTCTTGGTCCATTCATAAATCTATATTTATGATAACCAAAGTCGATATCCAATATCCAAGTAGAACCTTGACTTAAAGAAAAATTTATTTTAAATCATGAACAAATTTGTATTTGTAACCGAAACTTCACTAAGCTTCTTTGGTTAGCCTCTGCAAGATGCTTCTCGCAGCTTTCTTTCCAAAGTCCAGCGTATTGCGGTGGAAGCAAACTCCTTTGCTATCCGTGATCGCTTTTGTTCTTATTATCCTTTGTTTATGCCTTTCTATTTACCTTCTTTGAATCGTTCTTCTTTTCGTAAGATCCTTTGGCCTCTACCAAGAAGACTTGATCTTTCTTGGTTGGAAAGTGACTCTCAACATTTTTCAATATGTTAAGCAAATCAGCGAGGCTGATATCTAGCTTGTTCATATGAAAAATTCACAACAATTGTGAAAGGAGTCCGGGAGTGAGTGCAAGATCAAATCTTGGCTCAACTCTCCATCCATGACAAAACCAGTTGTCATAATTGATCAATCAAATTGATTATGTTAAGAACTTTTTGTCTGTACTATAGTGCCATTGGCCATTCTAGATCGGAAGAGCTCCTTAGATATCTGATATCTATCAGTCCTACTTTCCTCACCATCAACTACTTGATGTGCAGGAATATAGTAGGAGCATCCATAGTTTCATCTTGCCGACGTGCAAGCTCATTACTCATGGATGCGAGCATGGTGCATTGATCCAATCATGCATCATCTTGCCACTTTCTAAAAGTAGCAATCTCTTCCTCGAGGCATTATGCGCAACCATTGCGAGGATAGGCGTATATGACATAAGATAGCTTTTCATTTATGAGAACTATTCTCAAATTCCTTAACCAATCCGCTTAATTCTTGATTCAAGTTAATTTAGCATCTAATATGCTTTGCGTTGATAGTAATTTTAGACATTGTAAAATTACGTAAATGAATTTGTAATTAACAACATTTTAACATACATTCTTTTATTAATTACCAAAATAATTTAGGTCTTGTTTTAAATTGGTATCTCCCACTATTTTCTTCAAACTATATTACCCTCACTTATATAGTTCGGCAAAATCTAATTAAAGATTTGCTAGTGAGAATAAGGATCCCATTTCAAATGTATATAGCCTTGTGGTGACACAACAAACTATATATAAATAAATAGGTAGACAACTTTTGTCAATTACATCAACTATGCAACTCCTTTTCTTTTGCCTCTTAGATTATTTTGATCAAGTAGTGGCACATCCGAATCAAAATTATCCAAGTTAAGTCCAACCTAGCACTCCATATATTCAAAAAGAAAATATCATCCTTGTGGTGACACAACAAAACAATATTGTTCAATTTTCTTTATAAGCATCAAATGTGATAAATTAACATCTTAAATACTTAATACTTGCCTTGTGGTGACACAACAAACTCATATTAAATATTTAATACTCTATTAATTTTATCATGCTAGAAAGGCGACGCTCGATATTCCAAATATCTTTGAACGCTTAGGACTTAATATAAAAATTGAGGGGTTTGTTATTAATTTGTCTCATCTTGTTTAGCGCAAGATTACATATATATATATATAAATACGCGTCATATTAATGAACATGCGAAACATGTTTGCATAATATATAATATATATAGTATAAGCATGCACATATAGAATACTATATTCTACCTAGATTGATTATGGACTTTTATTCTAGTTTGGTTCACTAGAGCCACCAAGTGAACCAAAAGGTCAAACCCTAGGGGTGCAAAAAAAAATATTTAAATATAACTATTACATTTAAACCCGGGCTCCATTACAAACGGGTCTTCAAGCGCTCCTTGCTCCTTGATCTCCAATTTTTCAAAATTAATTTTATCTATTCCTATTACAAAACTATTTAAAATAAATAGAAAACTTGATCGTGAAATCGAGGGAAGTACATAGGAGGAGATAGAATTTACATTAAGAAAAATTAGAGAAGACGAAGTCACGCAGACCCATTTAATAAAACCCATACGTTCATGCATCCAACTAAAATAAAATCCAATCGCATTGGTCAATAGTCCTTAATCAATCCCATTTATTATCATACACATCATCATATGCATCAATAAATAACATTCATCTTATGAATAATAAACATTTAATATATATATTGATATCATTTAATGGGCAAATTTAGTTATATAAAATCTATTTTTGAATCAAAATAAACTCCTTTATTTTAATCCAAATTTAAATCAAAATAAAACTATTTTATTTTAATTTATCCAATTTTGAATAAAATAAACTATTTTATTTTAATCAAAAACTTTAATCAAAATAAACTCCTTTATTTTAATTAATTATGGAATCCAATTCCATGTAATAAAAAAATCTTTAATTAAAATAAACTCTTTATTTTAATTAATTATGGAATCCAATTCCATGTAAAAAAAAAATCTTTTATTAAAGGAAACACGGATATTCTTTCCTATTCACAAATAAACTTCTTTATTTTGAATAATATGAAATCATATTTCATATCTAAATAAACTCCTTTATTTAAGGAAATTAGGATTCTCTTTCTATTCACAAATAAACTCCTTTATTTTGAATAATATGAAATCTTATTTCATATCTAAATAAACTCCTTTATTTAAGGAAAAATAGAATCCAATTTCAACTCCAATTAGTTATCATGGAATCCAATTCCAACTCTAATTAGTTAGCATGAAATCCAATTTTAAAATTAAAATAAACCTTTTATTTTAATATTAAAATAAACTTTTATTTTAAAATTAAAATAAACTTTTATTTTAATTATAAAATAATTAATATATATATATATATTATATTAGCCGTATAATATATATATATATATATAATATCCGTATATAATTATAATATATATATATATACGATTTGTTATATTATATAAATTTTATACAGTATCATATATATATATATATATATATATATATATATATATATATAAAAAGGCAACTCCTTTCTATTTTAAAAGGAATCACGTGGACATATTATAATATATATATATATATATATATATATATATATTAAACTAATCCTTTTGTAACATTACAACAATCTTGTTTTGTTACCTTTTTAAGCTAGTCTTGGTGACTCACGTCCTCACTTTTTTTTTTTTTTTTTTTTAGAAGCTAATCTTGATAAAGCACCAAAGCCATGAAATCATCATCCCTTTCCCACGGAACAGCGCAACAAGCCATGCCAAAAAATAAAATAAAAAATTCGATCCCCTTTTTTTTTTTTTTTTAAATTTTATACAAACAAATTATGCCCAATTAAATTGTTCTAAACACATATCAATATACATATCAAATTTGAAAACAATTAATAATTCGCATAAAGGTTTGGCTCTGATGCCACTGTTAGGTTTGTAATATTCAAGAACGCAATCAAATTGCATAAATAAGCGGAAGCGAGATAAAAATCAGAGTTTAAAAAATTTTATAAACCATAAACCCGGATCACCCTTTATGCACAATTATTAATTAAACGAAAAGATAAAGAATAAAATCATACCCTTGAAGATCGAGCTTCCTCAGGTACAAGTTCACCTCCAATCCTTTTCGCGTTCAACTTGAATCCACCGGGTTTGGTTCCTTCCTTTGATCAACGTTAGCCACCCATGTGTTTGGCCTCTAGAGGTGATCCACCAAGGAAGAATAGGAATTCAAGAAGAAGGGGTATTGGCCCAAACCCTAATTTTTCCTATCTCTATAGAAAAAGAGCGTACTCTCCAACAAATTGGAATTATGTCGTATGTTGTAAAAGTCAACAACCCCCATCACCCATAATAAGACTCCTCTTATTTATAGA
Organism: Panax quinquefolius; assembly: GCA_020205615.1. NCBI lineage: Eukaryota > Viridiplantae > Streptophyta > Magnoliopsida > Apiales > Araliaceae > Panax > Panax quinquefolius. Next base: position 30,842,424 of record CM035168.1, read on the forward strand.
TGTGGGCAACCCACCTTAACAATTAAGGAATTGGGATTTATTTAATTAATTAAATTCTTTTAATTAATTAAGCTCCCTAATCTTATTAGGGATAATTAATTAAACTCCTTTACCTAATTTTTCTTCCTAATCCAATTAGGAATAAATGAGAAATACTTATATTAAATTAATTCTTAAACTCTTTTAGAAATTAAAATAATAATAATTGTAATAATATTAATAAGACTCCTCTTATTAATTTATATTTAATATTTCTAAAATATTAAATAATAAATATTAAGCTATTTAATTTATTCTATCACCATAGATTAAATTAAATATACATAATATATTATTACGATTATGCCATTAACTTCTTAAATAATTATTCTTCCTTTTATGGTGTGACCCTTTAGGTTCTCCATATTAAACCTATTGTGAATAAATCAATTAGAACAATTCTAATCTTATTTAAATAAATAAATTAAACAATTAATTTATTTAAATAAATAATATTTATTCTACAATAGGGATAAGCCTCCTAGCGATCAACAACGACTTTCCGGATAATATAGATTTCAACATTAATCATAAAAGAACCTTTGAGTAAATAGTTGCCGCATAAATTCAATCCTTCCACCATACAATGTCCCAATTAAATATAAGACATGGAATTTCACAAGTCTTATTTTATTTAATTATATGTATTTTCGATCCTTAAATGCACAACTCCAAATAATGCAAATTATAAACTCCTTTCTAATTTCATTCTCGCCTTGCCAAGGACTACCGGGTTGTCATTTATCGAATCACATAGGACATTTCTCTTCTTTATTAGAAGTGGTAGATTCTTTATTGATCATACATTATCTCCATGTACAACTTATTATACCCAAGCATACCCTTTGATATACCCTAAGGGTCTTAAGGAATAAGTCAAAGTATAACTCATCATACACAAGATACTATGATGATCTCAAGTCCAAGGATTACTTGTCTACTATCACTACAGAATTCCTATCGATGAACAAATAAAACTCCATTAGGTATTCCTTAATGAGCCACGCTCAAAGGAACTTATTCTCTAATAAGCACCTACATACTTACTTTAGTGTCTCCACACAAAATGATCATGAGATGATCAATCATCCTCATCCAATGAAAGCAAAGCAACGTATGTACCAATCTATTCGGATTCACTAATCCCCAATTTAGTAATCCAATGATTGGGAACTATTTTAGTTTTAAGCTTTCTAAGAATTTAGATCTCATTAGAATGATCATCATCATTATTCTAAAAGCATTGCTTAAAACTATGGGTTTATCACATATTATAAAACAAAGATCATGTAGATAATTAAAAGCCTTTAATAAATTAATACTTTTATTAATAAATTAATAAGATTGTTACAAAGTATATGCTTTATCATCAAACATGATTGGCTTGTGTGCATACTACTTTCATATATGTGATAAATAAAATTTATTTATTACATGAATAATTGTAAATAATTTCTTTTTAAGAATTATTGATCTTTATAGATTATATTCTTATAATAAATTAATAAAAGTATTTACTATTTATTTTCCATGAAAATATGATTATTATATATATGGTATGATTACCGGGATTATTATGATAAGTATTTTATTATATTAGTTAAGTTAATTATTTTAACATAATTAATGATGGTATATATGAAGGTTATGTGGGATATGGATTCAAAACCCTAATTCTGGATTTTGAATAAGGAATGAGATTAATAATATAATATTATTTATATTTCAATGCTATAAACAAGCATGATATGTGTGTAATGTTAATTTGTGGAACAGTTATAGTGAAACCGTACAAAACCTTAACATTACTGATAAACCCTAACATTACTGATAAACTCTAGTACCACTACACCAAAAATGGCCTCTAGCAAAGGAAATTTTGTGAAGGAATTTATTCCTTCACATGAGGAGTTGTTTAGTGAAGGAACAATGAAGGAAAAAAGTATAGTGACAATATAGTTATTAGCGAAAGAAACATACTTCACAATTTATATTTTTTTCCTCGCAAAATTGGGGCGATAAAAAGATTTTTTGGAGCCAATTTATGATAAAAATTTGCAAGGAAAAAATCTATTTAGTGAAGGAATTATTACTCACTATATATCATTATTCAGAAGTTTTTTGCGAGGGATAAAATCAGTCATTGTTTTGTTCTAAATAATTTTTTAAAATTAATTGTGGTGAATATAAATTATAATATAAATACATTAATTTTTTTACAGTATTAAATTAAAAATCTGATTATATGAGAAACAGTAAAGTCTGATTATAGGACGTCGTTCAAGGAAGATCTCGTTGCCACTGATAAAGCTTCCTCCGTGAACGAACGAGTTACGAATAGTGATCTTTTGCTAAACTAAGAATTTAATCGGAAAAAAATGGTAGGAAGATTGAGCCATGTTGCTTCTCAGATCATGGAAGGAAATGGCGTCATTTCCCGTTTCGTCAGCTCCTCTATTCGCCTCCGCTCCGGCATGGGCCTCCCCGTTGGCAAACACATCATCCCCAATAAACATGTAATCTTTTTCACCTTAAATCACATACTTCATACTTAATTATATATTGTTTGTATGTTTATATGATTTAAATGATTTCTTTGGTATTATTCCTAGTTTTCGTTTGAATTTGCTACCCCAATTATGAAACCCTAACAAAATTATGTCTGTTATTCGGCTTGCTCTTAGCTTTCTGTAAATGACGAGCTAACTTGGGACAATGGGACTGCATTCCCTGAACCGTATATCCATCGTATTGTAGATACAGTCGGGAAGGTGAATTTCTTCACTTAATTTGACATTTTGTTCTATTGGGGAATCAAAGATGATACAATCCTGGTTAGCAAGTTATTCACATGTAGCTAGTATTATGTGGGTCTTTATAACTTTACATAATCAGATTACATGCAAAGGAAAGAAGCAAGTTTCACGCGGCAAAAGATCCTAACGTGGCAAGGATTTTGGGATTTTAGAAAAAAGATTTTGTTTCCTAAAATATTAGGCATATTCTATTAGCCTAATTTTTAGGGATTTATTTTCCAGATACTTATCAAATTCTATTATAATTAGGATTTCTTTCCAGTTTAGATTTACATTCTAAATAAGGTTTCTATTGTTTTATAGAAATAGGAATTTCTTTTCCAAATTGATTTCTACTTAGAAATTAGGGTTATGGTTTGTAATTCCTATTAGGATTAGAATAATTTGTTCCTATTGTTATTAGGATTTGGATTATTTTGAGTAGTATAAATAGAGGTCTAAGTTAATGTAATCAAATACATTATCATTATTTATTATTCAATATATTTATGAGGTTATTCTCTACTTTTGGTTCTTTGAAGAATTCCTAAGTATTTTTCTTAGTTATTTCTTTGAGATTCAATTTGACTTATCATACAACAATTCATAGTTGTGTGTGGCGTCTTCTACCGCATCAATCGTCGATTGTACCGAGATTACCGCTTCAATATAAGCGAGGGGTCAAGGTGTCGTTGGTGTCCATTCAACGCAGAATTCCGAACGCGAGCAATTGTACCAAGATTACCGTCTACATATAAAGCGAGGGTTAAGGTGTTGCAAGCAATTCACCCAATAACTGCGTCTTAGAAACGATCGGGCGACGACCACCTCACGCATGGCGTCGCCGTGGAGTCTATCATTTGGTATCAAAGCTAAGCCTTTCTAGCAAGTTACTTATCTTTAATTTTCTGTCGAAATATATATTGTAAAAAAAAAACAAAAAAAAGAAACAAAAAAAAAAAAGAGCAAAAAAGAAAAAAAGAAAAAAAGGAAAAGAAAAAAATTCATATTCTATTGTGCTAACCCAATTTGTAGCACACCATCAAATCATCAAATTCCAACCAAGAGTTCATACTTGCTTCCATCATCATCAATTACAAACGGAGCTATAATTTACAAATCGACGCGTATAAGAGGAGTACAAGACAATCGATCGGTGATTTTGTGATATTCTAATAGTTACACCATCTATAATTTTGTTTCGTGTGATAAGTAATTTTGAATTGATTAGTAAAACCAAGAATTTTGCTAGGGAATTCAAGAAGAACCTATTAGAGAGAATATTAGAGGTAAAAGGCAAGAGTGTAAGATTATTAGAGGGTAAAAGCCAAATTTGAGCGATACACGAGTGATTCATCATTATTTGAGCGAAACACGTAAGGGAGTGTGTGAGAAAATTTTTATCTACTAACCTTTGTTTCTGACAAAACATGTATGGCTACAATTATGAAAGTTCTTATGGGTCTCGAAGGAATACTTTCCAAGGCAATATTGATACAGAGGCATATCTGAGATGGGAGAGAAAAATGGAGCGAGAATTTGACTGTCATGATTACTCTGAGAGGAGGAAGGTCAGACGGGCAGTTCAAGAGTTCTCCGATCATACAATTATATGGTGGCAACTTAGCAAACAAAAACATGGGGAGCGTCCGTTCGAGACATGGGCGAAATTAAAACAAACGATCTGGCGGTTTGCACCAATCAAAGATGACGGAGAGGGAGGAGTATACATCTCAAAGACAATTAGAGCAACCTTCAAGGCGATTTACTGATGAGACAATAATAGGAGGGTTCGCACAAAGTAAACAAGGAAGATTATTGGATGCGATTATAATATACTTCTAAGGCGCAAAAGAAACAAGATCAACGGGGAGGGGAAGAAATTATAGAATATGCGATCGAGGAGAGTTATTGGGTTCGAGTGTTCAAGATGAAATCCATGATCTCAAGCAAGATGGTGAACATCCGAAAGAAAGTAATCAAGAAGATGAGTTTGTAAAAGGAAATACATGTGGAAAAGATCGACAAAAAGAAATTGTTCAAAAGATTGATAATGTAAAAGAAAAAATTAAAAAGAGTGAGAATGAAAAGAAAAGAGAGATTGAGAAAAAGAGAATGAAAAGAGTGACCTTGATAAACGAGAGAAAACAAACGAGAGGGTGAGCATAAAGAAGAGAGAGAAGAAATATGTGACCATGAAAAGATAGTGAGTTGAAAAGTGAGTTATATTTTAAAAAGCCAATGGTGACCACATTATCTGCATAAGACGGCGCTTTTGAATACTAACACTAATGATTCTTCTTTGTCTAGTTTTGTTTTGTCTCTTGTGCAGTTGTTGATGAAATACCCGTACTATCATTCCGCATCTGATCACCGATAGTATTCCCGAGGAGACAACGGTTACCAAGGCGGGTTGGAGAGTTGGTGAAAGTGGGTATCGTGAGAGAAGACATGAGTTCATGTGTTGATTATGAGATCATAGTATCTAAGGAGGATGGGACAACGAGTTTGTTCGTCGATTTTGAATTGGTAAACAAGTATCGTTATTCTTTTTCTTGTTTGGATAATATGCTTGATAAATTGCATAGTACTTGTGTTTTATCTACATGTGATAATGATACAATGCCTAATCAATTTAGCACGAGAGATTGTGATAAATGAAAAATTATTTTAGCATGTGAGTTATATAGGTGGTTAGTTATTTCTGTTAGATTAACTAATGCATCTAGTGTTTTCATGAGTTATTTAAAACATGTTTTGTATGCTTCTATTGGAAAATTTGTTGTTAGCTATTTTGATGGTAGAATCATTTTTATCATAAACTATGGAGGATATTTGATTTATGTTGAGTTAGTTTATGATCATGATATATATTCTCGTTTTCGATGTGTTTACTTGCATGAAATTAATTCTAGGTTTTGTTATCCAAATATTGATTTAGGGTTTCATGCTAGTCAATCTTTACATGAATTGTCGTTAGTTAACAATGGTAGTAATCATGTTGTTTCGTTGGATCAATCTTCATTGCATGATTTGTTATCATATGGTTCTGATTCAAGAAATGTTTATCATCAAGATGGTTTGAGAGATGAGTTATTTGTATGTGTAGTTAGTTCACTTAGATTAGCTAAGGCATTGCATACTTCCATGGAATTGTTGAATTATATTTTGCATTTTTTCATGGGAAAATTTGTTATTCTCTCTTTTGATGATATTCCGATTTTTGTCAACATTTTGGGAAATTATTTAGCATGTAGAGTTTGTTTGTGATCATCGTCGATATGCTATTGAATTTTCAACTTATGATTGTGACCTTTTTACTCCATTGATAACATTATTTGTTCTTTATTATATTAATGTCAATGGAATAAGGGAGGTTGGTTGTGTTTTCTAGATTCGTGATAGGATCATATTCATCGAGGGAAGCATGGATCCTCAGAGTTCATCCCGCTCAATGCATAAGACATCTACTGTGGAAGTGTTTTGAATATTGTTTTAGTAGACTATGCATATGATTTTGGTTTATTTAATTTCTTTGTGATTAGACAAAAGGAACTTATTGATTTGTTACATTTTTGGTTTAATCCGAGAATTAAAGAGAGTTCATATGAGAAATATGACAAATTTCAAGTATTGATATTTGATCCAGTGCGTTAATGAATGTGTTTCTGCGAAGGATTGAGATCATTATATTGAATTTTGATCCGAGAATTGCCTCGGGAGAATCTACCATACGAAGAGTTTTCATGTGACGATTTTTGATCCAGGAGGATATAAGACTTTTCATATTCTTTCTTACTTTGCATTCATGATTATTTTAATAGATAGTAGATTAGTTTATATATATAATTAGTGTTCTGGGATTAACTGGTCTACAAATTGTCAATTCGGGAGAGAAGTCGAGCATTGTTATGTTCTTAGCGGGAGTTGGAGTTTTTGTTGCTTATATATGTCATTTGCGAGTTGAGTTTTGGCATTATGATTGGTTTGATGCTACTAACTTAGTTTGTTTTTATGTAGGAACAATTTTGTGGTTGAATCATTTTTGAGAAGACGATGGGCCAGATTTGAGGACAAATCCTTTTGAAGAGGAGGGGAATGATACAATCCTGGTCAGCAAGTTATTCACATGTAGCTAGTATTATGTGGGTCTTTATAACTTTACATAATCAGATTACATGCAAAGGAAAGAAGCAAGTTTCACGCGGCAAAAGATCCTAACGTGGCAAGGATTTTGGGATTTTAGAAAAAAGATTTTGTTTCCTAAAATATTAGGCATATTCTATTAGCCTAATTTTTGTGGATTTATTTTCCATACTTATCAAATTCTATTATAATTAGGATTTCTTTCCAGCTTTAGATTTACATTCTAAATAAGGTTTCTATTGTTTTATGAAATAGGAATTTCTTTTCCAAATTGATTTCTACTTAGAAATTAGGGTTATGGTTTGTAATTCCTATTAGGATTAGAATAATTTGTTCCTATTGTTATTAGGATTTGGATTGTTTTGAGTAGTATAAATAGAGGTCTAAGTTAATGTAATCAAATACATTATCATTATTTATTATTCAATATATTTATGAGGTTATTCTCTACTTTTGGTTCTTTGAAGAATTCCTAAGTATTTTTCTTAGTTATTTCTTTGAGATTCAATTTGACTTATCATACAACAATTCATAGTTGTGTGTAGGCGTCTTCTCACCGCATCAATCGTCGATTGTCTGAGATTACCGCTTCAATATAAGCGAGGGTCAAGGTGTCGTTGGTGTCCATTCAACGCAATTCAACGAACGCAGCGACGGTTGTACCAAGATTACCGCTCACACATATAGGCGAGGGGTTAAGGTGTTAAATCAATTCACCCAACAACCGTCTGCTAGAAAGCGATCGGGGCGACGACCACCTCACGCAAGCGTGCCGTGGAGTCTATCAAAAGATTTCAGCTTTATAATGGTTCTGTAATTTTAATTTGAATATTTGATTTTTACTAATTAATTCCTTTTTCGCTTAGTATGAAGCATTGGCTTGGTTGTGTGGTGGTTTGAGTTTTTTTGCATCACTTGGACTAATGGTTGTTCGGAATGACAAAGCCTATAAAATACCATTTGTATGTCAATTTTCCACCCTAACTGATTTCTTTTATTTTCTGAACTACTTTAGTATTTTTCCTATGATATAGCCCGCTTGTGAATTTTGTGGAAGGAATTTGGTATATATTACCAGAATCAGTGGTGGAATTTGGTATATATTACCAGAAAAACAAAAAGAAAACTTCTTTGTTCTGGTGAATAAGTTGGGAAGTTCGTATTCGATCTTCTATAATTTAGTTGGGAATATGCCTTTTCAAATGAGATCCCCTCCCTAGTCTAATTAGTGAATAATTTTTGTGTTAATAGTTACACATGCTCTCATCCTTCATCTCGGTCCTGATTGTCCATTCCCAATAAGACAACTCTTAATTAGTTTTATTGATGTCTATTATCCCTTTATTTATTTTATGTTTTATGATTTTCTGATTTTAGCCCAGTTTTTGAGTCTTGTGCGGATGTGCCACTAATAAGTCGTGCAACTCTGTTTGTGTAATTGTGCTATTTTTCTTGTAGCATTCATTGTTTACGATATATGAACATATTTTCCTCTCAATTGCTTAATATTCTTTGCACTGTTATATTGAGCATCACTGAACACCGTGTATCTTAACTATACCAATACAAAACCAGGGGTCTTGCTATATCAGGGCTAGATGAGAGCGCTGAGACAGACATGAGTGCTGCTTCAGTGGGCATGGACATGGATGGTACATTCTTTGAAGCAATGCACATGAGCGGGCCACATGATGTTTCCGTATTAGAAGGTGAAACCACAGAGATAGAAGAAGTTCAAAAGGCTGATTGGCAGTCAGATTCTGCTAAGAGCAAACCACATTATGTTTGTGCTTCTGTTGGTTCCTCCAGTGAGGTTAAAGAAGTCTGGAAGGCAGATGATCATTCAGACTCTGCTAAATCCTTGCCTCTCCTAGATGGAGGCTCGATTGTAAGTGCTGGACAATTTAGAGAAGATGTGGGTTCTTTAATTGGAGAAAAATCTGAAATGCCAATAATGTCAGGTGACTCTGGAAATTACCATGCAGGAGTGGCTCAAAAATATACGCTAGACAAGTTGGATGACAATAAAGGATCATTTGTATCTGAGAATAATAGCTTTGCTAGTTCATTGGCCAGTAAAATGATTCCTGGGGTTGATGGTAGCTTGGTAAGCCTCTCTTAGCTTGCTGGGGTGGTACAGGGGCTTGCTGAAGATAAGTTCAGGTTTCTATTCTTGGCAAGAGAATCAACTACTAAAAATGTTGGTGGTTCGAGTGTGAGCGCTATTCTTGGTAAGCCTCTCTCAGCTTGCTGGGGTGGAACAGTTGTATCTCACTAATGTTGCTAAAGATATGTTTCACTTGCAGCTCACTGAACAATTGGAAATTCAGAGAGTTTGATCAGCAACATCGTCAGTTTGAGGAATCTCAAGTTGTATTTCCTAAGATGCCCAACATGGACCAGGAAAGTCTAAGAGATGATGATTCTAACAAAGTTCCTTGGAAGGGAGGAAATCTAAATTTGGTTTGGGGCCAAAGATGAATAAATATAGAAGCATGGAAGCCTTTTCTTCTGCACCCTCTGTTTACCTTCCTTTTTATAAAGGAATTCTTAAAAAGGTATTGGAGCATGACGGAGGCATTTTACATACTTCAGTAAATGTAAATAATACAGTTCAGGTACTTCAATTCCCTTATTCTATCATCCATCTCAGTCTTCAGAAATGGTGTTGAACTTTTATTAATGTCACGAGATAGGATATGCTAGATGATTAGAGGTTTAAATATCTTATAATACTTGTTTTATCATCTATTCATTTGTTTATCTGCCTTCTTGTCTTGTGATAAATGGTATGATTTTGAATCCATGTCATCTGCTCCTTGCTGATACGAGAATTCAAACAAATCACATGAAGATAAATTTGAAGCTGAGGATACAAAGAGCGAGATTAAACAAACAGTTGATGGCATCCCTCAAAACAAACTCTATATTATCCTTAAGGATCCGCTAACTCAGTCTATTCATTTTATTATTTTTGACAGCTTTCAAGGTGCAACTACCAAGATCAAGAAGATTTTTTCCTTAATTGTTGTTTCCAAAAGATCACTTCAAGATCAAGTGTTTTTGAGTTTTTATTCTTTCAAGAACTCAGTATTATCGTTCATCTTTCATACTTTAAAACTCAAGGACAAGCTTATCTCAGTAGAGGAGTAAGGGGAGAATGATGCGGAACAGAACAAGAAGATTGAAAGTTTACTTGTTAATTATTTGTACTGTTTTTAGAGATACATTTATTGTAATTAATGTATATCTTTTAATTATTATAGGTAGTAGTTACATGATCTTAATAATTAGGACTTACAAGTTAATTTATGTTAGGTAGAGTAATTTAACAAATTAGGACTGAAGGTGCAAAAAGTAGCCAATCCGATATTTCCTTGTAAGCCTCTGATGTAAGACCCATTTCTTACCTTGACAGAGGGTGTTAAGTGCCGTATGAAAGAAGTGTCCATGGAGTGTTGTCCGCAGAGTGTGAGTGTCAAACATGTATCCGATATGGATACATCGACCTCTGAGAAGTGTTCGTGCTTCATAGCTTCCTCGCACCTGACAAGGATAACTCCAGTACCCCATCTTGTTGGACGTATTGGTCTCATTGACTTTGTTCTGTATTTAATCTCATCTCTGTTATTCATTTTTTACTTGCTTATGATTGATGACATTCTTTTTGACAGGGTGTCATGCTAAATAATATTACAGAAACAACCATGCTTAGAAGTACTGGGAAATCACCAATCTCCCAGTCTCATGCTGCCTTTTACATGCCTTTTAAGGATCAACATTTGAAACAGCTAAAGGCCCAATGTCTTGTCTATTTAGCATTCTAGTACATATCAATGTCCAATATCTTACCATCTTCTTCGGACAATATTGCAGAATTAATTCCAAAGTACACTACATCAGAGAAGTGGATTATGGATCAACAGAAAAGGAAACTCCTTAGTGAGCAAACTTGGGCTCTCAAACAGCAAAAGACAAAGCAAAGAATTACTACATGTGTTGACAAGCTAAAGGTCTGTTACAAAATTAATGCCTTGTGCTTACTTTTGTGCTATCACTATGATGATTGTATGCTATAAAGGGTTGTTTGATAACCCTATAAGTGCTGCAATTTGGAAAAGTTATTTTTTTCACTTTAATTGAATATGTTTGATTGAAGATAGAATGGGGGATGAATTACAGTTGGTGAGAGCTGATGTTTCACCAAATGCACTCGGTAAATGTTGCTTATAAAATTTAAGCTGATGTCTTTTGCGTGGCATGTGATCCACTCTTTATGAAAATGATTATACAGGATAATGTTAGCTCTTCCTAAGATATCTCTGCAAAAACTTAGAAGTGTAATTGAATTAAAGAAGCTTCAACTGCTGGAGCTGCAAAATCATCTCAGAAAGTAATTAATTCCTGATTTGTCTTCAAGTTGTTTTGAGTTTATATAATTATATCTCTTATTTTCTAAGTACTCAGTGTTTTTAATAGTTCATTTTTTTATATTTATGTTTGGCCATAAAATTGTCCTTTTTTACCAGACTCTTCTAGTATATTCCAAATTGGAGTATAGCCTCCCTGTAATAGTGATTTACTGGCAATTTTTTTGGCGCAGGTATCTTGTTCACTCTGCAGTGAGACAATGGAACGTGAAGTTTTAGCCGTGCATAAAGGTGAAAATTTTCCCCAAAGAATTGTAACATGTGAGTTCTGCAAGTTTCCATTGCCTGCAGTCGATCTACTTGAGCATCAGGTAGTAACTTTATATGCTTTCTTATTGAAGCTTTAAGTAAAATCTGCCAATCTAAAATTCTAAATATGTTTGTTATTGTAATATTAGGAATTATATGGGAACCGAACAGAGTTGAGTAATTTGTGTAGCAGATATATTAGACTTCGTGAAAGAATTAGTCATGAAAGCAGATGCAATGGTATTCCAAATAATCTTGTGAATCTTCCAGGTAAAATGAAAAACTACTTTAGAATTTTTAATAAGACTATTTTATCTTTTAAAAATAATATAGAATGAACCCCCTTGGTAATCAAACAAGAAATTATTCCTCTTGTTGTTATGTGCATTACAATGTAGTGTGCTCTGGCTGATAGAGGATGGTCACTGTGGGAGGGAGTGTTAAAATCTAATATACGTTGTTGGATCCGTTCTCTAATAACAAATCTTTTATAGTAACTCGTAGCTTAATTTAAGTTTTGCTAGTAAATCTATTGTTATTCATGTTTGTAAAATTGGGGTTTGATACTATTCTTACAGTATTGAAGGGGTTTTGATACTTTTCCTGCAAAATGAAGTTAAAGGCTCAACCTTGACTTACTTGAAGACGAAGATAATGAGGAGCTAACAATTATTACGCTTTATAGCTAGAGTTTTTTTTTTCATTGTGTAATATCCGTGTATACATATTGTAGGTGATATGGCACTTACTTTTGGTAACAAGTCTTGTAATTTTAGTGTGTACATTGGCTATACTAGCTTTGTATACATTATATACTTTTGAAATGATATAATAATTAGTTTCTCATTTAGTGTATATAAAATTTTTGTGCACATTTTTGTTATTTATATTTTAATGAGATATTATAATGAAGAAATGAACATTAATGAAAGATTATTTCTCTCACTAAAATCTTTTTTAGTTAATTTGTTAGTCATCAGGGAAGGATTATTTTCCTCACTAATTTAAAGATACATTCTCAATTTATAATTAGTGAAGGAAAATTTTCTCTCGTTAAATAAATTTGTTCTACATAATATATTATTTGCGAGAGAATAAAGTTATTCGCTAATTTCAAATAGTCCTTCTTAATATATTATTTATGAAGGAAACAAATCTTTTACTAAATAACAATATTCCTTTACCAATTACAATTTGTGAATAAAAAAGTTATTCACAATATATCCTTCACAAAAAATATTTAGTTACTACTTAGCGAAGGATACTCAATTGCGAGGAGGTCTAATGCGAGCACTCATGTGAAGGAAATATTTCTTCGCAATAAATCTCTTGCGAGTGATATAGTATGTCTTGTGAAGGATTTGTCCTTCACCAGAGGCCATTTTTGGTGGTGTACAGAAGTTAATTACGACTGTAAGATTTGTTAAGTTGTTGTGTTATGTAATTAATGACAATTATTATAGATTTAATGTTAAGTAGGTACACACTAATTAATATTTAGAAACCCTAATTACTAAATTTGAACCCTAATTGTTAAGTTATAAACCCTAATTATTAATTTAGCAAGCTTAATGGTAATAAGTAAATTATAAAGCCTAATTTACAAATCCTAAGTGATTAGGAAACCTAATTTAATTAGCGAACCCTAATTCACATTTTTAGAAACTAAAATTTACATTTTAGCCCTAATCACAAAATCCTAGAAAATGAGCTTATAAAATCTTAGGGTTAAACCCTAAGGGATAGAGTGAGTTGCCAAGTTTGCCACTAAAAGTAAAAGACAAATGACATAAATACCCTTCTTACATTATTTAATAGATAACTTATATAGGTTGCCATCACTTTAGTTGTTGAACAACTCTAACCTAGCCATGTGCCTATAAATCAAATATCTCAGCCATCTTGCATCACAAATATTACATTGTATTCATGTATTATAAATAGATTGAGAGAGAGAAAAGTTCATATTTTTAGCCCATTTGCTCACATACACACATCCAACACACTCTCTCTAGGCTCACAAAATAACTAAGTAAACAAGTCCCATATCAAGTTCCAAGCCCAACAAGATCAGATCAAGAACCCTAGATTCAAGCTTTGTGCAAAAGAGGTATAAACCTAACCCTAGAAATCTGATCTTAAATACTATGTTAGAAGTTATGATTTTGTGTTTTAAAATGTTGTATATAGTGTTACTAAGTGATTTGGGTTGTTAGATAGTAGATCCATAACATTATATGCTCGAAATAGAAGTTTTCAAAAATCTGAAAAAGTATGAAAATGTTGTTTGACAACGACTGTCAGACCTCACAGATTTCAGTATGTTTATGTTTTTGTTTGTTTAAGGGTTGATATTTGTAGTATGCTATGAGATCTGTGTTCTGGAACTAGAATTAGGGTTAGTTGTTGTGTAGATTTCATGTTATTGTTGGTCAAACTCAGTTGACCGAGCATGACTGGGCAATTCTGGGTAACCCAAAAATTGCCCAGAAGCGTCTGACAACGTATTTGTATCCTCTGATCTTATACGTGTTTTGTGATATGAGTTTGTTATTGCAACCATGTTGAAGTATGTTAGGTTAACTTTAGATCCATGCTTTTAGAATCTCTAAACATCAAATAGCCTGAATGTAATGGTTGGTCAAACCAGGCAAAACGATCATGAAATCAGTTTTCTGGGTAACCCAGAAAACTGATAAACATATCTTCTGACATGGTTTGACCGGACTAAATCTGTTAATTCTGTTGTTGTTATACTATTTTAATGTAATAGATCCCTTCCTTTACATGTTGGCTACACACCAGAAACTTTAAATCATAAAAAAAAATACACAAAAAACGAGTAGTGGAAATCCAAAGTAGGCCTCACGAACTGTTCGTCATTTCCGGGTAACCCAGAAAATGAAGAACAGCTCTAACAGCTTGTTCCAGGCCTTATAACTTGCTCGTTTGTTATGATCTGACCCAGATGTTAGTTGATACTTGTAGTGTTATATTAAAACAACAAGATCCATGTGACGCCCCCAAAATAGGCATATATCACCCATCTTGGGTCGCCAAATACATGGTACTGAATACAAATACAAACTTAATTATACAACATGAGCTGAGAGTTTTTACATGAATATTGTCTTCTAGAAAATATCCAAACTCAAATGGAGTCCTCATTATATTTATTGTCACACTATTTTATAGAATAGTGAGGACTACTATAACACCATCTCGGACCATCACTCCGTTCCCCGACTAGTTCCGGCTATGTTCTCATTTCCTGAAGAGAACAATGGACGTAAAAGGGTGAGCTCAACTAGCCCAGTAAAAAATATTATGATTAAGATAATGCAGAATAAGTTATCATTAGCCTTTAAAAATGTTAAATTGATAGAATATAATAGACAATAAGTTTAACTATAGCGGAACAAGCAATCCATTAGAAGAGTCAAGTAGAGCATGATATCTACTATCTTCTATGATTTAAAAAGTTTATCATTAACTTTATCGCTGGGACTCAGCTTAATAAATAAATTACTTCATCGAATCTTCCCTGTACTACGGGCCAAGGATATTCATTAGTATCACGTCCACAAATTATACCTGCACTACATGACAAGAATATTCGTGTAATCATTAATAAACCTGATCATACTGAATTATCCCCAGTCATAATCATACCAATCTACAGTCTATCTATGCACTTAAGCCAAAGATGACTTTCATCACAATATAAGCATGATGATGATGACAATGATATAAGAATTCAATTAAAAGAAAGCAAAGGATAAATTTTTAAAGATTTATAATTTAATTTATCCATAATTCAATAATGTCCAAATTGTCAACATGATACTGCTTTGTGGAGTAAAATTCAAGAATAATATCCATGTATCAAAAATAATTTGGACAGAAAAAAATATATTTTTCGATGAATAGTACCCCGTGAATAGTATTCTATGAATAGTACTTCATGGAATAGTACCCCGTGAATAGTACCCTGACATGAAAAGTGCCCCAAATACCCGAGTGAATAATATTTGAGTGAATAGTAATTGGGTGAATTGTAACCTTTGAATAGTAACTCGTGAATAGTACCCCGGTATGAAAAGTGTCCCGAATACCCGAGTGAATAATATTATTGTGAATAGTAACTGGGTGAATAGTAACTCATGAATAATACCCTGGTGAAAATATTGATATTTAATAAGAAAGTTCAGATCAATATTCTAATAAAACGATACTGGATGAAGCGTAAAACTCAAGGATATTCCACTAATTTCAAGGATTATAGAAGCAATACTTACCATAGTAAGTTTAGATTTAAGAATATGAAAAGAAATAACATACGAAACTGCAAATGGATTTTCACCTTTCATACGGTACGTAATCCGCGTAAACAGGTTATTCCGACATATTAAAGGATGAATACGAAAAATTATATTTCTTATGAGTACAAAAGAAATAATACCCCTTACAAATACAAAAAAAATAATATCCCTTACCTTAGTAGAAGGCTGGATACTGCAATAGTGAAGTAGCAGAATATTCTTTTTCTTGCTCTCTATAGTTTCTCTCTCTATAGTGTCTCTTGTAAATCTCAGTGAATTGGTGAGAATGAAAGAAGAATTAAGCTTCTATTTATAGGAGAATGGACTAAATAGTAACTGATTCATAAACGGTCCAGATTGATTTACTATTAGAACGGACGGTTCATATTGATTACTATTAAAACCACCACCGACGGTCCAGATTGATTTACTTTTAAATCCACCACCGAAGGTCCATATTGTTTTACTTTTAAAACCACCATCGACGGTCCAGATTGATTTACTATTAAAACCACAACCGACGGTGCAGATTGATTTACTATTAAAACCACCATCAATGGTCCAGATTGATTAACTATTAAAACCACCATCAATGGTCCAGATTGGTTATCTATTAAAATCACCATCGACGGTCCATAAAATTTGTAAATCTTCCCATGGAATACTAAGTCAAACTTACAACAAACTCCTCATAACAATCCCTATATTTATATCAAAAATTGAATAAATATTTACCCCAAATTATTTATCTTTAATAAACACATTTTTAATCTATTAACAATTATTCATCATTAATATTATAACTCATAATATTTAACAACCAGATCATTCCCAGGAAAGAGGGGACTTTCCGATAAGGACTTCTCCTTATTGGCGCACAATTAGGTGACCAAACCTCTCCTCGACAGAACTTTCTAGACAACGTCAATATTGCAAATAATAATATGAATAACTTTGTCGTTTCAATTATTGATAATATAAAATATTAATACTGTGACAATAATTGAATCAAATAACATGAGATATTATGCATCAATAACTGTAGCAATAATTGAGTATAACTGAGTGACTTCTCACATAAGCATCCATAATCAATACCGTGTGCTACTACTATGAAACCACGCGACATCGCGTTTTTACCAACGGGTAGTTCAATAGTTTAACGGTAAAACTTTCACGTTATTTTTATAAAAGTTATTTCGCCATTTTTAACTACGACAATACTTCCGTTGTGAGGGGTCCACCAATGATCAGATCATCGAATCGAATATTCCTTGACAAAAAGAATATTCCCCGACCAAACGAATATTCCCTAACACAACGAATATTTTATATCAACTTGCTTACTTTGCAAAAAATTTCACATATCACCCTTAACTTTAACCTTTTATCAATTAAACCATTTATTAAATAAAATAATAATTATAAGAAAATTAAATACTTTTATTTCATAAAATTTAGGGTCTTACAATCTCCCCACCTTATGAAATTTCGCCCTTGAAATTTACGTACGTACCTGGTATGCCGAAGAGGTGAGGATACATTGATTAGATTTTAACTCTTTGAGGTATAACCTTTGAGCGTAGAATATGCTTCTTCTTATCCAAGATTTTAACAGGTATCTCCTCATACGTTACATCTTTTGCTATCTCGACCAGTTTTAATTCAATAATGTGGTTCGGGTCTTTCACATATTTATGTAACATAGATATGTGAAAGACATTATGAACACGCGACATACTTAGCGGTAAATAGAGTCTATAGGCCACAACTCCTAATCAATCAAGGATTTAAAATAGACTAATAAAATTGAGGGTTTGAGCTTTCCTCACTTCACCGACTCTTACTTCAGGAATAACGCCTTCTTACACCTTCTTCTTCACATTCATCAGCTCTGAGTTTGTAGCTTGAGCGGCTTTAACTTTATCGATTAAAGTCGGTTCTAATCTTACATTCTCTATCTTCACGTAGGTTCTTGGAGTCTTTAACTCTATCTCAATCTTTTGTAAGTCGTACGAAATGAGTCTTTGTGTTAACAACGTCACACTTGTAACCGCATACGATCTTCTACTTAACTCGTCAGCTACCACGTTCTCTCTTCCACTATGATATTGAATGGTATGGTCTTAATCTTTAACAGCTCGAGCCAACGTCTTCGGTGCATGTTATGTTTGTTTCGGGTGAAAAAATATTTGAGGGTTTTGTATCGGGTTCAAGGTCGATACAAAATTCGATTTCACGCTCTGAGGGTAGACCAGGAAGTTCTTCGTGAAATTCGTTAAGAAATTTTTTAACAATAGAAATATCATTCAGATCTGACGTATTTTTTGTTTAAATCTGTGACATGGCTAAGAAAGCTTGACATCCATTTTTCAATAAATGAATAGCTTTATGGCTTGATATGACAGTGATAGACTTTAGTGGTTTGGTTGTTTGAGTTCGCACAATAGGTTGGTTAGGAATATGAAAGCTAACAACCTTACGAAAATAATCAATTTTACCATGATGAGTAGTCAACAAATCAATTCCTAAAATCACATCGAATGCAAGTATTTTCAAAGAGATAAGATCGACATGTAACGTGCAGGTGCCGATTTGAATCAAAGTCTAATTTCTTCAGATAAGGTTTCTCCCAACGGAGTTTCTTCAGATAAGTCAAAGTCTAATTTCTCTGGAGTCGAGTTTAAACGTTGAGCGCAAGTAGGAGAAATAAAAGAATGGGTAGAATCGGTATCAAATATGGTATAAACTTTGCTAGAGTTTATGATTAGCTTACCCGTGATCACCTCATTTGGATTTCTCTCTTTTTGGGAGGTTACAACAAATACTCTTCCTTGAACTACCAGTTTTGTCTTACTTGGGACGACATTTGATGCCTCCATCCCAGCTGGACTTGACTTTGGTGCATGACAAAATCGGGCTAGGTGACCTTCTATTCCATAATTGTAACATGCTTTGAACTTTTGCGTACAGTTTGGACTGATGTGCCCCTCCCCTCCACATTTGTAACATACGACCGACGGTCGTTGTGACGCCCCCAAATCCGGGTATCTTCCAACCCAACAAATGGTGCTATACGGTACTACCATTCACACATACATTCAATTGAAAAGCCTCAAAGGAACAAATATGTCTTCTATATATTCAATGTAACATTAACATTCCCCAGGTTCTTTATAACCAATACATTTGTTCTTGTCATAATATCAAATATATGAGAACATTAAACCTATACTATTACATAAGTATTCTATGGGTTCGTCTACGCCTTTCCTTTATCTTAGCCAGATCCTTCAGTCCGTTCGGTCTGAGCTGCGTTCATTTGGTTCAAGCAAGAGTGAGCATGACTAGCTCAGCAAGTACAATAATTCTATTTAACAATATGCTTGAATCATATAAATCACATATCTTCATTAACTGAATAATATTTATGAAGTGTTATCGATAATTCAAACTAGCACTTCTCTTTGCTTTAAAACGTTTTACAATAACAATATTTAATAAAACATTAATTTCAGTCCAAGACCTTAAGCATTTCATACTTCATTTGGAAAGGACATCCCGACACAAAGTTCATAAGTCTGACATTTCTTACGAGCACGTCTAAGTGATCAGCCTATACTACTCTATGTTGATCAACACTACATTCATTAAATGCATGTACGTTTAAGTTGTGGCAACCTCACGTGCTTGTCGTTTAACGACAAAACATTTTTAGCATGCTCAGTCTTTGTTTGAAAACCATACAAATATAACTTGGTACAACATTGACCATACATTGATAGATTGTAAGAAATCCAAAACATCTTTAGTCTAGCCGAAAGAATTGGCTTTGACTTTATCATATATCAATTCATGCTTAAGAATACATGAACCACAAAGCTTGTCCAGATTGAACTGAAACAAGGGTTAGAATACTTGCCTTCAGCGTCTGTTATTGTTATTACATGTTCACGTTAAGTCTTTAAGGTCTCTACAGTAGATGATCACATAACACATTAGGTCATGGATAAATATGCATGGTTCCTAATGAATCTTACCCTTTTTCTCAATCTAATTATGTATTAGATTTGTTACTATTGGTTCTGGCTTTTCGATATAGTTTACATTGTCATTACGTTAATGTTCAATTGATTATCATCAATCTTTAGTCATCATATATTAAGTGTCTAACAATGTCTTAATAATTTTATAATTAAACTTTAGTTCATTATTAGTTAATTAATATTTTTGCTCTACTTACAAACATTCTTCACTATCAAAACCCTAGGGGTTGTAGCTCTTGGCCACCCTTTTCTTCTCTCTTGCATATTGCAGCGCTGAGTTAACGATGGTTAGGGTCCTGGGCTCAAGCTCGCAAGCGGTCAGAGTCCTAGTTCATTATTCCGCGCTGTGGCGTGAAACTTCGATGAGGTCATGGATCATCAGTATTAAGACGCAAATACCATCGATTGATTGACCTCGAGTCAGGCGCCACTACCAAACTTTCTATCACTGAATAAAAATGATGCTTTTTCTACTTTGTGAACTTCCCGGACTCCAAATTTGATAATTTTAAGTCTGAATTGGCTCGTTCAAAAGATATTAGCTCACAAATCATATACTTTACGTGTTAATGCAAGAATTTTATATTTTCGAATTCGTTTACTTAAAATTCACCTATTGGATCATTTTTAACGAAAACGATAAACGTCCGTGAACGTTCAGTGCTCGTTTCTTCATTCTAAGTTGGAATTCGATTATTTTTGAGTCCGCAACTCTATAAGGTCAAATAAGACTTATCTCCATCAAAAACAAATGTTTCTGAGTTCAAACACAAAATTTGACTTCCATTCCAAGAATTTCACGAATTCGACGATTATTATCCAATCGTGTGAATTCTGGTAAAATTTTGTTCTTTAGGATTTGTTCATCGTTCTAAATGAATTCAATTCATTCTATAGACATCTCAACTTACATAATACATTAACTTATATATAAGTTAGTTTATGGCTTATTCTTCATAAGTTTATAACTTCACAAATTATAAACTACAAGATTCCATTTCTTAGGACTTATTATTGATTCAAGTCCCTTAATCAATATTCTTACATCTTATTATCATATCAACTTTATTTATGTAAATATGATACAAGTTCAAATATGACCATCATAAGTTCATAACTTATTTAGGTTTAAATTACTTATGCATGACTTATACGGCTTAAGTTCATTGATTATCCAATCCTTATGTGTTCTTAGCATACATGTTCATTAAGCTACACTTCTCTTATCACCCTACAATGATAGAGATGGAAGATATAAGATCATAAGATCATTTACCTTTGATGACTAGCTTTCTTCTTCTTGAAAATCTAACAATGGAAGTTTGACTTAAAAGTGTTTATTCTCTCTAACACTTAAGTTGTTTTGTAAGGAAAGTTGTTGGAGAATTTGAACAAGCTAATAATGAATTGTAAGCTTTCTATTTATAGAGCTTCCAAGGTTAGGGAAAATGGGTCATTAAGACATCCACCTCCTTTACAAACCTCCTTACTATTCACTTACTTAACAACTAAGTAATCTTGCTAGCCAAACTAATTACTTGGCCTCCACAACAAACCCTTGGTCACCAAGATCGCCCATGGGTTGCCCCATGGATCTAACTTTACCCATTAGATCATAGATTTGGGCTTAGTTTAATTACATAGATTATTCTTGTGGGCTTGCATTAATTTGTTTTGGGCTTCACATTAACCAGCACTTGGGCTTACACCTTAACATTTATTGGACTATTCAATTGTTTACACACTCTTATTAGTCCATGTAATTTAATTAAAAACCTTATCACATATACTATACGTATAATTCTCGTATTCTAACTCGTATACTAAGTCATAATATACGGAATACCATCATTCCCATATACTCGTATAATACTTTGTATCATACTCGTACACACTACCTCGCACAATACATACGTATCATACAATCATTACATTAATTCCTAACGCTTTATTTTCCTAACATTCTTGAATTATGTCCACATGCGAAAAGTTACGTTTTCCATACTTGAATTATTATTACATACTCCAACTTACTTCGATATTCTACCGTTACATATTTCTCGGAAGTTCAAAAATAATTCCCGAGCACATATCGATGAATAGTGTTTTTTGAAAATTTTCTCGGAAAGCTTTTATTTTGTATTGGAAATTCAAACACTTTAATTCCTTCACATGGTTAAAATACTACGACTTTCTGACATTTCTAGGTTATAAAACGGCATTCATCTTACCAACACATAATAATAACAAATAATATTATTTTATTTATTATAAAAGTATTTACAAAAGGTTTGATTTTTCTGGGGCGTTACACTCTCTCCCCCTTATAAGGATTCTGTCCCCAGCATCTCGCTATATATATAAAAAAATTACACAAACAAGTGAGGGTAATTCCTTTTCATCTTTTCTTCAAGTTCCCATATTGCTTCTTCCGCATCGTGATTCTTCCATAACACCTTCACGGAATATATGACTTTGTTCCGAAGAACTCATTCATTTCTATCAACAATTCAATTGGCATCTCTTCGTACGTTAAGTCTTTCTCGATATGTATAGGCTCATACTCTATTACGTGCTTATAATCCAACTTATAAGGATGTAACACGGATACGTGAAATACATTATGTATTCGTTCTTAATCTAGAGGTAATGTTATCATATAAGCTACATCACCTACCCATTTTAACACTTCAAAAGGTCCTATAAACCTTGGACTTAACTTTCCCTTTTTTCCAAAGCGTATCTTTCCTTTCTAGGGAGATACCTTTAGAAACACGTAAGAGCCCACTTCAAACTCTCTATTTTCTCGTTGTGAATCCGTAAATTTCTTCTGTTTGTCTTGAGCTACTACTAAACGCATTCGTATCAACTTGACAATATCCGCTGTTTGCTGCACCAATTCTGGCCCTAGCATTCGGTGTTCTCCCACTTCATCCCAATACAGTGGTGTTCTACACTTCCTTCCGTACAAAGCTTCGTAAGGCAATATACCTATGCTTGCATGATAACTATTATTATCCGCAAACTCTACTAATGGTAGATGATCATCCCAACTACCCTTAAATCTCTAATGCAAGATCTTAACATATCTTCTAATGTTTGAATTGTTCTCTCACTCTGTCCATCAATTTGTGGATGATACGCCATACTCAGCTTCAACTGCATTCCCAACTGCTCATGCAGACTCCTCCAAAAGTTCGATGTGAATCGTGGATCAAAATCTGACACAATTGATACTTGTACTCCATGTCTAGAAATTATTTCCTTAACATAAAGTTTAGCTAACTGATCCAAGTTATACTTGACCCTAATTGGTAAAAAGTGAGCCGACTTCGTCAACCGGTCCACTATCACCCAAATCGCATCATACGTTTTCGTTGTAGTCGGAAGTCCCACTACAAAATGCATCGTGATATTCTCCCACTTCCACTCCAGAATTTCCAATCACTGTAGCAAGCCACTTGGTCGTTGATGTTCGGCCTTAACTTTATGGCAAGTTAAGCACCTATTCACATATTCAGCTATTTCTCTCTTCATGTTTGACGACCAAAAACTCTGTCGAAGGTCTTGATACATCTTATTACTACTAGGATGAATCGAGAACCTCGAACTATGAGCCTCTTCTAATACCCGCTCCTTCAATTTCGTCTCATTTGGAACCTAAATTCTTCCTTCAAATCTTAATAATCCCTCATTATCAAGACTGTACTTAGTATCTTTTTCATTGGTTAGCCACTCCTTTACCCGGTCACACTAAACAGTTTTGAGCTGCACCTCCTTGACTCTTTCTACGATGGTGGATTGAATCTCTGTCGCAAACAATATTTGTTCCGATTCTCTTGGCAACTACACTTCTATTTCCATCCTAACCATCTCTGTTATTAACTTAGTTTGAGCTGTTGACATAGATAACTTCTCCCGACCCTTTCTACTTAAGGCATCGACAACTACATTGGCTTTTCCAGGGTGATACAGGATTTCACAGTCGTAATCTTTTATCAACTCCAGCCATCTCCTCTGTCTCATATTCAACTCTTTCTATGTAAAGATATATTTTAGATGCTTATGGTCCGTGTATATCTCACATTTCTCTACGTAAATATAATGTCTCTATATCTTTAAAGCAAAAACTACTGCGACCAGTTCCAGGTCATGAGTAGGGTAAACTTTCTCATAATCCTTCAACTTCCTTGATGCATACGCAATGACCTTGCCATGCTGCATGAGCACGCAACCAAGTCCTCTATGTGAAGCATCGCTATGCACTACGAAATTTCCTATGTCATCGGGTAATGACAAAACAGGCGCTTCACTCAATCTCTTCTTTAGTTCTTGGAAACTATCTTCGCATTTATCAGTCCAAACGTACTTCACCGTCTTTCTTGTCAAGTTAGTTAATGGAGTAGCTATCTTCGAAAAATCCTGGATAAATCTCTGATAGTATCCCGTTAACCCTAGGAAACTTCGCACCTCAGTCGGCATTTTTTGTTGTTCCCAATTCATCACGGCTTCCACCTTCGCTGGATCTACTAAAATCCCCTCACGGTCAATGACATGAACTAAAAACTATACCTTTTCCAACCAAAATTCACACTTAGTGAACTTCACATATAACTTCTCATTCCTTAGTGTCTCCAACACTATTCTTAGGTGTTCAACATTATCTTCTGGTGTCTTAGAATAGACAAGAATATCATCGATAAAAACTACGACGAACTTGTCCAAATATTGTTTGAACACTCTGTTCATCATATCCATAAATGCAGCTGGTGCATTAGTCAACCCAAATGACATTGCTAGAAACTTGTAATGACCATAACGAATCCTGAATGCCATCTTTGGTACATTCTCTTTCCTAACCTTCAACTGGTGTTACCCCGTCCTTAAATCTATTTTTGAAAAATACTTAGCTCCTTTTACCTGATCAAAAAGATCATCGATCCTGGGCAATGGGTATTTATTCTTTATCGTTAACTTGTTCAACTCTTTGTAGTCGATACAAAATCTTAACGATCCATCCTTCTTCTTGACAAACAGTACCGGTGCTCCCCACGGTGAAACACTTGGTTGAATATACTTCCTGTCCAATAGTTCTTGTAACTGTACCATTAACTCCTTCATCTCTACTGGCACTATACGATACGGTGCCCTGGAAACTGGTGCCACTCTTGGCACATTGTCTATTACAAACTCGGTCTCCCTATCCGGTGGAAGACCCGACAATTCACTCAGAAATACATCCACAAATTCTCTAACTATAGGTATTTGTTCCATGGTTGCTTATCAACAATATGGCACAGATAACCCACACATCCCTTCCTTAATAATTTCCTAGTTTGTGTCATGGTTAGACAACACGAAAGTCCTGATGATCTATTCCCATAAAATACTACCTAAGGTTGTCTCAACATTATAAGGTTCACACATTTCTTCTGACAATCTATAATTTCCCCATGGTTTACCAACCAATCCATTCCGAGAATTACATCGAATTCTCTTAACTTTATCGGTATCAAATCTGCCGATAATTTACAACCCTGTATGTCTACGCAACAACTCCTATTAATCTTTTCAATAAGAATTATCTCCTCGTTTGCTACCTTAATATTTAAAGGTATAGGCAACTTTTTGGGAAGTAATCCTAACCGTCTAGCAAAATCACATGCTATAAATGAACAAGTAGCACCCGAATCAAACAGCATGTAAGCATTTATGTCGTTGATCAGAATAATACCTGCGACTACGTCCCTTGATGCAACCGCATCTTGGACTGTCACGTTAAATGTACGACCCATCGTCCTACCCGGCTGCGCTGGAACACTAATAGCTAACTTAACACTATTAGTGCCCCGATTCATGTCCGTCCCCTTCTTCAAGTAGTTCTTTGCCATGTGGTCAGTTGACCCACACACAAAGCATCTGTGGTTCTTCTTTGGACTTGGACAGTTAGGCGAAATGTGTCCTTCCTATCCGTAATTATAGCATACGACCTTCCCCTTTAGACAGACTCCTAGATGAGTCTTCCCACAGGTTTTGCAGGCTTCCATTCTCCTCTTTGGATCTCCTTGCTTCACTCCGGTATTCCCAGAGTTGAACACTTTCCTCTTCTGTCCCTCGCCACTCCCACTGGCTCCTTTTATCTTTACTCCTCCATCAACCTTCCCCTTATTCTTCTTGTCTTTGTGGTACTAGCTTAGAGCCTCACTACCACCATCTGCGATTATCACCTTCTCTAAAATAGTCCCAAATGTAGTACTTTGGAACACAGATATACGGTTATAGAGCCAGGGTTTCAAGCCCTGCTCAAACCGTCGGGCTTTCCTAACCTTGGTGTCCACTTGGTGTGGAGCAAACCTCTCCAGTTTATTAAACTTGGCAGCATATTGGGGAACTGTCATGTCCCCTTGTTTTAAATCCAGAAACCGCATCTCCATCCTTCCTTGCATACTTGTGGGAAAGTAGTTCTCGAAGAATATCTTCTTGAACCTCACCCACGTTAAGTTCTCTATACCCGCCCCAGCCTGGTTAGCCTCCCAACAGAAATTGGCTTCACCTTTCATCATATAGGTTGAAAAGGCAACCTTCTGACCCTCTTCGACATTTGCAATTACAAATGCCTTCTCAATTTCCTTTACCCATGTATAGGCTTCTATGGGGTCCGTAGTTCCTTTGAACTCTAGCGGACCGACACTTTTAAAATCCTTGATGGTATTAGCTCGTGCTACTCCCGGATTTATGGGGATATTAGCCCCATTTCTATTGAATGTGGCTGTTAGTAAATTAACAAATTCCTGTATTGGGTTAATCGGACCTCCCTCCTATTGATTTACGTTAACGCCTTGGTTTCATTGCCCTCTTCTTGGCGGTGTTTTGCTGTTACAAAAAATAACACATTTCGTTATTATTCCTTTCTTATTAGTTAGTTATTATTCAAGTTTAAACAATAACTTCAACATCCATTACTCAATATGTTTCGTAAAAAGGCTTATATTGATTCATTCATTGTAGTATAATACTACATCATTTCATTACACAGCCTAAACTGATTACATTACCATCCCACAATTACTTTCCAAAAATTGGGATTTACAAAAGACTACCCTTTGATATACAAAAGAGGGTTTTACGTCACTACTAGATACATAATATTTACATATCTAAAACTACTCTAGCTACCAGTAGATTACATTTGCCTTAAGGCATTATCAAAATCTACCGTGGTAAGACCGGCAATAATATCATGGCTGACAGTATGTCGCGTCTGCCTTGCCTTTATGGGATAACCAGCTACCTGTTGCTGGACGTCCGCATGAGAACTCCTATGAATATAGGACATTCTACCTATCTTCTGCTTTTTGGTGTTTAGCTCCCCCATGAGCTCAAAGACCTCCTGTTTCAGCTCATGGACCTTGTCCTTGGCCAAAGCTCTCTCATCATGCTCTTGCTACCACATGGACTCCACGTCTGTCTTATCCTTTATGACAACCTGGAGCTTTGCTTTTAGCTCCTTAACCTCCTGATAGTAATGGATGTTTCTATCCAACACTGACATAAAAAGTGACATAATTGACTCCCCCGTAGCCATCTCGGCTATTACTGCTATTGGGTTGAAGGACACTACCTCTACTTCTTCCTCCAACATGTCGTCGAACACGGACATAAGGTCTATGCTCTCTGAGTCTCCAGACTCAACCAATACAACTTCGGGCTCGGCCGCTATGGGGTTTGGTATAATCTCTATCTCATTAACCGATCCTTCACTGACTACCTGTACGAATCTAGACATTCCATTTTCTCCTGACATCTACACAACACAATTAAGTTGATTAGTACACGTCTGTATAATAATAAAAACACATAACATATACATAATGCATTTTTATAAGGTTAATTTTCATCTTTTATTTCTTTAACTTCTCTTAAGGTTATGACTTAAGGTTTTAATCCCCCCCTTAAGTTTTATAACCTATTGCTTTGATACCAACCTGTGACGACCCCAAATCTGGGTATCTTCCAACCCGACAGATGGTGCTACATGGTACTACCATTCACACATACATTCAATTGAAAAGCCTCAAAGGAACAAATATGTCTGCTATATATTCAAAGTAACATTAACATTCCCCAGGTTCTTTATAACCAATACATTTCTTCTTTTCTTAATATCAAATATATTACAACATTAAACCTATATTATTACATATGTATTCTATGGGTTCATCTTTGCCTTTCCTTTATCCTTGCAGAATCCTTCGGTCCGTTCAGTCTTAGCTGCGTTCATATGGTTCAAGCAAGAGTGAGCATGACTAGCTCAACAAGTACAACAATTCTATTTAAAAATATGCTTGAATCATACAAATCATATATCTGCAATAACTGAACAATAGTTATGAAGTACTATCGATAATTCAAAATAGCACTTCTCTTTGCTTTAAAACGTTTTACAATAACAATATTTAGTAAAACAACAATTTCGATCTAAGACCTTGAGAATTTCATACTTCATTTGAAAAGGACATCCCGACACAAAGTCCGTAAGTCCAACATTTCTTACGAGCACGTCTAGGTGATCAGCCTATAATACTATATGTTGATCAACACTACATTCTTTAAACATATGTACATTTAAGTTGTGGCAACCTCATGTGCCTGTCATTTGACGACAAAACTGTTTTAGCATACTCAGTCTTCGTTTGAAAACTATACCAACATAACTTGGTACAACATTGACCATACATTGATAGATTGTAAGAAATCCAATACATCTTAAGTCTAGCCGAAAGAATTGGCTTTGACTTTATCATATATATATTCATGCGTAAGAATACATGAACCACAAAGCTTGTCCAGATTAAACTGAAACAAGGGTTAGAATAATTGCCTTCAGCGTCTGTTACGATTATTACACATTCACATTGAGTCTTTAAGGTCTCTACAGTAAATGATCACATAACACATTCGGTTATGAATAAATATGCATGGTTCCTAATGAATCTTACCCTTCTTCTCAATCTAATTTTGTATTAGATTTGTTACTATTTCTTTCGGCTTTTCGATATAGTTTACATTGTCATTACGTTCATTTTCAATTGATTATCATCAATCTTTAGTCATAATATATTAAGTGTCTAACAATGTCTTAATAATGTTATAATTAAACTATAGTTCATTGTTAGTTAATTAAAATCCTTTCTCTATTTACAAACATTCTTCACTTTCAAAACCCTAGGGTTGGCCGGCCATTTCACCCACCCTTTATTCTTTAATGTCACAATTGCACGTTGAGTTAACAGAGGCCAAGGTCTGGCAGGCTCATCAAGGCACAAGTCCTAGTTCATTATGCGTGCTGCTGCAATCTAAAAACTTCAATGAGTAATGGCAATCAGATCCTATCCAATGAAATGCCATCGATTGACCTTGAAATTTTGCGCAATATGCTGACTTCTGTACTAGATAAAATGATGCTTTTTCTACTTTACGAACTTCCCGGACTCCAAATTTGATCATTTTAAGTTTGAATTGGCTCATTCAAAAGTCATTAGCTCACAAATCATATAATCTATGTGCTCATACAAGAATTTTATATTTTTGACTTCGTTTAATCAAAATTCACCTATTGGTTTATTTTTAACGAAAACGATAAACGTCCATCAACGTTCAACGCTCGTTTCTTCGTTCTAAGTCAGAATTTGGTCATTTTTGAGTCCGCAACTCTATAATGCCAAATAAGACTTGTCTCCATCAAAAACCAACATTTCCGAGTTCAAACACAAAATTCGACTTCCATTCTGAGAATTTCACGAATTCGACGATTATCATCCAATCGTGTGAATTTTGGCAAAACTTCGTTAATTAGGATTTGTTCATCGTTCTAAATGAATTCAATTAATTCTATAGACATCTCAACTTACACAGTACAATAACTTATTTTTAAGATAGTTTATGGCTTATTCTTCATAAGTTTATAACTTCACAAATTATAAACTACAAGATTCCATTTCTTAGGACTTATTATTGATTCAAGTCCCTTAATCAATATTCTTACATCTTATTATCATATCAGCATTATTTATGTAAATATGATACAAGTTCAAATATGACCATTATAAGTTCATAACTTATTTTGGTTCAAATTACTTATGCATGACTTATACGGCTTAAGTTCATTGATTATCCATTCCTTGTGTGTTCTTAGCATACATGTTCAATAAGCTACACTTCTCTTATCACCCTGTAATGATAGAGATGGAAGATATAAGATCATAAGATCATTTACCTTTGATGACTAGCTTTCTTCTTCTTGAAAATCTAACAATGGAAGTTTGGCTTTAAAGTGCTTATTCTCTCTAACACTTAAGTTGTTTTGTAAGGAAAGTTGTTGGATAATTTGAACAAACAAATAATGAATTGTAAGCTTGCTATTTATAGAGCTTCCAAGGTTAGGGCAAATGGGTCATTAAGACATCCACCTCCTTTACAAACCTCCTTACTATTCACTTACTTAACAACTAAGTAATCTTGCTAGCCAAACTAATTACTTGGCCTCCACAACAAACCCTTGGTCACCAAGATCACCCATGGGTTGCCCAATGGATCTAGCTTTACCCATTGGATCATAGCTTTGGGCTTAGTTTAATTACATAGCTTATTCTTGTGGGCTTGCATTAATTTGTTTTGGGCTTAACAATAACCACCACTTGTGTGACGCCCCCAAAATTAGGTATACATCACCCATCTTGGGTCGACACTTACATGGTACAGAATTTAAATACAACTTATTAACATAACTGTCGTGTACAATACGACATAAACTGTGAGTTTAAATACAAATATCGTCTACTAGATATTATACAAACTCAAACAAAAAGTCCTCATTACAGATTATTATCACACTATTTTACGTAATAATAGTGAGGACTACTAATGCTATCTTCGGACCATCACTGCTTCCCCGACTCGTCCCAAATATATTATCATTTCACGAAGAGAATAAAGAAAAGAAAGGGTGAGCTCAACTAGCCCAAGAAGAAATATTATGACTAAGATAATGCGAGAATAAATTATCAATAGTCTTCAATAATGTTAAACCGATAAAATACAATAGACAACCAGTTTAATCTGCGTGAATATCTGATCCATTAAAAGAGTCAAGTAGAAAATAAAGTCTACTATCTTTTAGGTTTTAAAAGGTTTTTCATCATTTGTTTATAGTCGAGACTCGGCTTTAATAAATATTTCACATCATCGAATCACCCCCGCACTACTTTTCTGCCAAGGATATTCTTTAGTATCACGACCACAATTATTCATGCACTACGGGCCAAGAATATTTGTGTATTCATTAATGGTCATGATCATGCCAACAACCTCGTCCATCAATGCACTACTGCCCATCGAGGATTTTTATCACATCATTTGTAACATTACGGTCATGATTACACCGAATAGTCTCTCGGTCATAATCATACCAAGTCCATTTATGCACTACTGAAGCCACGTATGACTTTCAAAAAAATATAAACATGAGGATGATGACAATGATATAAGAATTCAATAAAACAAGTTCAAGAATTATTTTATCCAGAATTATTAACGTCCAAATTGTCAACATGATACTTGCTTTTTTGTAGAGTAAAATTCAAGAATGATCGGAAGAATATTTCTATGAAAAGATATCGGATGAAACGCAAATATCAAGGATATTCTACTAATTTCATGGAGTATAGAAGTCAAAGTTTTAACCAACCGGGTATAATAAGGAATGGAATAACAAAAGAAATCACCATGCATGCGATAGATCGCATGATAAGTTATTCCAATGTAATAATAAATAACGGAACCAAAAGTCGTGAAATTCACACCGCAAGCGGGATGTTCCAAATGAATAATAAAGATGGAACCAGATCCGGTGTAAAACACATGATAGGATATTCCAATGTAATAATAAAGATTTTAACCAGGTCCGGTGTAACACACGCATGTGATGTTCCAACAGAATAATAAAGATTTTAACCGAGTCCTAAAACAAACACACATGATGTGATGTTCCAATGAATAATAATAAAGATTTTAACCAGTCCTGTGTAAAACACATGCATGTGATGTTCCAAATGAGAATAATAGAAGAATGTCACCAAGTATAGGGTAAACCACTTATACAAAAGTTATTCCAATGTAATAATAAGCAATGGAATAACAATGCCTTCTCTTCATGAATAAGAAAGAATAACACCCTTACATTTGGTAGGAGATTGAATAACGCGGCGGCAAGTAGTAACAAAATACTCTTCTTCTTTCTCTCTTATTCTCTCTATACTTTCTCTCTATAGCTTGAATGAATTCGTGAAAAATAATGAAGCCCTAGGCCTCTATTTATAAAAGATTTCTAGCTTAGCACCTGCCGTATGAAAAGGCAAGTGGCTTGACGACTGGTTTGACGCCTGTAATGTGAAACGACAAGTGGTTCGACCTTTGTAATGTGAAACGACAAGTGGTTCGACGTCTGGTAAAGGTAATTACTATTAACGAAGGTAAATACTATTGACGAAGGTAAATACTATTCACAAGGGTAATTACTATTGACGAAGGTAAATACTATTCACAAGGGTAATTACTATTGATGAAGGTAAATACTATTCACAAGGGTAATTATTATTGACGAAGGTAAATACTATTCACAAGGGTAATTACTATTGACGAAGGTAAATACTATTGATGAAGAGACTCTTAGATGATGACATATGAGCCCCCCCCATAAAATAATCAAACTTACCACAAATCATAACACATATTTAATCTTTCAATAATTATTAATCATTTATAACTTGTCGTCTCAATTATTGATTTAATACTATAACATATTATACAGATGATACTGTGACAATAATTGAATCAATAATATAAGAGATATGATGCAGCAATTCTTCGTGAGCAATAATTGAGCATAAATTTGAGTGACTTCTCACGTAAGCATCAATAATCAATACTGCAGTGCTACTACGCAACCAATGCCAGACATTCTTTGTACTTTACCACCGGGTAGTTCAATGCTTTTAACGGTAACACCTCCGCCGTTATTTTTATAAAAAAATATTTTTGTCGTTTTCTCAATCCGACAATAATGTTGTGGGGTCCACCAATGATTGAGCCATTATATTTAATATTCCCTAACAAAAAGAATATTCCCACCAAACGAATATTTTATAACAACTTGCTTACTTTGCAAAATTTATAAATATTACCCACAACTATAACATTATATCAAATTTATTCCATAATATTCAAAAATAATATTTATAGAAAATTCATTTTTATTTATAAAAGCAGGGGTCTTACAACCTCCCTTCTTATGAAATTTCAGCCCTCGAAATTAGGGTACGTACCTGGTATGTCGAAGAGGTAAGGATACCTTGATTTCATTTCAGATTCTAACTCCCAAGTCATTTCCTCAACATCGTGGTTCCTCTATAAAACTTTGACTTGAGGTATAACCTTGGAGCGTAGAATATGTTCTTTCTTATCCAAAATTTGAACAGGAACCTCTTCATACGTCAAATCTTCCGCTATTTCGTCCCGGGTTCTAACTCAATAATATGGTTCGGGTCTTTCACATATTTACGTAACATAGATATGTGAAAACGTTATGAACACGAGACATATTTGGCGGTAAAAGCGAGTCTATAGGCCACGATTCCTACTCGATCGAGGATTAAAATGGACCGATGAATCGAGGGTTAAGTTTTCCTCTCTTTCCAAATCTTGTAACTCCTTTCCATGGAGCAACTCTTAACAACACACGATCTCCTATATCGAATTCCACGTTCTTTCGATGAAGATCGGCATAACTCTTTTGTCGATTTTGTGAGGTTTTTATACGTTGTCGGATCGTTCAATCTTTTCCGTAGTCATACGTATCAACTCCGGTCCCAACAACGTTGCTTCACCCACCTCATCCCAGCATACTGGAGAACGACACTTTCTTCCATACAACGCTTCGAATGGAGCCATGCCAATACTTGCTTGATAACTGTTGTTGTAGGAAAACTCCACCAATGGTAAGAACTTGTCCCAACTTCCCTTGAAATCAAGGACACAGAGTCTTAATAGATCTTCAAGAGTTTGAATAGTCCTCTCCGACTGTCCGTCCGTCTGAGGATGATATGCCGAGCTAAATCGTAAGTCTGTGCCCATAGCTTTTTGCAAACTAACCCAAAATCGTGAAGTGAATCTTGGGTCTCGATCGAAACTATGGATACCGGGCATACCATGCAGTCTTACAATCTCGTTTATGTACATACGAGCAAGACGTTCAAGTGTATAAGTTTCTCGTTTCGGTAGAAAAATGAGCGGACTTGGTCAACCTATCAACAATGACCCAAATCGCATCAATGCCTTGAGAAACCTTAGGAAGACCGGTAACGAAATCCATGGTAATGTGCTCCCACTTCCATTCTGGAATTTCAAGTGGTTGCAATGGACCTTTTGGTACTTGATGCTCGCTTTAACTCGTTGACAAGTTAGACACCTTGAGATAAACAAATATATCTCTCTCTTCATATTGCTCCACCAAAATGTATGATTTAATATCATGATACATTTGGTACTCCCAGATGGATTGCAAATGGTGTGTTGTGTGCCTCCATCATGATATTATACTTTAAATCGTGGTCGTTAGGAACACAAAGTCCGGAGTTGACTCAAGTATTCCTTCTTCATCGATTCTTGCTTCGGTGATAGCACCTTCTTCACACTTTCTTCCTCATACGCATCGGCTCCAGTGTCCGTAGCTTGAGCGACTTTTAACTTTATCAATTAAAGTCGGTTCTACTCAGATATACTCGCTATCATCACATGCGTCCTCGAGTCTTTAATTCTATCTCCATCCTTTGCAAGTCACACAAAATGGGCCTTTATGCGTTGACAATATCGCACTTCGTACTTGCATATGATTTTCTACTCAATCGTCGCCTACCACGTTCGCTTTTCCGGATGGTATTGGATGGTATGATCATAATCTTTCAACAGTTCAAGCCAACGTCGTTGTCGCATGTTGAGTTCCTTTTGAGTGAAGAAATATTTGAGGCTTTTATGATCCGTAAAGATCTCCACTTTCTCCCCATACAAGTAATGCCTCCAAATTTTAAGTGCAAAGATAACAATTTGCCAACTCTAGATCATGAGTAGGATAATTCCTCTCATATTCTTTGAGTTGTCGCGAGGCATAAATTACTTTTCCATGTTGCATGAGAACACATCCCAACCCTTTGCTCAAGCATCATCAGAGATGACAAATCCTCCGAGCCGAGATGGTATTGCCGTAACAGTCTTTGAAATAAGTCTCCTCTTGAGTTCTTGAAAACTCTTCTCACATTCTTCGCTCCAACCGAACTTTTGTATCTTTCCGAGTCACCGAAAGTCAATGGAATAGCGATTCGAGAAAATCCTTCCACGAATCTCCGATAATAACCAAATAAACCGAGAAAGCTACGTGCTTTCTATCCATCGATTTAGGTTGTTCCCACTTTGAATAGCTTCAATCTTTCTTTGGGTCAATGATATTCCATGACTTGATACCATCGTGCCCAAGGAATGCTACTTCTTCAAGCCGAACTCGCATTTCTTCAACTTGGCATAAAGCTTATATTCACGGCTTTTGGAGTGTCACCCTCAAGTGTTGCTCATGATCTTCACGGCTTTTGGAATAAATAAGGATGTCATCAATAAAGACGACCACAAAGTGATCTAAATATTCCTTGAATACTCGGTTCATCATATCCATGAAGGCAGCAGGAGCATTAGTCAATCCAAAGGACATGACTAGGAATTCATAATGCCCGTCTCGGGAGTTCCGAAAGCCGTCTTTGGAATGTCGGTGGTTCTAATCTTCAATTGGTGATATCCTAACGAAGATCAATCTTTGAAAAGAATTTGGCTCCTTGCAATCGGGTCAAACAGTCATCAATACGTGGCAATGGATACCTATTTTTGATGGTGACGTGATTCAACTCCCGATAATCAATACAAAGTCGCATACTCCCATCTTTCTTCTTCACGAATAGAATAGGAGCACCCCAAGGAGAAGTACTAGGACGAATAAAGCCAATGTCTAACAATTCCTAGCAGTTGGGTCTTTAACTCCGAAGTTCAATAGAGCCATTCGATATGGGGCTTTGGAAATAGGTTTTGTACGGGTTCAAGGTCGATACAAAATTCAATTTCACGCCTGGGGTAGGCCAGAAGTTCTTGAGAATACGTCGGAAATTTATTAACAATAGGAATATCGTTTAAAACCGGCGTATTTTTATTTAAATCAGTGACATGAGCTAAGAAAGCTTGACATCCGTTTTTCAATAAACGAATAGCTTTATGGCTTGAGATGACCGTGATTGATTTTAATGGTTTGGTCGTTTGAATTCGCATAATAGGTTGATTAGGAATATGAAAGCTAACAACCTTACGAAAACAATCAATTTTTGCATGATAAGTAGTTAACCAATCAATCCCTAGAATCACGCCAAATGCAAGTATTTTTAATGAAATAAGATCGACAGTAATGTGAGGGGACCGATTTGAACCAAACAAGACTTATAAACAAATGGATGTAATGAAGGTTTCTCCCAACGGAGTTTCCACAGATAAGTCAAAGTCTAATTTCTCCTGAGTCAAATTTAATCGATGAGCGCAAGTAGGAGAAATAAAAGAATGGGTAGAACCCGGTATCAAATAAAGTATAGACTTCATTAGAGTTTATGATAAGCTTACCCGTGATGACCTCATTCGGATCCTTGCTCTTTGGGAGGTCACAACAAATGCTCTCCTCTTGCACTACTGGGTTTTGAATTTTCGGGATGGCCTTTGGTGCCTCCATCCTAGCTGAATTTGTCTTCTGAAACGACAAAATCGAGCTAAGTGACCTTCTCTTCCACAATTATAACATGCTTTGGACTGCATGGCCGCAGCTTTGATCGATGTGTCCCTCTCCTCCGCATTTGAAGCATATGATAGGTGGTCTTTCTCCTTCCTTAACAATGGGTGCTGGTGCTGACGTCTTTCCATCATTGTTGAATCTCCTTTTCTTGAAATGTCCATTCTTATTGTTTTGGCCTGATTACCACCGGTGGTTACCATATCCGCCTCGTTGATTCCCTCCACGCTTGTTGTCACCGCCGATGACTATTCTCGCCGGTATTATAATTTTGCGGTGCTTCTTTTTTAGTTATATTGACTCATTATCGCGCTCCACTAATCGAGCCCTATTTACAACATCTCGAATACAAACACGCTTTATGAGAAATAAGATGTTGACGTATCTCCCGCTTCAAACCTCTTAAAACATTCGCGCCATTCTCTCTTCATTATCCACCAAGTGGGGACGAAACCGTGATAACTCCGCAAATTTTGCCTCGTATTGCGACACGGTCCATATTGTTTTGTTCCAACTTGATAAACTCCACCTCCTTCATGTATGGCGAATACTTTCGTGAAAGTATTTGTCGTTGAATGACTCTGAACTTCTCCCAAGATATCTTCAAGATGCAATTGGTTGAGTACGCTTTCCGATTCCCACCAAGAATCCGCCTCCGCAACACATAAAAGGCGGCAAGGGAACCTTTGCTCCTCGAGCATCCCAAGACATCAAATATCTTGGTAATCATTTATCCATGCTTCCGCCAAGTGGTTTTGGCTCTCCTTTAAACTCCGGTGGTCCCAGCTCCTTAAATTGTTTAGCGGTGACCGCCTTGAGAGTTTTCCGTGTTTCCACCTACGTTTTGGGACAGTCGCTCTGCTTTCATTGTTGCATAAATTGCATAAAGCCTCTGAACATTTGATCATTCGTCATTTGGTCGGTGTTGTTGTTTGCATGAGGATTGTCGCCTTCTCGATGCACATTATCCTCGATTATTGATATGTGGTGAATCAACAATCGCTGCGCTCCCATTGCTATTCTCAACATTCTCGGATGTCATTTTCGAGACATCGCCACAAAACAAAAGGTTAATTGACATGTAACAAATTATCCCTATCTTCTGACCAACCAATAAAATATCACATAAACTTAGGTAGGTCATACTAGCGAAGGTATTCCCTGTCTCTCCCCTCCTAGTACTATTCTCACATCTTAGCCAGGGATCATATCCCTAAGCTCGATACCAAACCGTGACGCCCCCAAAATTAGGTATACATCACCCATCTTGGGTGCGACACTTACATGGTACGTAATTTAAATACAACTTATTAACATAACTGTCGTGTACAATACTTATTATAAACCGTGAGTTTAAATACAAATATCGCCTACTAGATATTATACAAACTCAAACAAAAAGTCCTCATTACAGTTATTATCACACTATTTTACGTATAGTGAGGACTACTAATGCTATCTTCGTGACCATCACTCGCTTCCCAGACTCGTCCCAAATATATTATCATTTCACAAGAGAACAAAGTGAAAGAAAGGGTGAGCTCAACTAGCCCAAAGAAGAAATATTATGACTAAGATAATGCGTAATAAATTATCAATAGTCTTCAATAATGTTAAACCGATAAAATACAATAGACAACCAGGTTTAATCTGCAGCTGAATATGCAATCCATTAAAAGAGTCAAGTAGAAAATAAAGTCTACTATCTTTTAGGTTTTAAAAGGTTTTTCATCATCGCTTATAAATTCGAGACTCGACTTTTAATAAATATTTCACATCATCGAATCACCCCCGCACTACTTCTGGCAAGGATATTCTTTAGTATCACGACCACAATTATTCATGCACTACGCCCAAGAATATTTGTGTATTCATTAATGGTCATGATCATGCCAACAACTCGTCCATCAATGCACTACTACCAATTGAGGATTTTTATCACATCATTTGTAACATTACTACTATGATTACAACAATCAATAGTCTCTCGTCATAATCATACCAAGTCCATCTATGCACTACAAGCCACGTATGACTTTCAAAAAAATATAAACATGAGGATGATGACAATGATATAAGAATTCAATAAAACAAGTTCAAGAATTATTTTATCCGTGAATTATTAACGTCCAAATTGTCAACATGATATCTTTTTTTGTAGAGTAAAATTCAAGAATGATCGGAAGAATATTTCTATGAAAGATATCTTTGGATGAAACGCAAATATCAAGGATATTCTACTAATTTCATGGAGTATAGAAGTCAAAGTTTTAACCAATTTGGGTATAATAAGGAATGGAATAACAAAAGAAATCACCATGCATGCGATAGATCGCATGCATGTGTTATTCCAATGTAAATAATAAATAACGGAACCAGTCGTGAAATTCACAATCGGCGGGATGTTCCAATGTAATAATAAAGATGGAACCCGATCCGGTGTAAAACACACGAGATAGGATATTCCAATGTAATAATAAAGATTTTAACCAGTCCGTAAAAACACACGATGTGATGTTCCAACGAGTAATAATAAAGATTTTAACCAGTCCTGTAAAAAACACATGACATGGATGTTCCAACGTAATAATAATAAAGATTTTAACCAGTCCTGTAAAACACACGATGTGGATGTTCCAATGTAATAATAGAAGAATGTCACCAAGTATAGGGTAAACCACTTATACAAAAGTTATTCCAATGTAATAATAAGCAATGGAATAACAACAGTTCTCTTCATGAATAAGAAAGAATAACACCCTTACATTTGGTAGGAGATTGAATACTCGCAGCAGATAAGTAACAAAATACTCTTCTTCTTTCTCTCTTATTCTCTCTATACTTTCTCTCTCTATAGCTTGAATGAATTCGTGAAAAATAATGAAGCCCTAGGCCTCTATTTATAGAAGATTTCTAGCTCAAAGACCGCCGTATGAAAAGGCAAGTGGCTTGACGAATCGGGTTTGACGCTTTAATGTGAAACGACAAGTGGTTCGGCGCCAGTAATGTGAAACGACAAGTGGTTCGACGTCTGGTAAAGGTAATTACTATTAACGAAGGTAAATACTATCGATTTAAGGTAAATACTATTCACAAGGGTAATTACTATTGACGAAGGTAAATACTATTCACAAGGGTAATTACTATTGATGAAGGTAAATACTATTCACAAGGGTAATTATTATCGATGAAGGTAAATACTATTCACAAGGGTAATTACTATTGATTTAAGGTAAATACTATTGATGAAGAGACTCTTAGATGATGACATATGAGCCCCCCATAAAATAATCAAACTTACCACAAATCATAACACATATTTAATCTTTCAATAATTATTAATCATTTATAACTTGTCGTCTCAATTATTGATTTAATACTATAACATATTATACGATGATACCGTGACAATAATTGAATCAATAATATAAGAGATATGATCAAAGAATTATCGTAGCAATAATTGAGCATAGTGAGTGACTTCTCACGTAAGCATCAATAATCAATACCGCAGTGCTACTACGCAATTACGCCAGACATCGTATTTCTTTACCACCCATAGGTAGTTCAATGCTTTTAACGGTAACACCTCCGTACCGTTATTTTTATAAAAATATTTTGTCGTTTTCTCAATCCGACAATAATGTTGTGGGGTCCACCAATGATTGAGCCATCATATTAATATTCCTAACAAAAAGAATATTCCCCAGGCCAAACGAATATTTTATAACAACTTGCATACTTTGCAAAATTTATAAATATTACCCACAACTATAACATTATATCAAATTTATTCCATAATATTCAAAAATAATATTTATAGAAAAATTCATCTTTATTTATAAAAGCTGGGGTCTTACAACTTGGGCTTACATCTTAACGTTTATTGGACTATTCAATTGTTTACACACTCCTACTAGTCCCTGTCATTTAATTAAAAACTTTATCACATATACTATACATATAATTCTCGTATTTTAACTCGTATACTAAGTCATAATATACAGAATACCATCATTTCCTATATACTCATAATACTTTGTATCATACTCTTATACACTACCTCGCACAATACATACGTATTATACAATCATTACATTAATTCCTAACGCTTTATTTTCCTAAGATTCTTGAATTACGTCCGCATGCGAAAAATTACGTTTTCCATACTTGAATTATTATTACATACTCCAACTTACTTCGATATTCTATCGTTACGTATTTCTCAGAAGTTCAAAAATAATTCTCGAGCACATATCGATGAATAGTGTTTTTCAGAAAATTTCTCGGAAAACTTTAATTTTCATCTTGGAAATTCAAACACTTTAATTCCTTGACTTTCTAACGTTTCTAGGTTATAAAACGACATTCATCTTACCAACACATAATAATAAAAAATAATATTATTTTATTTATTATAAAAGTATTTACAAAAGGTTCGATTTTTCTAGGGCGTTACAGTCATTCTCCTTTCTTAACAACAGGTGCTGGTGCTGACGTCTTTCCATCATTATTGAATCTCCTCTTCTTGAAATTTCCACTTCTATTATCTTGGCCATGATTACCACCGAAGTGGTTACCATTTCTGGCATGTTGATTCCCTCCACAGTTGTTGTCACTGCTTTGGTGACTGCTACCACTAGTATTATCGACTTACCAGCTGCTCTCTCTTGGTTGGGTTGACTCATTATCACGCTCCAATAATTGAGCCCTATTTAAAACATTTGAATACAAACACAGTTTGTGAGAAATGAGGTATTGACGTATTTCGGGTCTCAAACCTCGTAGAAACATTCACGTCATTCTCTCCTCGTTATCAACCAAATGGGATGCGAACCGGGACAACTCGGCAAACTTAGCCTCATACTGAGACACGGTCATATTTTTTTGCTACAACTTAATAAAATCCACCTCCATCATGTGGTGAATACTTTTGGGAAACTATTTTTCGTTCAACAGTTCTTGGAACTTTTCCCATGACATTTTGAGTGCGGCAGGCTGAGTACGTTTTACTGATTCCCACTAGTAATCTACCTCTCCTCTCAACATGAAGGTGGCAAAGGGAACCTTTTGCTCCTTGGAGCATCCCAAGACATCAAATATCTTGGTGATCTGCTTTATCCACGTCTCCGCCTTAAGTGGTTTTGGCTCTCCTAAAAACTTTGGTGGTCCCAGCTCCTTGAACTGCTTAAAAATGACCATCTGAGAGTTGCCAGTGTTTCCACCTGCATTTTGAACAGGAGCCGCTCTCGCCTGATGTTGCATGAATTGCATAAAGCCTCTGAACATCCCATCGTTCATCATTTGATCGGTGTTGTTGTTTACTTGAGTATTATTGTCTTCCTGTTGCACATTATCCTGTATATTGATCGTTGGTGACTCAACGGTCTCATGTGCTTCGTTGCTTATCTCGACATTTTTAGATGCCATTTTCAAACACTACCACAAAAAAATGGTTAATTGACAAGCCACATATTATCCCTATACTCTGACCGACCAATTAAATACAAAATAAACTTAAGTAGGTCATACTAGAAAATGAATTCCCCGTCTCTCCCCTCCTAGTTCTTATCTCACATCTCAGCTAGGGATAATATCCCAAAGCTTTGATACCAACTGTGACGTCCCCAAAATAGATATACATCACCCATCTTGGGTCGCCAAATACATGGTACTGAATACAAATACAAACTTAATTATACAATATGAGCTGAGAGTTTTTACACGAATATTGTCTTCTAGAAAATATCCAAACTCAAATGGAGTCCTCATTACATTTATTGTCACACTATTTTATAGAATAGTGAGGACTACTATAACACCATCTCGGACCATCACTCCGTTCCCCGACTAGTTTCAGCTACATTCTGATTTCCTGAAGAGAACAATGAACGTAAAAGGGTGAGCTCAACTAGCCCAGTAAGAAATATTATGATTAAGATAATGCAGAATAAGTTATCATTAGCCTTCAACAATGTTAAACTGATAGAATATAATAGACAATAAGTTTAACTATAGCGGAACAAGCAATCCATTAGAAGAGTCAAGTAGAGCATGATATCTACTATCTTTTATGATTTAAAAAGTTTATCATTAACTTTATCGCTGGGACTCAGCTTAATAAATAAATTACATCATCGAATCATCCATCTACTATGGGCCAAGGATATTCATTAGTATCACGTCCACAAATTATACCTGCACAACATGCCAAGAATATTCGTGTAATCATCAATGGTCCTGATCATACTGAATTATCCCTAGACATAATCATACCAATCAACAGTCTATCTATGCACGTAAGCCAAATATGACTTTCATCACAATATAAGCATGATGATGTTGACAATGATATAAGAATTCAATTAAAAGAAAGCAAATGATAAATTTTTAAAGATTTATAATTTAATTTATCCAGAATTCAATAATGTCCAAATTGTCAACATGATACTGCTTTGTGGAGTAACAATTCAAGAATAATATCCATGTATCAAAATTAATTTGGATAGAAAAAAATATATTTTTTCGATGAATAGTTGTTAGGTTTGTAAAATTCATGTGCGCAATCAAATTGCAAAATTAATGCGGAAGCGTGTAAAAATCAGAGTTTAAAAAATTTACAAACCATAAACCCGGATCATCCTTTATGCACAATTATTAATTAAACGAAAAGATAAAGAATAAATCATACCCTTGAAGATCGAGCTTCCTCAGGTACAAGTTCACCTCCAAATCCTTTCGCGTTCAATCTTGAATCCACCGGGTTTGGTTCCTTCCTTTGATCAACGTTAGCCACCCATATTTTTGGCCTCTAGAGGTGATCCACCAAGGAATAATAAGAATTCAAGAAGATGGGGTGTTTTGGCTCAAACCCCTAGTTTTCTATCTCTATAGAAAAGGCATACCCCAACAACTTGGAATTATTACGTACTTTGTTAAAGTCAACAACCCATATCATCCATAATAAGACTCCTCTTATTTATAGATGTGGGCAACCCACCTTAACAATTAAGGAATTGGGTTTTATTTAATTAATTAAATTCTTTTAATTAATTAGGCTCCTAATCTTATTAGGGATAATTAATTAAACTCTTTTAATTAATTTAACCTCCTAATCTTATTAGAATAAATGAGAGTACTTATATTAAATTAATTCCTAAACTCTTTAGAAATTAAAATAATAATAATTGTAATAATATTAATAAGACTCCTCTTGTTAATTTATATTTAATATTTCTAAAATATTAAATAATAAATATTAAGCTATTTAATTTATTCTAGCACCATAGATTAAATTAAATATACTTAACATATTATTACGATTATGCCATTAACTTCTTAAATAATTATTCTT
Organism: Panax quinquefolius; assembly: GCA_020205615.1. NCBI lineage: Eukaryota > Viridiplantae > Streptophyta > Magnoliopsida > Apiales > Araliaceae > Panax > Panax quinquefolius. Next base: position 30,886,729 of record CM035168.1, read on the forward strand.
CCTTTTATGGTGTGACCCTTTAGGTTCTCCATATTAAACCTTGTGAATAAATCAATTAGAATAATTTAATCTTATTTAAATAAATAAATTAAACAATTAATTTATTTAAATAAATAATATTTATTCTACAATAGGGATAAGCCTCCCTAATGATCAACGACTTTTCCGGATAATATAGATTTCAACATTAATCATTAAAGAACCTTTGAGTAAATAGTTACCGTATAATTCAATCCTTCCACCATACAATGTCCCAATTAAATATAAGACATGGAATTACTATCAAGTCTTATTTTATTTAATTATATGTTTTTCGATCCTTAAATGCATGACTCCAAATAATGCAAATTAGAAACTCCTTTCTAATTTCATTCTCGCTTAACCAAGGACTCTTTGGGTTGTCATTTATCGAATCACATAGGACATTTCTCTTTATTAGAAGTGGTAGATTCTTTATCGATCATACATTATCTCCACGTATACACTTATTATACCCAAGCATACCCTTTGATATACCCTAAGGGTCTTAAGAAATAAGTCAAAGTATAACTCATCATACACAAGATACTATGATGATCTCAAGTCCAAGGATCACTTGTACTACTATCACTACAGGAATTCCTATTGACAGGCAAATAAAACTCCATTAGGTATTCCTTAGCGAGCCAATGCTCAAAGTGTACTTATTCTCTAATAAGCACCTACATACTTGCTTTAGTGTCTCCACACAAATGATCATGAGATCAATCATCCTCATCCAATGAGCAAGCAACGTATGTACCAATCTATCCTGGATTTACTAATCCTCAATTTAGTAATCCAATGATTGGGAACTATTTTAGTTTTAAGCTTTCTAAGAATTTAGATCTCATTAGAATGATCATCATCATTATTCTAAAAGCATTGCTTAAAACTATGGGTTTATCACATATTATAAAATAGCATCATGTAGATAATTAAAAGCCTTTAATAAATTAATACTTTTTATTAATAAATGAATAAGATTGTTACAAAGTATATGCTTTATCATCAAACATGATTGGCTTGTGTGCATACTACTTTCAATCTCCCACTTGCACTAAAGCCAATCGTCATGGTATCTTATACTCTTCTTCTCTAAGTGACGATTATCCTGCTGTTGGATAAGCTTTAGTTAATGGATATGTAATGTTGTTCTTGAGAGTCCACTATCTCTATAGTGATTTCCATCTTTCAATGATTCTAATAATCAAATGAAAGTGCCACAACACATGTTTAGATCCAAGATGAGACGTAGGAACTATTCCTAGTTCTGTAATGAACTTTTAATCCAAACAATCAACTTGTAGCTTCATTTATAGCTATATACTTTGTCTTTATTACTAAACCAGCAACTCTTTGCTGTTTGGAACCTTTCCAATTCATTGCACCACCGTTCAAGGTAACACTTTACCTTAAAGTGGATTTTTCTGTCATCTTGATCTGTCTGAAAAAACTTGAGTCTGTTAAGCCCTCTAGTTTTAATTAAGACCCACCATGAATATGATCACATCCTTAGTGCTGGTTAAGAACTTTAAGATGTTTTTCAACGACTCACGGTGAACTTCTCCGAATTACGATCGATCAACATCGTCTCGTATATTTCATTGCATACATGATAGTTACTCATGTGATCTCTCTTTTGGAGTCTGTGGGGACTATTAAGAGAGATACACTCCATAGCTCATCTACATGAGACATCTCTTGGAGTTTGCTATGCTAAACGACTTTAGCATCAAATGAATATACGTTCCTTGGGTTAAGTCGAGCATCCTCTTAAATCTATCTATATAGATTTATATCCCCAATTAAGATACTCTTCCCAAATCATTCATGGAGGAATGTTTAGACAACTTTATCTTTATTGATTGTAGCATTAGTATGTCATTCCTTATCCGTAGTATATCAACATATAATATTAGGAATGTCACGGCGCTCCCACTGTCCCTTTTGTACACACTAGAAGTCTTACCTCATCGAATGTAACTCTGGATCAACATCTTCTATGATGTGTACCTCATCATCATCATCCATGATGAATCCATACCTCATAGGTATCTTTGGTACTATTCCGCATTTTATTATTTGTCAGTGGTATAATAGTCTATCTACATGTTCCTCTTATTTGACTTATAGTGTTTTGTGGTTCTTGAACTTTCAAGATCTATAATCCTCCCACTAGCCCCTTCAATGATAAACACATTTATCTTAGAAGGAAGCGTGTTTCGCAACAAACACCTTTTGCTAAGTAGGATTATAGAACATATACCCTAAACTTACTTTAGGATGTCCCACAAATCGACACTTGTCAAATCTTGTCCCAAACTTATCCTTTTGAAACCTTTTCACATAAGTTGGAACCCCTTATCTTAACATACTTAAGATTAGGAATCCTCCCTGTCCATAACTTTTATGGAGTCTTGAGGCCGATTTTGAGGTTACCATTTTCAGAGATATGCAGTACCATTTCTAGGACATTATCCCGTAAGGATACCGGAATGCTCGGTAAAATCATTATGGACCGCACTATGTCCAACAAGGTACGATTTTTCATTCAGATACATCAATCAATTATTGCGTATCAGGATGTGTCCATTATGAGAAAACCATTTGAGATGATCTAGAAACTAATTGCACAAGTATTTATTCCTTGATCTAATCAAAGAATCTTAATACTTTGCCAATTTGTTTCACTTCTGAATTCTTTGAACCTTTCAAATAATTCACACTTGTATTTTAACAAATACATACATTCAACTCTTTGAATGATCATCTCCTTTTCTTATACTAGTTTGTTCAATATACAAAATATATTTTCACGTAAGTCAAGTATACAAAATCCATTAAGTAATATTCCAGTTCTATACAAAACATTATTATTATAAATAGAACAACAATTGTTCTTAATTATAATACCAAAAATTTTATTGTCCAACAATAAAATAGAAATAATATTTCTAACAAGAACTAGAATACAATAACAACTTATTGACTTAATAGATTTTCCCGTAGGCATTGCTAAACTATAAGTTTTTATGGCTAATGTGGCAACCTTTGCTACATTTCCCGCACATAGGATTACTTATATTTGTTTAGCTTTCTACTTTTGCTTGGTCCCTTCATAAATCTATATTTATGATAACCAAAGTCGGTATCCAATACCCAAGTAGAACCTTGACTTAAAGAAAAATTTATTTCAATCATGAACAAAAAGCAGATTGTGACCTAAACTTCACTAAGCTTCTTTGGTTAGCCTCTCGCAAGACGCTTTCTCGCAGCTTTCTTTCCAAAGGTGTCCGGCTTATTGCGGTGGAAGCAAACTCCTTTGCTATCCGTGACGCTTTTGCTCTTATTATCCTTTGTTTACGCCTTTCTATTTACCTTCTTTGAATCGTTCTTCTTTTCGGAAGATCCTTTGGCCCCTACCGAAGAAGACTTGGTCTTTCTTGGTTGAAAGTGACTCTCAACATTTTTCAACATATTAAGCAAATCAACAGAAAGTCGATATCTAGCTTGTTCATATGAAAATTCACAACAATTGTGAAAGGAGTCCGGGAGCGAGTGCAAGATCAAATCTTGCTCAACTCTCCATCCATGACAAAACTCGTTGTCCTAATTGATCAATCAAATTGATAATGTTAAGGACTTTTATCTCATCATCTTTGCAGTGTCATCGGTCATTCCAGATCGGAAGAGCTCCTTAGATATCTCGATATCTATCATCCCTACTTTCCTCACCATCAACTACTTGATGTGCGAATATAGTAGAAGCATCCATAGTTTCATCTTGACGCCAAGCTTGTTACTCATATAGATGCGAGCATGATGCATTGAGCCAATCAGGCATCATCTTGCCACTTTCTAAAAGTAGCAATCTCTTCCTCGTGAGGCATTATGCACTCGCAACCATTGCGAGGATAAGCGTATTAAGGACATAAGATAGCTTTTCAGCCATGAGAACTTTTCTCAATTTCCTTAACCAATCCGTTTAATCCGATCTGGTTAATTTAGCATCTAATATGCTTCGTAGTGATAGTAATTTTAGACATTGTAAAATTTCAAAATGAATTTGTAATTAACAACATTTTAACATACATTCTTTTATTAATTACCAAAATAATTTAGGTCTTGTTTTAAATTGGTATCTCCCACTATTTTCTTCAAACTATATTACCCTCACTTATATAGTTCGGCAAAATCTAATTAAAGATTTGCTAGTGAGAATAAGGATCCCATTTCAAATGTATATAGCCTTGTGGTGACACAACAAACTATATATAAATAAATAGGTAGACAACTTTTGTCAATTACATCAACTATGCAACTCCTTGTATTTTGCCTCTTAGATTATTTTGATCAAGTGGTGGCACATCCGAATCAAAATTATCTAAGTTAAGTCCGACCTAGCACTCCATATATTCAAAAAGGAAAAATATCATCCTTGTGGTGACACAACAAAACAATATTGTTCAATTTTCTTTATAAGCATCAAATGTGATAAATTAACATCTTAAATACTTAATACTTGCCTTGTGGTGACACAACAAACTCATATTAAATATTTAATACTCTATTAATTTTATCATGCTAGAAAGGCTGATGCTCGATATTCCAAATATCTTTGAACGCTTAGGACTTAATAATATAAAAATTGAGGGTTTGTTATTAATTTGTCTCATCTTGTTTAGCGCTGCATGCACATATATATATATATAAATACGCGTCATATTAATTAACATATGCAAAGCATGTTTGCATAATATATAATATATATATAGTATAAGCATGCACATATAGAATACTATATTCTACCCGGATTGATTATGGACTTTTATTCTAGTTTGGTTCACTAGAGCCACCAAGTGAACCAAAAGGTCAAACCCTAGGGGTGAAAGAAATAATATTTAAATATAACTATTACATTTAAACCAGGGGCTCCATTACAAAACTAGGTCTTCAAGCGCTCCTTGCTCCTTGATCTCCAATTTTTCAAAATTAATTCTAACTATTCCTATTACAAAACTATTTAAAATAAATAGAAACCTTGATCAGCAGTCAAGGGGAAGTACATAGGAGAGAGATAGAATTTACATTAAGAAAAATTAGAGAAGACGAGGCACGCAGAATTCCCATTTAATAAAACCCATACATTCATGCATCCAACTAAAATAAAATCCAATCGCATCGGTCAATAATAGTCCATAATCAATCCCATTTATTATCATACACATCATCATATATCATCAATAAATAACATTCATCTTATGAATAATAAACATTTAATATATATATTGATATCATTTAATGGGCAAATTTAGTTAGTATAAAATCTATTTTTGAATCAAAATAAACTCCTTTATTTTAATCCAAATTTAAATCAAAATAAAACTATTTTATTTTAATTTATCCAATTTTGAATAAAATAAACTATTTTATTTTAATCAAAATTTTAATCAAAATAAACTCATTTATTTTAATTAATTATGGAATCCAATTCCATGTAAAAAAAAATTTAATTAAAATAAACTCTTTTATTTTAATTAATTATGGAATCCAATTCCATGTAAAAAAAAAATATTAAAGGAAACACGGATTATCTTTCCTATTCACAAATAAACTCTTTTATTTTGAATAATATGAAATCTTATTTCATATTTAAATAAACTCCTTTATTTAAGGAAATTTGGATTCTCTTTCCTATTCACAAATAAACTCTTTTATTTTGAATAATATGAAATCCTATTTCATATCTAAATAAACTCCTTTATTTAAGGAAAGATCAATTTCAACTCCAATTAGTTATCATGGAATCCAATTCCAACTCTAATTAGTTAGCATGAAATTCTAATTTTAAAATTAAAATAAATTTTATATTTTAATATTAAAATAAACTTTTTATTTTAAAATTAAAATAAACTTTTTATTTTAATAATAAAATTATTAATATTATATATATATATATATATATAATATATAACTAATATATATATATATATATATATAATAACTTAACCATTAAGTGGAGAGTTCATAATATATATTATATATATATAAACCGTGAATTCCAAACATGCAATCAACTTTTGAAAAAAAAATCTCAGAAACATGCATTTGCCATCCTTTAAAAAAAAAGTTGTCATGGGTTACGTTATATATATATATATATATATATATATATATATATATATATATATATATATATATATATATATCATGAGTACCACGAAAAATCATGCTTCATTAAATATATATATATAGTTAACTTGTTAACTTCTTATACTATATATATATATATATATATATATATATATATATATATATATATATATATATATCAAGTGAGTTTTATGTTAAAATGTACTCTGTCTTGCCTTTTTTTTTTTTATTTACCAGTTTCATGTTGCTGTACCACAGCATGCCCACGAAAATTGTTGCTCCCGTAACAAAACAGCAGCTTGGTTCTTGTAAATAAAAAACTGCCGAATTCCATAAAAAAAATTCGGTCCCCTTTTTTTTTTTAAAATTTTATACATTAAAATTATGCCCAATTAAATTATTCTAAACACATATCAATATAATATCAAATTAAAACAATTAATAATTCGCATAAAGGTTTGGCTCTGATGCCACTGTTAGGTTTGTAAAATTCATGTGCGCAATCAAATTGCAAAATTAATGCGGAAGCGTGTAAAAATCAGAGTTTAAAAAATTTACAAACCATAAACCCGGATCATCCTTTATGCACAATTATTAATTAAACGAAAAGATAAAGAATAAATCATACCTTTGAAGATCGAGCTTCCTCAGGTACAAGTTCACCTCCAAATCCTTTCGCGTTCAATCTTGAATCCACCGGGTTTGGTTCCTTCCTTTGATCAACGTTAGCCACCCATATGTTTGGCCTCTAGAGGTGATCCACCAAGGAATAATAAGAATTCAAGAAGATGGGGTGTTTTGGCTCAAACCCTAGTTTTCTATCTCTATAGAAAAGGCATACTCCCAACAACTTGGAATTATTACGTACTTTGTTAAAGTCAACAACCCATATCATCCATAATAAGACTCCTCTTATTTATAGATGTGGGCAACCCACCTTAACAATTAAGGAATTGTGTTTTATTTAATTAATTAAATTCTTTTAATTAATTAGGCTCCCTAATCTTATTAGGGATAATTAATTAAACTCTTTTAATTAATTTAACCTCCTAATCTTATTAGGAATAAATGAGAGTACTTATATTAAGTTAATTCCTAAACTCTTTTAGAAATTAAAATAATAATAATTGTAATAATATTAATAAGACTCCTCTTATTAATTTATATTTAATATTTCTAAAATATTAAATAATAAATATTAAGCTATTTAATTTATTCTAGCACCATAGATTAAATTAAATATACTTAACATATTATTACGATTATGCCATTAACTTCTTAAATAATTATTCTTCCTTTTATGGTGTGACCCTTTAGGTTCTCCATATTAAACCTATTGTGAATAAATCAATTAGAACAATTCTAATCTTATTTAAATAAATAAATTAAATAATTAATTTATTTAAATAAATAATATTTATTCTACAATAGGGATAAGCCTCCCCAAGCGATCAACGACTTTCCGGATAATATAGATTTCAACATTAATCATTAAAGAACCTTTGAGTAAATAGTTACTGCGTACAATTCAATCCTTCCACCATACAATGTCCCAATTAAATATAAGACATGGAATTCTTTGTCAAGTCTTATTTTATTTAATTATATGTTTTTCGATCCTTAAATGCACAACTCCAAATAATGCAAATTAGAAACTCCTTTCTAATTTCATTCTCGCCACCAAGGACTCACCGGGTTGTCATTTATCGAATCACAGGACATTTCTCTTCTTTTATTAGAAGTGGTAGATTCTTTATTGATCATACATTATCTCCATGTACAACTTATTATACCCAAGCATACCCTTTGATATACCCTAAGGGTCTTAAGGAATAAGTCAAAGTATAACTCATCATACACAAGATACTATGATGATCTCAAGTCTAAGGATCACTTGTACTACTATCACTACAGGAATTCCTATTGACAGGCAAATAAAACTCCATTAGGTATTCCTTAGCGAGCCACGTTCAGTGTACTTATTCTCTAATAAGCACCTACATACTTGCTTTAGTGTCTCCACACAAATGATCATGAGATCAATCATCCTCATCCAATGAGCAAGCAACGTATGTACCAATCTATCCGGATTTACTAATCCCCAATTTAGTAATCCAATGATTGGGAACTATTTTAGTTTTAAGCTTTCTAAGAATTTAGTTCTCATTAGAATGATCATCATCATTATTCTAAAAGCATTGCTTAAAACTATGGGTTTATCACATATTATAAAACAGCATCATGTAGATAATTAAAAGCCTTTAATAAATTAATACTTTTTATTAATAAATGAATAAGATTGTTACAAAGTATATGCTTTATCATCAAACATGATTGGCTTGTGTGCATACTACTTTCAATAGTACCCCGTGAATAGTATCCTATGAATTGTATTTCATGGAATAGTACCCCGTGAATAGTACCTCGACATGAAAAGTGCCCCAAATACCCGAGTGAATAATATTTGAGTGAATACTAATTGGGTGAATAATAACCCATTAATAGTTACTCGTGAATAGTACCCCGACATGAAAAGTGCCCCGAATACACGAGTGAATAATATTATAGTGAATAGTAACTGGGTGAATAGTAACCCATGAATAGTATCCCGGGTGAAAATATTGATATTTAATAAGAAAGTTCAGATCAATATTCTAATAAAACGATACTAGATGAAGCGCAAAACTCAAGGATATTCCACTAATTTCAAGGATTATAGAAGTAATACTTACCATAGTAAGTTTAGATTGAAGAATATGAAAAAAAATAACATACGAAACTGCAAATGGATTTTCACTTGTTATACGGTACGTAATCCGCGTAGATAGGGTATTCCAACAAATTAAAGGATGAATACAAAAAATAGTAATCGTTATGAATACGAAAGAAATAATACCCCTTACGAATAAAAAATAATAATATCCCTTACCTTAGTAGAAGGCCGGATACTGCAATAGTGAAGTAGCAGAATACTCTTCTTCTTGCTCTATAGTTTCTCCCTCTATAGTGTCTCTTGTGAATCTTAGTGAATTGGTGAGAATTAAAGAAGAATTAAGCTTCTATTTATAGGAGAATGAACTAAATAGTAACTGATTCATGAACGGTCCAGATTGATTTACTATTAATACGGACAGTTCATATTGATTACTATTAAAACCACAACCGACGGTCCAGATTGATTTATTTTTAAAACCAACACCGACGGTCCAGATTGATTTATTTTTAAAACCACCACCGAAGGTCCAGATTGATTTACTTTTAAAACCACCATCGACGATCCAAATTGATTTACTATTAAAACCATCACCGACGGTCTAGATTTATTTTGTATTAAAACAACCATCAATGGTACAGATTGATTAACTATTAAAACCACCATCAATGGTCCAGATTGGTTATCTATTAAAACCACCATAGACGGTCCATAAATTAGTAAATCTTCCCATGGAATACTAAGTCAAACTTACAACAAACGCCTCATAACAATCCCTATATTTATATCAAAAATTGAATAAATAATTACCATAAATTATTTATCTTTAATAAACACATTTTTAATCAATTAACAATTATTCATCATTAATATTATAACTCACAATATTTAACAACCAGATCATTCCCAGGAAAGAGGGGGCTTTTCGATAAGGATTTCTCCCTATTAGTGCACAATTAGGTGACCAAATCTCTCCTCGACAGAACTTTCTAGACATCGTCAATATTGCAAATAATAATATGTATAACTTTGTCGTCTCAATTATTGATAATATAAAATATTAATACTATGACAATAATTGAATCAAATAACGTGAGATACTATAGCAATAATTGAGTATAACTGAGTAACTTCTCACGTAAGCATCAATAATCAATATCGTGTGCTACTATGCAACCACACGTATTACTGTACTTTTACCATCGGGTAGTTCAACAGTTTAACAGTAAAACTTTCGCCGTTATTTTTATAAAAAGTTATTTCTGTCATTTTTTAACTACGACAATACATCCATTGTGGGGTACACCAATGATTGTGTCGTCGAACGAATATTCCCTAACAAAAAGAATATTTCCCGACCAAACGAATATTCCCCGACACAACGAATATTTTATATCAACTTGCTTACTTTGCAAAAAATTTCACGTATCACCCTTAACTTTAACCTTTTATTAATTAAACCATTTATTAAATAGAATAATAATTATAAGAAAATTAAATACTTTCATTTCATAAAATTGGGGTCTTACAATCCATGTTATAGATTTCCCAGAAACAATTTACACAACGAATTACATTTGGTCAAAGTAGGTCACTCGATGTCTATGAATGTTCTCGGTGATCAAGAACACCTAAGGTGACACTTACTGTGAGACCCCAGATTTTTTGAATAAAGATTTAAATTTCTCAAAATATTTTTTTGAATATTATGGCGTGGATTTGATATAATGTCATAGTTGTGGGTAATATTTATAAATTTTGCAAAGTATGCATGTTGTTATATAATATTCGATTGGTCGGGGAATATTCTTTTTATCGAATATCCGTATTTGACGGCACAATCATTGGTGAACCCACAATGTAAGTATCATCGTAGTAAGAAAACGGCGACGTAATTATCTTTTTATAAAAATAACGGCCAAAGTGTTACCGTTAAAACTGTTGAACTGCCCGGTAGTAAAAGTACAGTAATACGCATGGTTGCATAGTAACACACGGTATTGATTATTGATGCTTACGTGAGAAGTCACTCAGTTATACTCAATTATTACTACAATAATTGGTGCATCATATCTCTCATATTATTGAGTCGATTATTGTCACAGTATCATCTGCATTATATAATATATTATTAAATCAATAATTGAGATGACAAAGTTATTCATATTATTAAATTGAAATATTTACAATGTCTAGAAGTTCTGCCAAGGAGAGGTTTGGTCACCTAATTGCGCTACCATAGGAGAAAATCCTTATTAAAAGCCCCTCTTCCGGAAAACGACCAGGTTGTTAAATATTGTGAGTTATAATATTAATGATGAATGTTATTAAAAAATTGAATTTGTGTTCGGAGTTGAATTTGGAGACGCGGACGTGATATTTGAGTCCGGAGCGATGAAATTAGTAGAAATAGACTACAAACACAAAATTTTTCGTGGTTGACTTTTTGGTCAAAAAAAATCAACAGTTGACTTTTCAAAAAAAGTCAAACTTTGAAATTTCAAAAATAAATTTTTTGATGAAAATAGTTCTATTGTGTTGGGATTATTAGTGTTAGTAAAAATCGACATTTATTTCGATAATAATTGATGTCTGGAAGTTATATTGACCAATCGATAAATGAGCAATTAATTGCTATTGATTCACATGATTACAGCTATTTGTTCACATGATTGAACTATTGATTCACATTATTTACTATTAGGGGAGGTGGTGCAAGTTTGATAATACTTGCAGGACTAAATTAAAAATGAAAGAAAAGTTGGAGGTATTGATTGTACTATAATATTTCGAGCCCCAAAACGTGTAATTAACGAAACTATATTTTCTTATATATAGAAGCTCATTTATTCATTATTCTTCACCAATTCACTCAAGCTATAGAGCATTTATTATAGAGAGAAATTATAGAGAGAAAGAAGAAGAGAAGTCTGCTACCTCACTACTCCAGTAACCAGTTTATTTCTAAGCTAAGGGATATTATTTGTTGTACTCGTAAAGTGTATTATTTATTTCGTATTCATGAAGAGAGCTATTGTTATTCCATCCCTTATTATTCTATTGGAATAACCTGTTTATGCGAAGTGCCGCATACATGGTAAAATTCTTCATTATTCCATTCTTCATTATTATGTTGAATAACTTTGTTTATGCTGAATCACCGCATACATGGTGAAATTCTTCTATTATTCCATTCTTTATTATCCTCGTCGAATATCCTATCTGTATGCGTTCTGTGGGACACAGTTCCAATTATTTATTATTTTGTTTAATATCACACGTCCGATGCGTTACGCACGACTTCGTTCCATTATTTATTATTCTTGAGAATAACTCGTCTGCGTGCGATCCTATCGCATGCATGGTGAATTCTTCTATTATTCCATTCTTTATTATTCTGTTGGAATAACCTGTCTATGTGGATTACCACATGCATGGTTAATGATCATTTATATTCATTTCTTATTAAATTATGAAAATGATCTGTTTACGTAGATTATGATGAAAGTCATAATAAAAGCATTGGACTGATGAAAATCATGGGTATATGTAGTATTAATAAGTTTTATGATGAGTTATGTTGGTTATTATATGAAAACATGAAAGTTTTTTAGAAATCACAAAGGGTTGAAAAATCAGATTTTAGTGAAAATGGAACATGAAATTTCAATTGATCATATCTCCTATTATATTTCGAATTTTTAAGTGTGGTAAAGTTTTAGAGTTAGATCTATGAGTTTTCTAACTTATCCAAGTGGAATCACTGGAAAAGGTGTCGTAGATTTTCGTGTGGACTATTTTTAGGAAAGGAGTCAAAAGCTGCAAAATACCAAAAAACGACTGCACAGAAATTTAAAAGGGCTGTTTCGGTCACTTAATTTATGAGAAAAATTTCGGCCTTTTGGGACATGAAAGTATATGGTATAAAGTACCTCCTGTCCAAAAATGAGCTCATTCCGACTTAAAATGAGCAAGTTATAACTTATATGGTGATGAAAGTTATCTTTGGCTTACGTGTAAAGATGGACTATTGATTATTGAATTGTATATCTTTGGCTTACATGCAAAGATGGACTGTTGAGCTCACCCCTTTCTTTCACTGTTCTCTTCAGGAAATGAGAATATAGCTGGGACGAGTCGAGAAACGGAGTGACAGTCCAGATGATAGCATTAGTAGTCCTCACTATTCTGTTAAATAGTGTGATAATAAATGTAATGAGCACTGAATTTGAGTTTGTATACTGTCTATGAGGATTCCTTTGAGAGTGGATATTGTCTAGAAGACAATATTCTTGATTAAACTCTCAGTTTATGTTTTGTCGTATTTTACACGACAGTTGTATAATTAAGTTGTATTTGATTTATGTACCATGTATTTGGCGAATCAAGATGGGTGATGTATAACTGTTTTGGGGGCGTCACACTTACTGTCGCTAAAGGCTTTAGCGACAAACTTATTAATTTTAATTATATTAATTTCTAAAAATCATTTAAAAATAGAAAATAATTTCTAAAAATTACAAAATTAGTTTTAAAAGTTATTTTAAGTTATAAAAATTAACTTTTAATAATTTTGCATATTTTCCATAAATATTAATAATTATTTGAATATTATTGATATTTAATTTATTTAATAAATATATTAAATAAATTAATTAAAATGATTTTATTATATTAAAATCATTTTAAATAATAATAAGGTATTTAAAAATATTTTAAGTTATAAAATATAACTTTTAATATTTTAAAGCAAAATTCATTAATTATTTAATATTAATGATATTATATTTATTTAATAATTATATTAAATAAATTAGTTTAAAAATGATTTTAATATTATAAAAATCATTTTAAATGAAAATAAAGAGTTTAAAGATATTCTAATTTATAAAATATAACTTTTAATATTTTAAGGTAAATTTCATTAATTATTTAATATTAATGATATTAGATTTATTTAATAATTACATTAAATAAATAGTTAAAAATGATTTTATTGATTTAAAAATCATTTAAAAAGGATATAAATTTTTAAAAATATTTTAAGTTATTATAAATGACTTTTAATATTTTAGTGAATAATACCTTAATATTTAAATATTAATGGTAATTATTTAAGAATGATTTTAATTGTTTTAAAAATTATTTAAGGGTAATAATAATACTTTAAAAATATTTTGAGTTATTATAAATAACTTTAATATTTTAGCAATGGTTTAATTAATATTTGGATATTATTTAAACATTAGTGATAATAGAATTATTTAATATTTAAATCATTTAACAATGATTCTAGTGTTTGAAAATCATGAAATATTATAATAATTATTTAAAAAATTATTATAAGTCATTTATAAATAATATGATTGACGTTTAAATTATCCTGAATAATATTTAAGATACAGATTAGAGTTTTATTAATAATAAACTCGATAATTACCCGATAAAGTTGTCGGTGCACCAAAATGTTACCGAAATTGATTCGAACCTATATAGGTTGACTGCATAAGTGTCTATTTATGTCTTAATGACTGATAAACATATGTGACAGTGTGATTAGGTTATGTGTTGACTGCAAATAATAGTACTATGTGTTACAATTTATTATTCTAATCGAAAGAACGATCTTATGAATGATAGATCGTTGAATTAAAGATATAACTAAGTTGTGTAAGTATTAGATCAGACAAGTATCTGAACCATACTTTTATTATGCAAGTATCCGAACCATACTTCTATTATGCATGTATCCTAACCTTTGCATTTGCTTTATGTAATGGACATGAGTAAGAAAGTTTTAGAATTATATTATCATTGTGCCAGATTATTAACTCTATTGTTATTGATTATGTATTCAAATATTCGTATTCATACAAGTTCTCAAACTTTATTCGTTCATTGTTTATCAGTACAATATTACTGTAAGATTCAGATATATATATATATATATATATATATATATTATGTTCGTTAATTTTTAAGTATGGTTATACAAGTGTCCTCACTTGGATAATTATTGTACATATTGATACATACTTGTTGCTTTCCAGTATGTATACCTTAATTAAAAGTCGTCTAAGCTATTTGATTCAGCTAGACATAGATTTAAAAATATCGTTGAACATAATAGAACCTTATTGATATCCAACCAAATTGTTTTTGTTCGGATTTAGGCTAAGTATGAACATCCCAAATATGGGAAATTTTTGTACGCCCAAGGAGGATAAGATGAACGAGAATATCGTTCTGGTATGTAGTATTAATTAATACAGGGCATAACGGGCTTATCACCCCCTGTGCCTGTAAGTTATGATGGTTTACAGATGAAGTTCTGTTTAACCTTTTTGAAAACTAAAAACTATGTTCATAGTCTATCGACTGCTCTCTATTAATAGTTAGTACGTAGTTTCAAAATTTTGAAATAGAATTGGTATGTTAATTGGAATTGTTTCAACTTACTTCACAACTGTTAATTCGTTGTAGAAGTTCCCTTCATAGAAAAC
Source organism: Panax quinquefolius (assembly GCA_020205615.1). Lineage (NCBI taxonomy): Eukaryota > Viridiplantae > Streptophyta > Magnoliopsida > Apiales > Araliaceae > Panax > Panax quinquefolius. The sequence continues at coordinate 30,902,119 of CM035168.1, forward strand.
ATTTAATTCTTTCAGCTAACTTTTATTGACTATTATTACTTGTTGGGCAATCAAATGCTCATCCTTGCTTAATTTAAATGTTTCTAGTTAAGTATGATCAACCTTAAGGCTCTGCAAGGAACAAAGGGAAAGGAAAGCTGACAAAATAAGTTTGTGTTATTTTATGTAATAGCTAGACTTAAATAAGATGATGATATTTATTATTTATCATGTAATGAATGTATTAAAGGTCGCGTACCTGAGATTTAGATAACTCTTATATGTAAATTAAGTTTGATATTTATGACATTATTATTATTATTTCGCTCAAAGAAATGGTATCGTGAAGCACTGAATTCGGGTTTCAAGAACCTAAATTTGGGGGTGTCACATGCAGTCAGACTAACTGCACTGTCGTTTTTGGCAATTACAATTTCAATGTTTCTGGTTTGATCAAATGACTCATTATGGGAACTCGAGTCTGGAGACTCGGTCTTTTTTGCATGCTCCATCATATTCATTTCTTCATCTTTAATCTTTAGCATAACTTTTTGTAGCTCAAGATCATCCTTCTTGATTAGCCTTCTCTTTGATCTTCTTGACTCGGGATTTATGGATTCTTCAGCACACTGTTCATCCTCAGCAACATTTACTTATTCATGCTGAGTTGTTGTCTCAATGTCAGCTTCACTTTGACTGGAAACCCTTGATTCTATGATCAACATACTTGATTTCTCCACGATCGTGGTCAAGGATACTTTAGGTAGACACCTGCTGCATTTTCCCTTCTTAAGCAGCTGAGAGATGGTGGATCTATCTTCATCTTCTTCTTCTTTAGCAGTACTTTAGGTTGAGAAATCTCTTTTGCAATAAATTGGCCAGAGAGTTCAGGATCAGATCCTTGAAGAACTTCAGTTGTTGATCCCTGAGGCTTTTCTGCCATTTGAACAGTCTGTAGCTTCCTCTTTCCATTGTTTCTCCTGGCCATAGCAGAGGGCTCCTAGTCTACATCTTCTCTAATCTCTCTTACAACAGATAGATTTCCTTGTAAAAAAGGTTTCATGACTTTCCTCTGTCCTTTTACTAGACTCAGAATGATAATTCTTTACATTTTTTGCTGGATTCCTTTTCCAGTTCAGAAAGAGCTGTTGGGTCATTCTCTTGTTGGCATTCAGAGGTTCACCTATACGATCGTTAATATTGTCTCCTAGAGCTGCTTAGAGAATGATGCTGATAAATTTTCAATAAAACATTTTGCTCGTGCTCTTTGCTTTCTTAGAGCTGAGGATCTACTTTCCAATCCACTCCAGAAAGAGGGCTCCATAGTTCAGCTGAGACTTGAAGCACATTGCTGTCATTAGTTTCAATTGCACTTCATTGATAGAAACGTGAACCGAGTTCTTGCAACAGATGCATTTCCCAACAATGTCTGCCAGAAACTCATATTTTTGAGGGAACTCCTTCTCCTTGTATCCCTTTAGATTGTGGTTCTTTTCGTGATGCATCCTCTTTAGTCCATTGTTGAAGTTGACGTAGCTTAACGAAGTAAGGCCTTTAGATTTAAAATCTAAGGCCTGATTTATGTTAGTAGCTTCCAGTCGAATCGACAATAATTTAACCTTTGTACTGAAGACGTCGTCTTTGTAGACTTCATTGGTGGAAAACTGCTTCACCAATTTAGGATAGATCCTCGTACTGGTTCCCAGAGCTGCTTGTAGTCCTACTTTCTTTAGAACAGAGAGGATTCTGTGATATTTTGGCTCGGCATCCTTTAATTCTTTGAAGCATAGCTGGTGTCCAGGAATCATGATTGAAGAGGCCATTTATTTCTTTGATTTTCCTAAAATAATTTTGATTAATTGAGTGCTCTGTAACTCAAATATAGGGTTTTAGAGAGAGATAGAGAGTGTTTGAAATTCAGATGAGAGTTTGAGGTAAAGAAATAACGGTGTTAGTTGATTTCACAATAAAAAAATTGTGCAAGTATATACAGTCAGCAAGTAATAAAGTGATGAAATAAAGTGTCCTTCCCACAAGGAATTCCAATTAATAAACTCCAACTACTAGTACTTTATCAATTCAATTTTATTTAAACAACTATAATTTGTGATTTTTTAATTTAGAAAACAAAAATTAACTAATTAAAACTGTTTTACTCTAGAAATTGATTCAAATAAATAAAAGTTAAGTCTACGATATCCCCAATTATGTAAACAAACCAATTATCCAGTTACTCCATTTATTAATTCACCCGAATTGTTAATAGGAATTCTAACTGTTAAAAGCCCTTTTCCAAGTGGTCAAAGTAACATTTATTTTATTCAATTAATTCTACGATATCTCTATGCAAAATAACAAAATTAAATTCATTAAGTACCAATTCCCAACTTCTACATGTAGTGAAAAAAGATATTCATATTTAATTCACAACCCTAATTATTTAACTTATGCAAATAATTAAGCATACATATTATCAAGTTCAGTTCTAACCCTAGATTTTATCTCTCGAATCTAACTAGTGTAACACGGTAATTATTGGCCAAATAATTCGTCAATAAGCACAAAACATGATAAACAATTCAATGTGACTTAAATAACTGAATTAAACTAAATACTTAATTCATAAACATCAAATGTTCAATTTGTATTCTTAATGGAAAAATTAGGTCATACTGGAAAATAAAAGTAGAAATCCCATCAAAATCATCTTAATAGAAATACAAAACTGAAAATAGAGAAGAAGAAGAAAACTCTAGAAATAAGTCTTCCACTCTGCAATCTTCAACTTGAATTCTCCTTCACGATTCTTCGTTTTTTTTTTCTCCAATTAGTCTCCAGCTCTGGTTAAAACTTTTTCCCACAAGTTTCCTTCCTTAAATAAATCTTTTCTTTTTAGATTCCTAATCACCATCAAGTATAATGCAAGCTTGTGTGTGTGTAGATTCTTTCTTATCTTGGATGTATGTGGGTGATGTAACGCCCCCAAATTCAGATACTTGAAACCTGAACTCAGTGCATTACGATACCATTTCTATGAGCGAAAATAATAATATTGTCATAAATATCTAACTTAATTTACATATTAGAGTTTTCTAAATCCCAGGTACGTGACCGTAAAATATTTCATTACATGATAGATAATAAATATAATCATCTTTATTTAAGTCTAGCTATTACATAAGATAACACAAACTTATTCGGGTAGCTTTCCGTTCCCTTTGTACTTGGTAGAGCCCTCTGGCTGATCATACTTAACTAAAAACATTTAAATTAAGCAAGGATGAGCATTTGAGTGCCCAACAAGTAATAACAATTATAAATATTAGCTGAAAGGATTAAATGTTTTCTTTGTACTACCCTTCTACAACAGATCAAAAGTTGTGAAGTAATCTGAACTGGTAATAACTCTCTATCAAATTTCTGAAACTACGTACTGACTATAAATAGGGTTAAGGTGACATACTATGAACATTATTTTTCATTTTCGCTAAGGTTTAGTAGAACTTCATCCGTAAACCGTCATAACTTACGGACACGAGGGTGATCTGTCCAATGTGCCATGTATTGATCAATACTACATACAAAAATGATATTATCGTTCACTCTGTCTACCTTGGGCGCATAAAAGTTTTCCCTTGATCGGGATGTTTATACTTAGTCGGGAATCCAAATCAAAACAATTTGATTGGATACAAAAAGGTTTTATCATATTCAACGATATTTCTAAATCTGTGTCTAGCTGGTCAAATAACTTTGACGGCTTTTACTTTTTGTATACATATTGGTGATCAATAGGTATATATATATATATATATATATATATATATATATATATATCAACATGTGATTAAATACAATGATTATCCCAGTGGGGACACTTGAATAACTACATTTAGAAATTTACGAACAAAACATATATATCTGAATTACCATATAGTACAATATTGATAATCAATGATTGGATATAACATATATAACAATAGGGTTAATAATCTAGTACAATAATAATATAGTTCTGAAACTTTCTTACCCATGTCCATTGCACAAAAAAAATGCAAAGGTAGGATACTTGCCTGGTCTGCTGCTTACAAAATGCAACTTAGTTTTATCTTTTATACAACCACTTATCAATAATAAGATCATTTTACTGATTAGAATAACATACCGAAACACATAATACTGTTTATTTTAGCCAGCACATAACCTAATCACATTATCACACATGGTCAACAGTCATTGAATCACAAACAAACACTTATACAATCAAACTATATAGGTTCGGATCAATTTCTATAACATATTTGTGTACCGACAACTTTATCGGGTAATTATCGAGTTTATTGTTAATAAAACTCTAATCTGCATCTTAAAGATTATTCTGGATAATTTAAACATCAATCATATTATTTATAAATAATTTATAATTAATTATTATAATTTATCATAATTTCTCAAACTCTAGAATCATTATTAAATAATTTAAATATTAAATAATTCTATTATCATTAATATTTAAATAATATTAAGATATTAAGGAAACCCTTGCCAAAATATTAAAGTTAGTTATAATAACATAGAATATTTTTAAAGTATTAATATTACCCTTAAATGATTTTTAAAACATTTAAAATCATTTTAAATAATTATCATTAATATTAAAATATTAATGTATTATTTATCCAAATATTAAAATTAGCTTAATTATAATTTAAATATTTTTAATTCATTTATATCCTTTTTAAATAATTTTTAAATCAATAAAACCATTTTAAAACTATTTATTTAATATAATTATTAAATAAATTTAATATCATTAATGTTAAATTAATAAAATTATCCTTTAAATATTAAAAGTTATATTTTATAGCTTAAAATATCTTTAAACACTTTATTTTCATTTAAAATGATTTTAAAACATTAAAATCATTTTAAAACTAATTTATTCAATATAATTATTAAATAAATCTAATTAAAATATTAATATTTTTCATGAAAATTATCAAAAGTAATATTTTATAACTTAAAATATTTTTATAACCTTTAAATCATATTTATATAATTTTTAAATAATTAATTCTATTTTTCATAATTTATTTAATACATTTATTAAATAACTTAATTATCATTAGTATTTATTTATTAATGAAATTCATCACAAAATATTAATTAAAATGACTTAAACTATTTTCTTATAACATAATATAATTTTAAATGATTTTCAAGTATTAAAATCATTTTAAAGTAATTTATTTAATATCATAATTAAATAAATTAAATACCATTAATATTCCAAAAATAATAAATATTAATGAAATATATTCAAAATAATTAAAGACCTATTTTTAGGCTTTAAAATAGTTTTTAATAATTTATTATGTATTTTTAATAATTAAAATTAATTTTCTATAATTATTTAATAAAAATAATAATTTCCATAAATAAACTATCGCTAAAGGGCCCTATAGCGACAGTACCGTCGCTATAGGAGTTCTTCATAAACCTAGAATGTTAATACGCATTGTTCAAGGTGGTAGGTTTGACCACCATTAGATCTAAGTCCTAAGTGTTTTCTGGACTTGTTAATGATATAATGTTGTAGTATTAATGTAGTACTACAAGTCGAAACAATTTGCATGCCATTTCCTAATGTATAATGGAGATCTAAGCATCAGAAAAGTCTGAAAAGGTTGTTCTTCATTTTCAGGGTTTTCCAGAAAATGAAGAACAGTTAAGGGTGCTATATTTAGATCCTTATAACTTACGCTCTGGTTCTAGTTTGTAAGATCTAACGGTTCATACTTGTAGAATGCATGCCCAGGTACAATAACATATCATTATATCATTATAACAACAACACGAATGAACGATCAAGGCTGGTCAAACCTTGTCAGAAAAATGCCTCATGAAGAAATCTGGGTTTTCCAGATTTGAGACAAAATAGCTGGTCAACTCTACTTTGACCAGCAATAACTTTCATTATATGCACGCTCTAAGTGTTTTGGAGGTATAATAATATAGCCTACATATGAGTCTACAAATGGAATACAACAACATGGCTAAAGTCTTTACCAGAAGCAAGATCTAGGGCCTCTAAAGTCACTGTCAGACCATTCTGGGTTTCTGGGCTACCTAGAAAGCAGTTGGTCAATGTCTGTCAACGATCTTTGATGGCTCATATCATGAGTTCTAGACATGATCTGGCCCTGTTTCCAGTTCCGGATCATAGTCCACATGACAAAGAACACATTCATAACATAAAACACACATAAAACATAACACAGAAAGATCTAAAGACTCTTACATTCGTTGTCAGACCTTAGTTTTAAACTTTTTCACATTTTGTAAATCATTAATTTTGAGTATATAAATGTTATGGATCCACTATTTAGCAACCAATATCATTAAAAGGCACCCACTAACACATATCTAACCAATCATTAACAATATCTAACATCAAATCATAAGATTTTAGAGATTAGGGTTTATACCTCCTTTTTAAGCTTGATCTTGATTCTGACCTTGATGTTTGTTCATGGCAAGCTAAATGTTGATATTGGCGTTGCTTCTCACTAATTTTCACCCTAAAATTTCGGATGGGAAAGAGAATATGACTTTGGTGAATATGAAAAGTAAAGTTAGCATTCTCTCTCTCAATCTATATAGAATTTGATGCAAGGACTATGGCTGATCACGAGGGCAGGTTTTGGCTGATTAAAGGCTAGTATTAGACCATATGGCTAGTTAGAGTTGGTCACCAACTCCTTCCTAGGGCTAGATCTACACTCCACCTTATTAAAATAATAAAAGGGTAGTTTGGTCATTTGACTTATAAAGTGAATGGCAACTTGGTAATTTCTCACAACCATTAGGTTTTAACCCTTAGGGTTTAACCCTAAGAGTTTAACCCTAGGGTTTCATAAGCTTATTTTCTAGGATTGTGTATTAAGGGCAAATATGGAAATCTTAGTTTCTAAAAATGTTGATTAGGGTTCCCTAATTACACTAGGTTTCCTAATCACCTAGGTTTTGTAAATTAGCTATTATAATATATTAATTACTAATAACCTTGCTAAATTTATACTTAGGGTTTATAACTTAACAATTAGGGTTCTAATTTAGTAATTAAGATTTCTAGATATTAATTAGGGTTTACCTAATTAACATAAAATATAATAAAGGTCATTAACTACATAACACACAACTTAACAAACCTTACAGTCATAGTTGACTATGTACTATAGTTTGTACTGTTTTACTATAACTGATCTACAAATTAACATTACACACATATATCAGACATATTTATATCACTGAAATATAAATAATATTATATTATTATTCTCATTCCTTATTCAAAATCCAGACTTAGGGTTTTGAACTCATAGCTGACATAACCTTCATACATACCATCATTAATTAAGTTAAAATAATTAACTTAACCAATATAATAAAATACGTATCATAATAATCCTATAATAATCATATCATATATACCATAATCATATTTTCATGAAAAATAAATAATAAATATTTTTATTACAAAATTAATTTATCATAAGAATATAATCTATAATGATCAATAAGTCTAAACAGAAATTATTTCCATCTAATAAATAATTTTATTTATCATATAGATATATATACATTACTTTGCAAATATTTTCACCTTTATATATATATTAAAAAAATTAAATCACTAAATTTCTTATTGAAAATATTGGGTTATTACATCCACCCTCCCTTATAAGGATTCCGTCCCCGAAATCACCGCTTTAAAACCTATAGACATTAGGGAAAATAGCATACACAGTCATTGAAAGTAGATCTCGATTATAATTGATAGAACCGATCTTTAATTATTCAGCATAAAGTTTGTCTATCTGCTTAAATAGAAATTTGATTTCTAATAAAACTCAAATTCCTCCTTCAAAATTTCTTTATAAAATAATTTACTATATATATACGAAAATAATATATAAGAAAATACAATTGGCTCGAATAATACCTAGAGTCGCATCACCATCTGCCACGGTATCTTGAATGGTCATGATGAAGACTCTTGCGGATGATTCTGTTGGGTTGTTTGTCGAAGTTTTGTCTCGTTGTCGCCAGCGTCCCATTACTTTTTTCCGTAGTCACACTTCCTGCATCCCTTCTCCTTTTCGAAAAGTCCTTCACCTTTTGCTCCGTTGATCTACACCTGAAACACCCTCTATTCATCCTAGGATTGGGGCTGTTGGGAGAGTTATGTCCCTTCTGTCCACACTTATAACACAGTAACTAACCTTTAAGACACTCTCTCGAGTGATTTCTTCCGCAATTTCCACACTGCACAACCTTATTCTTTCCCCCTCCTGGCCTAATTTTGGTATTCCCAGAATTTTCTCCTTTCCTTTTTCCAGTCCTACTACCACTACTCCCTTCTCCGGCTCTAGGTTGATTTGACTCCCACCAAAAATTTGCCCCCCTTTCATCGCATAAGTGGCAAAAGCTATCTTTTGCCCCTCTATTACCCTAGCTATCACAACCACTTCTACAGGGTCAGTTGACCCTCTAAATCCTGACGGTCCTACGACCTTAAAATATTTAAAGTTCATAAATCGATTGTCTGGCTGATTTCCCATGGTTGGCATTCTATTCTGCATATCTTGAGCGACCATATTCACAAAATTCTGCATCGGGTCTGGTAGTCCTCTAGTTTTGTTGACAGGTTCTTCTACCCTTTGGTTTCGTTTACATCTTGGCGGCATTATTTGATCATAATTGAACTTTTATCTACTTACCTTCTATAACGCGAAATTTTCTACTCAAATAATCATATATTCAAAATATTAGATTTCAAAAACTCGGTTTACTGTATTAACTAGTATTCAGATAAATAATTACTATCTGTATACCAACTTATTTCATTAATCCAACATAGGTTCATATTCATAGCACTTGACATACCATAACACATACTGCTTTAAACATCCGTTATCCCCTTGTGACTCGAAAGTCGGGATTCGCTGCCATAACGTATACAAAAGTTAAGAATATTACATTATACCCATATACCTATCATATACACATCATATAATCATACATATTCAACTAAAACTAATACTACTTATTTCTTACGCCTTCACTAAGGATCAATTGCTTAGTATTCTATATATTCCCATTATCCTCAATACTCCATTCACACTTAACTATACCTAGTTTTTCAAACTTTCTACACGTTATGAGTTTAAGAACTCCCAACAACATATGAGTGTAAGAACTCGAGCTTGACCTTATATTCTTTAACTATACTCTACCTATCAGTTATACTATCGTTTCTGGGTCCGGTACTACATTTTTCCAGTATAATTACCTCATCAGGGTTGCTTTCAATGTAAGCCTCTATTTTAGCTATCAACTTTGATATTGGCTTGGTTATGGAGGTTAACTCCTTATTTACGATCTGAGGGTATCCTAATCCTTTTCTATCTGACATCTACACATAAATTATCCTGATTAACATATAATATATACACACAACAATTAATAGTTTATTTAAGTTATCTTTTATTTTACTTTGACGATGAATTTATTCGATTCATCTCCTTCTAAACTCTATGTGAGTTATTTATACTTTAAACGTTTTCCTCTACTTTAAGGTTATAGTCTAAGGTCTACCCCCACCTAAGGTTTCTAACCCTAAAGCTCTGATACCAAATTATAATGCCCCCAAATTCAGATACTTGAAACCCAAACTCAATGCATTACGATACCATTTCTATGAGCGGAAATAATAATATTGTCATAAATATCTAACTTAATTTACATATCAGAGTTTTCTAAATCCCAGGGACGCGGCCGTAAAACATTTCATTACATGATAGATAATAAATATAATCATCTTTATTTAAGTCTAGCTATTAAATAAGATAACACAAACTTATGCGGGTAGCTTTCCTTTCCCTTTGTTCTTGGTAGAGCCCTCTGGCCGATCATACTTAACTGAAAATAATTAAATTAAGCAAGGATGAGCATTTGAGTGCCCAACAAGCAAAAACAATTATAAATATTAGCTGAAAAGATTAAATGTTTTCTTTGCACTACCCTTCTACAATAGATCAAAAGTTATGAAGTAATCTGAACCGATAATAACTCTCTATCAAATTTTTGAAACTACGTATTGACTATAAATAGGGTTACAGTGACATACTATGAACATTGTTTTTCATTTTCGCTAAGGTTTAGCAGAACTTCATCTACAAACTGTCATAACTTACGGACACGAGGGTGATCTGCCCAATGTACCCTGTATTGATCAATACTACATGTAAGAACGATATTATCGTTCACTTTGTCCGCCTTAGGCACATAAAAGTTTTCCCTTGATCGGGATGTTCATACTTAGTCGGGAATCCAAATCAAAATAATTTGATTGGATACAAAAAGGTTTTATCATATTAGATGACTTTTACTTTTTGTATATATACTGGTGATCAATAAGTATGTATATATTATATATATATATATATATATATATATATACCAACACGTGATTAAATATAATGATTATCCAAGTAGGGACGCTTGAATAACTACATTTAGAAATTTATGAACACAACATATATATTTGAATTACCATATAGTACCATGTTGATAATCAATGATTGGATATAACATATATAACAATAGGGTTAATAATCTAGTACAATAATAATATAGTTCTAAAACTTTCTTACTCATGTCCATTGCATAAAGAAAATGCAAAGGTAGGATACTTGCCTGGTCTGCTGCTTACAAAATGCAACTTAGTTTTACGTTTTATACAACCACCTATCAGTAATAAGATCATTTTACTGATTAAAATAACATACCAAAACACATAATACTGCTTATTGCAGTGAGCACATAACCTAATCACATTATCACATATGTTCAATAGTTATTGAATCAGAAACAAACACTTATACAATCAAACTATTTAGGTTCGGATCAATTTCGGTAACATTTTGGTGTACCGACAACTTTATCGGGTAATTATCGAGTTTATTGTTAATAAAACTCTAATCTGCATCTTAAAGATTATTCTGGATAATTTTAACATCAATCATATTATTTATAAATGACTTATAATAATTTATAATTAATTATTATAATTTATCATAATTTTCAAACTCTAGAATCATTATTAAATGATTTAAATATTCAACAATTCTATTATCATTAATATTTAAATAATATTAAGATATTAATGAAACCTCACAAAAATATTAAAGTTAGTTATAATAACATAGAATATTTTAAAGTATTAATATTACTCTTAAATGATTTTTAAAATATTTAAAATCATTTTAAATAATTATCATTAATATTAAAATATCAATGTATTATTTATCCAAATATTAAAAGTCATTAATTATAACTAAAAATATTTTTAATTCATTTATATCCTTTTTAAATAATTTTTAATTCAATAAAATCATTTTTAAACTATTTATTTAATATAATTATTAAATAAATTTAATATCATTAATGTTAAATTAATATCATTAAATTATTAATGAAATTATCCTTTAAATATTAAAAGTTATATTTTATAACTTAAAATATATTTAAACACTTTATTTTCATTTAAAATGATTTTTATAATATTAAAATCATTTTAAACTAATTTATTCAATATAATTATTAAATAAATCTATTTAAAATATTAATATTTTTTATGACAAAATATCAAAAGTTTTGTTTTATAACTTAAAATATTTTTATAACCTTTAAATCATATTTATATAATTTTTAAATCATTAATTCTATTTTTCATAATTTATTTAATATATTTATTAAATAACTTAATTATCATTAATATTTATTTATTAATGAAATTCATCACAAAATATTAAAAAGAACTTAAAATATTTTCTTATAACATAATATAATTTTAAATGATTTTCAAGTATTAAAATAATTTTAAGTAATTTATTTAATATCATAATTAAATAAATTAAATACCATTAATATTCCAAAAATAATAAATATTAATGAAATATATTCAAAATAATTTTAATAATTTATTATGTATTTTTAATAATTAAAACTAATTTTCTATAATTATTTAATAAAAATAATAATTTTCTTAAATAAACTGTCGCTAAAGGGCCCTATAGCGACAATATCGTCGCTATAGGTGTTCTTCATAAACTTAGAATGTTCATACGCAGTGTTTAAGGTGGTAGGTTTGACCACCATTAGATCTAAGTTCTAAGTGTTTTTTAGACTTGTTAATGATTTAATGTTGTAGTACTAATGTAGTACTACAAGTCTAAACAATTTCCATGGCCATTTCATAACGTATAAGGGAGATCTAAGCATCAGAAAAGTCTGACAAGGTTGTTCTTCATTTTCTGGGTTTTCCAGAAAATGAAGAACAGTTAAGGGTGCTATATTTGATCCTTATAACTTGCGTTCTGGTTCTAGTTTGTAAGATCTAACGGTTCATACTTGTAGAATGCATGCCCAGGTACAATAACATATCATCATATCATCATAAAAACAACACAAATGAATGATCAAGGCTGGTCAAACCTTGTTAGAAAAACGCCTCATGAAGAAATCTGGGTTTTCCAGATTTGAGACAAAACAGCTGGTCAACTGTACTTTGACCAGAAATAACTTTCATTATATGCACGCTCTAAGTGTTCTGGAGGTATAATAATATAGCCTACATATGAGTCTACAAATGGAATACAACAACATGGCTAAAGTCCTTACCAGAAGCAAGATCTAGGGCCTCTAAAGTCACTGTCAGACCATTCTAGGTTTCTGGGCTGCCCAGAAACCAGTTGGTCAATGTCGGTCAACGATCTTTGACGGCTCATATCATGAGTTCTAGACATGATCTGGCCCTGTTTTCAGTTCCAGATTATAGTCCACATGACAAAGAACACATTCATAACATAAAACACACATAAAACATAACACAGAAAGATTTAGAGACTCTTACAGTCATTGTCAGACCTTAGTTTTAATCTTTTTCCAGATTTTGTAAATCATTAATTTTGAGTATATAAATGTTATGGATCCACTATTTAGTAACCAATATCATTAAAAGGCACCCTCTAACACATATCTAACCAATCATTAACAACATCTAACATCAAATCATAAGATTTTAGAGATTAGGGTTTATACCTCCTTTTTAATCTTGATCTTGATTCTGACCTTGATGTTTGTTCATGGCAAGCTAAATGTTGATATTGGCTTTGCTTCTCACTAATTTTCACTCTAAAATTTCGGATGGGAGAGAGAATATGACTTTGGTGAATATGAAAAGTAAAGTGAGCATTCTCTCTCTCAATCTATATAGAATTTGATGCACGGACTGTGGCTGATCAAGAGGGCAGGTTCTGGCTGATTAAAGGCTAGTAATAGACCACATAGCTAGTTAGAGTTGGTCAGCAACTCCTTACTAGGGCTAAATCTACACTCCACCTTATTAAATTAATAAAATGGGTAGTTTGGTCATTTGACTTATAATATGAATGGCAACTTGGTAACTTTTCACAACAATTAGGTTTTAACCCTCAGGGTCTGACCCTTAGGGTTTAACCCTAAGATTTTATAAGCATATTTTCTAGGATTGTGTATTAAGGGCAAATATGAAAATCTTAGTTTCTAAAAATGTTGATTAGGGTTCCCTAAATTAATATGGAAATCACCTAGGTTTTGTAAATTAGCCATTAGAATATATTAATTAATATTAACCTTGCTAAATTAATACTTAGGGTTTATAACTTAGCAATTAGGGTTCTAATTTAGTAATTATGGTTTCTAGATATTAATTAGGGTTTACCTAATTAACATAAAATATAATAAAGGTCATTAACTACATAACACACAACTTAACAAACCTTGCAATCAAAGTTGACTATGTACTATAGTTTATCAGTAATGCTAGGGTTTGTACTGTTTTTGTGACGCCCCCAAAATTAGGTATTCATCACCCATTTTGTGTCGCCAAATACATGGTACAAATACATATAAAATCTTTATTATACAACTGTCGTGTAAAATACGACAAAACATAACTGAGATTTTAAACAGGAATATTGCCTTCTAGACAATATCCATTCTCAAATAGAGTCCTCGTTATATTTATTATCACACTATTTTACATAATAGGACACCATCTCGGACCATCACTCCTTTTCCCTGTTATCCCCGCTCGACCCAGCTACACTCTTATTACCTGAAAGGAATTGTGAATCAAAAGGGTGAGCACAACAAGCCCAGTAAAGAATATCATGAATAAAGATAACTACATTATCAATAGCTTTCATCAATAATAAATCAGAGATTTAGAACATATGGTAGATGATAAAACTTTAATTTCAACCATAGTTGCAGCGGAACGAGCAATCCATTAGAAGAGTCAAGTAGAACATAATGTCTACTATCTCCTTCAAATTAAAAGTCCATCGTTAATATTTCATTCCTGTAATACTCATCAACAGTTCTTTGTTGTACCAAAGACAAAGAGAACTTTCATCACCTGTATTTACCTGAACCACTAAAGATTTTAATTAAGTTCACAATTCATATTTATAATCATGTAAATCAATAGTTTTTCCTTGCCACAAAGGATTAATAGAATGTTTACTCAATATCCTTACCCCAAGGCTAAAGATATTCAAATGTAATAACAATGATCATACCAATCAGTTGTCTACCTTTGCACTACGTGCCAAAGATATTCAACTATAAAACTAATCGCTGAGACTCAGCTTAAAAATAATTCCCATCATCGAATCATCCCTGCACTACTGGCCAAGGATATTTGTTAGTATCACCAGTGGTCATGATCATGTCATACACTTGTCAATCTTCGCACTACGGGTCAAGGCTATCAAACAACAGATCATCTTTGCACTACAGGCCAAAGATATTCAACTGTAAAACCAATAACCAACAGTTCAATAAAGAATATAAGAAACTGTAAATGGATTTTCACCGCCATGCGGTAATCCACTTAGACATATTATTTTCATAATTTAATAAGGAATGAATATAAAGGATCATTCACCATGCATGTAGTAATCCACATAGACAGGTTATTCCAACAGAATAATAAAGAATGGAATAACAGAAGGATTCACCATGCATGCGATAGAAATCGCATAGGCAGGTTATTCTCAATGAATAATAAAAAAGCGGAACCCGGTCCCACAGAAGCGCAACGAGACAGGATGTTCCAATGGAATCGTAAATACGAATAATAAGTAATGGAACCAGTTGGCGTAAAAGCACGTATTACGAGATATTCCGATGAATATTAAATGCAAACGTAATAAGTAATGGAACCCGGATCGGTGAAATTCACACCGACGGGATATTACGTGAGAATATTAAATGCAAAGATAATAAGTATTGGAACCAAAGTCGGTGAAATTCACACCGACAGGATATTCTGACAGAATAATAAAGAACAGAATAATAAAAGAATTTCACCATGTATGCGGTACTTCGCATAAATAGGTTATTCTTGCTACCATAAAAATGATATCCTCTTACCACAATAATAACCTACCTTACTTAGCATGTGACTTGATTACGCTTGCTTTAACATGTGAAATTCATCGTTTAAAAAATGTTGAAACCCCATAGATTCTCAAACGCTTTCCATGTATATACAAAACCACGCTTGACCCCCGCCCCAAGATACTTGCAGGTAGTATATAGAGGTTATACTAAAATTTAATGCTCAAGACAAGTGATGAAGTCGGATTCATCTTTAGTAGCGCACGAATCGATCTATCGCATAAAAGACTCCATGAGTTGGAAATTCTTCCATCGACGATCAAGTCTTCGTTGAGGATCTCTAAAATGAAAGCTTTGTTGAGAAACCTCAATTTCTCGCTTGAAACAACCAAATAAGATCCTTCTTGTGATGATACACCATACTAGTTACATGCGAAGCTAATGGAATTATGCATTCTTGCAGATCGCTACAATCACATATGGTATAATGAGGTAACAGAACATAAATTTGGTGGGCGTGGATGTATCTCAAGAGTACCCATCATACTCTATATCATGATTGACGGTGGTAAGCCCTCCCAGTATGGTCTCGAACTTGAAATTATCGAACCCGCTCACTCACGCATATCCTTTTGGCCGAATGTAACACGGGTGGTTGAACTCGGTGTTGACAAAGGTGATATAAAAGCTTCTTGAGTGGAGAAGCTTGGCTAGTTGCTTACAGGGCTTACATGGCCTTGTGCCCAATGGATAACAGTTCTTTCACCATGTGTTCGGCAATGGCTTGACCGGCGTCGATTATAAGTCGCAACTCATCGTGGCGGCGGTGGAAGTGATAAGGTCCGACTCGTCGTGGCGAGTCGATAGCCTGCATGTGATGGCCGTAATGTCGTTCGCCATATTTGATTTGAAGCTCACCGGTTGAGTTGAGTGTGTAATGTAACAATGACCACGCTACTGACGAGTTTCCACCGGAGAAGACAACGAGGTCGATTGTTCCGAAATGGGCGTGAAAGGTTCGATGATTGGTCATCAACATCGGTCATGAAAAATGATGTGCGGAAATCTGTTTGATGGTCGTAGTTTGTTCTGGTGTGAACCACCTCTCCTTGTCTTTCTCTTTTGGATCCTCAAATGGCTGCTGCAGCTCTCCTCCATAATACTACTATTGTTCTCCCTTTAAGAAGAGGAGAGAGAGCACAAAACACTTCTCTCTCTTATCGTCCATCTTTATTTGATCCGTTTACAAGCCTTCCCACCGGCTTCTCAGATACGAAGGCCTGTTCCTTCTTTTTGCCCAGTACAGGGAGTCAGGGAGAGAATGAGGAGAAAGAGATTTTGATCAATTTCCCTTGTAAAGAAATTATGTCCCCCTCCTTAACAATACTACCTTTGTTATATGGTGAGAGATAGCAGCTCGAGTTCTGTTATCCAAGAAGAAATATATGTATCCCTTATTTTTTATTCCTCACTTTATTTCTTTTCTCACTTTATTTCTTTTCCTTCCCCCACATGCACATGCACTTGTCTATCCTTCTTTTATTTTATTTCCCAGTATCGAAATTACTAATCGCATGCTACTTTAATAACAAATTGATTGAAACACGTTTTTAGCAACTTGAGCGTAATTTATGCAAATTATAACCCCATATGATTTGATATATAAATATAACTCTTTATGAACATATCTCAAAGCAAAATAAATAAATAAATAAATAAATAATTTCAAATATACCTTTAAATTTAAACCTTTATCAATTTAATTATTCACAAAATAGAAAATTGAATAATTTTTATTTCATAAAAATTCGGGGTCTCACAATCTCCCTCCTTATGGAATTTAGCCCTCGAAATTTACGTGCGTCGCACTGATATTCAAGAGATGAGAATACCTTACTTTCTTTTCATTGTACCTTCCCGGTAATTTCCCCTGCATCGTAATTTTTCCATTGTTCATCTCCTGTATTTCAGATATCGTTCTAAAATATACCTTCAAAACAAAGGTTAATTGACATATCATAATTTGTCAATTTATCAAGTAAACAATTTCAGTTTAAGTAAGTCACACCCTAGCGAAGTATATTACTCCTCTCTCCCCTCCTAGTTCTAAACTAATATCTCCGCCAGCGACCATATCCCTAAGCTCTGATACCAACTGTGACGCCCCCAAAATTAGGTATTCATCACCCATTTTGAGTCGCCAAATACATGGTACAAATACATATAAAATCTTTATTATACAACTGTCGTGTAAAATACGACAAAACATAACTAAGATTTTAAACAGGAATATTGCCTTCTAGACAATATCCATTCTCAAATAGAGTCCTCGTTATATTTATTATCACACTATTTTACATAATAGGACACCATCTCGGACCATCACTCTTTTTCCCTGTTATCCCCGCTCGACCCAGCTACACTCTTATTACTTGAAAGGAATTGTGAAGCAAAAGGGTGAGCACAACAAGCCCAGTAAAGAATATCATGACTAAAGATAACTACATTATCAATAGCTTTCATCAATAATAAATCGAGATTTAGAAACATATGGTAGATGATAAAACTTTAATTTCAACCATAGTTGCAGCGGAACGAGCAATCCATTAGAAGAGTCAAGTAGAACATAATGTCTACTATTTCCTCCAAATTAAAAGTCCATCGTTAATATTTCATTCCTGTAATACTCATCAACAGTTCTTTGTTGTACCCAAGACAAAGAGAACTTTCATCACCTGTATTCACCTGAACCACTAAAGATTTTAATTAAGTTCACAATTCATATTTATAATCATGTAAATCAACAGTTTTTTCTTGCCACAAAGGATTAATAGAATGTTTACTCAATATCCTTACCCCAAGGCTAAAGATATTCAAATGTAATAACAATGATCATACCAATCAGTTGTCTACCTTTGCACTACGTGCCAAAGATATTCAACTATAAAACTAATCATTTGAGACTCGACTTAAAAATAATTCCCATCATCGAATCATCCCCGCACTCATCGCGAAGGATATTTGTTAAGTATCACCGAGTGGTCATGATCATGTCATACACTTGTCCATCTTCGCACTTCTTGGTTAAGGCTATCAAACAATGAGATCATCTTTGCACTACAGGCTAAAGATATTCAACTGTAAAACCAATAACCAACAGTTCAATAAAGAATATAAGAAACTGTAAATGGATTTTCACCGCCATGCGGTAATCCACTTAGACATATTATTTTTATAATTTAATAAGGAATGAATATAAATGATCATTCACCATGCATGTAGTAATCCACATAGACAGGTTATTCCAACAGAATAATAAAGAATGGAATAACAGAAGGATTCACCATGCATGCGATAGAAACCGCACAGACAGGTTATTCTCAACAGAATAATAAAGACGGAACCAGGTCCGGCGTAAAGCGCAGACAGGATGTTCCAACGGAATCGTAAATACGGAATAATAAGTAATGGAACCGGTCCGTAAAAAAAGCACGAGCGGGATATTCCGACGAATATTAAATGCAAAGATAATAAGTAATGGAACCGGTCGGTGAAATTACACCGCATGCGATATTCCGAGAATATTAAATGCAAGATAATAAGTATTGGAACCAGTCGGTGAAATTCACAATCAAGCGGATATTAAACGTAATAATAAAGAATGTAATAATAAAAGAATTTCACCATGTATGCGGTACTTCGCATAAATGGGTTATTCTTGCTACCATAAAAATGATATCCTCTTACCACAATAATAACCTACCTTACTTAGCATGTGACTTGATTCTGCTTGCTTGCTGTGAAATTCATCATTTAAAAAAATGTTAAAACCCCATAGATTCTGAAACGCTTTCCATGTATATATAAACCACGCTTGACCCCCCGCCCCCAAGATACTTGCAGCAGCATAGAGCAGGTTATACTAAAAATTTAATGCTCAAGACATGATGATGAAGTCGGATTACATCTTGAGTGGCACAGGCCAGATCTCATCGTATAAAGACTCCATGAGTTGGAAATTCTTCCATCGACGATCAAGTACTGTTGAGGATCTCTAACAATGCAAGCTTTGTTGAGAAACCTCAATTTCTCGCTTGAAACAACCAGCGAAGATCCCTTCTTGTGATGATACACCATACTAGTTACATGCGAAGCTAATGGAATTATGCATTCTTGCGCAGATCGCTACAATCACATATGGTATAATGAGGTAACAACATAAATTTGGTGGGCGTGGATGTGTATCTCAAGAGTACCCATCATACTCTATATCATGATTGATTTGTGGTAAGCCCTCGGTATGGTCTCGAACTTGAAATTATCGAACCCGTTCACTCACGCATATCCTTTTGACCGGAGTAACCGCCGGTGGTTGAACTCGGTGTTGACAAAGGTGATATAAAAGCTTCTTGAGTGGAGAAGCTTGGCTAGTTGCATTACAGGGCTTACATGGCCTTGTGCCCAGTGGATAACAGTTCTTTCACCGCGTGTTTGGCAGCGCTCGGACGGCGTCAGTTATAAGCTTCAACTCATCGACGGCGGTGGAAGTGATAAGGTCCGACTCGTCGTGGCCGTCGATAGCCCGCGCAGTGGCCGTGTCGTTCACCATATTTGATTTGAAGCTCACCGGTTGAGTTGAGTGTGTAATGTAACGACGGCTACGACAGAGTTTCCACTAGAGAAGACAACGAGGTCAGTTGTTTCGATCTGGCCGACAAAGGTTCGGTGATTGGTCATCAACATCGGTCATGAAAAATGATGTGCCGGAACTATTTGATGGTCGTAGTTTGTTCGGTGTGAACCACCTCTCCTTGTCTTTCTCTTTTGGATCCTCAAATGGCTGCTGCAACTCTCCTCCATAATACTACTATTGTTCTCCCTTTAAGAAGAGGAGAGAGAGCATAAAACACTTCTCTCTTTTATCGTCCATCTTTATTTGATCCGTTTACAAGCCTTCCCATGGCTTCTCGAATCTGAAGGCATGTTCCTTCTTTTCATGAAAGACAGAGAGAGTCAGGGAGAGAATGAGGAGAAAGAGATTTTGATCAATTTCCCTTGTAAAGAAATTATGTCCCCCTCTTTAACAATACTACCTTTGTTATATAGTGAGAGAGAGCAGCCCGAGTTCTGTTATCCAAGAAGAAATATATGTATCCCTTATTTTTTCTTCCTCACTTTA
This sequence comes from Panax quinquefolius, assembly GCA_020205615.1. Lineage (NCBI taxonomy): Eukaryota > Viridiplantae > Streptophyta > Magnoliopsida > Apiales > Araliaceae > Panax > Panax quinquefolius. The sequence goes on from CM035168.1 coordinate 30,922,790, forward strand.
TTTCTTTTCTCACTTTATTTCTTTTCCTTCCCCCACAGGCACATGCACATGCACTTGTCTATCATTCTTTTATTTTATTTCCCCCATGACTGAAATTACTAATCGCATGCTACTTTAATAACAGTTGATTGAAACACGTTTTAGCAACTTGTACGTAATTTATGCAAATTATAACCCCATATGATTTGATATATAAATATAACTCTTTATGAACATATCTCAAAGCAAAATAAATTAATAAATAAATAAATAAATAATTTCAAATATACCTTTAAATTTAAACCTTTATCAATTTAATTATTCACAAAAATAGAAAATTGAATAATTTTTATTTCATAAAAATTCGGGGTCTCACATTTTACTATAACTCATCTACAAATTAACATTACACACATATCGAGGCATATTTATATCAATTGAAATATAAATAATATTATATTATTATTCTCATTCCTTATTCAAAATCCGGACTTAGGGTTTTGAACTCATATCTGACATAACCTTCATATATACCATCATTAATTAAGTTAAATTAATCAACCTAACCAATATAATAAAATACATATCATAATAATCCTAATAATCATATCATATATACCATAATCATATTTTCATGGAAAATAAATAATAAATTTTTTATTACAAAATTAATTTATTATAAGAATATAATGTATAATGATCAATAAGTCTATAAAGAAATTATTTCCATCTAATAAATAATTTTATTTATCATATATATACATATACTTTACTTTGCAAATATTTTCACCTTTATATATATATATATATATATATATATATATATATAAATTAAATCACAAAATTTCTTATTGAAAATATTGGGTTATTACAGGTGATAGGCAACCTCACCCCTTTTCCATATTGTTCTATAATTCAAAGATTTTGTAGAATACATCTCAAGTCTATGATCCCTTTTTGGTTGGTTCGTGGAGTCGGTTTTATTTGACCCCACAATCCTTCGAGGTTTGAGAGTAGCAGTTAGTTTACTCTGGTTTATTATGAAACCTAGACTAGCATGAGATCCGTTATGTCTAGGGACACTACTTAGATCTAAAGAGCAAGGATTCATTGGCTCGGTACTTTGTGTGGATTTCACAAAAATGATACTTCTGTTGAGATTAGAAGCACTGCTAGTGTTAGTTTCCAAAGGTTTTTCCACATTTGATTTTGAGGGAGAATCCTCAAAACGTAGACCTGATCGATCAGAAGAATTCCTCTAACTAGAGATTAGGGAATCCATAGATGAAGAGGATTTGTTCCACAGTTGGATCATCTTTTCTAACTCCTCAATTTTAGAAGCTAGGTTCAACTCTCTTTGTGCACTTAGCTCATTTGTCTATTTCATAGTCTTATTCTCAGATTCAAGATTAGAGAAAGAATTAGTACTTAGCAAAGTTGTCTCCAGTTCGCCCTAAACTTTTTCTTTCTCTTGTTGAAGAAAAGAATAGTCCTTTGATAACACTCTGAACCATTTCATATATTGATGTAGATCAGAGGTTATATCATGTAATGCCGTTCTTAAATCATCAATAGTTACGTCAGGAGAGTTGAAATCAAATACCTCATCAATATTAATATCACTGATTTTCTTGTCTTTGGATTCCTTGGCCATTAAGCATAGGTTGGCCACTTGGTGTTCGTCATCTTCGCCGGACTCAGAATTGGTTTCATCTTCTGAGTCACTCCATGATCCTCCGGCTACCAGACCTTTGTCTTTCTTCTGAGGTTTATTATTTCCTTTGAATTCTTTCCTCAGGTTTGACTTCCTCTTTAGTTCTTCTCTAAGAGGTTTGTTGCAGTTAGCAATGTAGTGACCTGACTTTTTGCAGTTGTAGCACAGATCATTAGTCTACTGCTGGTTGTTGTTGTTAAATCTCCTTGGTCTGCTGCTTCTGCCTTTTTGCATGAATCATTTTAGCTTTCTGACCGGCATAACAACATCTTCATCATCTTTTTCTTCAGTATCAGACTCATCATTGATTTGAGCCTTTGAGTTGGCTCTTGTTGCTTTAAGAGCCACTCCTTTTTCCTTCTTCTTTCCTTCTAATAAAGTTTCTGCATGTTGATTCAGCTTCAATTCATAGGTTAGAAGATTCCTATTTAGTTGTTGCATAGTTATCTCATAAAGATTCTCTAATTCTCTAATGGCTGTTGTCTTAGCATCCCATTTTCTTGGTAAGGCCCTCAAGAATTTGATGATGAGATCTTTGTTAGGATAGATCTTTCCAAAGGATCGGAGAGAGTTGAGCAAAACTTTAACTCTTTCATAAATTGAGGTAATATTTTCTTCTGGTATATGAGTGAACATCTTGTACTGTTGAGTGAGCAGAGACTTCTTGTTCTCTCTTACTTCTTCACTTCCCTCATGTGTGATGAGAAATGCTTCCTAGACTTCCTTTGTCATTTTGTAGTTGACCACATTTTCGAATAGGTCATCTTCTAAGGATTGGAACACAATGTTTTTGTCCTTTTTGTCTAGTTACATTGCCCTTCTTTCATTGTTAGTCCATTCAAACTTTATCTTGATCTGCGTTGTGATTGGATCATCATGGGTTGGTGCAAGATTTATTGGAATGTAGGTCCCGCTCAGCACTATCTCAAGTAGATCATCATCTATTGAGTCCATGAAAACTTGTATTTGAACCTTCCAATTGGAAAATTTGTCTTTGTTGCACATTGGTGGTTTGTTTCCTCCACCAAGATTGGATTCGCTCATGATATGTGCCATGATCTACTTGAGCTTTGTGAGATTTTAGATAAGTGAACCTGCTTTGATTCCAATTTTTAGTTCTCAGAGGCACACAAGTTATCTAGGGGGGGGGGGGGGTTGAATATATATTTTAGATTTTCTTTTTAAAGAGTAACTTATCAGTTTTGTTAATTACAAAAAGATTAATTTAGCATAACGTAATATATGATTTAGTTATCCCCCTTAAGATAAAATCAAGGTTATAAAACAAACAACAATTATGGCAAATATAATAGTTAAAGAGACTGAAAGTAAATAACACAGTAATGTTAAGTGGTTAAGAGCACTCAAGACTCCTAGTCAACTCTTCTACTTCACGAGTAGGAATTCCACTAAGAATGTTGGTACAATCTTCGAATCACTAAGATTCCTCCATGATCAGCTGTCTCGGAAAGCTATTTCATAAAGAACTCTTCAAGTCCAGCAGACTTGGAACATTAGTACACTAAGTAGTCTTCAAACCTCAAGAAGGTTTGGCAGCTCTATAACGAGTGTAGTTGAGGTTGTTGTTGTTGTGCTACTAAGTTTCCTTAATCCTAAGTTCTAATAAACATAGTAGCAAAACAAGATATGGCTGAATCGTGGAGTGAAGATTTGTCAGATGATCTGTGATCTTTTTCGTTCTTGTTCTCTTGCTTATCTGACATCTTCAATCTGATGGCCTTATATAGAAGCCTTTGAAATCTTCCCGTTGAGAGGCTTCCGTTTTAGCATTTAATGCTTCAGGCATTCTGAGTTCTTTGATGTTTACATCTTGATGATGTGAGAGCTTCTTTTTGACTTGCCTGACAAAACATTCAGCTTTCTCACCTAACACCTCTGAGACGTCACTATCAGAAAACTAGTTGGTAGATACATTTCTCCTTACTTTCTAATTCTTCGATTCAACCAAGGTTGTTTGGTGAGAGCATTGGGTTTCTCAATCATATCAACATTCAGGTGTCAGTTGATGATGTTAAACATTTTCATCGATTTTGATGATTACTGATGATTATTGCGATCGTATTTGATGATAAGAGCTTGCAATCTATGATTCTGCCTTGGCTTTGACAACGCTTGGCAGACTACGATTTCAATGCTTTGAGAACTCCAAGATTTAGATCAGTGCCTACGATTTTGACTTAGCTTGACACGCTTTCGTTAAACTGCTTCACGTTTCTGATAGTCTTGCTCAACACACTACGATTCTGGCTTTTGTAGACTCCATGATTTTGTACTACTTATCTATTACAACTCATAAGATCATCCTAACAAGATTGATCTTTCTACTACAAGAGATTTTACAAAAAGATAAACACTAAGGTTAGATCAACTTAACAACTTTGATCTTTAATCTAAGTCCTTGTACATATGATCTAATAAGGACTTTACAGATTTTTGAAAGGTATGCTTATGTATATATTCCTACATCAAATTTAAATATGCAATACCCAACACAACCATCAAAGAGAAACACCCAAAATAGGTCAATTTGAACATGTATTTGCCCAAAAAAATTAAACAAACATAGTTCTTACAAATTCCATAAAGACAAACATACCCACTATAATTAACAAGGAATTAAAATCAAAGCTTAACATTTGAAGAAAATCACAATAGTCTACCAATCAGTCAAGACTTATAGATACAGTAAATTGTAAATATAGATAAGGGGAAGATGAAGAGAAAAAATGGGATCAATGAACTATGCCTTCACTTCCACTTGTTTTGGTCCTTGTTCAGGGATCAATGAAACAATAACTTTCTTCACATTTGCTTCATAAGAAGATTCATACCCATTATGGTACAAACAAATTGATGTCAAGCCCGAACTTTCGCTTCCGGCCCAATGATCGAAGGAATCAATTAATTACGTCGACAAGGCGCAGAGTTTGTTTGGATTTCTTGACCGGGGTATATCAGATAAGGTAATTGGGTTGCATGCGTGGACCCATTTGAGGACCCGATCATGGTGGGTGGTTTCTTCCGAGGAGAAATGGGCGTGGAATAGTGGTAACCGAGGAGAGAAAAATAAGGGGTTGGTGATTCACCGTGTTGGAAAAGTCGTGGCGCGCTTAGGAAATATAATCGGAGGAGATAAAGAGGTCATCGTGGACGGAAAAGATGAAGGAGGCTGTGTGACGCCCCCAAATTCAGACCCTCATGTCTTGAATTTAGTGCTTCACAATCTAATTCTAATAACAAACTAAAATCTCAAATAACGAAATAATAGAATATTTTATATTGATATAATATAAATATTCTTGTCCCAAGTCTCGAAACTAGTACTAATACACTTCATAACATAATCCAAAACATAACTCAATACATAACATAAATTAAGTCTTCAAACAACATAAGGATAAAATCCCAGCATACAAGTACAAAGCTACTCCATAGCAGCCTTTGCTCTTGCTGTTTCCTGAGGTTCCACCTTGCTCTGTCCTAACTGAAATATTTAAGGGAAGCAAGAATGAGCAACAAATTTGCTCAACAAGTAATATATCAATAAATGTGTACATGTGTATATATAAGGTTCCTAATCTCAAGGGTAAAATGATAAATTATTACTCAAAAAGTTAAATAAGAATGTTGTGAACAAAATAATCATCAATAGTTCTAATTCTATTATGCGAAGTCCATAAAGAACCATTACAGTTCAAGAAGTTATTAAAGGATTTAAAGATTTCAACAATTTCAAGGGAATGAATATATAGATATCACTGGGTGTCACTATGGAACAAAAATTAGTAAACGAATCCAACGATTTCAACAATTCCAAGTTAATGAATATGGAATACTGAGTAGTCTCTATGGACCATGAACTCCTGCTATGATTTACAGTATTACACTGATAATCCACGATGTTCAAGTACATTAAGTGATCATCCTACTGTGACGCCCCCAAAATAGGTCCACACAACACATTCTAATTCGCCAAATACATAGTACAAAAAACAACTATAACTTCAATATTACAATTATCGTGCAAAATACGAAAACACATGCTGTGAGTTTAAATACATATGTTATCTTCTAGATAATATCAAAACTCAAATAAGTCCTCATTACAATTATTGATACACTATTTTACAAAATAGAGAGGACTGCTAAAACAACTGTCTCGAACCATCACTTGACAACCCGACTAATTCCCGCTATATTCTCGCCTTCTGAGAAGAAAAATGGAACAAAAAGGAAAAGGATGAGTTCTACTAGCCTAGTAAAGAATATTATGACTAAGATAATGTAGAACAAATTATCCTTAGTCCTCAATAGGGAAAAATCTGATAGAATACAATAGACAACAAGTTTTAGATCAACAACTGTAGCGGAAACAACAATTCATTAGAAGAGTTAAGTAGAGAATGAAGTCAACTATCTTCTATGATTTAAAAGTCTATCATCAATATTTTATCCCTATGACATCAATCAATATGCATCTTGAATCAAATATTCATCTTTGTACTACGGGCTAAAGATATTCATTCGTATCCCCAGTTGGTCATGTTCATCTCAACACTTGTCCATCTTTGCACTACGGGCCAAAGATATTCATCAGGTAATCATTTGTCTTTGCACTACAGGCCAAAGATGTTCATCAAGTATCACCATTTAAGATTGAGGATGATGCAAAATATTTTAAAGAACGAATCTAGCGAGATAAAGGACACGATTAGGGATTCGTAATTTAGTTTAACCAAATATAAGAATACTCCATAATAATCAATTGTGGAGCAAAATTCAAGAATAAAGTTTAAAACATAGATCCAATTAAAGATAGGAACCATAACAGACAACTTGGACACAAAAAAGAAAATTTAATTTTTTTTCTGTGAATAGTGTCATATACGTGAATAGTTCCGTATACGTGAATAGTAACCCCAACACGAAAAGGCAAAAATTTCACAAGAAAGATCATACTTCGTGAATAGTACTCGTGAATAGTACAGTATTCGTGAATAGTGTCGTATACGTGAATAGTGTCATATACGTTAATAGTAACCTCGACATGAAAAGGTAAAAATTTCATAATAAAATTTATACCAATATTTCGGTATAATATTATTGAAAGAAATAATATCATTTACGAAAAAAATAACATCCCTTACCTCAAAAAAATAATACTTCTGACTGGAATATCGGATATAATGCGGAAGGAAACTTGCACTGCTTATCAACTCTCAAAGTATCTAAATACTCAAAAAAATACGCTCCATATTATAGAGAGAAAAACTTCAGATTCTGGTGTGATTTTCAATTTTAACCTAAGCACCCTATTTATAGGAAAATGCTTAGAACACCAAAGTAAAAAAATTAATAAAATAATATTGAATTTATTTTTTTCCCTTAGCACACCACATCACAATCTCAGCACTCCACAAGTGGGTCCCACCATAATAAAAATGGTTTTCTTAAAAAAAATATTTATAACTCCAAAAATCAATTATTTCGAAACTTCAATAATTCATAATAAATAAACCTTTTATCAGAAAAATTTGAATCTTATAGCCATTCCATAGGAAATTTAATTCTCTACAATTTTGTAAAAGAAAGTTTTTCCAAATTCTAAAGAAAAATGACCGAAATCCGCTTACGGATGATCTTGCAGGCTATAATCAAATTTCAGTCAAAAATGGGGCTCACCAACATGTTTAACATGTTTTTTGTAACAAAAATACTCCAGACCCAATTTGCTCTCATCCTCCTCATTAATTCATATATCGTGCGTTCATTGTAAAAATATCATCGTTATTATTTTATTACATCATACACTTATAATGTAATATTACAATAATATACTTGAATGAATTATTTTATCGAAGAAGATAAAATATCAACTGTTAATAATTGTCTTTTTAAAAATTTCTCCATTAAATAAATATTTTCTTATCATTTTTATCAATAATTAATTATTTACAAATAATATTACAGAAACATAATAATGACAACCAGGTCGTTCCCAGGAAAGAGGGGTTTTCTGATAAGGATTTCTCCTTATTGGCATGCAATTAGGTGACCAAACCCCTTTTCTAGACAAAACTTCCTTAGACATTGCCAATAGTACTATCTAATAATATTATTCAAATAATATAAATTATTGATATAATAATAGGAAATACTGTTCAGTGACAATTATTAGCAATTATTGAATCAGTAAAATAAAATATTGAACAGTAATTATTGTAACAATTATTGAGTAGTGACTTCTTATGTAAGAATCAATAATTTGTGCAATCTGGTATCTTCTTGTCAACGACCTTGCGTATTCTTGTTTTTAACCAATAGAGGTATTCCAATGATGTTAATGTAACAACAACTACGTCGTTATTTATAAAAAACTCATACTTGTTATTTTCTTCATCCGATAGTTTTTTGTTATGGGGCCCATAAATTGCTACACCGTTGTATTAATATTCTCCTACAGCAAGAATATTCCACGACCAAACGAATATTACCCAACAACAATGAGTATTTTATAATCACTTGTTTATTTAAAATATTTGCGCATTTTACCCATAACTAACCACATTAATCAAATCAACCCCTTATTATTTCAAAATATTAAATAGAGGAAATTCCATTTTATTCAAAAAATTTGGGGTCTTACACATACCGTACCTGATGTTATACATAACACACCATGTTGTTCGTACAAATGTCAGTTTACCGATGTTGTATAGTTTCCCCTTCTATGAGGGTTATTCATCTCAACAAATTTATAAGACTCCGCACCAAAGCAATTTGTTTGGATCACTTTTTAACACATGATGTGAGTTTAGCCGAATCAAATGGCATAGATAGCTTTCACAATGCTTTTAGAAATAGTCTATAAGTTCAATGTTTGTAACATGCTTTCAAGAATCCTTTTAAAGATGTAAGGATAATTTAATCAAGCTTCAATAATAATTTCTAAGAATTTGGATATCACAAGAACTATTTGTAGGCAATTGACTTATACGATCAATAAATGTACAAGCCCAGACATTTGCATAATATATAAGATTGATATAAGAATCAATTAGAAACTTGCATTCAATATGAAAATTAAACGAAAATAGTAACGTGCACAATATATAGCAGTTGGTATAAAAACAATTCATTTACTCAAAGTGAGGGAATTTGCTCAATGCACCAAGTTGTTTAAGTTAGAGAACTTGCACAAAAGAGATAAGGTTTAGATATTTGCACAATATCCAAAGTTGTGTAAGTTAGGGAAACTTACATTCAATGTAATAATCAAATGAAGTTAGAAAACTTACCTTTTGTGTCAATTACCAACTGATAGCTTATTATCACCACAAGGTCCTATTTTATCATCATAATTATGTATATATATAGGTATTCATTAGTTATACAATCAGGTCACATATTAGTACACTATCAAACCACGTAGTTTCACAATCACAATTAACTTAGCTTTTGAAAACCTTTAGAAACACTTGTAAAATCTTGGTTCCATATAGTCATCACATGCTTGAACACTTAAAACATTGTTTGAATCATGTATTATTACTTAAGACATCCATACACACATGTTTAGGGGTTTTGGACTAGGTTGGGTCTCTTTTATTTACTTTCAAACAATTGATAGTTTTATTCATAATATTTCCATTTTACAAAGCCAAGAGAGTTCATTATATCAAAGACTAACCATATTACCCATTAAACCACATAATAACCTTAAACAACCTTTACTACACATGCTTGCATATATTCGATTTACTTGCACATAACTAGTGTAGTCCTCTACTAGAAACTCATTTTAATTTATGCTTGAGTAGTTTATATCGTGGCTAACTAGATGGGTGAACGTGTTGGTCATATCTAGAGGCATAAAGTATCCCATTATGTCTGTTCAAAAGTTGAAAATACAAGTAGGGTAGTTTTCAACAAGGTCGGTTTTCAAACTTTTAAGTTTTGAAAATCTCATATTCAACAAACTAAGTATGCAAAGAACTTAGAATACACATTTCATACTCATTTATAAACTTAACTAAGTTATATACACCTGATCAAGGGTCAGAATTCAAAAGACACATTGGTCGTCAAGTTTGGTTTTTGACTTCTAACTTTTCTTTCAATCAAGCTTTACAGATACTAACACAACTCATGACACGTGTTTATACATGTTTAAAGTTTCTTTAGGTTCATTAGGTCAGGTTAGGTTAGGTTAACATCTCCCCAGACTGAACAACTGAAGCAAAAAAATTTAGGCCTCTTTGTCACACCCGTTGGGGAGGCATTTTAGCTATAGGAAGCTTGCTGAGGCGGCACTATATTGCGTTGAAATGCCCGCCGGGGCGGCATTGCCCAGACACGGCTCCTGTAGTTCATTTATTTCTTCCCTGCTACGAACCAAACTTCCCAAATACAAATAAACAACAATTTAAGCATACCCACTTTATATAAACTCCATAAACTTACTACCAAACATACATAGCATGATTGTAACAACTTAAAGCAAATAAACAACCAAATTTAGCACTCAAATTCAAATTTCATGCCATTTTTCCATTATTTAACATGTTTACCGAATTTCTTCACTATAAATTCGTTTCTGAACTAAATTGATCCGCTTATCTTTCGTTATTTTTGTATTTGATCATATTAACAATGTCTAACAACAATTTACAAATAACAACAAGTTTTAACCATCAATTTTTAACTCAAATAACAAGTATCCATGAATATTTTTAAGAACTATCAAACTTGGACTCAAGAACATGGTTTAGAATATTACCTCTTGGAGTTGTGAAGTTAATTCTTGCTTATAATCTCATATTGCTCCCCAATTCCATAACACTCACTCTCTAATTTAACTTAACATACAACTAGCAACTTGAATTTAAGAAGAAGAGAGCTTCCTTTATATAGAGAAATTATTACCCAAATCATGGCTTTGCCTAATGTTTGAATCCAATAAAAAGAAGGAGAAGCCACTTGGCAAGTAGGAGACTGAAGGAAGTTACTATTCAAGCCACTCCCACCATCATCATTTCCATAGCCATCATCACCTGCTTAGTTTTTAGCAATATAGAGATAACATAGGCTAATGGCCTTTTTACGTCAAATGAATAAAAGGGACTAACAAAATGGGATAAACTTTTTTTAATAATCAGCATTTGCAATATGGAGAATAACATACTTAGGTTTTAGTCATGGATACTTATACACATATATACCTATTATCATATAATCTATGTACATTGAGTTAGTCCAAATAATATTTACATTAGGTTAGAATATAAATTAGTTGGATTGGGACACCCCAATATCTGGGTACTTCATTCCCACAGGATTTGGTGTTCACTGTCTAAACATTCATTTTTAACTACCCAAATTTAATAAAATTTAAGCAATAAATCTTCCCATTAAAGGGTTACATAATTAAATCCAATAAATCCCAGGTTATATAACCTTAATATATTCATCAAATGCGAAAAATTAAATAATTACATCACATAATTAAAAACTAAATCTGAAAGCATAAGTCTCAACAAATTAACAAGTCTTCAACAATTGTTCATCTTGCCTTTCCCTTTACTAGTGGTTGGCTAGTCAACCTTCTCTACTTTAGCTACAATGGTTATATATATGAAAGAGTGAGCAAAGTGAATTCTCACTTTAAAAAAAACATAATAACTAGCAATGAATAAGTTTAACTGAATTGAATAACATTTTCTAATATCGATAATCAAGAATTGATATTGAAAATCATCTGAGGGTCACAATACCATGAACTATGTCCCAGGTTATAAGTGTTTCTACTTAAACCTTTAACAATCGTTAGACTATATGGACTTCCTTCTCGTACTTAGGGGGATCATCCATTTGTACCATGTATTTTGCACAAACATCTTAACGCTTCCGCGTAAATAATCCCCTATAATAGGGTTGTTCATCTCAATTTTAACATATGAGTCTGTACCAAAAGAAGTTTGGTTTGGATAAGTTTTAAAGGTAATTTAGATTTCAACGTACATCAACTAAGGATTGGTTGAATCACAAGTTTAATTACAATACAAGGGTTTAACAACGACGTATTACAAAGTGATTATAAACCATAAATGAATAACGTAATGTATCAAAGTCATGCTTTAAGAATAAAGTTCAAAGCATTGAAAAAATATAATAAACATTGCTTGAACAAAATGGTAGGCTAAGGTTGTAATTTCCTACAAGGAAACAAAGTTAAAAACTTTGCTCAACAAAATTCAAGAACTTGTGTAAATGATAAACAAGATAGGATAGTAAACTTGAATAATTGTAATCAAAGTAAGATAAGGAACTTGCTTAACATAAGAGTAGGATTTAAAAACTTACCTCGTGCGTAGGTTAAATGACCACTACCCACGTTCACCACAAGTCTTACACACTTAGCATATGTATAGACAACACTCAATAGTTACACTAATATTAAATTTATAAGTTTTGTTCCCACTTTTAGTATAGCGCGTGAACTTATTTTATGTTTTGTTTACTATCACAAATAACATATTACAAGACCGAAGTCTCGAATCTTAAGTTTAAACAACATTACATCTTCTCATGAGCATCACATTTTATCTCTTTTACAACTTATAAAATTATCATGCCATTTTACCATATGAACGTTAACAACTTGATATAACATCTTATTATATGTCCAACATATTATCATGTTCTAGATTATGTTATACTAACATTCAAATGACTGCACATAACAAAAACCAAAATTGTCCACTTTATACCCCCACGGGAAGTGGTTTTATCTGAGAAAGTCCGTCAAAGCGGGCATGCGTAGGCAACAACCTAAAACACATTAGTAACGCCAGGTGGTGGGAAATACTGATATCGATTCTACAATTCGCAAATGAACACAACAGAAAGCCAAATAGGCCTAAAAACTTCTTTCTAACAATAAATTTAACTTACCCAAGTAATATAAACTTTATAGAAACAATAACTAGCACTTCTAACATGTTTTAATCCATAAAAACAATATAAACAACAAATTGAAACCTTTAAATTTCACTATTTTTGCTAGTTCTTCACTTTTGAATACTCTTAGCGAAACTAATCATTGTGAATTCATTTTTCAACCAAAACAGTTCGTTTAAAACTCATTGTTTTCATTTTTTTCATGTATTTATACAATCATAAATCAATTTACATTTTGTATCATAAGCTGAGCATCAATTTTGATTCTAAAATAAGCCATATAATATATACATCACTGTATTTCTCTGTAAACATAATTTCTTCACACAAATCATATTTTCATGGATTAACCTACTTTAAATCATATACAAAACATATAAAAATAGTTTATGTCGACAAATTAGTATATACAAACCATATAATCAACAATTAATCATTCATATAAATTTTATAGAGAACTTTTGAACGAAATGAAAACTAAAACTCAAAAACCAAGATTATACCTTTGATTGCTTGATTAAATTTTGTTAGAGGATAAGAATTCTTCTTTATTTACTCAAATTTACACAGAAATCATTTCTCTCTCAAACTCTCCAGAGCTCTCTCCCTTTTTTTCTTTTTTCTTTCTTCTTCCTCTACTCTGTTTTCTTTAGAATTAAGCTTAGGCTGATATAACTTAAAGTAAAAAAAATCAGACGTAAAATAAAAAAAACTGACATGTAATAATAACCATACTTAATACATATCAGTTATATTTTTTTTAAAATTTAAAAGCCACTAAGGCTTGTTTGGCAAAACTAATTTAAAATAAAGACTTAAAAGCCTTAAGCCTTGTTTGGTAAAACTAAATTAAAATTTCTTTTTAGCTTATTTTAATAACTCACTTACTATATAGTTTATTGTCACACCTATTTAATTAAATTCCCATATTCAAATTTAATTAAATTAATACTAACAAAAACTTATTAAATCAAAATGCCACATTATCAAATTGCCATAAAATTATAACTTACACTATAATTTTATTTAATAAATTAGTACATCACTTTTAATTTCTAAATAAAATTAACACTACATTATAACAATTTATTTAATCATTATCAACTCTAAATTTAAATATTAAATTAAATTAGAATATTACAACTTCACGTAACATAATAATTATTTCAACACTCGTTTAATTTAATTCACTTCATAATACAAAATTATCGAATATCAACTTAATTAACGTATTACACTTAATCAAGTTAATTCCCCACAATTCATGAATTATTTATTTAACCATAAATAATCAAATCAATCAAATGTTTATTTAACAATAAACACATCAACTAAAATATTTATTTAATTCAATAAATATTTTAAATTACATATAAAAATTATGGATCGTTACATCCTTCTCTCCTTACAATGACTTTGTGTAAAACCCCAAATTTTATGAATAACGATTTAATTTTCTAGGAATATTTTTTTTTCAAAATTATGGTGTGGATTTGAGATAATGTTATAGTTGTGGGTAATATTTAGAAATTTTGAAAAGTATGCAAGTGGTTATATAATATTCGATTGGTCGAGGAATATTCTTTTTGTCGGAGAATATCTGTACGACGACACAATCATTGATGGACCCCACAACAGAAGTATTGTCGTAGTTAGAAAACGTGGAATAACAGAATTATCTTTTTATAAAAAAAACGGCGAAAGTGTTACCGTTAAAACCGTTGAACTACCCGGTAATAAAATACTGATATCTGCGTGGTTGCGTAGTAGCACACGGTATTGATTATTGATGCTTCCGTAAGAAGTCACTCAGTTATACTCAATTATTGCTACAGTAATTGTTGCATCATATCTCTCATATTATTGATTCGATTATTGTCATAGTATCATTTGCATAATATTTTATATATTATTGAATCAATAATTGAGATGACAAAGTTATTCATATTATTAAATTGCAATATTTACAATGTCTAAAAGTTATGTCAAGGAGAGGTTTGGTCATCTAATTTCCCGCCAATAAGGAGAAATCCTTATCGGAAAGCCCCCTCTTTCCTGGGAACGACCTGGTTGTTAAATATTGTGAGTTATAATATTAATGATGAATATGTTTGTGTTGATTAAAGATGAATTTGATAGTTACATTGTGTTGGGATTATTCGTGTTAGTGAAAATCGACATCTATTCCGATGATAATTGATGTCTGAGGGTTATATTGATAAATCAGGTAATTAATCGGATAAATGAGCAATTAATTGCTACTAATTCATATGCTTATATAACTATTTGTTCACATGTGTGTACTATTAATTCATATTATTTACTATTAGGGAAGTTGGTGCAAGATTGATAATACTTACATGACTAAGTTAAAGATTGAGGTATAGATGGAGGTACTATACTGTAATTCGTATTTTCACATGATTATAACTATTGAATCACATGATTGAACTATTGATTCACATTATTTACTATTAGGGGAGGTGGTGCAAGTTTGATAATACTTGCAGGACTAAATTAAAAATAAAAGAAAAGTTAGAGGTATTGTACTGTAATATTTTGAGCCCCAAAACGTGCAATTATCGAAAATATATTTTTCTATAAATAGAAGCTCATGCTTCCTTCATTTCTCACCGATTCACTAAAGCTATAGAGCAATTATTATAGAGAGAAATTATAGAGAGAAAGAAGAAGAGAAGTCTACTACCTCTCATTCCAAAGATCCAACTTTATTCTAAGGTAAGGGATATTATTTGTTGTACTCGTAAGGTGTATTATTTCTTTCGTATTCATGAAGAGAGCTATTGTTATTCCATCCCTTATTATTCTATTGGAATAACCTGTATATGCGAAGTACTGCATACACGGTGAAATTATTCCGTTATTCCATTCTTTATTATTATGTTGGAATAACCTGTTTATGAGAAGTACCGCATACATGGTGAAATTTTTCTATTATTCCGTTCTTTATTATTACGTTTATATATCACATGCATCATACGTTTACGAACTGGTTTCCATCATTTATTATTACATTGGAATATCCCGATGCAATGCGTTACTGGCGGGATCAGTTCCATTAATTATTATTCTGTCAGAATATTCTGTCGGTGCATTTACGCATGACCTGGTTCCATTATTTATTATTTTATTGGGAATAACCTGTCTGTGCGATCTATCGCATGTATGGTGAATTCTTTTGTTATTCTATTATTTATTATTCTATTGGAATAACCTGTCTCTGTGGATTATTACATGCATGGTGAATGATCCTTTGTATTCATTCGTTATTAAATTGTGGAAATGACCTGTTTACGTGGATTATGATGAAAGTCATAATAAAAGCATTGGACTGATGAAAATCATGGGTATATGTAGTATTAGTAAGTGTTATAATGAGTTATGTTGGTTATCATATGAAAACATGAAAGTTTCTTAGAAATCACAAAGGGTTGAAAATCAGATTTTGGTAAAAATGGAACATGAAATTCAATTGACCATATCTCCTATTATATTTTGAATTTTTGAGTATGGTCAAGTTCTAGAGTTAGATCTATGAGTTTTCTAACTTATCCAAGTTGAATCACTGGAAAAGGTGTTGTAGATTTTCGCGTGGACTGATTTTAGCAAAGGAGTCAAAAGCTGTAAAATACCAAAAAGCTACTGCCCAGAAATTTAAAAGGGTATTTTTGACCACTTAATTTATGAGAAAAATTCCGGTCTTTTGGGACAAGGAAGTATATGGTATAAAGTACCTCGTGTCCAAAAATGAGCTCATTCCGACTTAAAATGAGCAAGTTATGACTATTTCAATATTTAGGTTTTTCCAACGAAAAATGCTATAACCGGAGTTCTATAACTCCGATGACCATCAAATTTAAACTAGAAGATCACATTAACATGTGTAAGATCCTGCCAAGATTTGGGAATTTCTGGAGTTAAACTTGAGGTAGCTAATTTCTTAAGGAATTAATTAGAAATTGATTTTTGAAAAATAGTAAATGAATTTTAAAAATTTCGATAAAAATATATGTTCAATTATGGAAAAGAAGGTCACCTAGCCCGATTTTGTTGTGTACCAAAGTCAAGTCCAGCTGGGATGGTGGTACCAAAGGCGGATACGGACAAAACAAAGTCGGTGGTTTCAGGAAGAGCGTTTTTCATAACTTCTCAAAAAGCGAGTAACCCGAACGAAGTTAGCACAGGTTAGTTAATTATAAATTCTTACGAAGTCTATGCCTTATTAGATACCGATTCTACCCATTATTTTATCTCTCTTTCTTGCGTTCAACGTTTAAATTTGACCCCAGAGAAGTTAGACTTTGACTTATTGGTTGAAACTTCGTTAGTAGAAACCTTCACTTCATGTGCTATCCAAGTCTTAGATGAGAGTCACAGTTTTTAAATGATATTTCTATCGTTAATAAATTTCCTGACGTATCCTCAAAGAACTTCTTAGCTTACCCCTAGAGCGTGAAATCGAATTTTGTATTGACCCCAGTACAAAACCCATTTCTAAAACCCTCAAATATTTCTTTACCTAAAACGATCGTATAATGTGCCAAAGACGTTGGATCGAGCTGTTGAAGATTACGATCATACCACTCAATATCATCGTGGAAGACCGAACATGGTAGCTGACGCGTTGAGTAGAAGATCATATGCGTTTACGAGTGCGATGTTGTTAACACAAAAACTCATTTCGTATAACTTACAAGTGATGAAGATAGAGTTAAAGACTCTAGGGACCCACGTGAAGATAACGAATATATAAGTAGAATCGACTTTAATCGATAAAGTTAAGGTTCAAGAAGGTTCAAGAAGGCGTTATCTCAACCCTTGATTTAATTGGCCCATTTAAAATCCTCGATCGAGTAGGAACTGTGGCCTATAGACTCGTTTTACCGCCAAGAATGTCGCGTGTTCATAACGTTTTTTTTACGTATCGATGTTACGTAAATATGTGGACGACCCGAACCACATTATTGAATTATAATTAGATGAGATAGCAGAAGATTTAACGTATGAGAAGATACGTGTTAAAATCTTGGATAAGAAGGATCATATTCGACACTCAAAGGTTATACCTCAAGAGTTAGAATCTGAAATGAAGTCAAGGTATCCAAATCTCTTGAGATACCAAGTAATGCGTAAAATTTCGAGGGCAAAATTTCATAAGGAGGGGAGATTGTAAGACCCCAAATTTTATGAATAAAGATTTAATTTTCTCGAAATATTTTTTTTTCAAAATTATGGTGTGAATTTGAGATAATGTTATAGTTGTGGGTAATATTTAGAAATTTTTAAAAGTATGCAACTGGTTATATAATATTTGATTGGTCGAGGAATATTCTTTTTATCGGGGAATATCCGTACGACGACACAATCATTGGTGGACCCCACAACAGAAGTATTGTTGTAGTTAGAAAACGACAAAATTATCTTTTTATAAAAATAACGGCGAAAGTGTTACCGTTAAAACTGTTAAACTACCCTTAGTAAAAAATGCGATGTACTGCATGTGGTTTCATATTAGCACACGGTATTGATTATTGATGCTTACGTAAGAAGTCACTCAGTTATACTCAATTATTGCTACAGTAATTGCTACATCATATCTCTCATATAATTTATTGGATTATTGTCACAGTATCATCTGCATAATATTTTATATATTATTAAATCAATAATTGAGACAATAAAGTTATTCGTATTATTAAATTGCAATATTTACAATGTCTAGAAGTTTTGTCAAGGAGAGGTTTGGTAATCTAATTGCGCACCAATAAGGAGAAATCCTTATCAGAAAGCCCCCTCTTTCCTGGGAACGACCTGGTTGATAAATATTGTGAGTTATAATATTAATGATGAATAAGTTCCTGTTGATTAAAGATGAATTTGATAGTTCCATTGTGTTGGGATTATTCGCATTAGTGAAAATTGACATCTATTCCGATGATAATTGATGTCTGAGGGTTATATTGATAAATCGGGTAATTAATCGGATAAATGAGCAATTAATTGCTACTAATTCACATGCTTATATAACTATTTGTTCACATATGTGTACTATTAATTCACATTATTTACTATTAGGGGAGTTGGTGTAAGATTGATAATACTTGCATAACTAAGTTAAAGATGGAGGTATAGATGGAGGTACTATACTGTAATTCGTATTTTCACATGATTATAACTATTGAATCACATGATTGAACTATTGATTCATATTATTTACTATTAGGGGAGGTGGTGCAAGTTTGATAATACTTGCAGGACTAAATTAAAAATAAAATAAAAGTTGGAGGTATTGTACTGTAATATTTTGAGCCCCAAAACGTGCAATTATCGAAACTATATTTTTCTATAAATTGAAGCTCATTCTTCCTTCATTTCTCACCAATTCACTAAAGCTATAGAGCAATTATTATAGAGAGAAAGAAGAAGAGAAGTCTGCTACCTCTCTATTCCAGTATCCAACTTTATTCTAAGGTATGGGATATTATTTGATGTACTCGTAAGGGGTATTATTTCTTTCGTATTCATGAAGAGAGCTATTGTTATTCCATCCCTTATTATTATATTGGAATAACATGCTTATGCGAAGTACCGCATACATGGTGAAATTATTTTGTTATTCCATTCTTTATTATTATGTTAGAATAACCTGTTTATGCAAAGTACCGCATACATGGTGAAATTCTTCTATTATTCCGTTCTTTATTATTCTGTCGGAATATTCTGTTTGTGCGTTTACACCGGACTTGGTTTCATTCTTTATTATTATATTGGAATAACCTGTCTATGCGATCTATCGCATGCATGGTGAATTCTTTTGTTATTCCATTATTTATTATTCTATTGGAATAACATGTCTATGTGGATTATCACATGCATGGTGAATGATCCTTTGTATTCATTCCTTATTAAATTGTTGAAATGACCTGTTTACGTGGATTATGATGAAAGTCATAATAAAAGCATTAGACTGATGAAAATCATGGGTATATGTAGTATTAGTAAGTGTTATGATGAGTTATGTTGGTTATCATGTGAAAACATGAAAGTTTTTTAGAAATCACAAAGGGTTGAAAATCAGATTTTGGTGAATATGGAACATGAAATTCAATTGACCATATCTCCTATTATATTTTGAAATTTTGAGTATGGTCAAGTTCTAGAGTTAGATCTATGAGTTTTCTAACTTATCCAAGTGGAATCACTGGAAAAGGTATTGTAGATTTTCGTGTGGACTGATTTTAGCAAAGGAGTCAAAAGCTGTAAAATACCAAAAAGCTGCTGCCCAGAAATTTAAAAGGGCATTTTCGGCCACTTAATTTGTCAGAAAAATTTTGGCCTTTTGGGACATGGAAATATATGGTATAAAGTACCTCATGTCCAAAAATGAGCTCATTCCGACTTAAAATGAGTAAGTTATAACTATTTCAATATTTAGGTTTTTTCGACGAAAAACGTTATAATCGGAGTTCTATAACTCCGATGACCATGAAATTTAAACTGAAAGATCACATTAACATGTGTAAGATCCTGCCTAGATTTGGTAATTTCTGGAGTTAAACTTGAGGTAGCTAATTTCTTAAAGAATTAATTAGAAATTAATTTTTGAAAAATAGTAAATGATTTTTAAAAATTTCGAGAAAAATATATGTTCAATATGGGACTATATTCTGCTAAATTCTAGAAAAGAAATATTTTTGGGACTGATTTGGTATTTTTCATGAAAATTCTAGTTATGAGTAAATGAGTTAAATATGTTATGTGAAGTAACAAAATTGGAAATTTGGATTTTATGGCTTGGGAATCCTATATAGGGTATATGCAGATTTTTGATAAGGGATTTGATCATTGGTGATGAAATCTTATGAGTATGGCATTTTTGAATGATTAAATGCATTATTGGGTAAAGTGTAAACAATTGAAATAAATTGTTTATAAGTTTAAGAAGTGATTAAAATATATTTATAATATTAACAATATTAGATTATGAGTTTATTAAGTGATTGATAATATTTGGATAAATTTAATGTCTTTAATATTTATCCTTATTTTTGTTTGATTAATGTTTATATCATTGTCATCATTCTCATGCTTATATTATGATGAAAGTCATCTTTGGCTTACGTGCATAGATGGACTTGGTGTGATTATGATCAGGGATTATTCGGTGTAATCAGAACCGTAATGTGACGAATGATGTGGTAAAAATCCTCGATGGCACAGTAGTGCATTGTGAATTTGTTTTTTTGGTATGATTATGACCAGGGATTATTCGGTATAGTCATGACCATTGATGATTTAATGAATATCCTTGGCCCATAGTGCATGGATGATTCGATGATGTGGTTTATTTATTAAGCTGAGTCTCAGCAATAAAAATTGATGAAAACATTTTAAATCATAGAAGTTAGTAGATATCATGCTCTACTTGACTCTTCTAATGGATTGCTTATTCCGCTGCAGTTAAACTTGATGTCTATTGTATTTTATCAGTTTAACATTGTTGAAGACTAATGATAATTTATTCTGTATTATCTTAGTCATAATATTTCTTACTGGGCTAGTTGAGCTCACCCTTTCTTTCACTGTTCTCTTCAAGAGATGAGAATATAGCTGGGATGAGTCGAGAAACGGAGTGACAGTCCAGATGATAGCATTAGTAGTCCTCACTATTCTGTTAAATAGTGTGATAATAAATATAATGAGGACTGAATTTGAGTTTGTATACTGTCTATGAGGACTCCATTTAGAGTGGATATTGTCTAGAAGGAAATATTCTTGATTAAACTCTCAGTTTATGTTTTGTCGTATTTTACACGACAGTTGTATAATTAAGTTATATTTGATTTATGTACCATGTATCTGGCGACCCAAGATGGGTGATGTATACCTATATTTTGGGGGCGTCACATTTTGTCCCTAGAATCACAACTCTAAAAATTCATTCGTCACATTCTTTCCTCTTTACAACTATTCTGTCCCCAGAATTGAAGACACAGATCAAATAAATAACTCAGGATATCTTTTCATCATCTTTTCTTCGAGTTCCCACATAGCTTCCTTGGCATTATGGTTCCTCCAAATAACCTTCACAGAAGGTATCACTTTATTCCTGAGCACTTGTTCTTTCCTGTCAACTATCTGGATAGGAATTTCCTCGTAAGACAAATCTTTATCAAACTGTAATGGTTCGTACTAAATCACATGTTTGTAGTCGAGTTTATATGGTTGTAACACCGAAACATGAAAGACATTGTGAACATGTTCTAATTTTGGAGGTAGAGCTACCTCGTAAGCCACTTCACCTACTCTTCGCAGCACCTCAAAGGGTCCAATTAACCTTGGGCTTAATTTTCCTTTCTTACCAAATTGAATCTTCCTCTTTCAAGGAGAAACTTTTAGGAAAATGAAACTTCCCAAGTCAAATTCACGATTCTGTCGGTGTTGATCAGCATATTTCTTTTGCCTGTCTTGAGAAGCTACCAACCGTGCTCTGGTAAATTGAAAACCTCAACGATCTGCTGTATAAGTTCTGGTCCTAATAGTTGACGTTCACCAACTTTATCCTAGCACAGTGGAGTTCTGCACTTTCTACCGTACAATGCTTCGTAAGGTGGCATGCCAATGCTCGTGTGGTAACTGTTGTTGTAGGTAAATTCAGCCAACAGTAAATGATCATCCCAGTTTCCTTTGAAATCCATAATGCACGCTCTCAGCATATCCTCTAACGTCTGGATTTTTCGCTTGCTTTGGCCATCTATTTGAGTATGATATGCCATACTCTTTCTTAACTGTGTTCCCATGCATTCTTGTAGTCTTTTCCAAAAGTGTTTCGTGAATCACGGATCTCTGTCTGATAGAATTGACAATGGAATTCCATGTCTCGAAAGATCTATTTGACGTACAACTTTGTTAACCGATCGAGATTGAATCTAATTTTTATTAACAAAAAGTGTGCTGATTTCATCAGCTTGTCCACTATCACCCAAATTACATCGTACCCTTTTTGAGTAGTCGTATGACCTACCATAAAATCCATTATGATATGCTCCCACTTCTATTATGGTATTTCCAACAGTTGAAGTAATCCGCTTGGTCTCTGATGCTCAGCTTTGGCTTTTTTGCATGTCAAGCATTTCGTAACACATTCTGCAACATCTCTTTTCATATTTGGCCACCAAAAATGTTGTTGTAAATCCTAATACATCTTTATACTTCCCGGGTGAATTGAATATCTTGAATTACGAGCTTAAAAAAAAATTTCATCTTTAATTTTAGGTACTGATGGAACCCAAATTCTTCCCTCGAACCTCAGCAACCCCTCGGTATCAATCTTAAAATTTACGTCACTACCTTTAGACACAATTTTCTTGACTTTCTCACATCCTTCATCTTTTAGTTGAACGTTCTTTACCTTGTACACTAAAGTTGGACTAGCTTCCATTTGGAACAATCTTTCATCCGATTCTTTCAAAAAATTTATTTCCAATTCTAGTTTCGCCATTGCTGAAATGAGCTCCTATTGTGCCGTTAACAACATCAAGTTCTCTCAACCCTTTCTACTCAAGGCATTGACAACCACATTTGCTTTACTCGAATGATAAAAAAGTTCACAATCATAATATTTTATCAGTTCTTACCATCGTCTCTGACGCATGTTTTGATCCTTTGGTGTGAAAATATATTTCAGACTCTTATGGTTAGTATATATCTCACACTTTTCTGCATGAAGATAGTGTCTCCATATCTTTAGAGTAAATACCATTGATGCCTTAATGAGTTAACTCCAAATCATGAGTCAGGTATCCTTTTTCATAGTTTTTCAGTTGCCTTGATGCATATGCAATGAGTTTGCCATTTTGCATAAGCACACAGCCTAGTCCTTTATGAGATGCATCACTATACACTACAAAGTTTCATGTATTAACTAGTAATGACAACACAGGTGCTATGCTTAGTTTCTTTTTCAGTTCCTAAAAACCCTCTTTGCACTTCTCCGTCGAAACAAATTTCACGGTTTTTCCTGTTAAATTCGTTAATGGGGTGGAAATCTTGGAAAAATCTTGAATAAAGCATTTGTACTAACCTGCCAATCCCAAGAAACTCATCACCTCAGATGGTGTCCTTGGTTGTTCTCATTTTATTACAACTTCAACCTTTAATGGATCCACTGAGATTCCATCTTTGTCAATCACATGCACAATAAATTGCACGTATACTAGCCAAAATTCACATTTAGAGAATTTTTCATACAACTTTTCTTTTCTTAGTGTCTCCAATGCCAAACTTAAATGCTCCACGTGTTCCTCTTGAGTTTTGGAGTACACCAGGATATCATCGATGAACACCACCACAAACTTATCCAAGAATGGTTTAAACACCATGTTCATCAAATTTATGAATGCTGCAGGGGCATTAGTTAAACCAAAAGACATTACCAGAAACTCGTAATGTCCATACCGAGTTCTGAATATTGTCTTCAGTACATTCTCCTTCCTTAAGTTTAGTTGATGATACCCACTTCTCAAATCTATCTTCGAGAAATACTTAGCTCCTTTCAGTTGATCAAACAAGTCATCTATTCTTGGCAACATATACTTATTCTTAATAGTTAATTTGCTTAAGTCCCTATAATCAATGTAAAGACGCATCGACCCAACCTTCTTCTTCACGAATAACACTAGTGCTCCCCACAACGATACACTTGGCTGAATATATTTATTGTCTAGCAGCTCTTACAGTTGTACCATCAATTCTTTCATCTCCACTGGAGCCATCCTTTATGGGGCCTTCGATATAGAAGCAGTCCTTGGTGCTAAGTTAATAATGAACTCAATCTCTCTGTTATTCAGAAGTCCTGACAAATCATCTAGAAATACGTCCACAAAATCCCTAACAACTGGTATCTTTTCACTCCCTTCTTCTGAGTATCGACTATGTAAGCTTAATATCCTATACAGCCTTGCCTCAATAACTTCTTAGCTTGCATTATCGTCAGATAACTCGCTTGTCTAGGCGATTTGCTACCATAGAAAACTACCTTTGATGGAGTTATAAGGTTTACACATTTCTTTTGGCAATCAATTATTGCTCCATAATTGAATAGTCAATCCATCCCCAATATAACATCAAATTCCCCAAGTTTAATCGGGATTAAGTCTATTGTCATAATATTTCCCTTAATATTCACCCAATAATTCTTATATACGAATCTAACAGGAATCACCTTCCTATTCGTAATTTCTATGTTCAAAGGGAAATTTAGCTCTTCACTAGGCAACCCCAAACTCTTAGAAAAATCATCAGATATAAATGATTAAGTAGTACCCAAATCAAATAATACATATGCATTTATAATATTTATTAGAATGATACATGACACCACATCTTTTGACTGCACCGCATCCTGCACAGTCATATGGAAGGTTCTGGCCGTGGGTCTGCTCGATGACGTTGGTCCAACAATAGCCAACGTACTTATCGCCACCTCCCTTGCTTCCAATTGCATTTCTAGCTGTCTTCTTCGGACACTCGCGAGCTAGATGATCCTTTGAACCGCATATAAAACCAGAACCCTTCTTCGGTTTAGAGAAATTGGGAGAAAAGTGACCCTCCAAGCAACATTTATAGCACACCTGCTTACCTCTCAAGCACACACAAGTATGATTACTTGCATAGGTAGCACATTTTTCAAATTTCCTCTTCTACCGACTACTTTGTTGTCTTCCATGATCTGCATCCTCATTCCACTTCCACTTTGGGTTATTATTTCTGCCATTCCTACCACCAGTTTTACCTTCATTATCATTCTTCTTCTTTCTCTGTTCCTAATTATATTTTGTTAAGGCATCGCTTCCAGCCTCCGCGATAATCACCTTCCCAAGTACTACTGCAAATGTCTTCAGCTGAAACATGGAGACTCTACTATACAACCATAGCTTTAGTCCCTGTTCAAATCCTCTATCCTTATGCTAATCATCTGTGGTAACCTGATATGGCGCAAACCTCACTAACTCGTTAAATTTTGCCGCATACTCCGACACTGTCATCGTACCCTGATTTAGCTCTAAAAATTGGACCTCCATCTGATTCTGTGAGCTTTCTGGAAAAGAGTTTTTGAAAAATATTTCCTTAAACCTATTCTATGCAATTACTCTCTGTCCCCAACGAGTTTTGTTTACCTGCCACCAGTAGTTGGCTTCTCCTTCAACATGAACGTTACAAAAGTAGTCTTCTGGTCTTCACTGGCTTTAGTAATGTCGAATACCTTCTCTATTTCCATGATCCAAGTATGTGCCTCAACTGGATTCATGGACCCACGAAACTCTGGTGGTCCAACCGCCTTAAAATCATTAAAGTTTGCAGGTTGATTCTGCGGCTGGTTCTGCAATGCTCCCGTCACCAACTGCGGAACTGGGTTAGCATTAACATTATTGTTATTGGTAGACCCCTCAGGGGTTCGTTGTCGGGGTTGACGTCTTTTTGGAGGTATTTTCTGTTTAAAATACACTTATTAGATCATTACTCAATTTCTTAAGTATTTTCTACTTATCTTGCACATAAATAAAGATCATCACATAAACGTATAATATCTTAAAAAATATCAACATTTTATTCATTCCTAATCTTTTAGAGATATAGAAACGATAGCATCACTGCTATTTACATCAATTTCCTGAACTAATATAGTTTCAGGATAACATCATCATATGCCATTAGTCACATAACACTTGGGATTTACATCTTATTTATTATATAATTATTCATTTAATAATTACACTTTCTATTAAGGCCTACTAAGACGTTGCATAGCCTTACATCACTCCTCTCCATAATACGGAACATCGTTCTACAATCTAACATATACCATGACAACTCCTCGAACTGAGTCAGATAGTACATGACTCGGTCTTGAGGTCTTTTTATCCCAGTGTGGAAAACACAATCCATCTCTTCCATCTTGACCTTCTTTGCTTGTACCTCTCCCTCAGCTACATCTGCACGCTGGGAAGCCTTCTTGTAAGCATATTCAACTCTTTCTCTCTTGGCGGACTCTTATTTTAAGTTATCCTTCAATTTCGCAACCTCCTCCATTAGATGCTTCTTTTCCCCCTCTATGTGAACTAGCTTCCATTCTACATTACTGAGACGTTCGTCAAGATCCTGGATCTCATCGTTGTAAAAACCCGGGATTCCGAATAATCCGAATTTTAGTAATATTTTTTTTATTTAATATTGATATTGACTGTTAATATTGTGTTGTGTATTTGTGATGCGAGTTTAGAGAATGAGTCAATTTGTGTGTTGACTGAGAAAATAAGAGTAGAGTTGGGCTTAATTGAGAATAGAAACCCTAACCCTATGCCCGGATAGGGATTCGATATAAAACACAGTTATTATAACTGTATCGTTGAGTACGTGTTTGTACGGTATATAATTTTAATTAGTGATTGATCGGGTAGGGTATAACATTATTAAACCCTAATAAGAGATTAGAAACCCTAATCTCAGGTTTAGAAACCCTAACGTACAGTTAGGAACCCTAAATGAAAGCCGAGAAACCCTAAATTCATATTCGAGAACCCTAAACCCTAATTAAGAAACCCTAATTAGAATTATCAAACCCTAATGGTGCGAATTAAGGAGAATGATGTTAATTAACTAGAATACCTTTATATTTGTGAGGGAAATTATGAAATTACCCTTTTAGGGGAAAAAAGAATAAAATACCCCTTAACTTAAAACTTAAGTTAAGAGAATTCTAGAATTTGGTGACTCGCCACTTGTGGCTAAGACCATGTGGTTCAAATCCTCAGCAAATCTGACCTAACATGCCACCTAGCATTACTTACATACATTGAATCTAAGTTATAAGAATTAAAGAGAGAGAAAGTGTGCAAAACTTGTTCATTTGTGTTCTAACACTCCACCCACATTTCTCTCATCCAAACCCATGAAAATATAAAGTGACTCAGTCACTAGTAGAGCCCTTAGCCACCACAAGATAAGATTGAAGAGCTTAGATCAAAGATTAAGCAAGAGAAAGTAAAACCCTAACTCATCCTAGATTTTGTATGCCTAGTCAAAAATTGTGGTTTTGTATTTTAATACATGTTATTAGATGTTTTATGATGATCAATGATGTTATATCATAGATCTATAGCAACAAAAGGCCTTAAAGACCAAGTTTTCAAAAACTGTTAGAACCCTAGAAAGTGGTCTGACAACCATATGTCAGTGACCACAAATCTTTCTCTGTTATTGTTTTGGGTTGTTTTACGTTTTAGATCTGTAGTGTGATAGTTGGTCTGTAATCTAGAATTGAAATCACAGTTATTGGATGTCTAGATTTCATGTTATAATCGGACAAAACCCGTTGACCGGGCATGACCATGAGAATTCTGGGTAACCCAGAATTTATATATCAGTGTCTGACAAGATCTTTGAAGGCCAAGATCTGTCAGATGATTGAAGGTTTCATGAAGTTTTCCTAACTATATATTGCTTGTTAGTTGGACTATAGATCCATGACTCTAGATGTCTTAAACAACAAACAGATTTGTCGTAGTGAGTGGTCAAACCAAGCCACTCGGTCACGTTTTGCAGTTTCTGGAATTTCCAGAAATCGGTTGAACAATCCTTCTGACAAACTTTGACTGGATTATAACTTATGGTTGTGTTATTGTTGGACTGATGTGTTTTTATATATTTGTTCCTTGACATAAGGGGTACAAATTGGAACCTTGAGACTACATAAATCATGAACAGAACATAGAAATAATCAAGCCACAATAAGGCACTACGAACTGTCTGGGTTTCTAGAAAACCAAGAAACCGTCTGACAGCAACTTTTGAGGCTTTGATCTCCTTGTTGTGATGTCGTATGACCAAGTTAGAGATTGATATTTGTAGTACTACATTCCTACAACAACATCAATGTTCAAGTTAGCCCAGATCACGTCTGAGCTGACAATTAAATTGAGTCAAACGAGTAACCTTGCTAACAGAAAAGTGTCGCTATAGCTTATAACGACGATTTATTTAATTTTATTTTCTTAATTTGTAGAAAATGATTAAAAATAAAAAATAAATTATAAAAATTACCAAAATTGGTTTTAAAAATTATTTTGAATTATGAAAGATAATTTTTGAGTATTTGGGATATTTTTCATTAATATTTATAATTATTTTAATATTAATGATATTTAATTTATTTAATTAGTGTATTAAATAAATTAGAGAAATGATTTTAATATATTAAAAATCATTTGTAATAAGAATAAAGTGTTTAAAAATATTTTGAGTTATAAACTATAATATTTAATTTTTTTTGGAGAATTTTCATTAATAATTTAATATTAATGATATAAGATTTATTTAATTATTATATTAAATAAATGATTTAAAAATTGTTTTATTGATTTAAAATTATTTTAAATGAGAATAAAGTGTTAGAAAATATTTTGAATTATAAAATATAATTTTCAATATTTTTGGAGAATTGTGATTAATAAATTAATATTAATGATAATAGGTTTATTTAATTATTAAATTAAATAAATGATGGTAAAAATGATTTTATCAATTTAAAAATGAGAAAAAGTGATTTAAAAATATTTTAAGTTATAAAAATGACTTTTAGTATTTTGATGACAATTTTATTAATATTTAAATATTAATGGCGATGGTTTAAAAATGATTTTAAAAATCATTTAAGTAGAATATTAGTGATTTAAAAATATTTTAAGTTATTATAAATAACTTTAATATTTTGACAAGTATGTCATTAATATTTTTATATTATTAAATATTAATGATGATCATTTATTTGATATTTAAATCATTTAACAATGATTTCAGTATTTGAAAAATTATTATAAATCATAATAATTGTTAGAAAATTATTAAAAGTTTCTGAAAAATATTATAAATGATATTTGACTTATCTACAATAATATTGAAGCTTAGAGACCGAGTTTAGTTGACAATATAAGTGTTAATTGTCGGATAGGGTGACCAGTACACTGAGAATAGACTGAAGAAGTCCAACCAGACCGAACTAGTTGGAGTTGAGAAGTGTTTATACATGTTATAAACACTAATGTGACTATGTGCTAATGTGCCTAGGAGAAAGATTAACTGTAAATTATAGTAATGCATGTTGTGAAATTTTGTGCTAATTGTAAGACCAATATTATGATATAGGTCTTGTGAACGCAGATAAGTATATTGTGTAGCAGTAATCAATGGAGAAAGCAAGATTCCTAACTCAACCTTGAGTTATATCTTTTCAAATATTATGGTGGTTAATTATTGTTGATTAAGCCATGTCCAAGAATTTATTTTTGATTATTCATAGTTAGTGCATGTTTATTAATTCAAATTGAATTAGTGATTCTAATAATATATATTTGGAGAATTAGAAGCTATTATTGATTGCAAATAGTACAGTCAAATCTTGTCTATTATTAAGTCGTGTTGAGAAATGTCTTAGCCAATTGTTCTGGCAAGACAAACATTTATTAGAAATTGATAGGTTCGAGAAGAGAAGAGAATAGAATTCAATTATTATTGATAGATCAATGCCAATTGTTTCGGCTAGATCGAAAAAGAAAACTTGATAGGTTTGAGAAGAGAAGAGAAGTGATTAGAAATTTAAATCATTGTATTTCATTGTTAAATCAAATTCTGATTCAAAGATAGAGAAGAACAACCTTTTATATAAAGGGAACATATTTGGTCGTATATTTGACCATTGCGCGCATTTTGAATATTATGCATATTATAAGGGTATAATTGTAAGACCCCAGCTTTTATAAATAAAGATGAATTTTCTATAAATATTATTTTTGAATATTATGGAATAAATTTGATATAATGTTATAGTTGTGGGTAATATTTATAAATTTTGCAAAAGTAAGCAAGTTGTTATAAAATATTACGTTTGGTCGAGGAATATTCTTTTTTGTTTGGGAATATTCGTGCGACTACTCAATCATTAGTGGACCCCATAACGGAAGTATTGTCGTAGTTAAAAAGCGACAAAATTATCTTTCTATAAAAATAACTACGGGGTGTTACCGTTAAAAGCTGTTGAACTACCCTATGGTAAAGTAATGAATATGTCTGGCATAAGGTTGCACCAGTATTGATTATTGATGCTTAAATGAGAAGTCACTCAAATATGCTCAATTATTACTACAATAATTGTTTGCATCATATCTATTATATTATTGATTCAATTATTGTCACAAGATTATCATCTCAGATAATATGTTATAGTATTAAATCAATAATTGAAACGACAAGTTAAAAATGATTAATAATTGTTGAAAGATTAAAAATGTGTTGATTAAAATAAAATGATTTGTGGTAATATTTATTCAATCCTTGATGTATATAAAGAGTCATTATGAGAAGTTTGTGGTAAGTTTGATTTTTTTTTGGGGGCCAATATGTCATCATCTAAGAGTCTCTTCAATCAATAGTAATTACCTTTGTAAATAGTAATTACCTTTGTGAATAGTAATTACCTTCGTCAATAGTATTTACCTTCAATAGTATTTACCTTCGTCAATAGTAATTACCTTCGTCAATAGTAATTACCCTTCGCAAATAGTAGTTGTCCTTCAATATTACCAAGAGTTAATCGCCTCTTCTTGTGTTCCAAGGGTTAATTACCCCTTCGCAAATAGTAGTTGTCTCTTCAATATTACCAAGAGTCATTTTGACCCTTCGTTAAGACCAAGAGCCACCCTCAGTTTTTCTATAAATAGAAAGCTCATTCCTTCATTATTTCTTACGAATTCATTGAAACTCTAGAGAGAAACTATAGAGAGAAAGAAGAAAAGTATTCTGCTACTTCACTTTTCCAATATTCAGTTCTTCTAAGGTAGGGAATATTATTTGTTGTACCCGTAAGGGGTGTTATTCTTTCTTATTCATGAAGAGAACTGTTGTTATTCCATTTCTTATTATTTTGTTGGAATAACCTGTATACGCGGTCTACCCTATACTTGGTGACATTCTTCTATTATTCATTGGAACATCCATCGTGTGTGTTTTTTACAGGACTGGTTAAAATTTTATTATTATTCTTTGGAATATCATGTATGCGTGTTTTTACACCGACACAGTTCCATTTTTAATATTCCGTCTTTATTATTCTCTCCAGAATATCCTGTGTGTGTTATACTGTACCGGGTTCCATCATTTATTATTCCGCATTTATTATTACATTTGGAACATCCCGTCGGTGTGAATTTCACCCGACACGGTTCTTTTTTATTATTATTTTGTTGGAATAACCTGCCTGTGCGGTCTATCACATGCATGTTGATTTCTTTTGTTATTCCATTCTTTATTATACCCAGTTGGTTAAAACTTTGACTTCTATACTCCATGAAATTAGTAGAATATCCTTGATATTTGCGTTTCATCCAAAGATCTTTTCATGGAAATATTCTTCCGATCATTCTTGAATTTTACTCTACAAAACAAAGATCATGTTGACAATTTGGGCGTTAATAATTCCCGGATAAAATAATTCTTGAACTTGTTTTATTGAATTCTTATATCATTGTCATCATCCTCATGTTTATATTATGTTGAAAGTCATCTCGTGGCACAGTGAGTGCATAGATGGACTTGGTATGATTATGACCGAGACTATTCGTGTAATCATGACCGTAATGTTACAAATGATGTGATGAAAGTCATCACGTGGCTTCATGGTGCATAGATGGACTTGGTATGATTATGACCGAGAGACTATTCGGTGTAATCATGACCGTAATGTTACAAATGATGTGATAAAAATCCTCAGTGGCCGTAGTGCATTGATGGACAGTTGTTGGCATGATCATGTCCATTAATGAATACACAACTATTCTTGGCCCGTAGTTCATGAATAATTGTGGTCGTGATACTAAAGAATATCCTTGGCCGTAGTGCAGGGGTGATTCGATGATGTGGAATATTTATTAAAGCTGAGTCTCAGCTATAACAGCGATGAAAAACCTTTTAAAATCATAAAAGATAGTAGATTTTATTTTCTACTTGACTCTTTTAATGGATTGCTGGTTCCGCGGTAGTTAAACTTGATGTTCATTATATCTTATCAGTTTAACACTATTGTAGGCTAATGATAATTTATTCTGCATTATCTTAGTCATAATATTTCTTACTGAGCTAGTTGAGTTCACCCTTTCTTTCACTGTTCGCTTCAGGAAATGAGAATATAGCTGGGACAAGTCGGGGAACGGAGTAATGGTCTAGAGGATAACATTAGTAGTCCTCACTATTCTGTGAAATAGTGTGATAATAATTGTAATGAGGACTCCTTTTGAGTTTGTATAATATCTAGTAGACAATATTTGTATTCAAACTCACGCTTTATGTCGTATTATTACACTGCGCTTATATTAGTAAGTTGTATTTAAATTTTGTACCATGTATCGACTACCCAAGATGGGTGATGTATACCTAATTTTGTGGGCGCCACGGTTGGTATCGAGCTTAGGATATGATCCTGCTAAGATGTGAGAATAGTACTAGGAGGGGAGAGACAGGGAATACCTTCGCTAGTATGACCTACCTAAGTTTATGTGCTATTTTATTGGTCGGTCAGAATATAGAGATAAATTGTTACATGTCAATTAACCTTTTATTTTATGGCAGTATCTGAAAATGACATCTGAGAATGTTGAGAATAGCAATGGAGCACAGGCGATCGTTGATTCACCACATATCAATACTCAGGATAATGTGCATCAGGAAGGCGACAATCCTCATGCAAACAACAACACCGACCAAATGATGAATGATAAAATGCTCAGAGGTTTTATGCAATTTATGCAACAAAGAAAGCAGAGCGATCATCATCCCAAAACGTAGGTGGAAACACGGAAAACTCTCGAGTACATCACCGCTAAACAATTCATGGAGCTGGGACCACCGGAGTTTAAGGAGAGCCAAAACCACTTCTTGGCGGAAGCATGGATAAAGCAGATTACCAAGATATTTGATGTCTTGGGATGCTTCGAGGAGCAAAAGGTTCCTTTGCGCCTTTTATGTTGCGCGGAGAGGCGATTCATTGGTGGGAATCGTTAAAACATACTCAACTTTCTTTGTCTTGAAGATATCTTGGGAGAAGTTCCAGAGTCGCTTCAACGACAAATACTCTCCCAAAGTATTCGCCACATGAAGGAGGTGGAGTTTATCAAGTTGGAACAAAATAATATGATCATGTATGCAATCTGAGGCAAAATTTACGGAGTTATCACGGTTTGCATCCCACTTGGTGGATAATGAAGAGAGAATGACGCGAATGTTTTTAAGAGGTTTGAAGCGGAGATACGTCGACATCTTATTTCATAAACCGTGTTTGTATTCGGATGTTGTAAATACTGCTCGATTAGTGGAGCGCGATAACGAGTCAACGAACTAAAAGAGAGCAAAAAAGAAATTATAATACCAATGAGTAGTCATCGAGCGGTGACAACAAGCGTGGAGGAATCAATGGGCCGAGATATGGTAACCACTTCCGGTGGTAATCGTACAAAAACAATAAGAAGGACATTTCAAGAAAAGGAGATTCAACAATGATGGAAAGACGCCAAAGACCAAAGACCCGTTGTTAAGGAAGGAGAAAGACCACCTATCATATGCTTCAAAGGCGGAGGAGGGGACACATCGGTCCAAACTAGCATGCCACGTCGTCCAAAGCATGTTATAATTGTGGAAGAGAAGGTCACTTAGCTCGATTTTGTCGTTTACCGAAGACAAATTCAACTAGGATGGAGGCACCAAAGGCCGTTCCAGAAAAGTCAAAACTGGTAGTGCAAGGGAGAGCGTTTGTTGTGACCTCCCAGAGTGCAAGGAACCCGAATGAGGTCATCACGGGTAAGCTTATTATAAACTCTAATGAAGTCTATACTTTATTTGATATCGGTTCTACCCATTCTTTTTTTTCTCCTATTTGCGCTCATCGATTAAATTTGACTCCAGAGAAATTAGACTTTGACTTATCTGTGGAAACTCCGTTGGGAGAAACCTTCATTACATCCACTGTTTATAAGTCTTGTTTGGTTCAAATCGGTACCCTCACATTACCTGTCGATCTTATTTCATTAAAAATACTTGCATTTGACGTGATTCTAGGGATTGATTGGTTAACTACTTATCATGCAAAAATTGATTGTTTTCGTAAGGTTGTTAGCTTTCATATTCCTAATCAACCTATTATGCGAATTCAAACGACCAAACCATTAAAATCAATCACGGTCATCTCAAGCCATAAAGCTATTCGTTTATTGAAAAACGGATGTCAAGCTTTTTTAGCTCATGCCACGATTTAAACAAAAATACGCCGATTTTGAACGATATTTCTATTGTTAATAAATTTCTGACGTATTCCCAGAAGAACTTCTGGCCTACCCCGGAGCATGAAATTGAATTTTGTATCGACCTTGAACCCTATACAAAAACCTATTTCCAAAGCCCCATATCGAATGGCTCTATTGAACTTCAGAGTTAAAGACCCAACTGCAGGAATTGTTAGACATTGGCTTTATTAGTCCTAGTACTTCTCCTTGGGGTGCTCTGCTACTATTCGTAAAGAAGAAAGATGGGAGTATGCGACTTTGTATTGATTATCGGGAGTTGAATCATGTCACCATCAAAATAGGTATCCATTGCCACGTATTGATGACTGTTTTGACGATTGCAGGAGCCAAATTCTTTTCAAAGATTGATCTTCGTTAGGATATCACCAATTAAAGATTAAAAACGACATTCCAAAGACGGCTTTAACTCCCTAAGACGGGCATTATGAATTCCTAGTCATGTCCTTTGGATTGACTAATGCTCCTACCGCCTTCATGGATATGATGAACCGAGTATTCAAGGAATATTTAGATCACTTTGTGGTCGTCTTTATTGATGACATCCTTATTTATTCCAAAAGCCGTGAAGATCATGAGCAACACTTGAGGTGACACTCCAAAAGCTTCGTGAATATAAGCTTTATGCCAAGTTGAAGAAATGCGAGTTACGCTTCAAGAAGTAGCATTCCTTGGGCACGTGGTATCATGTCATGGAATATCTATTGACCCAAAGAAAGATTGAAGCTATTCAAAGCTAGGAACAACCTAAATCGATGGTATCAAATGCGTAGCTTTCTCGGTTTAATTTGGTTATTATCGAGAGATTCGTGGAAGGATTTTCTCGAATCGCTACTCCATTGACTCAGATTGACTCGAAAAGATACAAAGTTCGGTTGGAGCGAAGAATGTGAGAAGAGTTTTCAAGAACTCAAGAGGAGACTTATTTTAGCACCTGCTACGGCAATACCATCCGCCTTGAGGGATTTGTCATCTACAAATGATGCTTCTAGCAAAGGGTTAGGATGTGTTCTCATGCAACATGGGAAAGTCATAGCCTTTATGCCTCCACGACAACTCAAAGAATATGAGAGGAATTATCCTACTCATGATCTAGAGTTAGCAAACCGTTGTCTTTTCACTTAAAATTTAGAGGCATTACTTGTATGGGGAGAAAGTGGAGATCTTTACGGATCATAAAACCCTCAAATATTTCTTCACTCAAAAGGAACTCAACATGCGACAACGACGTTGGCTTGAACTGTTGAAAGATTATGATCATACCATCCAATACCATCCTGGAAAAGCGAACGTGGTAGCTGACGCATTGAGTAGAAGATCATATGTAAGTACGAGTGCGATATTGTCAACGCAAAGGCCCATTTTGTGTGACTTGCAAAGGATGGAGATAGAGTTAAAGACTCCAAGGACGCATGTGATGATAGCGAGTATACGAGTAGAACCGACTTTAATCGATAAAGTTAAAGTCCGCTTCAAGCTACGCACTGGAGGCGATGCGTATGAGGAAGAAAGTGCAAGAAGGTGCTATCTTGGGAAGCAACAATCGATGAAGAAGGAATACTTGATTCAACTCCGGACTTTGTGTTCCTAACGACCGATTTAAAGTATAATATCATGATGGAGGCGCACAACACACCATTTACAATCCATCTCGGGAGTACCAAATGTATCATGATATTCGGCTATACATTTTGGTGGAGCAATATGAAGAGAGAGATAGCGTTGTTTATCTCAAGGTGTCTAACTTGTCAACGAGTTAAAGCGAAGCATCAAGTACCAAAAGGTCCATTCCAACCACTTGAAATTCCGTAAATGGAAGTGGGAGCACATTACCATGGATTTCGTATCTGGGTTCTTAAGGTTTCTCAAGGCATAGATGCGATTTGGGTCATTGTTGTTAGATTGACCAAGTCTGCTCATTTCTTACCGATACGAGAAACTTATACACTTGAACGTCTTGCTCGTATGTACATAAACGAGATTGTAAGACTACATGGTATGCCGGTATCCATAGTTTCTGATCGAGACCCAAGATTCACTTCACGATTTTGGGTTAGTTTGCAAAAAGCTATGGGCACAAACTTACGATTTTAGCTCGGCATATCATCCTCAGACGGACGGACAGTCGGAGGGGACTATTCAAACTCTTGAAGATCTATTAAGACTCTGTTTCCTTGATTTCAAGGGAAGTTGGGACAAGTTCTTACCATTGGTGGAGTTTTCCTACAACAACAGTTATCAAATAAGTATTGACATAGCTCCATTCGAAGCGTTGTATGGAAGAAAGTGTCGTTCTCTAGTATGCTGGAATGAGGTGGGTGAAGCAACGTTGTTGGGACCGGAGTTAGTACGTATGACTACGGAAATGATTCAAACGATCCGACAACGTATAAAAACCTCACAAAATCGATAAAAAAGAGTTATGCTGATCTTCATCGAAAGGACGTGGAATTCGATATAGGAGATCATGTGTTTTTAAGAGTTGCTCCATGGAAAGGAGTTACAAGATTTGGAAAGAGAGGAGAACTCAATCCTCGATTCATCGGTCCATTTTTAATCCTCGATCGAGTAGGAACTGTGGCCTATAGACTCGCTTTACCGCCAAATATGTCTCTCGTGTTCATAACGCTTTTCACATATCCATGTTACGTAAATATGTGAAAGACCCGAACCATATTATTGAGTTAGAACCCACGAAATAGCGGAAGATTTGACGTATGAAGAGGTTCTGCTCAAATTTTGGATAAGAAGGAACATATTCTACGCCTAAGGTTATACCTCAAGTCAAAGTTTTGTGGAGGAACAACGATGTTGAGGAAATGACTTGGGAGTTAGAATCAAATGAAATCAAGGTATCCTTACCTCTTCGACATACCAGTGTATCGCACTTCTAATTTCGAGGGCGAAATTTCATAAGAAGGGAGGTGTAAGACCCGACTTTTATAAATAAAGATGAATTTTCTCTAAATATTATTTTTGAATATTATGGAATAAATTTGATATAATGTTATAGTTGTGGGTAATATTTATAAATTTTGCAAAGTAAGCAAGTTGTTATAAAATATTCGTTTGGTGGAAATATTCTTTTGTTAGGGAATATTCGTACGACGGCTCAATCATTAGTGGACCCTATTAACGGAAGTATTGTCGTAGTTAGAAAACGACAAAATTATCTTTCTATAAAAATAACTACGGAGGTGTTACCGTTAAAATCGTTGAACTACCCTATGGTAAAAGTACGATGAATACTGGCGTGGTTGCATAGTAGCACACAAGATTGATTATTGATGCTTACGTGAGAAGTCACCACCTATGCTCAATTATTGCTACGATAATTCTTTGCATCATATCTCTTATATTATTGATTCAATTGTTGTCACAAAGATCATCTCAGATAATATGTTATAGTATTAAATCAATAATTGAAACGACAAGTTAAAAATGATTAATAATTGTTGAAAGATTAAAAATGTGTTGATTAAAAATAAAATGATTTGTGGTAATATTTATTCAATCCTTGATGTATATAAAGAGTCTGTTATGAGACGTTTGTGGTAAGTTTGATTTTTTTATGGGGGGCCCATATGTCATCATCTAAGAGTCTCATCGTCAATAGTAATTACCTTTGTAAATAGTAATTACCTTTGTAAATAGTAATTACCTTCGTCAATAGTATTTACCTTCGTCAATAGTAATTACCTTCGTCAATAGTAATTACCCCTTCGCAAATAGTAGTTGTCCCTTCAATATTACCAAGAGTTAACTCGCCTCTTCTGATTGTTCCAAGGTTAATTACCCCTTCATGAAATAGTAGTTGTCTCTTCAATATTACCAAGAGTCATTTTGACCCTTCGTTAAGACCAAGAGCCACCCTCAGTTTTTCTATAAATAGAAAGCTCATTCCTTCATTATTTCTTACGAATTCATTGAAACTCTAGAGAGAGAAACTATAGAGAGAAAGAAGAAAAGTATTCGCTAATTCACTTTTCCAATAATCGCCTTCTTCTAAGGTAGGGAATATTATTTCTTTGCACCGTAAGTGTGTTATTCTTTCTTATTCATGAAGAGAACTGTTGTTATTCCATTTCTTATTATTCTGTTGGAATAACCTGTATACGTGGTTTACCCTATACTTGGTGACATTCTTCTATTATTCTGTTGGAACATCCTGTCTGTGTGTTTTACACCGAACCTGGTTCCGTCTTTATTATTATTCTGTTGGAATATCCTGTCTGTGTGTTTTACACCAGACCTGGTTCCATTTTTATTATTCCGTCTTTATTATTCTCGCTTTAATATCCTCATTCGTGCTATCTACCGGACTGGTTCCATCATTTATTATTCCGCATTTATTATTCTCATTGGAACATCCCGCTTGCGGTGTGAATTTCACCGACCAGTTACGTTATTATTATTTTGTTGGAATAACTCGCCTGCAATGCGATCTCATTTACGTTGATTTCTTTTGTTATTCCATTCTTTATTATACCTAGTTGGTTAAAACTTTGACTTCTATACTCCATGAAATTAGTAGAATATCCTTGATATTTGCATTTCATCCAAAGATATCTTTCATGGAAATATTCTTCCGATCATTCATGAATTTTACTCTACAAAACAAAGATCATGTTGACAATTTGGACGTTAATAATTCCTGGATAAAATAATTCTTGAACTTGTTTTATTGAATTCTTATATCATTGTCATCATCCTCATGTTTATATTATGTTGAAAGTCATCTGTGGCCTGTAGTGCATAGATGGACTTGGTATGATTATGACCAGAGACTATTCGATGTAATCATGACCGTAATGTTACAAATGATGTGATGAAAGTCATCTGTGGCCTGTAGTGCATAGATGGACTTGGTATGATTATGACCAGAGACTATTCGGTGTAATCATGACCGTAATGTTACAAATGATGTGATAAAAATCCTCAGTGGCCGTAGTGCATTGATGGACAGTTGATGGCATGATTATGACCATTAATGAATACACAACTATTCTTGGCCCGTAGTTCATGAATAATTGTGGTCGTGATACTAAAGAATATCCTTGGCCGTAGTGCAGGGGTGATTCGATGATGTGGAATATTTATTAAAGTCGAGTCTCAAATATAACAAATGATGAAAAACCTTTTAAAATCATAAAAGATAGTAGATTTTATTTTCTACTTGACTCTTTTAATGGATTGCTGGTTCCGCGGTAGTTAAACTTGATGTTCATTATATCTTATCAGTTTAACACTGTTGTAGGCTAATGATAATTTATTCTGCATTATCTTAGTCATAATATTTCTTACTGAGCTAGTTAAGCTACCCTTTCTTTCACTGTTCTCTTTAGGAAATGAGAATATAGCTGGGACAAGTCGGGGAACGGAGTAATGGTCCAGAGGATAGCATTAGTAGTCCTCACTATTCTGTGAAATAGTGTGATAATAATTGTAATGAGGACTCCTTTTGAGTTTGTATAATATCTAGTAGACAATATTTGTATTCAAACTCACAGTTTATGTCGTATTGTACACGACAGTTATATTAGTAAGTTGTATTTAAATTCTGTACCATGTATCTGACTACCCAAGTGTTAGGTTTGTAATATTCATGTGCGCAATCAAATTGCATAAAAAGTGCGGAAGCGTGTAAAATCTTAGTTTAAAATTATTTACAAACCATAAACCCGGATCATCCTTTATGCATAATTATTAATTAAACGAAAAGATAAAGAATAAATCATACCCTTGAAGATCGAGCTTCCTCAGGTACAAGTTCACCTCCAAATCCTTTCGCATTCAATCTTGAATCCACCGGGTTTGGTTCCTTCCTTTGATCAACGTTAGCCACCCAAATGTTTGGCCTCTAGAGGTGATCCACCAAGGAAGAAGAAAATTCAAGAAGAAGGGGTATTGGCTCAAACCCTAGTTTTTCCTATCTCTATAGAAAAAGGGCGTACTCTCCAACAAATTGAAATTATGTCGTATGTTGAAAAAGTCAACAACCCCCAACACCCATAATAAGACTCCTCTTATTTATAGATGTGGGCAACCCACCTTAACAATTAAGGAATTGAGTTTTATTTAATTAATTAAATTCTTTTAATTAATTAAGCTCCCTAATCTTATTAGGGATAATTAATTAAACTCCTTTAACTAATTTTTCCTCCTAATCCTATTAGGAATAAATGAGAGTACTTATATTAAATTAATTCCTAAACTCTTTTAGAAATTAAAATAATAATAATTGTAATAATATTAATAAGACTCCTCTTATTAATTTATATTTAATATTTCTAAAATATTAAATAATAAATATTAAGCTATTTAATTTATTCTATCACCATAGATTAAATTAAATATACTTAACATATTATTACGATTATGCCATTAACTTCTTAAATAATTATTCTTCCTTTTATGGTGTGACCCTTTAGGTTCTCCATATTAAACCTATTGTGAATAAATCAATTAGAACAATTCTAATCTTATTTAAATAAAAAAATTAAACAATTAATTTATTTAAATAAATAATATTTATTCTACAATAGGATAAGCCTCCTAATGATCAACGACTTTCCGATAATATAGAGATTTCAACATTAATCATAAAAGAACCTTTGAGTAAATAGTTACCATACAATTCAATCCTTCCACCATACAATGTCCCAATTAAATATAAGACATGGAATTACCGTCAAGTCTTATTTTATTTAATTATATGTATTTCGACTCTTAAATGCATGAACTCCAAATAATGCAAATTAGAAACTCCTTTCTAATTTCATTACCGCCGCCAAGGACTCTTGGGTTGTCATTTATCGAATCACATAGGACATTTCTATTCTTTTATTAGAAGTGGTAGATTCTTTATTGATCATACATTATCTCCATGTATAACTTATTATACCCAAGCATACCCTTTGATATACCCTAAGGGTCTTAAGGAATAAGTCAAAGTATAACTCATCATACACAAGATACTATGATGATCTCAAGTCCAAGGATTACTTATACTACTATCACTACTACAGAAATTCCTATCGACAGACAAATAAAACTCCATTAGGTATTCCTTAGCGAGCCAATGCTCAAATTGAAACTTATTCTCTAATAAACACCTACATACTTGCTTTAGTGTTCCACACAAATGATCATGAGATCAATCATCCTCATCCAATGAGCAAGCAACGTATGTACCAATCTATCCGGATTCACTAATCCCCAATTTAGTAATCCAATGATTGGGAACTATTTTAGTTTTAAGCTTTCTAAGAATTTAGATCTCATTAGAATGATCATCATCATTATTCTAAAAGCATTGCTTAAAACTATGGGTTTATCACATATTATAAAACAAAGATCATGTAGATAATTAAAAGCCTTTAATAAATTAATACTTTTTATTAATAAATGAATAAGATTGTTACAAAGTATATGCTTTATCATCAAACATGATTGGCTTGTGTGCATACTACTTTCAATCTCCCACTTGCACTAAAGCCAATCGCCATGGTATGTTATACTCTTCTTCTCTAAGTGACGATTATCCTGCTGTTGGATAAGCTTTAGTTAATGGATATGTAATGTTGTTCATGAGAGTCCACTATCTCTATAGTAATTTCCCATCTTTCAATGATTTTAATAATCAAATAAAAGTGTCACAATACATGTTTAGATCCAAGATGAGACTTAGGAACTATTCCTAGTTCTGTAATGAACTTTTAATCCAAACAATCAACTTGCAGCTTCATTTATAGCTATATACTTTGTCTTTATCACTAAACCAGCAACTTTTTGCTGTTTGGAACCTTTCCAATTCACTCGCACTACTTGCTCAAGATAACGCTTTACCTTAAAGTGGATTTTCTCATCATCTTGTCTGTCTCAAAAAACTTGAGTCTCATTAAGCCTCTAGTTTTAATTTAGACCCACCATGAATATGATCACATCCTTAGTCTTGGGTTAAGCACTTTAAGATGTTTTCCTATCACTATAGAAAAAGGCGTATTTCTCAACAAATTGAAATTATGTCGTATGTTGAAAAAGTCAACAACCCTCAACACCCATAATAAGACTCCTCTTATTTATAGATGTGGGCCACCCA
Organism: Panax quinquefolius; assembly: GCA_020205615.1. Lineage (NCBI taxonomy): Eukaryota > Viridiplantae > Streptophyta > Magnoliopsida > Apiales > Araliaceae > Panax > Panax quinquefolius. Next base: position 30,965,985 of record CM035168.1, read on the forward strand.
CCTTAACAATTAAGGAATTAGGTTTTATTTAATTAATTAAATTCTTTTAATTAATTAAGCTCCCTAATCTTATTAGGGATAATTAATTAAATTCCTTTAACTAATTTTTCCTCCTAATCCTATTAGAATAAATGAGAGTACTTATATTAAATTAATTCCTAAACTCTTTAGAAATTAAAATAATAATAATCGTAATAATATTAATAAGACTCCTCTTATTAATTTATATTTAATATTTCTAAAATATTAAATAATAAATATTAAGCTATTTAATTTATTCTATCACCATAGATTAAATTAAATATACTTAACATATTATTACGATTATGCCATTAACTTCTTAAATAATTATTCTTCCTTTTATGGTGTGACCCTTTAGGTTCTCCATATTAAACCTAAGGTTATGAATAAATCAATTAGAACAATTCTAATCTTATTTAAATAAATAAATTAAACAATTAATTTATTTAAATAAATAATATTTATTCTACAATAGGGATAAGCCTCCTAGCGATCAACGACTTTCCGTATAATATAGATTTCAACATTAATCATAAAAGAACCTTTGAGTAAATAGTTACCATACAATTCAATCCTTCCACCATACAATGTCCCAATTAAATATAAGACATGGAATTATCACAAGTCTTATTTTATTTAATTATATGTATTTCGACTCTTAAATGCACAACTCCAAATAATGCAAATTAGAAACTCCTTTCTAATTTCATTACGCCTTAACCAAGGACTCTTGGGTTGTCATTTATCGAATCACATAGGACATTTCTCTTCTTTTATTAAAGTGGTAGATTCTTTATTGATCATACATTATCTCCATGTATAACTTATTATACCCAAGCATACCTTTGATATACCCTAAGGGTCTTAAGGAATAAGTCAAAGTATAACTCATCATACACAAGATACTATGATGATCTCAAGTCCAAGGATTACTTATACTACTATCACTACAGGAATTCCTATTGACAGACAAATAAAACTCCATTAGGTATTCCTTAGCGAGCCACGTTCAGTGAACTTATTCTCTAATAAACACCTACATACTTGCTTTAGTGTCTCCACACAAATGATCATGAGATCAATCATCGTCATCCAATGAGCAAGCAACGTATGTACCAAATCTATCCGGATTCACTAATCCCCAATTTAGTAATCCAATGATTGGGAACTATTTTAGTTTTAAGCTTTCTAAGAATTTAGATCTCATTAGAATGATCATCATCATTATTCTAAAAGCATTGCTTAAAACTATGGGTTTATCACATATTATAAAACAAAGATCATGTAGATAATTAAAAGCCTTTAATAAATTAATACTTTTTATTAATAAATGAATAAGATTGTTACAAAGTATATGCTTTATCATCAAACATGATTGGCTTGTGCATACTACTTTCAATCTCCCACTTTTTAAAGCCAATCGCCATGGTATGTTATACTCTTCTTCTCTAAGTGACGATTATCCTGCTGTTGGATAAGCTTTAGTTAATGGATATGTAATGTTGTTCATGAGAGTCCACTATCTCTATAGTAATTTCCCATCTTTCAATGATTTTAATAATCAAATAAAAGTGTCACAATACATGTTTAGATCCAAGATGAGACTTAGGAACTATTCCTAGTTCTGTAATGAACTTTTAATCCAAACAATCAACTTGCGACCTTCATTTATAGCTATATACTTTGTCTTTATCACTAAACCAAAGAACTTTTTTTTGTTTGGAACCTTTCCAATTCAACGCACCACCGCTCAAGATAACGCTTTACCTTAAAGTGGATTTTCCGTCATCTTAGTGCATCTCGAAAAACTTGAGTCTGTTAAGCCCTCTAGTTTTAATTTAGACCCACCATGAATATGATCACATCCTTAGTGCCGGTTAAGCACTTTAAGATGTTTTTCCTATCACTATAGAAAAAGGGCGTACTCTCCAACAAATTGAAATTATGTCGTATGTTGAAAAAGTCAACAACCCTCAACACCCATAATAAGACTCCTCTTATTTATAGATGTGGGCCACCCACCTTAACAATTAAGGAATTAGGTTTTATTTAATTAATTAAATTCTTTTAATTAATTAAGCTCCCTAATCTTATTAGGGATAATTAATTAAATTCCTTTAACTAATTTTTCCTCCTAATCCTATTAGGAATAAATGAGAGTACTTATATTAAATTAATTCCTAAACTCTTTTAGAAATTAAAATAATAATAACTGTAATAATATTAATAAGACTCCTCTTATTAATTTATATTTAATATTTCTAAAATATTAAATAATAAATATTAAGCTATTTAATTTATTCTATCACCATAGATTAAATTAAATATACTTAACATATTATTACGATTATGCCATTAACTTCTTAAATAATTATTCTTCCTTTTATGGTGTGACCCTTTAGGTTCTCCATATTAAACCTAGGTTATGAATAAATCAATTAGAACAATTCTAATCTTATTTAAATAAATAAATTAAACAATTAATTTATTTAAATAAATAATATTTATTCTACAATAGGGATAAGCCTCCCTAGCGATCAACGACTTTCCGAGATAATATAGATTTCAACATTAATCATAAAAGAACCTTTGAGTAAATAGTTACCATACAATTCAATCCTTCCACCATATAATGTCCCAATTAAATATAAGACATGGAATTCTTCACAAGTCTTATTTTATTTAATTATATGTATTTCGACTCTTAAATGCACAACTCAAATAATGCAAATTAGAAACTCCTTTCTAATTTCATTCTCTTTAACCAAGGACTACTGGGTTGTCATTTATCGAATCACATAGACATTTCTCTTCTTTTATTAGAAGTGGTAGATTCTTTATTGATCATACATTATCTCCATGTACAACTTATTATACCCAAGCATACCCTTTTGATATACCCTAAGGGTCTTAAGGAATAAGTCAAAGTATAACTCATCATACACAAGATACTATGATGATCTCAAGTCCAAGGATTACTTATACTACTATCACTACAGAATTCCTATTGACAGATAAATAAAACTCCATTAGGTATTCCTTAGCGAGCCAATGCTCAAAGTGAACTTATTCTCTAATAAACACCTACATACTTGCTTTAGTGTCTCCACACAAATGATCATGAGATCAATCATCCTCATCCAATGAGCAAGCAACGTATGTACCAATCTATCCTGGATTCACTAATCCCCAATTTAGTAATCCAATGATTGGGAACTATTTTAGTTTTAAGCTTTCTAAGAATTTAGATCTCATTAGAATGATCATCATCATTATTCTAAAAGCATTGCTTAAAACTATGGGTTTATCACATATTATAAAACAGCATCATGTAGATAATTAAAAGCCTTTAATAAATTAATACTTTTTATTAATAAATGAATAAGATTGTTACAAAGTATATGCTTTATCATCAAACATGATTGGCTTGTGTGCATACTACTTTCAATCTCCCACTTGCACTAAAGCCAATCGCCATGGTATGTTATACTCTTCTTCTCTAAGTGACGATTATCCTGCTGTTGGATAAGCTTTAGTTAATGGATATGTAATGTTGTTCATGAGAGTCCACTATCTCTATAGTAATTTCCCATCTTTCAATGATTCTAATAATCAAATAAAAGTGTCACAATACATGTTTAGATCCAAGATGAGACTTAGGAACTATTCCTAGTTCTGTAATGAACTTTTAATCCAAACAATCAACTTGCAGCTTCATTTATAGCTATATACTTTGTCTTTATCACTAAACCAGCAACTTTTTGCTGTTTGGAACCTTTCCAATTCACTGCACCACTGTTCAAGATAACGCTTTACCTTAAAGTGGATTTTCTGTCATCTTGGTCTGTCTGAAAAACTTGAGTCTGTTAAGCCCTCTAGTTTTAATTTAGACCCACCATGAATATGATCACATCCTTAGTGCCGGTTAAGCACTTTAAGATGTTTTTCACTGACTCATAGTGAACTTCTCCATAATATGACTGATCAACATCAGGTCTCGTACATTTCATTGCATACATGATTGTCACTCATGCGACCTCTCTTTTCAGGAGTCTGTGGGGACTATTAAGAGAGATACACTCCATAGCTCATCGACATGAGATATCTCTTGGAGTTTGCCATGCTAAACGACTTTAGCATCAAATGAATATACGTTCCTTGGGTTAAGTTGAGCATCCTTTTAAATCTATCTATATGGATTTATATCCCCAATTAAGATACTCTTCCCAAACCATTCATGGAGGAATGTTTAGACAACTTTATCTTTTCTGATTGTAGCATTGATAAGTTATTCCTCATCCGTAGTATATCAACATATAGTACTAGGAATGTCACGATGCTCCCACTGACCCTTTTGTACACACTAGGTTCATTCTTATTTTTGATAAAATCAAACTCTTTTGATTGCCTCATCAAAACAAATGTTCCATATTTGAGAAACTTGCTTCAATCCATTTCTCCGAGTGTCTACAACACTTACCTCATCGTATGTAATCGGATCATCATCTTCTATGATGTGTACCTCATCATCATCATCTATGATGAATCCATACCTCCTAGGTATCTTCTTGTGCTATTCCGTATTTACGATTGGTTTGTGGTACAATAGGTTTATCTACAGTGTTCCTCTATTTGACTTATAGTATTTTGTGGTTCTTGAACTCTTCAAGATCTATTATCCTCCCACTAGCCCTTCAATGATAAACACCTTTATCTTAGAAGGCAGCGTGTTTCGTAACAAACACCTTTTGCTAAGTAGGATTATAGAACATATACCCTAAACTTACTTGAGGATGTCCCACAAATTGTACTTGTCAAATCTTGTCCCAAGCTTATCTTTTGAAACCTTTTTCACATAAGTTGGACAACCCCTTATCTTAACATACTTAAGATTAGGAATCCTCCCTATCCATAACTTTTATGGAGTCTTGGAGCCGAATTTTGAGGTTACCTTTTAAAGATATGCAAACCATTTCTAGGACATGATCCTAGAAGGATCTTTGGAATGCTCGGTAAAATCATTTTTGGACCGCACTATGTCCAACAAGGTACGATTTTCATTCAGATACATCAATCAATTATTACGATCCTGATGTGTGTCCATTATGAGAAAACCATTTGAGATGATCTAGAAACTTATTGCACAAGTATTTATTCCTTGATCCAATCAAAGAATCTTAATACATTGCCAATTTGTTTCACTTCAATTCTTTGAACCTTTAAATAATTCACACTTGTATTTCAAAGAAATACATATATTCAACTCTTTGAATGATCATCTCCTTTTCTTATACTAATTTGTTCAATATGCAAAATTATTTTCATGTAAGTCAAGTATACAAAATTTATTAAGTAATATTCCATTTCTATACAAAACATTATTATTATAAATAGAACAACAATTGTTCTTAATTATAATACCAAAGATTTCATTGTCCAACAATAAAATGGAAATAATGTTTTCAACGAGAACTAAAATACAATAACAACTTATTGACTTAATAGATTTGCTCATGAGCGAAGGCTAAAACTATAAGTTTCTATGGCTAATGTTGCAACCTTTGCTTCATTTCCCACACATAGGATTACTTATACTTGTTTAGCTTTCTACTGTTTGGTCCTTCATAAATTTATATTTATGATAACCAAAGTCGGTATCCAATACCCAAGTAGAACCTTGACTTAAAGAAAAAATTTATTTCAATCGTGAACAAAAAGCGTATTATAATGTAAACTTCACTAAGCTTCTTTGGTTAGTCTCTGCAAGATGCTTCTCGCAGCTTTCTTTCCAAAGGTCCAGCTTATTGTAGTGGAAGAAAACTCCTTTGCTATCCTGTGATCGCTTTTGCTTTTATTATCCTTTGTTTACGCCTTTCTATTTACCTTCTTTGAATCGTTCTTCTTTTCAGAAGATCCTTTGGCCCCAACCAGTAAGACTTGATCTTTCTTGGTTGGAAAGTGACTCTCAATATTTTTCAATATGTTAAGCAAATCAGCGAGGCTGATATCTAGCTTGTTTATATGAAAAATTCACAACAATTGTGAAAGGAGTCCAGGAGTGAGTGCAAGATAAAATCTTGGCTCAACTCTCCATCCATGACAAAACCCATTGTCCTAATTGATCAATCAAATTGATTATGTTAAGGACTTTTGTCTGTACTGTAGTGTCATTAGTCATTCTAGATCGGAAGAGCTCCTTAGATATCTGATATCTATCAGTCCTACTTTCCTCACCATCAACTACTTGATGTGCAGGAATATAGTAGTAGCACCCATAGTTTCATGCTGACGCTGAAGCTCGTTACTCATGGATGCGAGCATGATGCATTGAGCCAATCAGGCATCATCTTGCCACTTTCTAAAAGTAGCAATCTCTCTCCTCGGGGGCATTATGCGCAACCATTGCAAGGATAGGCGATTATGGACATAAGATAGCTTTTCACCAGTGAGAACTATTCTCAAATTCCTTAATCAATCCGCTTTAATTTGGCCCGGTCAATTTACATCAAATATGTTTCAGCGGTGATAGTAATTTTAGACATTGTAAAATTACGTAAATGAATTTGTAATTAACAACATTTTAACATACATTCTTTTATTAATTACCAAAATAATTTAGGTCTTGTTTTAAATTGGTATCTCCCACTATTTTCTTCAAACTATATTACCCTCACTTATATAGTTCTATAATCTAATTAAAGATTTGCTAGTGAGAATAAGGATCCCATTTCAAATGTATATAGCCTTGTGGTGACACAACAAACTATATATAAATAAATAGGTAGACAACTTTTGTCAATTACATCAACTATGCAACTCCTTTTCTTTTGCCTCTTAGATTATTTTGATCAGTGGTGGCACATCCGAATCAAAATTATCCAAGTTAAGTCCGACCTAGCACTCCATATATTCAAAAAAGAAAAATATCATCCTTGTGGTGACACAACAAAACAATATTGTTCAATTTTCTTTATAAGCATCAAATGTGATAAATTAACATCTTAAATACTTAATACTTGCCTTGTGGTGACACAACAAACTCATATTAAATATTTAATACTCTATTAATTTTATCATGCTAGAAGGCGACGCTCGATATTCCAAATATCTTTGAACGCTTAGGACTTAATATAAAAATTGAGGGTTTGTTATTAATTTGTCTCATCTTATTTAAGCGTATGCACATATATATATATAAAAATACGCTATCATATTAATTAACATGCGAAGCATGTTTGCATAATATAATATATATATATATATATATATATATATATAGTATAAGCATGCACATATAGAATACTATATTCTACCGGATTGATTATGGACTTTTATTCTAGTTTGGTTCACTAGAGCCACCAAGTGAACCAAAAGGTCAAACCCCCAAAGGGTGCAAGAAATAATATTTAAATATAACTATTACATTTAAACCCTGGCTCCATTACAAACGGGTCTTCAAGCGCTCCTTGCTCCTTGATCTCCAATTTTCAAAAATTAATTCTAACTATTCCTATTACAAAACTATTTAAAATAAATAGAAACCTTGATCGTGATCGAGGGGAAGTACTTAGGGAGAGATAGAATTTACATTAAGAAAAATTAGAGAAGACGAGGTACGCAGACCCCATTTAATAAAACCCATACATTCATGCATCCAACTAAAATAAAATCCAATCGCATTGGTCAATAGTCCATAATCAATCCCATTTATTATCATACATATCACCATATGCATCAATAAATAACATTCATCTTATGAATAATAAACATTTAATATATATATTGATATCATTTAATGGGCAAATTTAGTTAGTATAAAATCTAATTTTGAATCAAAATAAACTCCTTTATTTTAATCCAAATTTAAATCAAAATAAAACTATTTTATTTTAATTTATGTAATTTTGAATAAAATAAACTATTTTATTTTAATCAAAATCTTTAATCAAAATAAATTCTTTTATTTTAATTAATTATGAATCCAATTCCAAGTAAAAAAATCTTTTATTAAAGGAAACACTTGATATTCTTTCCTATTCACAAATAAACTCCTTTATTTTGAATAATATGAAATCTTATTCCATATTTAAATAAACTCCTTTATTTAAGGAAACACGGATTTTCTTTCCTATTCACAAATAAACTCCTTTATTTTGAATAATATGAAATCTTATTTCATATTTAAATAAACTCCTTTATTTAAGGAAAAATAGAATCCAATTTCAACTCCAATTAGTTATCATGGAATCCAATTCCAACTCTAATTAGTTAGCATGAAATCCAATTTTAAAATTAAAATAAACCTTTTATTTTAATATTAAAATAAACTTTATTTTAATTATAAAATAATTAATATATATATATATATTATATTAACCGTATAATATATATATATATATATATATATAATATCCGTATATAATTATAATATATATATACGGTATTTGTTATATTATATAAATTTTATACCGTATCATATATATATATAATAAAAGGCAACTCCTTTCTATTTTAAAAGGAATCACGTGGACATTATAATATATATATATTAAACTAATCCTTTTGTAACATTACAACAATCTTGTTTTGTTACCTTTTTAAGCTAGTGCCGTGACTCACGTGAGTCACTCCTTTTTTTTTTCATGGGCCACGTTTTTTTTTTTTTTTTTAAAGAAGCTTATCTTGATAAAGCACCAAAGCCATGAAATCATCATCCCTTTCCCACGGAACAGCGTAACAAGCCATGCCAAAAAAAAATAAAAATTCGGTCCCCTTTTTTTTTTTTTTTTTTTTAAAATTTTATACAAACAAATTATGCCCAATTATATTATTCTAAACACATATCAATATACATATCAAATTTGAAAACAATTAATAATTCGTATAAAGGTTTGGCTCTGATGCCACTGTTAGGTTTGTAATATTCATGTGCGCAATCAAATTGCATAAAAAGTGCGGAAGCGTGTAAAATCAGAGTTTAAAATTATTTACAAACCATAAACCCGGATCAACCTTTATGCATAATTATTAATTAAACGAAAAGATAAAGAATAAATCATACCCTTGAAGATCGAGCTTCCTCAGGTACAAGTTCACCTCTAAATCCTTTCGCATTCAATCTTGAATCCACCGGGTTTGGTTCCTTCCTTTGATCAACGTTAGCCACCCAAATGTTTGGCCTCTAGAGGTGATCCACCAAGGAAGAAGAAAATTCAAGAAGAAGGGGTATTGACTCAAACCCTAGTTTTTCCTATCACTATAGAAAAATGGCGTACTCTCCAACAAATTGAAATTATGTCGTATGTTGAAAAAGTCAACAACCCTCAACACCCATAATAAGACTCCTCTTATTTATAGATGTGGGCCACCCACCTTAACAATTAAGGAATTAGGTTTTATTTAATTAATTAAATTCTTTTAATTAATTAAGCTCCCTAATCTTATTAGGGATAATTAATTAAATTCCTTTAACTAATTTTTCCTCCTAATCCTATTAGGAATAAATGAGAGTACTTATATTAAATTAATTCCTAAACTCTTTTAGAAATTAAAATAATAATAATTGTAATAATATTAATAAGACTCCTCTTATTAATTTATATTTAATATTTCTAAAATATTAAATAATAAATATTAAGCTATTTAATTTATTCTATCACCATAGATTAAATTAAATATACTTAACATATTATTACGATTATGCCATTAACTTCTTAAATAATTATTCTTCCTTTTATGGTGTGACCCTTTAGGTTCTCCATATTAAACCTAAGTTATGAATAAATCAATTAGAACAATTCTAATCTTATTTAAATAAATAAATTAAACAATTAATTTATTTAAATAAATAATATTTATTCTACAATAGGGATAAGCCTCCCCAGCGATCAACGACTTTCCGGATAATATAGATTTCAACATTAATCATAAAAGAACCTTTGAGTAAATAGTTACCATACAATTCAATCCTTCCACCATACTGAATGTCCCAATTAAATATAAGACATGGAATTCTTCGTCAAGTCTTATTTTATTTAATTATATGTATTTCGACTCTTAAATGCACTCTCAAATAATGCAAATTAGAAACTCATTTCTAATTTCATTTTGCCTTAACCAAGGACTCTTTGGGTTGTCATTTATCGAATCACATAGGACATTTCTCTTCTTTTATTAGAAGTGGTAGATTCTTTTTTGATCATGCATTATCTCCATGTACAACTTATTATACCCAAGCATACCCTTTGATATACCCTAAGGGTCTTAAGGAATAAGTCAAAGTATAACTCATCATACACAAGATACTATGATGATCTCTCAAGTCCAAGGATTACTTGTCTTTACTATATCATCTACTACAGAATTCCTATTGACAGGTGAATAAAACTCCATTAGGTATTCCTTAGCGAGCCACGTTCGGTGAACTTATTCTCTAATAAGCACCTACATACTTGCTTTAGTGTCTCCACACAAATGATCATGAGATCAATCATCCTCATCCAATGAAAGCAAGCAACGTATGTACCAATCTATCCGGATTCACTAATCCCCAATTTAGTAATCCAATGATTGGGAACTATTTTAGTTTTAAGCTTTCTAAGAATTTAGATCTCATTAGAATGATCATCATCATTATTCTAAAAGTATTGCTTAAAACTATGGGTTTATCACATATTATAAAACAGCATCATGTAGATAATTAAAAGCCTTTAATAAATTAATACTTTTTATTAATAAATGAATAAGATTGTTACAAAGTATATGCTTTATCATCAAACATGATTGGCTTGTGTGCATACTACTTTCACCAAGATGGGTGTTGTATACCTAATTTTGGGGGCGTCACAATAATAAAGCTGATCACTTGTTATACTTGAAGAGGGGTATGATTTAATCTTTATGATTATATGATACACCTGGGTATATCAAAGTAAATCTTTGATAGTTACTCGAGAAGAGAATTTCTTGATCCTTTGTGATCACTCAACATAAACTCTAGAAATTATTTCCATTTTATTATTTGGGTATATCAGAGTAAATATTTGATAGTTACTAGAGAAGAGAATTTCAAGATCTTGTAAGATCATTCATCCTAAACTCTAGAGAATATTTCTAAATTATTATTCAATAGAATATTGTAGAAACTTTGAAAGCATTGTATACTTTCAGTAATTTGTTGCATAGGTAGCGAGAAGATTAGTTAGAGAAAAACAAATTGTTTTGTTATTTCAATGTTTCCCAAACTTTGGAGTTATTATATCTAATTAGATAGTTTGTTGTCTTGATTCTTATATATTTATTATATATCTTAACTTGCGGGGCAAATTTGTTGCTCACCCTTGCTAAATATAACATTTCAGCTAAGGACAAAGTGACTGGAGGTGCTGTGAAGAACAAAGGCAAAGGTGTTATGTTGTGATAGATATGGTTAAAATTATTATTATGTTGTATTTGTAAACCTTTTTTGTATATCTAAAAGGGTATATTTGTAATATAAAGGTTAGATAACCTGGGACGAATGTATTAACTATATCGGTTAATGTGGTTTATATGTCTATCCATAATTAAATGGGTAGTTAGATGTTATTTATATTGTGGATCGTGAGCACCAAAATTGGGAGTCAGGTAACCCAAATTTGGGGGCGTCACAATCGTCCTTCTGTGCCATCGAAGTCTAATGTTCATCTACTAACTCCTCCAACTCCATGACTCTATCCTGAAGCTCAATGTTATGATCATACACTTCGTCATACATTTGAGCTGCAATAGAGTTTAGTGGAAACTCTTCCCTTTCCTCCTCCTCATCTGTCTGTGGTAGCTCCACAAGGTCCTCCTCATCTGTCTATATCTCATCCTCATCATTTAATAATCCCTCATGTTCAAATTTTGAGTACCCAAAAACTACAACCAACGGAGACGGCTCTCTCAGCACTAGTTGTTCCCAGACTACTTAAAAATCTCAAGGCTCCTCCTCTCTAGGCATCTGAGGTCCCTCCTCCCTAGCCTGATTGGATTCTCCCACATTAGCCATCCCGAAAACAAAAATTTTATGTTTTTAATTACTAATCGTCACTACTCGACACTCACGAGCACATAGGTTACAACCACATAACCACATAAAGTATTTTATTATGTTTTCCTTAAAAACTTGATATAAGTTCATCACCAATATCTTTTCAATCTCTTATAAGGTTACTTCCTAAAGTTTTTCCCCACCTAAGGTTCATAACCTAAAGCTTTGATACCAACTTGTGACACCACCAAATCTGGGTACTTCATTCCCACAGGATTTGGTGTTCACTGTCCAAACATTCATTTCTAACTACCCGAATTTAATAAAACTTAAGCAATAAATCTTCCCATTAAAGGGTTACATAATTAAATTCAATAAATCCCATGTTATCTAACCTTAAAACATTCATCAAATGCAGAAAATTAAATAATTACATCACATAATTAATAACTAAATCTGAAAGCATAAGTCTCAACAAATTAACAAGCCTTCAACATGTGCTCATCATGCCTTTCCCTTTACTAGTGGTTAGCTCGTCAACCTTCTCTACTTTAGCTGCAATGGTTATATATATAGAAGAGTGACCAAAGAGAATTCTCACTTTAAGAAAAACATAATAACTGGAAATGAATAAGCTTAACAGAATTGAATAACATTTTCTAATATCGATAATCAAGAACAGATATTGAAAATCATCTGAGGGTCACAAGACCATAAACTATGTCCCAGGTTATAAATGTTTCTACTTAAACCTTTAACAATCGTTAGACTATATGGACGTCCTTCTCGTACTTACAGGGACAAGCCCTTCGTACCATGTATTGTGCACAAACATGTTAACGCTTCTGCGTAAATAATCCCCTATAACAGGGTTGTTCATCTCAGTTTTAACATACGAGTCCGTACCAAAGGAAGTTTGGTTTGGATAAGTTTTAAAGGTAATTTAGAGTTCAACGTACATCAACTAAGTATTAGTTGAATCAAAAGTTTAATGACAATACAAGGGTTCAACAACGACGTATTACAAAGTGGTTATGAACCATAAATGAATAACATAATGCATCAAAGTCATGCTTTAAGAATAAATTTCAAAGCATTAAAAAAATATAATAAACCTTGCTTGAACAAAATGGTAAGCTAAGGTTGCAATTTCCAACAAGGAAACAAAGTTAAAAACTTTGCTCAACAGAATTCAAGAACTTACGTAAATGATAAACAAGATAGGATAGCAAACTTGCATAATTGTAATCAAAGTAGGATAAGGAACTTGCTTAACATAAGAGTAGGATTCAGAAACTTGACTCGTGCATATGTTAAATGACCACTACCCACGTTCATCACTAGTCCTACACATATACCATATGTATTGACAACACTCATTAGTTACACTAATATTAAATTTATAAGTTTAGTTCCCACTTTTAGTATAGGTCGTTAACTTAGTTTAAGTTTTGTTTACTATCAAAAATCACACATTACATGACCGAAGTCTCGAACCTTAAGTTTAAACAACATTAAATCTTTTCATGAGCATCACATTTTAGCTCTTTTACAACTTATCAAATTATCATGCCATTTCACCATATGAACGTTAACAACCTGATATAACATCTTATAACACGTCCAATACATTATCATGTTCTTTAGATTATGTTATACTAACATATAAAGGACTTCACATAACAAAAACCAATACTATCCAGTTGTGCTACCCCTCATCGGGTAGGGGTTTTATACCTAGGAAAGGTCATCGAGTAAGCAAAAATACATCTCGGTAATCCCCATCGGGAGGGTATACCCGTGTCGATTCTGCAGATTCATGAATGAACACGATGAAAAGCCAAATAGGCCTAAAAACTTTTTTATAACAACAAATTTAACTTACCCAGGTTGTATAAACTTTACATAAACAATAACTAACACTTCTAACATGTTTCGATCCATAAAAACAATATAAACACAAAATTGAAACCTTTAAATTTCATTATTTTTGCTATTTCTTCATTTTTAAATACTTTTAGCGAAACTAATCACTGTGAATTCGTTTTTTTCAACCAAAACAGTTCGTTTAAAACTCATTGTTTTCGTTTTCCAAGTATTTACACAATCAAAAATTAATTTACACTTTATATCATGAATTGAGTATCGATTTTGTTAAAGTAGAATATTATCGCTATGTAACATAATAATTAATTCAACACTCATTTACTTTAATTCACTTAAAAATACAAAATTACCGAATATCAACTTAATTAACCTATTACACTCAATCAAGTTAATTCCTTATAACTCATGAATTATTTATTTAACTAATAAATAATCAAATCAATCAAATGTTTATTTAACAATAAACACATCAACTAAAATATTTATTTAATTCAATAAATATTTTAAATTACATATAAAAATTAGGATCATTACATGGATATTAGCAACCCATTATTTTCTCTAAAATTGTTGTTTTAATTACACTCGATATTATAATGATAATTAATATCGTATTTACTTAAAATTAATTTTTTACATACTATATTAAAATACACATTTAATTGGTTTACCACGAATCATAATGTTAAGCAATGCTTATTTACACAAGCATAGTAAACTACATAACTTAAGATTCTTTTTACCACAAAGTCTTATACATTATTATTCACATCATATTATTATTCTAGATGTCCCACATTATATTTTACGCATGAATCAAGGAAATAATAATTTTGAGAATTGGCATGCCCATAGCAATTGCTACCGGTTTTGTATCTTCTGAGTGACACAATTACGCCCTACTCCCGGTAGTCCCAAAACCAGTAATGCGCCACCAAACAGTAAATACATGCCATATACAATTTAAGTTCCACATAATAGATAATAATAATATTCTTAATATCAAATCTTATATTATACCCATGATGTAATACCATTACATTTTTATACTCACATAACAAGTATACTAGCAAATAACTAACAACGCTAATTAATACATCACATTACTCCCTTAATTATTTTAATTAATAAATTATTTATTTCATCACTTTGGCACACTAGGCATCGCATATAAGCTTAAGATAGCGTCTCACCAATTCAGTCACGTTACTTACTCATCACATGTGACGACCCGAGAATTTAAAAAAATTTTAAAATCATAAATGATGGAATTGAGGTTAAATAATAGACCTAGACAGAAAATAAGTGTATGCGTTTGACGTTTTTGGGAAGGAATTTTGAGGATTTCAAAATTCTATGTAGGATTTTGGAGAATTATTTAGGATTAAGTGTATATGTGAATATGTTCTGTGATTATGGTTATGTATGTGTATAGTATGCGATTAAGAGTCAAGGGTTGACCAGATAAATTTTATTAGTGTCAAACCTTAATATTATTAAGAACGTCAACGTTCTGTTAGAAAACCCTAACGTCTGATAAGAAACTCTAGAAACCGGTTTTAAAACCCTAATTTCAGTTTCGGGGGTCTGAAACCCTAATTCGGTAATTTAAAACCCTAGATTGGGAATGCAAATGCTGGTATAAGGTTTAAATGTCATTAATTTTAATTTATTAGGGAAAATCCTAATGACTTACTTGAAAACCCTAATTAATTATTAGAAAACCCTAATACCAGATCTGGAAATTCCAATTTCAGATTATGGTAATTTTAAACCCTAATCTGGGAATTTAAAGGAGAATTATAATGCTTAAGTGCTATTAATTATAATATTAATTATGGTAAATCTTATTTAATTAACAAACCCTAATTTCAAAATTTTTAAAACCTAATTGTTCTGTTAGAAATCTTAATGTACAGTTGTGGATTTAATTGCTAAATTAGCGATTTTAATTAGGAAGTAATAATCCTAATTAGCAAGAATGAGTGTATGATTAGGAAATCTAAATATATTTATAGAATCCTAATAATAATTTTGAATTATTAATTTTTTATTTCAAAAACCTTAATCCGAAAATCCTAGAAAATTGATTTATGGAACCTTAGGTTTTAACCCTAAGGGTCAAACCATAAGGGTTTGTATCAATTGACATTCCTAGAATAAAAATGGTTTGGAAATGACTAAAATGCTCTTTTTAATTCTTTAATAAGGTAACTTGCAAATCTTGCCTTATCTTTGGTTGTTCACCAACCCTAACCCTAACCCTAGCTTAGCATGTGACTTTTATATCTAGCAATTACATTGTATCATGCCCATTATATAGATTAAGAGAGAGAAAATGTATACTTTCATTTTCATTTTTCTCCAAGCCCATTCTCTCTCTTCAACTTCGAAATTTAGAGTGAGAAAGTGAGAAATGATAAGCCTTTATCAGTCTCTAACTTTGCAAGATCAGATCATCAAAGTCAGAAATCAAAAATCAAAGCTCAAAGGTATAAAAACCATAAATCTTACAATCATTAGATCTGAGGTTAGATGTGGTTGTTTGTTGTTTAATGTTGTGTGTTAAGGTGTTAATTAGTGATCTGGGTTGTTAAATCCTAGATCCATAACATCAAAGTGCACGAAATAACATTTTTTTGAAATTTGGAAAATTTTGTAAAATTCGTCTGACAGTCCTATGTTAGAGGCTTTAGATCCTTCAATGTTATTTGTTTTTGTGTTTTAAATGTTTTAACATGTAGTATGTTATGTGGGCTTTGCTATCAAACTTTAATCAGAGTTTGATCGTTTCCAGATTTCATGTTATGATCGGTCAAAAGGCGTTAACCAAGCACTAAACAACTTTATGGGCAGCCCAGAAATTTCCAGAATTTCTGACAGTGATATTCATGACCCTAGATCTTGCTGTATTTAAAGCGTTTGGTCAAGTTATTGTTTTGTTGTTGTAACTTGACATGAGAACTGCACATCTATGCTTTTATATTACTTAGATCATGACCAGAATGACAATTAATCACGGTCAAACCTACGTTGACAAATCTGCCTGAAGAACAAATCTTGGTAACCCAGATTTTTCCCATATCGCTCTAACAGTGATATTCATGAACTCAGATCTGAATTGTGTTTGATGATTTGATGGTGTTAATATATCTATGTTGTAATATGGTCTAAGGACTATAGATTTGTTCCTTTACTTCACTTAAATAACAAACAGGATTCATTTAATGAACGGTCAAAGTAGACTGCTCAGTCACGAAATTCTTTTCTGGAAAACCCAGATCTTCATCAGCCAAACTTCCTGACAAGGTTTGACCAGGCTTGATCCGTCACATATGATGTTTTATTGTTAATCTAGTGTTATATTATTATACCATGTCATCTATACTACCTTTTTGAACCACTATAGGTACCTCGACAGTTCTTCATTTTTAGGAAACCCAAAAATGGAAGAACAGTCCTGACATGATTTGTTATGGCCAATAACTCTCTGATCTGTTGTAACTTGGCCATGATCTTAGTTTATAGTTGTAGTATTACAATTATACTACAACCCTAATCCCTTAGTCTGCCTAGAAACCTTATGATCAATGATTTAGACTTGGTCAAACCTCATACCATGAACATTGCCTATGCATTTCTGGGTTTGATGAAGAACAACCCAAGAACACCATTAGCGACGGTTTTGTCGCCTATGTTACCTTTAGCGACAGATAATTTTTATAAATTAATTATTTAATTAAATAATTAGTATTAAATAGATTTTAATCATTAAAAATACATAATAAATTCTGAAAAATTATTTTAAAGCCTAAAAAATAGTTTTTAATTATTTTGGGTATATTTCAAAAATATTCATTATTTTTGAAATATAAAAGATATATATTTATTTACTTATTATATTAAATAAATTATTTAAAAATGTTTTTAATTCATGAAAATCATGATAAATTATATTATGATATTAGAAAATATTTTATGTTATTTTTATGACTTTTAATATTTTGTGATGAATTTCATTAATAATTTATTATTAATTGTAATTAATTTATTTAATAAATATATTAAACAAATTATGGAAAATTAGAATTAATGTTTTAAAATCATATAAAATGATTTAAGTGTTATAAAAATATTTTAAGTTATAAAATATAACTTTTGATATTTTGACATGAAAATATTAATATTTTAATATTAATACCAATTATCGGATAATAGATTAAGTGTTTAAAAATCATATAAATATGATTTTAAAATATTAAAAATACTTTGTGATATTATAAATATGTTAGAATATTTTGTTATGATTTTCATTAATATTTAATATTAAATAAATATTAATGATAAAGGAATATTGTGGTATTTATATAATATAAATACGAGTTTAATGATTGAAAAATCATGATAAATGATATTAATTATCTAAAAATTATTGTAAGTCTATGAATAATATTTTGACTGATAATAAAATTATCTAAGATATTGTTAAGTGTTTAGGTAGAGTTTAATTGAACTTAAACTCGGTCGGAATGTTAGAATGGTGTCGGATTCAAGTCAGACTGAAATAGTTTGACCTGATACCAAATCTTATGTGTGTTGTAGATTGATAAGGTTATATGTTATGTGTTTAGGTTATTCTGTGTATATATATATTATTGTATTATATTATGATGATATTATTCTAATATTGGAGATCTATATTACTAATATTAGGTCTTCGGATAAAGCGATATAAATTGTGTAGCGGTAATCAACGGTTCAGGCAAGTTTTAGTTAACTCTACCAAGAGTTGTTTCATTCAGATATGCTTATGGTTAATCATTGCTGATTGCCATGTATAATTGTACTCTGTACATATTGCATGTATAAGTCAGGTATGAAAGGCTGATCACCTTCATTATCAGTTGGTCCAGATATATTTGTTCATGTTCAATACTTGTTCACTAAAAAGTTTGTTCGTGCTAGTTGTCAATTATATTGATGAATTATAGCCAGCTTATTATTTAGACTCTTTCAATCATGATATATCCTTCAATTGTATTTAAACTTGCTGGGCAACTTTCATGCTCACCCTTGCTATATCATGATAAACATTGCAGATAAGGCGAATGCGTTCGGACACAAGAAAAGTATAATGCCATGTTCAGCTTGGGATAAAATGTGCATTTTGTTTTTAATAGTATAGTTTGATAATATGTTATATGTTAGATAGTTTAGGAATTGTTTATAAGTTAAGGTTACTCGATTTTCGGGAAATAGTGTGTAAAGTGTATTGTATAAACAATTTATGTTTATATCTTCCGCAATAGTTATAGAAATAGTATACCAGATCTGTGGTGATTAGGACCCGGATTTGGGGCTACTACATAACATATTTAACTCAATTTAAATTAAATTATTACTTTCCAAATCACACATAAATATAGATGTATTGTAAGACCCTAACTTGTTATGAATAAGGATTTAACTTCCTCTAATTATTATTCTAAATAGCAAGGTGATAATTTAATAAATATTATACTTATGGGTAATATATGCAAAATTTTCAAAGTACGCAAGTTTTTAGAAAATATTCATTTTATCGGGGAATATTCATTTGGTCGGAGAATATTCTTTTTGTCGGGGAATATTCTTACTTACTGACGAATCAATATAATTGTGGCCCTACAAATCGAATAACTGCTTGATATAGAAAGCGATAAAAATAACCTTTTTATAAAAATAACGACAAAACTTTTACCGTTAAACTGTTGAAATACTCGGTGCTAAAAGTATAGTAATACGCATTATTGTATGATTCCTTGTATGGGCGGGGAATTGTACTTGGTGTAACCACTTCTTAGTTTTTGGCACTGATAATCATTGAAATGTTTGTGTCATGCTATTTGCTATATGCATGTTAAGAGGGTGATTCCTTTCTCATGTGTATAACAGATAGATAGGTCATAAGTAGAGAATATAGGGTTAAGTACGAGTTCTTAAAACTCATACTTATGTGACATTCTTGACTCATAGTTATATAAAATGTTTATGAACCCCTCAGCGAATGGACGCCAAAGGTCTGACTGGGGTAAGTTCTTAAACTCATATAATTGTGGCAAGTTTATGAACTCATAAGCGTAGTTTGACGAACTAGGGATAGTTGTGTGTGATTGGAGAATTAAGGATAATCAAAATAGAAAGACTATTTAAGTAATTGATTATTAGTGGAGACATAAGTTTTCCAAAACTCCTAGCTATGCTAGACTTTGAAATTTTGACATCAAGCTAAATACGCACTATGTGCTTTTAAAAAAAAATGTAGACTCGTAATTATTTTTGAAACGGTTTAAGGTACAGTCTAAGCTACTTATTTCGGTTAGACGCAAATGATTTAAAATATCAAAATTTATTTTATTTATCACTTATGTACCATGTAACCTGGTGTAGAGATGATAAAAATGTGATGGAGTTGTAAATACAGGAATACTTAGTGTGAATTTGATTCAAAATAGTTGTTCCACTACTGTATGATGTGTTATGACAAAGTCATACGATGACGACATCCTCAAACGGACTGTTAATACATTACGACATCATGACGTCATTCTTTAAAATGTTTTCAAAAATTTTAATTTGCCAACGGGGTTTGGCTACACATAAATAATTCGATTGAATTGAATTATTGATATGAGTCTATGCTATTTGATTCAGCAAGACTAATGTTTATGAAAACTCTAAGTGTTCATTGAAAGAAATTTCCCGAAACAAATTGTTTTGGTAAGGAATCCTATGACAACACTGAGGTGAACTATGTGGTTTGGATAAATAATCCTATCAAGTAGCGTAAATATTCGCTAAACATTATTAATACGTTATGCACGACGTAAGAGTACGATAGGCTAATCACCTAAAGTACTAGCAACGGTAGTTTACCTTCTTTGTGATTGTAAACATACCAAGTAATGTATAGTTTTGCGGTATGAATACCGTTAAAACTATGTGTTCATGGTCTATATGACCCCTCAGCACAATTTGAAAACTTTTACTCTTGTGAGTGGTGTATTGGGTAGCATGTGATGATATGTGTGAATGGTGTAAGCAGTTTGGTGTAAGTTGAAAGGTGAATTTCGGGGACGAAATTCTTAGAAGAAGGGGTGAATGTGACGACCCAAGAATTTAAAAAAAAATTAAAATCATAAATGATGGAATAAAGGTCAAATAATAGACCTAGACATAAAATAAGTGTATGCGTTTAACGTTTTTGGGAAGGATTTTGGAGATTTATTCAGGATTAAGTGTATATTTGAATATGTTATGTGATTATGGTTATGTATGTGTATAGTATACGGTTAAGGGTCAAGGGTTGACCAGATAAATTTTATCAGTGTCAAACCCTAAAATTATTAAGAACGTCAACGTTCTGTTAGAAAACCCTAATGTCTGATAAGAAATCGTAGAAACCGGTTTGAAACCCTAATTTCAGTTCCAGGGGTCCGAAACCCTAATTCAGAAATTTAAAACCCTAGATTGGGAATGCAAATGCTGGTATAAGGTTTTAATGTCATTAATTTTAATTTATTAGGGAAAACCCTAATGAATTACTTGAATACCCTAATTAATTATTAGAAAACCCTAATACTAGATCTAGAAATTTCAATTTCAGATTAAGGTAATTTGAAACCCTAATATGGGAATTTAAAAGAGAATTATAATGCTTAAGTGCTATTAATTATAATATTAATTAGGGTAAAGCTTAATTAATTAAAAAACCCTAATTTCAAAATTTTTAAACCCCAATTGTTCCGTTAGAAACCCTAATGTACAGTTGTGAATTTATTTGCTAAATTAACAATTTTAATTAGGAAGTAATAATCCTAATTAGCAAGACTGAGTGTATGATTAGGAAATCTAAATATATTTATAGAATCCTAATAATAATTTTGAAATATTAATTTTATATTTCGAAAACCTTAATCCGGAAATCCTAGAAAATTTATTTATGGAACCTTAGGTTTTAACCCTAAGGGTTTGTATCAATTGACATTTCTAGAATAAAAGTGGTTTGGAAATGACTAAAATGCCCTTTTTATTTCTCTAATAAGGTAACTTGCAAATCTTGCCTTATCTTTGGTTGTTCACCAACCCTAACCCTAACCCTAGCTTAGCATGTGACTTTTATATCTAGCAATTACATTGTATCATGCCAATTATATAGATTGAGAGAGAGAAAATGTATACTTTCATTTTCATTTTTCTCCAAGCCCATTCTCTCTCTTCAACTTCGAAATTTAGAGTGAAAAAGTGAGAAATGATAAGCCTTTATCAGTCTCTAACTTGGCAAGATCAAATCATCAAAGTCAGAAATCAAAAATCAAAGCTCAAAGGTATAAAAACCCTAAATCTTGCAATCCTTAGATCTGATGTTAGATGTGGTTATTTGTTGTTTAATGTTGTGTATTAAGGTGTTAATTAGTGATCTGGGTTGTTAAATCCCAGATCCATAACATCAAAGTGCACGAAATAACATTTTTTTGAAATCTGGAAAATTTTGTAAAAGTCTTCTGACAGCCTTATGTCAGAGGCTTTAGATCCTTCAATGTTATTTGTTTTTGTGTTTTAAATGCTTGAACGTGTAGTATGTTATGTGGTCTTTGCTCTCAAACTTTAATCAGAGTTGGATCGTGTCCAGATTTCATGTTATGATCGGTCAAAAGGCGTTGACCAAGCACTAAACTACTTTATGGGCGTTCCAAAATTTCCGAAATTCGATGATATTCATGACCCCTATCTTTGTTTGTATTTAAAGTGTTTGGTCAAGTTATTATTTTGTTGTTTTAACTTGACATGAGAACTACACATCTATGCTTTTATATTACTTAGATCATGACCAAAATGACAATTAATCATGGTCAAACCTACGTTGACCAATCTGTCTGAAGAACAAATCTGGGTAACCCAGATTTTTCCCAAATCGCTCTGACTGTGATATTCATGAACCCATATCTGAACTGTGTTTGATGATTTGATGGTGTTAATATATCTATGTTGTAATATGGTCTAGGGACTATAGATTTGTTCCTTTACTTAACTTAAATAAAAAACAAGATTCATTTAATGAACGCTCAAAGTAGACTGCTCAGTCACGAAATCCTTTTCTGGAAAACCCAGATCTTCATCAGCCAAACTTCCTGACAAAGTTTGACCAGCCTTGATTCGTCACATATGATGTTTTTAATGTTAATCTAGTGTTATATTATTATACCCTGTCATCTATACTACCTTTTTGAACCACTATATCACACCAACCGAGCCTAGAACTCAAGATTCAAGCCTTGCAATGTAGGTACCTTGACTGTTCTTCATTTTTGGGAAACCCAGAAATGGAAGAACAATCCTGACATGATTTGTTATGGCTAATAACTCTCTGATCTGTTGTAACTTGGTCATGATCTTAGTTTATAGTTGTAGTATTACAAATATACTACAACCTTAATCCATCAGTCTGCTTAGAAACCTTGTGATCAATGATTTAGACTTGGTCAAACCTCCTACTATGAACACTGCCTATGCATTTCTGGATTTGATGAAGAACATCCCAAGAACACCATTAGCGACGGTTTTGTCGCCTATGTTACCTTTAGCGACAAATAATTTTTGGAAATTAATTATTTAATTAAATAATTAGTATTAAATGAATTTTAATTTTTAAAAATACATAATAAATTCTGAAAAATTATTTTAAAGCCTGAAAAATAGTTTTTAATTATTTTGGGTATATTTCAAAAAAAAATATTTAATATTTTTGGAATATAAAAAGTATTTATTTATTTAATTATTATATTAAATAAATTATTTAAAATGTTTTTAATTCATGAAAAATCATGAAAAATTATATTATGATATTAGAAAATATTTTAAGTAATTTTTGATGACTTTTAATATTTTGTGATGAATTTAATTAATAATTTATTATTAATGGTAATTAATTTATTTAATAAATATATTAAATAAATTATGGAAAATTAAATTAATGTTTTAAAATCATATAAAATGATTTAAGTTTTATAAAAATATTTTAAGTTATAAAATATAACTTTTGATATTTTGACATGAAAATATTAATATTTTAATATTAATAGTAATTATCGGATAATAGATTTAAGTGTTTAAAAATCATATAATTATGATTTTAAAGTATTAAAATACATTGTGATATTATAAATATATTATAATATTATGTTATGATTTTCATTAATATTTAATATTAAATAAATATTAATGAAAAGAAATATTGTGGTATTTATATAATATAAATACGAGTTTAATAATTGAAAAATCATGATAAATGATATTAATTATCTAAAAATTATTGCAAGTTTATGAATAATATTTTGACTGATAATAAAATTATCTAAGATATTTTTAAGTGTTTAGGTAGAGTTTAATTGAACTTAACCTCGATTTTTGTCCTACTAGACCGTCGGGATGTTAGAATGGTGTCGGATTCAAGCCAGACTGAAATATTTTGACCTGATACCAAGTCTTATGTGTGTTGTAGACTGATAAGGTTATATGTTATGTGTTTAGGTTATTCTGTGTATATATATATATATATATATATATATATATATATATTATAGTATTATACTGTGATGATATATATTCTAATATTGGAGATCTATATTACTAATATTAGGTCTTCGGATAAAGCGATATAAATTGCGTAGCAGTAATCAACGGTTCATGCAAGTTTTACTTCACTCTATTAAGAGTTGTTTCATTCAGATATGCTTATGGTTAATCATTGCTGATTGTCATGTATAATTGTACTCTGTACATATTGCATATATAAGTTAGGTATGAAAGGCTGATCACCTTCATTACCAGTTGGTCCAGATATATTTGTTCATGTTCAATACTTGTTTAGTGTTCGTGCTAGTTCTCAATTATATTGATGAATTATAGCCAGATTATTATTTAGACTCTTTCAATCATGATATATCCTTAAATTGTATTTATACTTGGTGGGTAACTTTCATGCCCACCCTTGCTATATCATGATAAACATTGCAGATAAGGCGAATGTGTTCGGATACAAGAAAAGTATAATGCCAAGTTCAGCTTGGGATAAAATGTGTATCTTATTTGTAATAGTATAGTTTGATAATATGTTATATATTAAATAGTTTATGAATTGTGTATAAGTTAAGGTTACTCGATTTTGGGAAAATAGTTTGTAAAGTATATTGTATAAACAATTTATGTTTATATCTTCCGCAATAGTTATAGAAACAGTATACCAGATCTGTGTTGATTAGGACCCGAATTTGGGGCTAATACATCACATATTTAACTCAATTTAATTTAAATTATTACTTTCCAAATAACACATAAATATAGATGTATTGTAAGACCATAACTTGTTATGAATAAAGATTTAACTTTCTCTAATTATTATTCTAAATAATAAGCTGATAATTTAATAAATATTATAGTTATGGGTGATATATGCAAAATTTTCAAAATAAGCAAGTTGTCAAAAAATATTCATTTTATCGGGGAATATTCATTTGGTCGGAGAATATTCTTTTTATTAGAGAATATTCTTACGACGGCACAATCATTGGTGAAACCCACAACGGAATAACTGTCGGATATATAAAGCGACAAAAATAACCTCTTTATAAAAATAACGACAAAACTTTTACCGTTAAACTGTTGAAATACTCGATCTTCAAAAAGTACGATGTCGCGCATTGTTGCATCAGAGTAGCACTTGGTATTGCATAAAGATCTCTGATTATTGATTCTTACGTAAGAAGTCACTCAATTTCATTCAATAATTACCATAGTAGCAAATACAAAATATTTTATATTACTCACGCGACACAACAATTCATTTTATATTATATGATATTATTAGGCTAATAAGAATTATTGACAATGTCTAGAAAGTTCTGTCAAGAAAATGAGTTAATTAATTACGTGTCGTTTATACGGAAGACCCCCTCTTTTCTGGGAACGATCTGGTTGTCAATATTATAAGTCTATAATAATTATACTCAAGAAATTAGTGATTACTAGTCCCCTTTAGCAAGCACACAGATTTAAGGGTGGCACAATAATTGTCACAGTGTCTCATATTATTGAGCCAATAACTATCATCATAGAAGTGGTAGTAATGGATAATTGCATTGTGAGACCCCAGATTTTATGAATAAAGATTTAAATTTTTTGAAATATTTTTTTAATATTATGGTGTGGATTTGATATAATGTTATAGTTGTGGGTGATATACATTTTGCAAAGTAAGCAAGTTGTTATAAAATATTCATTTGGTCAGGGAATATTCTTTTCATCGGGAATATCCGTACGATGGCACTATCATTGGTGAACCCACAACGGAAGTATTGTCGTAGTAAGAAAACGACAAAATTATCTTTTTATAAAAATACGGCGAAAGTGTTACCGTTACAACTGTTGAACTACCCGTTAGTAAAAGTACAGTAATACGCATGGTTGCATAGTAGCAGACGGTATTCATTATTGATGCTTACGTGAGAAGTCACTCGGTTATACTCAATTATTGCTACAATAATTGCTGCATCATATCTATCATATTATTGATTCGTTTATTGTCACAGTATCATCTGCATAATATATTATATTATTAAATCAATAATTGAGACAACAAAGTTGTTCATATTATTAAATTGAAATATTTACAATTTCTAGAAGTTTTGTCAATGAGAGGTTTGGTCACCTAACTGCGCGCCAATAGGGAGAAATCCTTATTGGAAAGCCCCCTCTTTCTTGGGAATGACCTGGTTGTTAAATATTGTGAGTTATAATATTAATGATGAATAAGTTCGCATTGATTAAAGATGAATTTGATAGTTTCATTGTGTTGAAATTATTTGTGTTAGTTGAAATCAATATTTATTTCGATAATAATTGATGTCTGGAGGTTATATTGTTCAATCGGGTATTCGGGGTACTTTTTGTGTCAAAATACTATTCACGAGTTACTATTTATGAGTTACTATTCACGAGTTACTATTCATGGGGTACTATTCACCCGAAAAATATATTTCTTTTCAGTCCAAATTATTTTTGGGTAAAATATTATTCCATGAGGAGATGTGCTAATTTTTCAAACCGTTGGTTGAAATTATAATAGTAAATCAATATGGATCGTTGATTTAAAGTTTTAATAGTAACTTGTCCCTTCAGTTTTCCAAGAGTTATTTTTCCCTTCAGTTTTCCAAGAGTTATTTGTCCCTTCAATTTTCGAAGAGTTATTTGTCCCTTCAGTTTTTCAAGAGTTATTTGTCCCTTCAGTTTTTCAAGAGTTATTTGCCTCTTCGGTGTTTCAAGAGTTAATTTCCCCTTCGCAAAAAGTAGTTGTTTCTTCAATATTACCAAGAGTCATTTTGACCCTTCGTTAAGACCAAGATCCACTTTCAGTTCTTCTACAAATAGAAGCTCATTCATTTATTATTTCTTACGAATTCACTGAAACTCTAGAGAGAGAAACTATAGAGAGAAAGAAGAAAAGTATTCTGCTACTTCACTTTTCCAATATCCAGTTTCTTCTAAGGTAGGGGGTATTATTACTTTTGTATTCATGAAGAGAGCAATTGTTATTCTATTCCTTATTATTCTGTGTGAATAACTTGTATACGCGGGCTACCGTATACATGGTGAAATTTTTCTGTTATTCCATTCTTTATTATTATGTTGGAATAACCTGTCTATGCGAAGTACCGCATACATGGTGAAATTATTCTATTATTTCATTCTTTATTATGCTGTTGGAATAACCTGTTTATACGAAGTACCGCATATATGGTGAAATTATGTTATTATTCCATTCTTTATTATTCTGTTGGAATATCCTATCGGTGCGAATTTCGCCTGACCTGGTTTCGTTCTTTATTATTCTGTTGGAATAACTTGTTTATGCGAAGTACCACATACATGGTGAAATTCTGTTGTTATTACATTCTTTATTATTTTGTTGAAATATCCTGTCGGTGCGAATTTTGCCTGACCTGGTTCCATTATTTATTATTCTGTCGGAATATCTTGTCTGTGCGTTTACGCCAGACCTGGTTCCATTATTTATTATTATGTTGGGAATAACCTGTCTGTGCAGTCTATCGTACGTATGGTGAATCCTTCTGTTATTCCATTCTTTATTATTCTGTTGGAATAACCTGTCTATGTGGATTACCACATGCATGGTGAATAATCCTTTGTATTCATTCCTTATTAAATTGTGGAAATGATCTGTTTACGTTGATAATGATGAGAGTCATAATAAAAGCATTGAACTGATGAAAATCATGGGTATATGTTGTATTAGTAAGTGTTATGAGGAGTTATGTTGGTTATTATGTGAAAATATGAAAGTTTCTTAGAAATCACGAAGGGTTGAAAATCAAATTAAAGTAAAAATGGAACATGAAATTCAATTGACCATATCTCCTATTATATTTTGAATTTTTGAGTGTGGTCAAGTTCTAGAATTAGATCTATAAGTTTTCTAATATCTCCAAGTGGAATCACTGAAAGAGGAGTTGTAGATTTTTGTATTGACTATTTTTAACAAAGCACGAAAAAGTGAAAAAGGAGAAAAAGCTACTGCCCAAAATTTTGTAAAGGTTGTTTCGGCCACTTAATTTGTGAGAAAAATTACGGCCTTTTAGGACATGGAAATATATGGTATAAAGTACCTTCTGTCCAAAAATGAGCTCATTCTGACTTAAAATGAGCAAGTTATGACTATTTCAATATTTAGGTTTTTCCGACGAAAAACGCTATAACCGGAGTTCTATAACTCCGATGACCATGAAATTTAAACTAGAAGCTCACGTTAACATGTGTAAGATCTTTCCAAGATTTGGGAATTTCTAGAGTTAAACTTGAGGTAACTAATTTCTTAAAGAATTAATTAGAAATTAATTTTTGAAAAATACTTAAGTGAGTTGAAAAATTATAAAAAAATACTTGTTCTGTATGAAATATATGTATATATGTTTGGACAAAGGATAGAAAAATAATAAGTTGATTTGGTAATTTTTCATGAAAATGGTTTAGTGACAAACATATGAGTTAAATATGTTATGTGAAGTTGAAGAATTGGTAAATAGGATTTTAGGGCTTGAAAATCGTATATAGGGTATATGCAGATTTTTTATGAGGGATTTGATCATTGGTGATGAAATCTTATGAGTATGGCATTTTTGAATGATTAAATGCATTATGTGGTAAAGTGTAAACAATTGAAATAAATTGTTTATAAGTTTAAGAAGTGATTAAAATATTGTTATAATATTAATAATATTAGATTATGAGTTTATTAAGTGGATGATAATATTTGGATAAATTTAAAGTCTTTAATATTTATCCTTGTTTTCGTTTGATTAATGCTTATATCATTGTCATCATCCTCATGGTTATATGGTGATGAAAGTTATCTTTGGCTTACGTGCAAAGATGGACTATTGATTATTGAATTGTATATCATAGGCTTACATGCAAAGATGGACTGTTGATTATTGGTTTTATAGTTGTATATCTTTGGCTTACGTGCAGAGATGGACTTGGTATGATTATGACCAGGGATTATTCGGTATAGTCATGACCATTGATGATTTAATGAATATCCTTGGCCCATAGTGCAGAGATGATTCGATGATGTGGTTTATTTATTTAGCTGAGTCTCATCGATAAAAATTGATGAAAACATTTTAAATTATAGAAGACAGTAGATATCATGCTCTACTTGAATCTTCTAATGCATTGCTTATTCCGCTGCAGTTAAACTTGACGTCTATTGTATTTTATCAGTTTAACATTGTTAAAGACTAATAATAATTTATTCTATATTATCTTAGTCATAATATTTCTTACTAGGCTAGTTGAGCTCACCCTTTCTTTCACTGTTCTCTTCAGAAAATGAGAAAATAGCTGGGACGAGTCGGGGAACGGAGTGACGGTCCAAATGATAGCATTAATAGTACTCACTATTCTGTTAAATAGTGTGATAATAAATGTAATGAGGACTTCATTGAGTTTGTATACTGTCTAGATGACAATATACGCATTAAAACTCCTAGATTATTTTTTGTCGTATTTTACACGACTGTTGTATAATTAAGTTGTATTTGAATTTTGTACCATGTATTTGGCGACTCAAGATGGGTGATGTATACCTATTTTGGGGGCATCACATGCATAATGGAAGTCACTGGTTTTAAATAATTATGACAACTCATTATTTGAAGAACAATAATATCCGTAATATTAATACATTATGTCAATAATATAGGAAACAAATAATAAAATGATAATGGAATAATCTTTTTGATAATGGATTAATCTTTTTGAATAAATAATGATAATGGAATAATCCTTTTTGATAATGGATTTATTTTTTAGATAATGGATTTATATTTTGAATAAATATTGATAATGGATTATTCTTTTGGAATAAAATATAGATAATGTTTAAAGTATACATAATAGATGAATAAAAAATTTAAAAAATATTGGATATTTTGGCTATAAATAGGAAGGCTTAACTTAAAGAAATTCACAACTTCCTGATGAGTGGGTTTTATACCTACGAATTGGAAACCCTTAAGGCTTAATTCTTTGAAAACGGCTTCGGAAGGTCAAAACATGAAAATGGAGCTTAGTGGCATATCTATAATTTTTGGTCAAGAAAGCACGACGAGGCAGCAATCCTTAGTGTAAAAAGTCCGCTGGGGCCAAAATCAAAAGTATTCCTGCTGGGGTGGCTGTGACGCCCCCAAAATAGGTATACATCACCCATTTTGAGTCGCCAAATACATGGTGCAAAAATTCAAATACAAACTTAATTATACAATACGACCAAAAGCGTAGCTGAGAGTTTTTACACGAATAATATCTTCTAGACAATATCCAAACTCAAATTTAATCTCATTACAATTATTATTATACTATTTCATTGAATAGTGAGGACTACTAATGCACACATCTGGACTGTCACTCCGTTCCCTGACTAGTCCTTGCTATATTCTCATTTCTTAAAGTGAACAATGAAAGCAAAGGGTGAGCTCAACTAGCCTAGTAAGAAATATTATGACTAAGATAATGCATAATAAATTATTGTTAGTCTTCAACAGTGTTAAATTGATAAAATACAATAAACATCAAGTTTAACGGCAGCGTAACAAGTAATCCATTAGAAGAGTCAAGTAGAGCATGATATCTACTATCTTCTATTATTTAAAAAGTTTATCATCAATTTTATCGCCGAGACTCAACTTAATAAATATTCCACATCATCGAATCAACCCTGCATTACGGCGAAGGATACTCATTAGTATCACGACCATGAATTATCCATGCATTACGGGTCAAGGATATTCATATTTTCACCAATTGTCATGATCATGCCAATAACTATCCATCAATGCACTACAAGGCCAATGAGAACTTTTACCACATCATTTGTAACATTACGATCATGATTATACCGAATAATCCCTGGTCATAATCATACCAATCAATAGTCCATCTATGCACGTAAGCCACAAATGACTTTCGTCATAATATAAGCATGATGAAGATTACAATGATATAAGAATTCAATTAAATGAAAGCAAAGGATTAATTTTTAAAGATTTATATTTTAATTTATCTATAATTCAAAAACGTCCAAATTGTTAACATGATACTGCTTTGTGGAGTAAAATTCAAGAATAATATTGTATCAAAAATGATTTGGACCGAAAAGAAATTTATTTTTGTCATGAATAGTACCTCGGGTGAATAGTAACTGAGTGAATAGTACTCCAACATGAAAAAGTTAAAACTTCTCAAGAATGCTCAAAATAATATTTCCATGAAAATATGCTAGATGAAGCGCAAATATCAAGGATATTCTACTAATTTCATGGAGTATACAAATCAAAACTAAACAAATTGAGTATCGAATTTAGAATCTGAATAGAAATAATATTACTTACATACTACAGAGTATGGAAGAAAATATTATTTCTTACGAGTATTGAACAAAAATAATACCCCTTACATTAAAAAGAAGAGTATTCTGACTAGTAGGGCGAGGATATTCTTGAAGAAAACTTAAACTATTTTCTACACTCAAAGCTTCATAAAACTCGACAGAAATACGCTCAATATTATAGAAGAAGAATTCTCTGATTCTGGTGTGATTTTCAATTCTAACTAAGAATCATATTTATAGGAGAATGGAAGGATACTATTTGAATTTAAAAAAGCACGTGTGCACAGGAGAAATTTCACGTGCGACTCACCGACTAATTTCGTTGAAAAAATTTGATTTACTATGCTGCACTATGCAATAAAATATTCTAATAAAACAAAAACTTTTAAATAAAATATTATATATATATATATATATATATACCCAACACCACACGACACCACCCGTGTATGAAAAAGAAAGGAACCATATTGCAAAGTGATTGTAATAAATTAATACCTCCTCATCTTCCAAAACATATCTTTAAATATACTAAACCATCCTGCCATCCTTAATTTTCCTTCATTACCCGTGACAAACACAACTTTCCCCCCTGACCCCACATGTGGCCCCTACCTATTATATATATATATATATATATATATATATATATATATATATCTAATAACTTTCTATCAATTATTTTGAAAAATGGGTAAATGGGGGGTCCATAAAATAAGTAAAATTTACAACAAATACTTCATAAAAATCTCGTCAATATTTTTAACAACATTTATTCATCATTATTATAACTCGTAATATTAACAACCAGATAGTTCCCAGGAAAGAGGGGGCTTTCCGATAAGGATTTCTCCCTATTGGCGCGTAATTAGGTGACCAACCCCCTTTCCTCGACAGAACTTTCTAGACATTGTTAATTATGCATATAATAATATGAATAACTTGTCATCTCAATTATTGATTTAATAATATAAAATATATAAAATAATTAAATCAAATAACGCGAGATACTATGCAACAATTACTGTAGCAATAATTGAATAAAACTGAGTGACTTCTCACATAAGCACCAATAATCAATACTGTGTGCTACTATGTAACCACACGTATTACCGTACTTTTATTACTGGGTTTTTCAACAATTAACGGTAAAAATTTTGTAGTTATTTTTATAAAAAGATATTTCTGTCGTTTTCTCATTCCGATAATAATTCCGTTGTGGGATCCACCAATGATTGTGTCGTCGTATGAATATTCCCTATTAAAATGAATATTCCTCGACCAATCGAATATTTTATAACAACTTTCTTACTTTCCAAAATTTATAAATATTACCCACAACTATAACATTATATCAAATTCACACCATAATATTCAAAAATATATTTTGAGAAAAATTAATCCTTATTTATGAAATTTGGGGTCTTACAACCTCCCCTTCTTATTAAATTTCGTCCCCAAAATTAGGGTACATACCTGGTATGTCTAGGAGGTGAGGATACCTTGATTTCATTTCAGATTCTAACTCCCAGGTCATTTCCACATTATCGTGGTTTCTCCACAAAACTTTGACTTGAGGTATAACCTTGGAACGTAGAATATGTTCCTTCTTGTACAAGATTTTAACAGGTACCTCTTCATACGTTAAATCTTTCGATATCTCATCCGGTTCTAACTCAATAATGTGGTTCGGGTCATTCACATATTTACGTAACATGAATATGTGAAAAACGTTATGAACACGAAACATACTTCGCAGTAAGACGAGTCTATAAGCCACAGTTCCTACTCGATCGAGGATTTTGAATGGGACAATGAATCGATGATTGAGCTTTCCTCTCTTTTCAAATCTCGTAACTCCTTTCCATGGAGCAACACGTAACAACACATGATCACAAACATTGAATTCCACGTCCTTTCGATGAAAATCAACATAACTCTTTTGTCGATCTTGTGAGGTTTTTATACGTTGTCGGATCATTTGAATCTTCTTCGTAGTCATACGTACCAATTCCGGTCCCAACAATATTGCTTCACCCACCTCATCCCAACATACTGGAGAACAAAACTTACTTCCATACAATGTGTGACGCCCCCAATTCCGGGTATCTTCCAACCTGACATATGGTGCTACAGTTCACACATACATTCATTTGAAATGCCTCAAAAGAACAAATATGTCTTATATATATTCCAAACAATATTACTATTCCCCAAGTTCTTTATAACCATTACATGTGTTCTTGTCATAATATCAAATAATAACAACATTCCACCTATACTATTACAAATGTAATCTATAGGTTCACTTTGGCCTTCCCTTTATCTTTACCAGATCCTTCGGTCTGTTCGGTCTTAGCTGCATTCATATGGTTCAAGCAAGAGTGAGCATAACTGTGATGCCCCCAAATTCGGGTCCTCTGACCCAAGTTCGGTCATCACGATAAACTACATACATCCATTTCGAAACAACATACAATAACTAAAATGCGGAATATAATAAACGTACGTCGTTCATTCAAAAAGGTGTTACTAGTCCCAAGTTATGATAACCTTAATATCATCTTACAATCATACCCTAAAATAAATATTAGGGTTCATATTACATAATAGTAATTTAAACTAGGCATAAGGAAAAGTCTGCCCCTTGCCACTATTCTACATCTCCCCTTTACCCTTGTCCTTCCCTGAGGTCTCGGGCTTAGCTGCAATATAATTCATGATATAGCAAGGATGAGCAATAAGTTTTCCCAACAAGTTTAAATACAACAATAAGGATATATCATGATGAATGGAAAAATAACTGACAATGAATTCAATAATATGAATATCTGAAGGATTCAACAGTATGAATATTGCAAGCAAAGATAATGATTGCTTTTAGAATAACTGCTAGTTAAGTAGACATTTTATTATAACACTCCAATGGAATCAATAGCTAATTGACCCTTTGGTTACTGGCTACAGAATAAGTACTTTATGGGATCAGCCTCACGTACACTATGTATATGCATAACATTTAAATCTGTTCATTGTATCTTTATTAGATACCTGTACTCTACTATCATTGAAAGGGGTGTTCTTTCAGTCTAAGAATCCTTACATTTAATTGGTTTGGATAGCTTTTAAACCTTCATACGCTTGTCT
Source organism: Panax quinquefolius (assembly GCA_020205615.1). Classification (NCBI taxonomy): domain Eukaryota; kingdom Viridiplantae; phylum Streptophyta; class Magnoliopsida; order Apiales; family Araliaceae; genus Panax; species Panax quinquefolius. The sequence continues at coordinate 31,001,057 of CM035168.1, forward strand.
GACCGAACAAAGGTTCAGACTCTATCTAACACAGTTCAGGAATTATTGAACTTTAAATGACGTACAAGTCCAAGACTGTACGAACTTAAGTGCACTAAGTGCGAATATCAATAATGTCAATGTGGAATAATTGTAAGATAATTAACCCACTTAATAGCATGCTTGGAAATAAGATTCAAGATTAAATGAATAACTTTCAATTCAACAATAGCCTTCTCAATACAAGATGAGAAGGATAAGAAACTTTCACAACAAACAATGTTGTGTAAGTTAGGAAACATTGCAACACAATAAAATATTATTCAGATATTTGCTCAATTTAAATTTGAGTAAGTTTAGGGAACTTGCAATACGATCAAATAGTGTTCGGATACTTTCTCAATATAAATGAGTAAGAATTAAGGAACTTGCACAATCAAAGAGTGAAGTTCACAGAAACATGCCTGTTTGCTCAGCTAGAATATAATACTAGCTTTAACTAACTTGCATTGAAACGACCTAACATTAACAAGTCAGTCTTTCAATTAGTATGTGCCAACTATTATGAGTCTACACTTAAAATAATCACATCATTCACATAGCATGCTTCTCAACACATTACATGGCACATTGGTAACATATTACAAGATAAAGAAATTATATAAGCATGTCTTAAATTTCAGAACGAAGATCAGAATCTATTTATGATCGCAGTGTAAGCGCAATATGCACTCGTCTAGGCTTAGGGGACTGGCCTTGTTGTCTTTGCCTCTGCCGCACCGGGTGTTTGAGCCTTGCCCTTCCTGACTTCAGTCCACTCTAGCATACACCTATACATACCTATTAACATACATTCATGCTAGAGTTTCCCATAGTACATGACCATACTTGAGTTCATTACTATAAGTTTAACTTACAAGTTATATGTCATTAAAACATAAAAAGGCCATGTAATCATTTGTGCCTTATAACTAGATCATTCAACACTCAGTAGTCATGCTTGTATAAAGACAACACATGTATACTTTACTCACATAGTTCATATTTTAGAAATTTCCCTTTCATGACTACGTGTGAATAAGTGAAAACCATCAACCAAATGATGTTCATGCCAATATATTTGTAGGCATAATGAGTCCTAATATACATGTTTGCATGATCGTAACGTACTTTACTTATTTCTTGATGACATTAGCTCCCTCATTTTAATTTTCTTTGAATTTAACACTAAGTCAACTTAGTACATACAAGGCATCTTAACATATAACTCTCATGCTTATACAACATATAATAAAGTAACATACACATGTTCAAATAGTCAGAACTTTACTAGATAAAAGTCTTGGTAAGGTTTACTTTGAAAAGTCTTAACTTTCTTATCTTTGAACTAGTCCAATCTTTCAATCATGTATGCTAGTGTGTTCAACCACTTTAGTCTTGCATTTCATGTCAATATAAACCATATTAACATACTCATAAACTCAGAATGTTCACACGATGTGTTCGTGACAAAGTTCACTTTTTGAAATCACAAATCTCATTTCAAGACCACAAGTATTGTGTCCATTATAGGTACTAACATGGTTATACTTGTTCATACTACATGCTTATGCTTATGTGTGAGTGTTAAATAGTTTTCACGCTTGCTCTAACCAAGTGTCAACAAGTTAGCACAATAGAATAATAGCAGAACACATCGGACTGATGCGGTATATATGCAATTGATTTGACCATTGCTGCCATTACAAATCTGGCGAAGTCTGCTGTCTGTCTGTCGGCCAGAGGCATACACTGCTCTGCTTTGGCAATTCAGCAACTAATCAAAAAATTTCCCTATGGAAAGGGTTTCTAACATAACCCAACACATTTAGAAGCTTGTATAATACTTAACAACATAACCCAAATAAAATATCAACTATTACATGCTTAATTCAAAGAATTAACCCATTAAGCAATTTATCAAAAATGGAGAATGGAAATGGAAGTTATACCTTTGAGACTCAATCCAGCTGCTCTAAAACAATAAGCTCACTCTATATAAACTCCTTAGCATCTAATTCTCAGTAATTGCAACAACGAAGGATGAAGGTCTCTTTTATAGAAGGATGGTTAACTAGATAATGGCATTACCTCACAAATTAAACCAAAGGATTTCAAGAATGCACAAGGGTTAAGAGAGGGTTGGTGAGAGTTGGTAATTCACTCATGAATCCCACTCCCCATCCACTAATTGCTCTATGTTTGATGAATTTAAGATGAAGCTAGGCTAGGCTTGCTAGCATTTCACGTGTAAGAGAGAAATGAGACTCTTATTATGGGAAAAGAAATCAATTCTTAGCATTTGCACAAAATAAAATGCAACAATTGGCTAATACCATATATACCCATAATATAAACTTTAGTTATAAATTTATGGCTACACAATTCATTTCATATAACATAGGTTATAATGATTCAAATAGCATACAATGTATTTCCTAATTATAATGTATCAAGTAGTGCACATACATATAATTCATGTACATTTTCATTCTTTATTATTCTGTTGGAATAACATGTCTGTGCGGTCTATCGCATTCCTGGTGAATTCTTTTGTTATTCCATTCTTTATTATTCTATTGGAATATCCTGTCTGTGCGGATTACGCATGTCCTGGTTCCATTCTTTATTATTCTGTTGGAATATCCTGTCTATGCGAATTATGCATGACCTAGTTCAAATCTTTATTATTCTGTGGGAATATCCTGTCTGTGCGGATTACGCATGACCTGGTTCCATTCTTTATTATTCGGTTGGGAATAACCTGTCTGTGCGGTCTATCGCATGCCTGGTGAATTCTTCTGTTATTCCATTCTTTATTATTCAGTTGGAATAACATGTCTATGTGGATTATCGCATGCATGGTGAATGATCATTCGTATTCATTCTTTATTAAATTTTGGAAATGATCTGTCTACGTGGATTACAGCATGGCGGGTGAAAATCTATTTGCAGTTTTGTATATTCTATTATACTCGTATGAGATATCATTTCTTTTATACTCGTCATGGAATATCATTTTCTTTGGTATTTTTTTAACAAGTTACTATTCACGGGTTACTATTCACCCGATTACTATTCATTATAGTATTATTCACTCGGGTATTCGGGGCACTTTTCGTGTCAGAGTACTATTCTTAAGTTACTATTCACAGGTTACTATTCACCCGGATGTTATTCACCCGAATATTATTCACTCAGGTATTTGGGGTACTTTTTATGCCGGGGTACATTTCACGAGTTACTATTCCCGAAGTACTATTCATAGGGTACTATTGCGGGGTACTATTTACCCAAAAAATATATTTATTTTTTGTCCAAATTATTTTTGGTACATGAATATTATTTTTGAATTTTACTCCACAAAGCAGTATCATATTGACAATTTGGATATTTTTAAACTATGGATAAATTTAAAGTCTTTAATATTTAACCTTGATCTCGTTTGATTAATGCTTATATCATTGTCATCATCCTCATGCTTATATTACGATGAAAGTTATCTTTGGCTTACGTGCAAAGATGGACTGTTGATTATTGGTTTTATAGTTGTATTTCTTTGGCTTACGTGCAAAGATGAACTATTGATTGATGAGTATGTGACGCCCCCAAAATAGGTATACATCACCCATCTTGAGTCGCCAAATACATGGTACAAAATTCAAATACAACTTAATTATACAACAGTCGTGTAAAATACGACAAAACATATGTTGTAAGTTTTAATACAAATATTGTCATCTGGACAATATTCACACTTAATTGAGTCCTCATTATATTTATTATCACACTATTTAATAGAATAGTGAGGACTACTAATGATATTATCTGGACCGTCACTCCGTTCCCCGACTAGTCCCTACTACGTTCTCATTTCCTGAAGAGAACAATGAAAGTAAAAGGGTGAGCTCAACTAGCCCAGTAAGAAATATTATGACTAAGATAATGAAGAATAAATTATCGTTAGCCTTCAACAGTGTTAAATTGATACAATATAACAAAGATCAAGTTTAACTATAGCGGAACAATCAATCCATTAAAAGAGTCAAATAGAGAATAAAATCTACTATCTTTTATGATTTAAAAGGTTTTTCATCACTTTTATCATTTGACTCAACAATAAATAATCCACATCATCCCTCGCACTACTCATTAATGATATTCATTAGTATCACAACCACAAATTATCCATGCACTACGGGCCAAGGATATTCGTGTATTCATCAATGGTCATGATCATGCCAACAACTGTCCATCAATGCACTACGGGCGAATGAGGACTTTTGCCACATCATTTGTAACCTTACGGTCATGATTATACCGATTAATCCCTGGTCATAATCATACTAAGTCCATCTATGCACTACAGGCCACAGATGACTTTCAACATAATATAAACATGAGGATGATGACAATGATATAAGAAATCAATAAAACAAGTTCAAGAATTAATTTATCCAGGAACTAATAACGTCCAAATTGTCAACATGATACGTCTTTGTAGAGTAAAATTCAAGAATGCTCAGAAGAATATTTCCATGAAAAGATACTGGATGAAGCGCAAATATCAAGGATATTCCACTAATTTCATGGAGTATAGAAGTTAAAACTTTAAGCAACTGAGTATAATAAAGAATGGAATAACAAAAGAAATCACCAGGCATTGATAGACCGCACAGATTGGTTATTCCAATAGAATAATAAATAACGGAATTAGGTCATGCGTAAATGCACAGACAGAATATTCCAACAAAATAATAAATAACGGAACCAGGTCAGGCAAAATTCGCACCGACAGGATGTTCCAACAGAATAATAAATAACGGAACCAGGTTATGCGTAAACGCACAGACAAGATGTTCCAACAAAATAATAAAGAATGGAATAACAGAAGAATTTCACCATGTATGCGGTACTTCGCATAGACAGGATATTCCAACATAATAATAAAGAATGGAATAATAGAAGAATTTCACAAAGTATTGGGTAGACCACGTATACAGGTTATTCCAACAGAATAATAAAGAATGGAATAACAGAAGTTCTCTTCATGAATATGAAAGAAATAATACCCCTTACCGTAAAAGAAGAGTATTTCAACTGGTAGGGCGAGGATATTCTTTAAGAAAACTTGCACTACGCTCAAAGCTTTTTAAAACTCTAAAGAAATACACTCAAGATTATAGAAGAGAATTCTCTGAATTTCTGGTGTGATTTAAATTCTAACGAAGCATTCTATTTATAGGAGAATGGAAAGGATACTATTTGAATTTAATTTCTCACGGATCAACAAAAGAATTCACGGGCGAACGAATTCGGCGAATTCGTTGATTTTTTGATTTTTACTATTCATTACTGTGCAATAAAATATTCTAATAAAACAAAAACTTTAAATAAAATATAATATATTCTATTTAAAATTTAATAAAACAAAACTTATAATATATATATATATATATATATATATATATATATATAACACTAACCTTTGCCTTTACTAAGAAAGGCAAAAAAATTTTCTTCCCCAAAATTTTTACCAATGTTTATAAATATATATATATATATATACAAATATATGTATAACACTTGTATATATATATATAGATAACAAAAAGTTGACAATATATATATATATATACACAATACCCTCCCTAACACACATAAACTTCCCCCACCCCAATTTCAATTCATCCCTTTCATCCACATGTGGCCCCCACATGTGGGCCCCACCTTTATTATAAATAATAGATTTCTACCGATTATTTTGAAAAATGGGTAAAAGGGGGTCCATATAATAACATCAAATACTTCATAAAAATTCTGTCAATATTTTTAACAACATTTATCATCATTACTATAATTCACAATATTAATCAACCAGGTCGTTCTCAGGAAAGAGGGGCTTTCCAATAAGGATTTCTCCCTTTTGGCGCGCAATTAGGTGACCAAACCTCTCTTTGACAGAACTTCTAGACATCGTTAATATTGTAAATAATAATATTAATAACTTTGTCGTCTCAATTATTGATTTAATAATATATAAAATATTGACAATAATTGAATCAAATAATGTGAGATATTATGCAGCAATTACTATAGCAATAATTGAACAAATCTGAGTGTCTTCTCACGTAAACTTCAATAATCAATACCGTGTGTTACTATGCAACCACACATATTCTTGTACTTTTAACACCGAGTGTTTTAACAGTTAACGATAAAACTTCCGCCGTTATTTTCATAAAATATTTTTTGTCGTTTTCTCAATTTGATAATAATTCCGTTATGGAGTCCACCAATGATTGTGTCGTCGTACGAATATTCCCTATTAAAACGAATATTCCCCGACCAATCGAATATTATATAACAACTTGCGTACTTTGTAAAATTTATAAATATTACCCACAACTATAACATTATATCAAATTCATTCCATAATATTTAAAAATGATATTTATAGAAAAATCATCTTTATATAAAAAAAGTTGGGGTCTTACAACCTTCCCTTCTTATGAAATTTTACCCTCAAAATTAGGGTACATACCTGGTATGTCGAAGAGGTAAGAATACCTTGATTTCATTTCAGATTCTAACTCCCAGATCATTTCCTCACCAACGTGGTTTCTCCATAAAACTTTGACTTGAGGTATAACCTTGGAGCATAGAATATGTTCCTTCTTATCCAAGATTTGAATAGGAACCTCTTCATATGTTAAATCTTCCGCTATGTCGTCCGGTTCTAACTTAATAATTTGGTTCGGGTCTTTCACATATTTACGTAACATGGATATATGAAAAACGTTATGAACACGAGACATACTTGGTGGTAAAGCGAGTCTATACTCCACAGTTCCTACTCGATAGAGGATTAAAAATGGGCCGATGAATCAAGGATTGAGCTTTCCTCTCTTTCCAAATCTTGTAACTCCTTTCCATGGAGCAACACATAACAACACATGATCTCCAATATTAAATTCCACATCCTTTCGATGAAGATCAACATAACTCTTTTGTCGATCTTGTGAGGTTTTTATACGTTACCGGATCGTTTATATCTTTTCCGTAGTCATACGTACTAACTCCGGTCCCAACAACGTTGCTTCACCCACCTCATCCCAGCATACTGGAGAAGGACACTTTCTTCCATACAACGCTTCGAATGGAGCCATGCCAATACTTGCTTGATAACTGTTGTTGTAGGAAAACTCCACCAATGGTAAGAACTTGTCCCAACTTCCCTTGAAGTCAAGGACACAGAGTCTTAATAAATCTTCAAGAGTTTGAATAGTCCTCTCTGATTGTCCATCCGTCTGAGGATGATATGCCGAACTAAATCGTAAATCTATGCCCATAGCTTTTTGCAAACTAACCCAAAATCGTGAAGTGAATCTTGGGTCTCGATCTGAAACTATGGATACTGGCATACCATGCAATCTTACAACCTCGTATATGTACATACGAGCAAGACGTTCAAGTGTATAAGTTTCTCATATAGGTAAGAAATGAGCAGACTTGGTCAATCTATCAACAATGACCAAAATTGCATCTATGCCTTTGTCAATCTTTAATTGGATGCTCAGATATACCTCGTTCGGATGCTCGTATTGAAGTTCTGCAAGTTCGAGCGTACATTACAGTGCATGAATGCACGTACTATGAGACGACGAGACCAGCGAGGCTCGGATGCATCACGACCAGTCGCAGGTACAACTGCGGCTGCCATAGGTGTACCTGCAGCCATCTGTCTATATATACAAGCCTTGGGGTCAGCCATTTGAGAAGAAGAGGGGGAGGGAAAAAGGCGAGGAAGCCCTGTCCATTTTACTCTGCATACACATCTTTTGAGTGTTTCCTCACTTCTAAACACTAGTTAGCTCACATATAGCTATCTTTTATCCGGCAGGAGCTGAGTGTTTATCCATTTAAAGTTATAGAAGTCTACTTTGGCAGCCCACTGTAAGCCTTCTTATATTCTATAAAGCCTTCTTCTCAAATTAGCACACACTGTTGTACACATTGAGAGTCATGTGCGTGTGTTTGCCTGGACTTCGATCCGTGGTTTTCATTTCTGTCTGTATATATATACTTATATTTCATATATGGACTAACATTATCGAGTTATGCCTTGATTAAGCCTAGACTCCGGTCTGGAGCGTTTAATTGCTTATATATATATATATATATATATATATATATATATATATATATATAAATCGTGGTCGATCTCATTCGATGAGCCCGGATTTTATATCCGGTGCGTTTAATTAGTTTTATATATATATTTATATATATAATTGTTGTCAGACATATCTGATAAGCCTGGATTTTATATCCGCTGCGTTTAATCACTTATATATGTACATATATATAATTGCTGTTGAACATATCCGATGAGCCTGGATTCACATCCAAATCGTTTCGCTTTTATATATTTATCTGTACATATATATATATATATATTTACATTTCATCAGCCCGGATTTTACTTGTGGCCTTTTACGCAAATTTTATTTACATTCCGCCTCCGCCTTTGAGTTTACTTCGTGGCGCTTAATCGCTTATGACTTTTATTTACATTTCGTCCCACACAGAGTTTACTTTCGTGGTGGTTGATCATATCCATATATAAATATATATATATATATATATATATATATATATATATATATATATACCGCTTTTATATATTTACATTTCCGATCCCCCATGGAGTTGCTTCGTGGTGGTTGATCATGTCTGTATATATATATTTACAGCTTTTATATATATATATATAACTGCGTACTGCTTTCCATACAAATTGCAGTATCATGTGAGCCTAGGAATCATGTGATCACAGGTTTAGTTTACTGAATCTAGATTCGGTTCCTATGATGGACATTTTTCAACTGTAAGCAGCATGTACATTATTTTACAGTGTCTGAATTTCCTTGGATGGTCATCGTGCCCATGAGGAGTTCGTACACACAGATATTATTTTCCTCCGAGAATGCTTCGCATCTCAAAAATAAAAGCAAATGTCAACATTTAATAATAAAATGGAAGTATGAAAAGGTCTCAATTCCTATTGAGCATGTGGTTTGCAAAAACCTCTTTATAAAACTTCATTGCTATATCTTGGTTAAAACTGAATTTTTCTATAAAATTCAAACCTTGTGTATATAAAAGTGAACGAGGCCTCACACTACTTTCAAATAATTGCACATTGATCCACATACACACACAAACACACACATTCATATAACAATTTGTTTAAAAGTGGCGGTCACCGTAGTAACACGGATGGATGTTCTGGGGGTGCCTAACACCTTCACTACGCAAAATCAAGCCCCGGACCCAAAATGAATCTCAGCTTCACAGACTGCGCTCTAGCGTTGTCAAATCACGAGTGGTTAATGTGCAAACCTTTTCGATTCATATTGGTACAACCCGATTAAATACACCAACTGGCGACTCTTAAAGTCAAATTGTCGACATTATACATGTCAGACCCTTTTCACTTGTTTTTTCAAAAAAAATCTCACATTAACATGAGAACACCAAAGAAAAAGTAACGAAAAGGGACACTCAAAAATCCCGACGTCGATAGGTGGCGACTCTGCTGGTGATTCCAGTAAGAGGGCTTAAGCCGCCATTACAAGCTTTTCAAAATTGTTATATGCTTGTGTGTGAATGTTGCATTTACATTTCTGATGAATATGCATTTAATGCATTTTAATTATCGCCTTTGCTAAATATCTATCTATGATATTAGTGCTTCGCACATGTCATCATTTTGCATAAACGGTGAGACACATTGTATGTGAATGTATGTTGTGTGGTCCCTCAACCAGGAGGCTATCCTATCGGTGTTTGGTTACTTGACTCGTGGGAAGAATGATTCCCCGGGGCTCAGGAAAGGCACCACTCAGATTCGCTCCAGTTGAACGACCGGATTAACTTCCCATCAAGTAGATTGCGATGATCTGGGAACCTTCATGCCAAAAAGCTGCTAGAGTAACCCTAAGATAGGTCAGCCTCTAATAAACCAAATGCGGAGGGAAGTTTCTTCATACTTTCCATTTTCAATTACTTGTAAAAGCATTTACTTATAATTCTATTCCATGTTCATTCATATGTAATGGAAAATATGAAGAATATCTATGCATGCATGACATGTTATCAATTAACAACCGGTTTTGCAGGATAAAATTCCTAAACGGACATGTTATGATAACATTTACATTACCCTATGACTAAACTACATAAGTCTTTTGTAGGGAAGCAATTGGGCCTCATTACAGCTTCAAAGTCCAAAAAGGCCAAAAGCTTCATACCAATCATGTCTTCTTCTGACCAGTCTAATACGGTCTCCCGAGAAGAATTTGATGGATTGAGTAAGACTTGGCTGTTCTACTAAAAGAATTACACCAGTCTACTCAGGGTATAAAGATACCTACGCATACAGAATCCTCTACACAAGGAGGAGTTCAAGGTCTGGAAAAAAAAATTCCAGAACATCAGTTGGATACAACCAACAAAGACCCTGAAAACACCCATCTCAAAGGAGATCCAGACACCGGTGATATCAGGAAGAATGTCCTCCAAATGGAGGAAACCATCCGCGTTCTCAAAGGGATTGGAACCCATTAAGCAGTTTATCAAAAATGGGGAATGGAAATGGAAGTTATACCTTTGAGACTCAATCCAGCTGCTCTAAAACAATATACTCACTCTATATAAACTCCTTAGTCTCTAATTCTAAGCAATTGCAACAAGGAAGAATGAAGGTCTCATTTATAGAAGGATGGTTAACTAGATAATGGCATTACCTCACAAATTAAACCAAAGGATTTCAAGAATGAACAAGGGTTAAGAGAGAGTTGGTGAGAGTTGGCAATTCACTCATGAATCCCACTCCCCATCCACTAATTGCTCTATGTTTGATGAATTTGAGATGAAGCTAGGCTAGGCTTGCTAGCATTTCACGTCTAAGAAAGAAATGGTACTCTTATTATTGGATAAGAAATCAGTTCTCAGCATTTGCACAAAATAGAATGCAACAATTAGCTAATACCATATATACCCATAATATAAAATTTAGTTATAAATTTATGTCTACACAATTCATTTCATATAACATAGGTTATAATGATTCAAATAGCATACAATGTATTTCCTAATTACAATGTATCAAGTAGTGCACATACATATAATTCATGTACATTTTCAATTACCACGATCATGTTATTATCATAATAACTTAATGAAATCATTATTAATTTAACAATTGATATGATTATATGTCAATAGGGTATACCTAAATGTTTACCCACACACTTCATACCATATAACAATATTATAATGCAACTAATATGAATGCAAATAACTCTTACTATATAGTCTATGTATATATATATATATATATATATATATATATATATATATATATATATAGACATATTAATGTGCCACCTTGTACTATATAAAATATATAGATAACTACAACATGATAAAGGTTTACTATATTGCACAAATTAATCAAGTAGACATATAATCATTTAATAAATTATTACTCTTTTACACATGAATTATTATTTATTCATAAAATTATTAATTAACACATTATCAATTAATTACTCATAATTGAAATTAAATCAATATGTTCAACTCTTGCTACTATATTCAAATAAATTGAATATTTAATAATCCTATCAATTTCTTGATATCAAACTCTTAGGGTTAGTCCACAAATTTAAATATACTATTAGTGACTCCCTTTAATCAATTCATGAATTCACATAACCACATAAGGTTTAAATAAACTCACAAAACTAACTTATAAAAAATTAAATCAAATATTTAATTAGTAAGGGGTTTAAAATTTGTGGATGTTACAATAACTAGCTCAACAAGTATGACAGTTCGATTTAAACAATATGCTTGAAACATACAAATTGTATATCTTCAATAACTGAACAATAGTTATGAAGTACTATCTATAATTCAAAATATCACTTCTCTTTTCTTAAAATGTTTCATAATGACCAACATTCAGTAAAACATTAATTCCAGTCCAAGACCTTGAGCATTTCATACTTTCTATAAAAAGGAAAACCCGGCACTAAGTCCGTAAGTCTAACATATCTTACGAGCACGTCTAGGTGATCAACCTATAGTACTTTATGTTGTACAACACTAATTTCGTTAAACGTATGTACTTTTATGTTTTGGAAATCTCACGTGTCGGTCGTTTGATGACAAAACATTTGTTTAGCATACTCAGTCTTCTTTTGAAAACCATACCAACATAGTTTGGCAAAACTTGACAGCAGTTCGATGGATTATAAGAAATCCAAAAACATCTTAAGTTTAGCCGATGGAATTGGCTTCGACTTCATCATACATCAATTCATGCGTAAGATACATGAATCACAAATGTTGTCCAAAATGAACATAGACAAGTGTTAAAACACTTGCCTTTAGTGTCTGCTACTGTTTAAATACTTTTCCCTTTGAGTCTTTAAGGTCTCTACAATACATGATCACATAACATACCATATTAGGTCATATATAATCAAGTATGTTTACTACTATATCTTACCCTTCTTCTCAATCTAATCATGCCTTAGATTATTTAACATTGGTTATGGTTTATTGTATTACAAAGTTCTTACATTTATTTAAACTTTCGTCAACCTTTAGTCATTAACTTAAAGTTATAAACATCATTTAAGGATGTTACTTCAAGGTTATTAATGATTTAATTCACCTTCAATCAACTCTCTTTCATTTTACATTAAATAACTCTCTTTACTATCTAACTTCTAGTGCTGGTGTTGTGGCGCCAACTTCCTTTATAAAACTCGCGTTGCGGCGCAGGTTTCTAGTGTGACTGCCCTAGCCTTGGCGCTACGGCTCCAAGATCAACACTAACTGCTACGCTGTGGTGCCACTTCCCAGTGTCTCCCCATCCGGCCTAGCACTACGGCGCCAACCTTAGTTCTCTAGGTGGCGCTGCGGCGCTGACCCTGAGCCTCAGAAAAATTTTACAGTCTTTTGCTTTGATGAACTTCCCAGGCTTATAAATTATTCATTTTAAGTTCGAATTGGCTCGTTCAAAAGCCATTAGCTCACAAATCACATGCTCTATGATTTTATTAAAAAATATTTCATTTTCAAATCTTTTAACTCAGAATTCACCGATAAGTTCATTAATACAAAAATGATAAACGTTCGTGAACGTTCAAAGCTCGTTTCTTTGTTCTAAGTCGAAATTTGGTCATTTTTGAGTCCACAACTCTATAATGCAAATTTAGACTACTCTTCATCGAAAAAAAACATTTTCGAGTTCAATGCTAACTTATGGTTCTTATCGCCATAACTTCGTTACTTAAGATTTTTACATCGTTTCAAATGGATTCATTCCATCATATTAACATCTTAACCAAACATATTTTATTAAATCATTTATATGAAAATTTCTTACATGTTCTTCCTTAGTTCATAACTTAAATAAGTGTGAATTACTTGTTCATGACTTATTAAGGTTTAGGTCCATTGATTAGCCATTCTTATTACTTCATAGCATACATGTTCTACCAATAAACACTTCTCTATCAACCTACAATTGAAGAGATGGAAGATTAATAATCTAGGATTCTTACCTTTGACGATCACTTGGTTCTTCTTTTTTTCTACTTGAAATAACAAGTCTAGCTTTTCTTACTTTTTCTCTATACTAAATAAGTTATAAGTTGTTAGTGGAAAATTTAACAAGTAAATAATCTAGCAACTCTTCTCTTATTTATAGGATTTCCTAATTCAGGGCATTCTAGATAATAATCCATCCCACCTCTTTAATCCACCTCCTGAGCCACCTCCTTACTATGTATCTCTTGGTCACCAAGTAAAACCCCTTTACTTGGTCACCAAGATGGTGCCATGTGATCATGGGGCGCACATGGGTTTCCCCATGGGTTTCTTACCCATTGGATCGATCCACGGATCTGGTTCTTAATTTGGGCTTTAAGTTTAACCAACTTTTAATTAACCTTTGGGCTTGCATTAACAAACATTGGGCTTTAACATTCATTCTCTTGGGCTTGTACAACTTCTACACAATCCTACAAGTCCAATACACTTGCTTAATAACTTATTATTCTCGTATACTAACTTGTATACTTATTCATCATATAAGACATACAATCATCCATATATACTCGTATATTACCTCATATCATACTCGTATTCATTCCCTCAAACAATACTTATGCATCATGCGATCATCGTTTACTCCTTAACACTTTACTTTCCCTAACGTTCTCAAATTTAGTTCGCAGGCAAAAAACTGCATTTGCCATACGTGAATTATTATTACATAATCCATCTTCCCTTGATATTCTATCATTACGTATTTCTCGGAAGTTCAAAAATAATTCCCGACCAGAAATCAGTAAATAGTGTTTTTTGGAAAATTTCTCGGAAAACTTTTATTTTTGTCTTGAAAATTCAAACACTCTAATTCCTTCACGTAGCCAGAATACTACGATATTTCGACATATCTAGGTTATAGAACAACCTTCATCTTACTAACACATAAAAATAACATATAATATAATTTTATTCATTATTTAATTAAATAAAATTATTTTACAATAAATCTGAATTTCTCAGTCGTTACATTCACCCCTCCTTATAAGGATTCTGTTCCCAGAATTTTGCTTAAAATATTAAATAAACAACTGAGAATAATCCTTCCTTGTCTTTTTTTCAAGTTCCCACGTTGCTTCTTCGGCATCGTGGTTTTTCCATAACACCTTTACTGAAGGTATAACTTTGTTCCACAGAACTTGCTCTTTTCTATCGATGATTTGAATTGGAATCTCTTCGTACGTTAAGTCCTTCTCGATATGAATAGGATCATACTCTATTACGTGCTTATAATCCAGCTTATAAGGACGTAACACAGATACATGAAATACATTATGTATTCGTTCTAAGTCTGGAGGTAATGCTATCATATAAGCTACCTCTCCTATTCTTTTCAATACCTCAAAAGGTCCTATAAACCTTAGACTTAATTTTCCCTTCTTTCCAAAGTGTATCTTTCCTTTCTAGGGAGATACCTTTAGATATACATACGAGACTACTTCAAACTATCTATTTACTCGATGCGAGTCCGCATACTTTTTATGTCTGTATTGAGCTGCTACGAGATGCATCCGATCAACTTCACTACATCCGCTGTCTACTGCACCAATTCAGGTCCTAGCATTCAGCGTTCTCCCATTTCATCCCAATACAATGGTGTTCTGCACTTCCTTCCGTATAAGGCTTCATAAGGCAGTATGCCTATACTTGCATGATAACTATTTTTATACGCAAATTCTACTAATGGTAGATGATCATCCCAACTACCCATAAAATCCATGAAGCAAGATCTCAGCATATCTTCTAACGTCTGAATTGTCCTCTCGCTCTTTCCATCGGTTTATGGATGATACGCTGTACTTAACTTCAGCTACATTCCCAACTGTTCTTGCAGACTACTCCAAAAGTTCCTTAACATAAAATTTAGCTATCAAAATTGGTACTCCATGTCTGGAAATAACTTCCATAACATATAGTTTATGTAAAATCCCAAATTTTACGAATAAAGATTTATTTTTCTCGAAATATTTTTTTTAATATTATGGTATGGATTTGAGGTAATGTTATAGTTGTGGGTAGTATTTATAAATTTTGCAAAGTATGCAAGTTGTTGTATTATATTCGATTGGTCGGGGAATATTCGCTTTTAGTAGAGAATATTCGCATAACTACAAGTAATCATTGGTGGACCCCACAACGAAATTATTATTTGAATGAGAAAACGACAAAAAATATATTTATGAAAATAATGGTGGAAGTTTTACCGTGAAAAGCTGTTGAACTACCCGGTAGTAAAAAGTACAAGTCTACGTGGTTGTATAGTAGTACACCAGATTAATTATTGATGCTTACGTGAGAAGTCACTCGCTTTTGTTCAATTATTGCTACAATGAGTTCTTTGACAAGATCTCACGTTATTGAATTCAATTATTTTTATTGTTATATATATATATCGGTTTTGTTTTATTAGTATTATTAATGTAGTAAAATGTAAAAGCTTTTATATAAAAATGTAATACTTTTATAAAGTTATTCGTTTTATTAGGCTAATAGTAAAATTTTTTATATAAAATGTAATACTTTTATAAAGTTATTTGTTTTATTAGACAATAATTAGAATATATTATATTTTATTATGCATAGTGTTTTGCATATAAGGCCTACATAGTGTTTGCATAGTAAAATCTTTTTATATAAAACAGAATACTTTTATAAAGTTATTCGTTTTACTAGATTATAAATAGAATATATTATACTTTATCGTAAATCAATCTGGACCGTCCATTTAAAGTATATCAATCTGGACCGTTCATGGATTGGTTACTATTCAGTCCATTCTTCTATATATAGAAGCTCATTCCTTCATTATTTCTTACGAATTCACTGAAACTCTAGAAAGAGAAACTGTAGAGAGAATTCTTCTTCTATAATCTTGAGCGTATTTCTTTAGCATTTAAGAAAGCTTGGAGCGTAGTGCAAGTTTCTTTAAGTATCCCCACCCTACTGTCGGAGTACTCTTCTTTATAAGGTAAGGGGTATTTTTTTTTCATATTCATGAAGAGAACTTCTGTTATTCCATTCTTTATTATTATGTTGGAATAACATGTATACACGGTCTACCCTATACTTGGTGAAATTCTTCTGTTATTCCATTCTTTATTATTCTGTTGGAATATCCTCATGCATGCTTTTACGCGCACACAGCTCCGTTATTTATTATTCTGTTGGAATAACCTCTCTATGTGAAGTACCGCATGCATGGTGATTTCTGTTGTTATTCCATTCTTTATTATTCTGTTGGAATATCCTGTCTGTGCGTTTTACGCTGAACTTAGTTCCGTTATTTATTATTCTGTTGAAATAACATGTCTATGAGAAGTACCACATGCATGGTGATTTCTGTTGTTATTCCATTCTTTATTATTATGTTGGAACATCCTATCGATGCGACTTTCGCCTGACCTGGTTCCGTTATTTATTATTCTGTTGGAATAACCTGTCTATGCGAAGTACCGCATGCATGGTGATTTCTGTTGTTATTCCATTCTTTATTATTCTATTGGAATATCCTGTCGGTGCGTATTACGCCTGACCTGGTTCCGTTATTTATTATTCTGTTAGAATAACCTGTCTATGCGAAGTATCGCATGCCTGGTGATTTTTTTGGTTATTTCATTTGTTATTATACTCAGTTGGTTAAAGTTTTGACTTCTATACTCCATGAAATTAGTGGAATATCCTTGATATTTGCGCTTCATCCAGTATCTTTTCATGGAAATATTTTTCTGAGCATTCTTGAATTTTACTCTACAAAGAAGTATCATGTTGACAATTTGGACGTTATTAGTTCCTGGATAATATAATTCTTGAACTTATTTTATTGAATTCTTATAGCATTATCATCATCCTTATGTTTATATTTTGTTTAAAGTCATCTGTGGCCTGTAGTGCATAGATTGACTTGGTATGATTATGACTAGGGATTATTCGGTATAATCATGACCGTAATGTTACAAATTATGTGGAAAAAGTCCTCATTGGCCGTAGTGCATTGATGGACGGTTTTTGGTATGATTATGGCTATGGATTCTCTTCGGCCAAGGGAGCAAAGATGAATTGTTTTATGGCATGATCAGGACCGTTGATGAAAACACAATTATCTTTGGCCCGTAGTGCATGGATAATTCGTGGTCGTGACACTAAATAATATCATTAGCCTGTAGTGCATGGATGAATTGATGATGTGGATTATTTATTATGTTGAGTCCCAGCGATAAAAGTGATGAAAAACTTTTTAAATCATAGAAGATAGTAGATTTTATTCTCTACTTGACTCTTCTAATGGATTGCTTGTTCCGTTGCAGTTAAACTTGATGTTTATTGTATTTTATCAGTTTAACATTGTTGAAGACTAATGATAATTTATTCTGCATTATCTTAGTCATAATATTTCTTACTGGGCTAGTTGAGCTCACCCTTTTGCTTTCATTGTTCTCTTCAGGAAATGAGAACGTAGTCGGGACTAGTCGGGGAATAGAGTGACGGTCCAGATGATAGTATTAGTAGTCCTCACTATTCTGTTAAATAGTGTGACAATAAATGTAATGAGGACTTAGTCTAAGAGTGGATATTGTCTAGAAGACAGTATTTGTATTGAAACTCACAGCTCTCTTGTTGTATATTAAAGATTGTATTTGTATTCTGTACCATGTATTTGGCCACTCAGAATAGGTGATGTAAACCTATTTTGGGGGCGTCACAGTTGGTATCAAAGCTTAGGGATATGATCCCTGGCTGAGATGTGAGACAAGAACTAGGAGGGGAGAGACGGGGAATTCCTTCGCTAGTATGACCTACCTAAGTTTATTTGGTATTTAATTGGTCGGTCAGAGTATAAGGATAATATGTGATATGTTTTTTTACCCTTGTTTTGTTATTTGAAAATGGCATTCGAAAATGTTGAGAATAGCAATGGAGCACAGGAGACCGTTGAGTCTCCACAGATCAATAATAAGGATAATGTGCAACAGGTAGGCGATAATCCTCCTATAAACAACAACACTGATCAAATGACGAACGATGGTACGTTTAAGAGCTTTTTAGAATTCATGCAACAACAGGTAAGAGAGACTCATGTTCAAAATATAGGTGGAAATAATGGCAACCCACTAAGCAGTTCAAGGAGCTGGGACCACCGGAGTTTTTGGGAAAGCCAGACCCACTTAAGGCAGAGACGTGGATTAAGCAGATCACCAAGATACTTGATGTCTTGGAATGTTCAGAGGAGAAAAAAGTTCCATTCGCCACTTTTATGTTGCGTGAAGAAGCAAATCATTGGTGGAAATCTGTAAGACGTACCCAGCCTGACGCACTCAAGATGTCTTGGGAGAAATTTCAAGAATTATTCAACGACAAGTACTTTCCTGAAAGTATTCGTCATATGAAGGAGGTGGAATTTATCAAGCTGGAGCAAAACAATATGACCGTGTCGCAGTACGAGGCTAAGTTTGCGGAATTATCCCGGTGTGCATCCCATTTGGTCGATAATGAGGAGTGAATGACGCAAATGTTTCTAAGAGGTTTGAAACCCAATATATGCCAATACCTCATTTCTCACAAACTTTGTTTATATTCAGATGTTGTGAATAGGGCTCAGTTATTGGAACGCAATAATGAGTCAGCACAACCAAAAGGCAACAACCAACAACACGATAATAATTGTACTGGTAGCAACGGCCATCGGAATAATGATAACCATCGTGGGGGAAATTATCATGCCAAGAATGGTAACCACTTCAGTGGTAATCATGGCCAAGATAATAGAAGTGGAAATTTTATGAAGAGAAGGTTCAATAATGATGGAAAGACAGCAGCATCAGCACCCGTTTCAAAGGAAGAAGAACGACCACCGGTCGTATTTTGACTGTGATTTGTGTTTTGGATGCTTATTTACTCAATTAACAAGGAATTAAAGAACACACAAGGCATATTACGAAGAAAATTTCCAGTTTTTCATAGCAAGCATTGGAGGAAGACTTTGAGGAGATTTTCAGGACGATTGCAAATTTAGGCTAAGTGAAGGGTGTTTTTCAGTATTCTTCTTCTTAGACTATTATTTGTAATTGAAAGAATGTTATCTTTGATTTATTCAATAGTTATTTCATTCATGATGAACTAATTCACTTTTTTAGGCTTGTGATGGATCCTTAAGTGATACAATGATTTTGTAAACCTTGATTTCCAGTTCAATAATCTATTTTCTAGTTTATCTATATTAATTTGAGCTTGAATTTATGAATTGCATGATCAACAATTCTTTGTGCATTTGTATGGAATCGATAGAGGATATTCGAATCTAGATTTAGTTAATATAGCATGTGTTCATCAATTTTGTGAATAGAAGAATCTTTGTAAGACCCCGAATTTTATGAAATGAAAGTATTCAATTTTCTTATAATTATTATTTTATTTCGTAAATGGTTAAATTGATAAAAGGTTAAAGTTAAACGTGATATGTGAAATTTTTTGCAAAGTAAGCAAGTTGTTATAAAATATTCGTTTGGTCGGGGAATATTCTTTTTGTCGAGGAATATCCGTACGACGGCACAATCATGGTGGACTCCATAATGGAAGTATTGTCGTAGTTAGAAAACGATAGAATTATCATTTTATAAAAATAACGGCGAAAGTGTTACCGTTAAAACTGTTGAACTACCCGGTAGTAAAAGTACGATGAATATGTGGTTGGTTGAAGTAGCACACGATATTGATTATTGATGCTTACGTAAGAAGTCACTCATTTATACTCAATTATTGCTACAGTAATTGCTGCATCTTAACTCTCATATTATTGATTCAATTATTTTCACAGTATCATCTGCATAATATGTTATATTATTAAATCAATAATTGAGACGACAAAGTTATTCATATTATTAATTACAATGTTGATAATGTCTAGAAGTTCTGTCAAGGAGAGGTTAGGCAATCTAATTGCGCGCCAATACGGAGAAATTCTTATTGGAAAGCCCCCTCTTTCCTGGGAACGACCTAGTTGTTAAATATTGTGAGTTATAATATTAATGATGAATAAGTTCGTGTTGATTAAAGATGAAATTGATAGTTCTATTATGTGGGAATTATTAGTGTTAGTGAAAATTGACATTTATTTCGATAATATTTGATGTCTAGAGGTTATATTGACCAATCGGGTAATTAACCGGATAAATGAGCAATTAATTGCTATTAATTCACATGCTTATAACTATGTGTTCACATGTGTGTACTATTGATTCACATGATTTACTATTAGGGGAATTGGTGCAAGATTGATAGTACTTGCATGACTAAATTAAAAATAGAGGTATAAATGAAGGTACTATACTATAATTAATTTTTTCACATGTTTAGAACTTTTAAGTCACATGATTTACTATTGATTCACATGATTTACTATTAGGGGAGGTAGTGCAAGTTTGATAATACTTACAGGACTATATTAAAAATAAAGAAAAAGAGGAAGGTATTATACTGTAATATTTCGAGCCCAAAAATTTGCAATTATTGAAACTATATTTTCCTATAAATAGAAGCTCATTCTTCCTTCATTTCTCACCAATTCACTAAGTTTCACAAGAGCAATTATTATAGAGAGAAATTATAGAGAGGAAGAAGAAGATAAGTCTGCTACCTCACTATTTCAGTATCCAGTTTTCTTCTAAGGTAACGGGTATTATTCTTTCGTATTCAAGAAGAGAGTTATTTTCTTTCAATACTCATAAGGGTTGTTATTCCATTCTTTATTATTATGTTGGAATAACCTATCTATGCAAAGTACCGCATACGTGGTGAAGTTCTTCTGTTATTCTATTCTTTATTATTCTGTTGGAATAACCTGTCTGTGCGGTCTATCGCATGCTTGGTAAATTCTGTTCTTATTCCATTCTTTATTATTCTGTTGGAATATCTTGTGCATGTAAGATTACGCATGACCTTGGTTCCATTCTTTATTATTACATTGGAATATCCTGCACATGTGTATTACGCATGACCGGGTTCCATTCTTTATTATTCTGTTAGAATATCCTGTCTGTGCGGATTATGCATGACCTGGTTACATTCTTTATTATTCTGTTGGAATATCCTATCTTTGCGGATTACACAACCTGGTTCCATTATTTATTATTCTATTGGGAATAACTTGTATGTGCGGTCTATCGCATGCCTGGTGAATTCTTCTATTATTCCATTCTTTATTATTCTCGCTGAATAACTCGTCTAAGCGGTCTATCGCATGCCTGGTGAATTTTTCAGTTATTCCATTCTTTATTATTCTGTTGGAATAACCTGTCTGTGCGGACTATCGCATGCTTGGTGAATTCTTCAGTTATTCCATTCTTTATTATACTGTTGGAATAACCTGTTTGTGCGGTCTATCGCATGCATGGTGAATTCTTCTGTTATTCCATTCTTTATTATTCTGTTGGAATAACCTGTCTACGCGGACTACCACATGCATGGTGAATGACCCTTCGTATTTTTTCTTTATTAAATTGAAATGATAATTTGATTGAGTTTTCTAGATTGTGTCCAAAAATGGCGATTTTTGGATGTATAGATTAGGAGTTATGAATTTTATGGTAAAAGACTATTTTAAAAGTTACCCTTATAACTCCTTGTGGTTAACTCCAAAATTGGTGAAATTTTTATTGAGAGTACATGTATGTCACAAGAGTATACCCTGTAAATTTTGAAATTTTTGGACAAAAGTAAAGTTTATGATAAATGTCTAAATATTCGGCAGTTTTGGCCAATGAAAAATAGTAAATGAATTTTCAAAATTCTGAGAAAAATATATGTTTAATATGGGACTATATTCTGCTAAATCCCAGAAAAGAAAACTTTTTGGGACTGATTTGTTATTTTCATGAAAATGGTTTAGATACGAACATATGAATTAAATATGTTATGTGAAGTTGAAAAATTGGTAAATTGGATTTTATGGCTTGAAAATCCTATATAAGGTATATGCAGATTTGTGATGAGGGATTTGATCATTGGTGATGAAATCTTATGAGTATGGCATTTTTGAATGATTAAATGCATTATTTGGTAAAGTGTAAACAATTAAAATAAATTGTTTATAAGTTTAAGAAGTGATTAAAATATTGTTATAATATTAATAATATTAGATTATGAGTTTATTAAGTGATTGATAACATTAGGATATTCTTGAACTCTAGATAAATTATATTATAAATGTTTAATATTTATCCTTTATCTTATTTGATTGATTTTTTATATCATTGTCATGATTCTTATGCTTATATTGTGTTCGAAGTCATCTTTGGCCCGTAGTGCATAGATGGACTGTTGGTTATTGGTTTTACAGTTGTTTGTCTTTGGCATGTAGTGCAAAGATGATCTGTTGTTTGATAGCTTTGGCCCGTAGTGCAAAGATGGACATGTGTATAACATGATCATGACCACTTGTGATACTAATGAATATCCTTGGTCGTAGTACAGGGGTAATTCGATGATGTGATTGGCAGGATCATGACCATTAGTTAACAGTTGAATGTCTTTGGCCATAGTGTACTGATAGGAAATTGATTGGTATGATCATGACCATTGGTTTTATAGTTGAATATCTTTGGCCCATAGTGCAAAGATAGACAACTGATTGGTATGATCATTGTTATTACATTTGAATATCTTTAGCCTTTGGGATAAAGATATTGAGTAAACATTCTATTAAGCCTTTGTGGTAAGGAAAAACTGTTGATTAACATTATTATAAATATGAATTGTGAATTTAACTTAACTTCTTTGGTGGTTCAGGTAAAGACAGTTGATGAAAGTTCTATTTGTCTTGGGTATAATAAAGAACTGTTGATGGGTATTACAACGATAAAATTGATGATAAACCTTTAAATCATAGAAGATAGTAGATATCATGCTCTACTTGACTCTTCTAATGGATTGCTTATTCTGGTACAATTAAACTTGTTATCTATTATATTCTATCAGTTGTTATACTGTTGAAGGCTAAGGATAATTTATTCTGCATTATCTTAGTCATAATATTTCTTACTAGGCTAGTTGAGCTCACCCTTTTCTTTCACTATTCTCTTCAGGAAATGAGAATATAGCTGGGATGAGTCGGGGAATGGAGTGAAGGTCCAGATGTTTGCATTAGTAGTCCTCACTATTATGTGAAATAGTGTGATAATAAATGAGGACTTATTTTGAGTTTGAATACTGTCTTGAAGACAATATTTGTATTAAAACTCACAGCTAATGTTGTATAATTAAGTTGTATTTCATTTTTGTACCATGTATTTGGCGACTCAAGATGGGTGATGTATACCTGTTTTGGGGGCGTCACAATCTTGATGAATGTTAAGGTAGAGATATGCTTGATATCGCATGTAATCGGATGGAGAACTTAATCTTAAACCTTCTTTAATTATAATTCACATACAGATATAGTGAGTTAGTTGATTAAGGTGTTTAACTTGTTTCTATCAAATTTGTGGATTTAAGTTAATACGATATTAGTGCATCGAGAGGTGGCTATTACTACATTCGTGTTCTTGATTAATAAACTGGGATAGCGAATTGAATTGGAATAAAGGTTTAGAAATCAGAGTGAGCTTAAGGTGAAATCATAAGTCTGATTCTCCATTAATTGTTTGAAATTCCAGATTTTGATATTTGTTATTATTTTGTGGTAATTGATTTATTTTTTAATTTAGTTTCTATAATTATAATGATTGAATTGGATAGTTTAATAAAATTAGGGTTAATAGGAAATTGATACTTGTAAGGTTAAATTTCTTACTACTTTGTCTCTGTGGAAACGATACTCTACTCATTACTATATTACTTGTTGACCACGTATACTTGCATGTTGTGAGTATATAGATTTTGCCCAACAAGTTTTTGCGCCATTGTCGGGGATAATTTAGTATATATATTAATATTTTTACAATATCAGTTTAATTAATCCAGTTTTACTTAAACATTTTTATTTTTGTTTTGTTCCTCTTATTTCAGGTGTTTGAAGTGGTTTATGCAAACTCGGTCCAAAAATCCAGACTTGCTGCCTTTTGAGGACGACGTTGAGAAACGGTTCCAGAGGTTAAGTAAGTGGATCAAAGAAACGAGGCAAGAATTTGAAACATCTAAGAAAGAAGAGAAAATGGCAGCTGAGGATCAGAAAGCGTTAAGGGACTTCGAATATTTGGGGGCGAGTGTGAACCCTATGCCATTGTTAGTATACACAGAATTGGGTTTGCCGATGCCAAAGCCTATGAATATTTCATTGCAGTTGGCGGATAGGTCAGTCACATATCCAAGAGGCATAGTGGAGGACATACTGGTTAAGGTGGATAAGTTTATATTCCTAGCAGACTTTATTATTCTAGACTTTGAGGAGGACAAGAACATCCCGATTATCTTAGGGAGACCTTTCTTGTTGATGGTAGGACACTCATAGGTATCGCATAAAAAGGAGAACTTACTATGAGCGTCCAAGATCAAGAAATCAAGTTTAACGTGTTCAAGGCCATGAAATTCCCTACGGATGAGGAAAATGTTTTCGGATGGATATAATTGAGCAAATTATCAGTGAAGATATGGGCAAGAGTTTGGTCAACTATCCATTAGAGACAACTTTATTGGGGGATGAAGAGTTCGACGACCCAGAATTCGTGGACTACCTATAGTTGTTAGATTCGATGCCACGAGTTAGCCGATTCAGAGCACCATTCGAACCTTTGCACACG
This sequence comes from Panax quinquefolius, assembly GCA_020205615.1. Classification (NCBI taxonomy): domain Eukaryota; kingdom Viridiplantae; phylum Streptophyta; class Magnoliopsida; order Apiales; family Araliaceae; genus Panax; species Panax quinquefolius. The sequence continues at coordinate 31,026,496 of CM035168.1, forward strand.
GAGGAGACATCCACAGAAAAGTTGAAACCGTCATTGTAGGAGCCACCAACTTTGGAACTTAAGTCACTCTCTAAACACCTCAGGTATGCGTACTTAGGCAAAATGCGCAAATATTTCAAATAAGCAAGTGGTTATAAAATATTCATTGTTGTCAGGGAATATTCGTTTGGTCGTGGAATATTCTTACTGTCGGGGAATATTCGTACGATGGCGCAACCTTGTGTGGGCCCCATAACAGAAAGCGATTGGATGAAGAAAATGACAAGTATAAGTTGTTTATAAATAACTTGGCGTAGTTATTACTGAATTATATCTTGTTGGATACACGGAGGTTAAAACACAATAGCACACGGTATTGTATCAGTTATTGATTCTTACGTAAGAAGGCACTACTGAATAATTTTTACAGTAATTACTATTTAATATTTTATTTTATTGATTCAATAATTGCTGCATTGATATTTTATATTATTGTTGTTTCAATAATTGTCATTACACAGTATTTTCTATTATCGTATCAATAATTCATATTATTTGAATAATATTATTAGATAGCAATATTGGCAATGTCTAGAAAGTTCTGTCTAAAGAGAGGTTTGGTCACCTAATTGCGCGCCAGTAAGGAGAAATCCTTATTAGAAAGCAAGCCCACTCTTTTATGGGAACGGCCAGGTTGTCAGTATTGTGATTCTGTAATATTATTTGTGAATAATTAATTATTGATTTATATGATAAGGAAAATATTCATTTTATGTGGATATAGATGGAGAGAAATTTTAATGTGACAATTGTTGAAAATTGATATTTTATCTTTTCTGATAAAATAATTTATTTAAATATATTATTATATTATAATAACATAATAAGGGTGATATTTTACAATGAATGTGTGATATATGAATAAATGAGGAGGAAGAGTATTTTTGGTACAAAAAAAATATTTAAAACATATTAAACATGTTTGTGGGCCCCATTTTGTGACTGAAATTGGATTATACCCTGTAAAATCGTCCGTTTGTGGATTTCAGTCAACTTCTGTTTGGAATTTGGAAAAACTTAAACTTACAAAGTTGTAGAGAATTGAATTTCCTATGGAATGGACATACGATTCGAATTTTTCTGGTAAAAGAGCTATTTTATTATGAATTATTGAAGCTCCGAAGTTCTAGAATAATTGATTTTTGGAGGTTTTAGTTATTTTTTTTAAGAAAAACGTTTTTATTGTTTAGGTGGGCCCCACAAATGTTGTAAACATGTTGAATTCAGTTGGTCTTAGGTGGGCGTGAAATTTTTTATTTATATTAATATTATATTAAATTTTCTGCCTTGGTGTTCTAATCAATTTCCTATAAATAGGGTGCTTAGGTTAGAATTGAAAATCACACCAGAAACTGAAATCTTCTCTCTCTATATTATCGAGCGTATTCTTGTGAGTATTTTTATATTTTGAGTGTTGCTATACTACAAAGTTCCTTTCAAAGACTATATCCAATGATTCCAAATGTAAGAACCTGCCTTTTCGAGGTAAGAGATATTATTTTTTTTAAAAAATGATATAATTTCTTTCAATATCATTATGCCGGAATATTTGTAAGATTTTTCTTGTGAAATTCTTTCCTTTTAGTGTCGGGTTTACTATTCACGTATACGACACTATTCACGTATACGACACTATTCATGAATACGACACTATTCACAGAGAAATTAAATTTTCATTTTTTGTTCAAGATATCTATTATGGATACTAGCTTTGATTGTATCCATGTTCTGATCATTCTTGAATTTTACTCCACTATGGTTATTTATGAAGTATTTTTGAACATGGATAAATCGAAATACGAATTATTAATATTTATTCTTTTGTTTCACTGGATTCGTTTTCTTTAAAATATTTTTCATCATCCTCAGTCCTAAATGATGATATTAATGAATATCTTTGGCCAGTAGTGCAAAGATGGTTGATTTTTTTATGAATATATTTGGCCCGTAGTGCAAAGATGTACAGGTGTTAAGATGAACATGACCAACTGATGAATATCTTTGGCCTGTAGTGCAAAGATGAATATTTGATTTATGATGTATATTTATTGATGTTGCAGGGATAAAAATATTAATGATGGATTTTTAAAATCATAGAAGATAGTTGATTTCATTCTCTACGTAACTCTTCTAATGAATTATTATTTTCGCTGCGAATATTGATTTAAAACTTGTTGTCTATTGTATTCTATCAGATTTTTCCCCGCTGAAGACTAACAATAATTTGTTCTATATTATCTTAGTCATAATATTCTTTACTAGGCTAGTTGAGCTCACCCTTTTCCTTTTTGTTCCATTTTTCTTCTCAGGAGGCGAAAATGTAGCGAGTACTAGTCGGGGTACAGAATGAACGTTCTAGAAAGTCATTTTAGTAGTCATCACTATTATGTAAAATAGTGTATCAATAATTATAATGAGGACTTATTTGAGTGTTGATATTGTCTAGAAGATAATATTTGTTTTTAAACTCACAGTTTATGTGTTATCGTATTTTGCACGACAATTGTAATAATAAAGTTGTAGTTGTTTCTGTACCATGTATTTGGCGACTTAGAATGGGTGTTGTATACCTATTTTGGGGGCGTCACACCAAGTGTTCGACAAAGTGTGTGAACCACGTTTGAAGGGGCAAGGCACTGTGATACAAGCATTATAGAGCACATGGCATCACAACCAACATCGAAACGCCAAAGGGGAGAGAGTTCAAGGCTCGCACAACCGACACGGACCTTTGATCGCCGAAAATTATGAGTGCCGCAGCCGCCGACCGGTATGAGTACATGTTGACAAAGGCCCTTACACCGGAGCGGGGGTTGGCACCGGATCCCACTGATGGGGAGATAATTCCTCAAATCTATCAGAAGGGGTGGACAAAATTCACTAAAGAGCTGGAACCCGCCGTGGTCAACATTGTCAAGGAATTTTACGCAAACGCAGAGGACAAAGCTCCATTCAACGCGTATGTTCGGGGTCGCTTGGTCCCGTTCAGTGCAGATGCCATAAACACCTATTATCCGCTGCGAGTACCTCGCCATTGCCAATATGCTCACCTCAAAGATTTTGATCCGTACTATGAGGCCATTCTCAAGGAAATGACTAAATTGGGAACAACATGGATCAAAGGTCGAAAGGGAGGCACAGTGTTCCATAACAAAGATCTAAGTCAGTATGGAAAATTTGGTACACATTCCTATGCGCTAAACTGTATCTGTCCCAACACACCTCGGACGTGACCAAAGAGAAGGCGTTATTGCTATACGCAATTGTACAAGACTTCATCATCGACGTTGGGGCCATTATTTGTTTCTCTATCTGTCGGTGCTTACGTGGAAACTTTTCGGGTGGCTTACCACACCCAGCACTCATATATGGGTTGTGTCGCCAAGCAGGTGTAAGATGGTCTAACGGTGAGCCCACACAGTTGTCACTTGCGTTGCTTGATTCCAGAATGATAGCGCGGTATTCAGTATGGGCCGGAGGTGATTCCCATCCTCGAGGACTAGGATTTATTTTTCCATCGGCTTTGGAGGAAGAAGTTGAAGTTGTAGACATGTCAGAGGATGAGGATCTAGCTATGGGAGATCAAGGGGTCGAGCAGGTACCGCAGACCGAGGCATTATCCAGTCCTCAATTCCTTGATTTTCAACATCAAATGGATGCACAAAACAAGGCAGCACGTCGGAAGATGCGGCAACTCGCATTAAGGCAAGACCCCATGTTTGATGATATGAACGCTTCTTTCGCCTCCCTCAACACGACCCTTCAGAGTTTCAATCCAGTTGCACAATTTCCATATCAGCAGCTCGTGCCAATGCCAAGGTTTCCACCAAGTGATTTAGAAGAAGAAGATCAACAACCACCTCCTCAGACTTAAGTGATTGTAGGGAAGTCCTCACATACTTAATTTTGGTTATTCATCCAATGAAGGCATTGTATTACTTAAGTGTGGGGGATTTAAATTCTTGTTTGCATGCATATGTAGTACTTAGGTTTAAATTTATCATTTTAATTCCAGTTTTGCAAAGTAATTTAGGAATTATGATGTTGCATATAGGTTTTCACATAGTTGCATGATAACTTAGGTGCATTCATAGTAGTTTAGGTTATTTTTGTTATTGCATTTTTTTTAATTTTGTTAATAGTGCATTTTGTATGTTATTAAAAAATAAAAAAAAAATGAATTTTTTTTAGTTAAATATTGTGTTTACATATCTCCAATAATGTTGTAGTTCATGTTATTTGTGGGCCAATGATGAGATTGAGAATAAGTTAACCAATACAACATTGATTATTAGAACTGTGATATAATTTCTATTATGAATCGAATCTTGCGCTTGTTTGAAACTGGTAAAAAAAGTTTAGCACGGTAATAACATCTTTGTTGACTGGTCAGTTCAAATTGATATATAAATAGTTTCTAAAGGATAATGCTAGAGTAGATGAGAAAATGACAAAGATAGGTAATAAAGGCGAAAATTATGCAAGAACCTAAGTTTGGGGGATTATATGTGGGGTATATAAGCTTTATGAAAAAAAAATGAATGAAAAAAAGAAAAAAAAAGTATATATTGTGAGTAGTCTTGTTTCGGGGCCTTTGTTACTTGAGCAAGTACGCCCGAGGGGATTGTCTTTACACCTAGCGCCCTAAGGTCTTTTATGGTTTTGGAGTCATTGGTTGAAAGCTCGCTAAGGGGTAGCACTATCAGCCTAATGAGATGAGACATTGCACAGTCATGTATGTATCTATATAAAAAAATAAAATAAAATTAGAAAAGAGCAAAAAGCCCCCGTGTGAAAAAAATTATTATATAAATGAAGTATAAGTACCCTGCATGAACCCTTGAGTTTGGTAATGCTTAGTTTTAGTTGTTATGCGCTTATTTTTTGAATTTGTAAGTTTGCACTGTATGATTCCTTCTAAGAAAGTGATTATGTATTAAATTTGAGTCCGTAGCAGTTATCATAGATGTTGATCACACACGCACACTATATCAGTGATGATGGTTTAAGATTTGAGAATTAATACGGAATTGTAGATCAGTTTTGGTGATTGATATTGTAGAGTTTACTTGTCTTCTTTGAGGCCGATGAGATAATTTTGATTCTGCGATACTATTGGATTCGAAAGCATTTAGATTAGATCATATTCACTCCATCTCATTGCATTACATTGAATAGCATGTAGTTTGTTTTGTACTCGAGGACTAGCATGGTTTAAGTTTGGGAGATTTTGATAAGTGGATTTCATATCCACGAATCAGTGTCCATTTCATGCTTAATTGTTGCTATTTTCTTGTGTTCATGTTCATTTTTTTTTTGTGTTCTTTTATGTGTAGGATGGTTGTTGTGGTATTTAACGAAAATTGGAGGAATTTGGAGTCAATTGGATGCCTTTTTGCAAGGATTCATGAAGCAAAAGAAATTACTCAAATAGAATACACCCCATTGAAATGAGCTTGTTTGTTTGTATACCCCACGTAAGGCGGGGGTCTTCATATGAATGTAGCATAATAGTATCCCGCCGGGGTGGGCTCATTTAAGGCATACACCCCCGCCGGGGCGGGGGGTCTCGACTGATGCATACTCCTGTTGTGCTTTGAACTTTGTTGGGAGATGGTTTCTAGCGTTTGAATAGCTTATGGACTCTAATTAGCAGAGAATTTTGACTGGGATTTGTGTGTTGGATGCTTAGTTACTCAATTAACAAGGAATTAAAGAACACACAAGGCATATTACGAAGAAAATTTCCAGTTTTTCATAGCAAGCATTGGAGGAAGACTTTAAGGAGATTTTCAGGACGATTGCAAATTTAGGCTACGTGAAGGGTGTTTTTCACTATTATTCTTCTTAAACTAGTATTTGTATTTGAAAGAATGTTATCTTTGATTTAATCAGTAGTTATTTCTTTCATGATGAACTAATTCGATTTTTAGGCTTGTGATGGATCCTTAAGTGATACAATGATTTTTTAAACCTTGATTTCCAGTTCAAGAATCTATTTTCCAGTTTAGCTATATTAATTTGAGCTTGAATTTATGAATTGCCTGATCAACAATTCTTTGTGGATTTGTATGGAATCGAGAGAGGATATTCGAATCTAGACTTAGTTAATATAACATGTGTTCATGAATTTTGTGAATAGCAGAATCTTGATGAATGTTAATGTAGAGATATGCTTGATATCGAATGTAATCGGATAGAGAACTTAATCTTAAACCTTCTTTAATTATAATTCACATAGAGATATAGTGAGTTAGTTGATTAAGGTGTTTAACTTGTTTCTATCAAATTTATGGATTTAAGTTAATACGGTATTAGTGCATCGAGAGGTGGCTATTACTACATTCGTGTTCTTGATTAATAAAGTATGATAGTGAATTGAATTATAATAAAGGTGTAGAAATCAGAATGAGCTTAAGGTGAAATCATAAGTCTAATTCTTCATTAATTGTTTGAAATTCTAGATTTTGATATTTGTGATTGTTTTGTGGTAGTTAATTTATTTCTTAATTTAGTTTCTATAATTATAATCATTGAATTGGATTGTTTAATAAAATTAGGGTTAATAGGAAATTGATACTTGTAAGGTTAAATTTCTTACTACTTTGTCTCTGTGGGAACGATACTCTACTTATTACTATATTACTTGTTGACCACGTATACTTGCGTGTTAGGCGTATATAGATTTTACCCAACAACAAACATTGGGCTTTAACATTTATTCTCTTGGGCTTGTACAACTTCTACACAGTCCTACAAGTCCAATACACTTGCTTAATACCTTATGATGTATAATCTACGTATTATTCTCGTATACTAACTCATATACTTATTCATCATATACGACATACCATCATTCATACATACTCGTATCATACTCGTATTCATTACCTCGTACAATACTTACGCATCATACAATCATCGTTTACTCCTTCACGCTTTCCTTTCCCTAACGTTCTCAAATTTAGTCTGCAGGCGAAAAACTACGTTTGCCATATGTGAATTATTATTACATAATCCATCTTCCCTTGATATTCTATCATTACGCATTTCTGGGAAGTTAAAAAATAATTCTTTAGCATAAATCAGTGACTAGTGTTTTTCAGAAAAAATTTAGAAAAACTTTTTTTTTTTCGGAAATTCAAACACTTTAATTCTTCACGTAGCCAGAATACTACGATATTCTGACATATCTAGGTTATAGAACAACCTTCGTCTTACTAATACATAAAAATAACATATAAAATAATTTTTTTACAATAAATCTGAATTTCTCGGTCGTTACACAACGCCTCGAATGGAGCCATGCCTATACTTGTTTGATAATTGTTGTTATAGGAAAATTCCACTAATGGCAAGAACTTGTCCCAACTTCCTTAGAAGTCAAGGACACAAAGTCTTAATAAATCCTCAAGAGTTTAAATAGTCCTCTTCGACTGCCTGTCCGTTTGAGGATGATATGACGAACTAAATCGTAAATCCGTGCCTATAGCTTTTTTAAAAACTAACCCAAAATCGTGAAGTGAATCTTGGGTCTCGATCAGAAACTATGGATATTGACATACCATCCAGTCTTACAATCTCATTTATGTATATACGAGCAAGACATTCAAGTGTATAAGTTTCTCGTATAGGTAAGAAATGAGCAGACTTGGTCAATTTATCAACAATGACCCAAATAACATCTATGCCTTGAGAAACCTTGGGAAGACCAATAACAAAATCCATGGTAATATATCCCCACTTCCATTCTGGAATTTCAAGCGATTGTAATGGACCTTTTGGAACTTGATGCTCCGCCTTGACTCATTGACAAGTTAAACACCTTAAGATAAACTACGATATCTCTTTCTTCATATTGCTCCACCAAAATGTATGATATATTTTGGTACTCCAAGGATGGATTATAAAGGGTTTATTGTGAACCTCCATCATGATTTTATACTTTAAATCAGGGTCGTTAGGAACACAAAGTCTGAAGTTGAATCTAATTATTCCTTCTTCGTTGATTCTTGCTTCCAGAATAGCACCTTCTTACACTTTCTTTTTCATACGCATCAGCTCCAGGTCCGTAACATGAGCAGCTTTAACTTTATCGATTAAAGTCAGTTTTACTCGTATATTTGACATCATCACATGGGTCCTTAGATCCTTTAACTCCATCTTCATACTTTACTAGTCATATAAAATGGGCCTTTGCGTTAACAATATCGCACTCGTACCCGCATATGATCTTCTAGTCAACGCGTCAGCTACCACGTTCGCTTTTCCATATGGTATTGAATAGTATGATCATAATCTTTCAACAGTTCGAGCCAACGTCATTGTTACATGTTGAGTTCCTTTTGGGTGAAGAAATATTTGAGGCTTTTATGATCCGTATAGATCTCCACTTTCTCCCCCATACAGGTAATGCCTCCAAATTTTAATTGCAAAAATGACAGATGCCAACTCTAGATCATGAGTAGGATAATTCCTCCCATATTCTTTGTGGTGACTTAAGGTATATGCTATGACTTTTCCACGTTGCATGATAACACATTCTAACCCTCTGCCTGAAGCATCACTGTAGATGACAAATCCCTTCGAATAAGATGGTATTGTTAGAACAGGTGTTGAAATAAGTCTTCTCTTGAGTTCTTGAAAACTCTTCTCACACTCCTCGGTCCAACTGAATTTGGTATCTTTCTGAGTCAGCTGAGTTAATGGAGTAGCAATTCGAGAAAACCCTTCTATGAATCTCCGATAATAACCAGCTAAGCCGAGAAATCCACGTACTTCGATCACTAACTTATGTTGCTCCCAACTTTGAATTGCTTCAATCTTTGCCGGGTCAACAGATATTCTGTGATTTGATATCACATGCCCAAGGAATGGTACTTCCTCAAGCCAAAACTCGCATTTCTTCAATATGGCATACAACTTGTTCTCACAAAGCTTTTGGAGCATCATCCTCAAGTGTTGCTCATGATCTTCACGACATTTGGAGTAAATGAGGATGTCATCAATAAAGATAACCACAAAATGATCCAAATATTCCTTGAATAGTCGGTTCATCATATCCATGAAGGTAGCAGGAGCATTAGTCAATCCAAAAGACATGACTAGGAATTTGTAATGCCCGTACCGAGTTTTGAAAGCAGTCTTTGGAATGTCATCAGTTTTAATCTTTAACTGATGATACCCATGATGAAGATCGATCTTTAAAAAGAATTTAGTTCCTTGCAACTGGTCAAACAAGTCATCAATACGAGGTAACAGGTACCTATTTTTGATGGTGACATGATTCAACTCCCGATAATCAATACAAAGTTGCATACTCCCATCTTTCTTCTTTACGAATAGAATAGGAGCACCCCAAGGAGACGTACTAGGACGGATGAAACCGATGTCTAACAACTCCTGCAGTTGGTTTTTTAACTCTTGAAGTTTAATAGGAGCCATTCGATATGGGGCTTTAGAAATGGGTTTTGTACCGGGTTTAGTGTCAATACAAAATTTAATTTCACGCTCTAGGGGTAGGCCAGGAAGTTCTTCAGGAAATACGTCAAGAAATTTATTAACAATAGAAATATCATTCAAATCTGACGCATTTTTATTTAAATCTGTGACATGGGCTAAGAAAGCTTGACATCCGTTTTTCAATAAACAAATAGCTTTATGGTTTGATATGACAGTGATTGACTTTAGTATTTTGGTCACTTGAATCCACATAATAGGTTCGTTAGGAATATAAAAGCTAACAACCTTACGAAAATAATCAATTTTTGTATGATGAGTAGTTAACCAATCAATCCCTAAATTCACATCAAACACAAGTATTTTTAAGGAAATAAGATCAACAGGTAATGTGAGGTTACCGATTTGAACCAAACAAGACTTATAAACAGTGGATGTAATAAAGGTTTCTCCCAACGAAGTTTCAACAGATAAGTCAAAGTCTAATTTCTCTGGAGTCAAATTTAAACGTTGAGCGCAAGTAGGAGAAATAAAAGAATGGGTAGAACTGGTATCTAGTAAGGTATAGACTTCACTAGAGTTTATGATTAGCTTACCCGTGATGACCTCGTTCGGGTTCTTTGCATTCTGGGAGGTCATGACAAACGCTCTCCCTTGAACTACTAGTTTTGACTTATCTGGGATGACATTTGGTGTCACCATCCCAACTAGACTTGGCTTCGCTGCACGACAAAATCGAGCTAGGTGACCTTCTCTTCCACAATTATAACACGTTTTGGACTGTTGCATGCAATTTGGACTGATGTGTCCCTCCCCTCCGCATTTAAAGCATACGATCAGTGGTCGTTCTCCATCCTTAGCAATTGTTGCTGGTGCTGACGTCTTTCCATCATTGTTGAATCTCCTCTTCTTGAAATGTCCACTTTTATTATCTTGGCCATGATTACCAACAAAGTGGTTACCATTTCTGGCATGTTGATTCCCTCCACGTTTGTTGTTACCGCTTCGATAACTGCTACCGCTAGTATTATCGACTTGTCGGCTGCTCTCTCTTGGTTGGGTTGACTCATTATTGCGCTCCAATAACTGATCCATATTCACAACATCTGAATACAATCATAGTTTGTGAGAAATGAGGTATTGACGTATTTCGGGTTTCAAACTTCGCAGAAACATTCGCGTCATTCTCTCCTCATTGTCAACCAAATGGGATGCAAACTGGGCCAACTCGGGAAACTTAGCCTCGTACTACGACACGGTAATATTGTTTTGCTCTAGCTTGATGAACTCCACCTCCTTCAGGTGATGAATACTTTCGGGAAAGTACATGTCATTGAACAGTTCTTGGAACTTCTCCCATTTTGAGTGCGGAAGGCTGAGTACGTTTTACTGATTCCCACCAGTAATCTGCCTCTCCTCTAAACATGAAGGTTGCAAAGGGAACCTTTTTCTCCTCAGAGCATCCCAAGACATCAAATATCTTGGTGATCTGCTTTATCCACGTCTCTACCTTGAGTGGTTCTGGTTTTCCAAAAAACTCTGGTGGTCTCAGCTCTTTGAACTGCTTAGCGGTGACCATCCGAGAGTTGTCAGTGTTTCCACCTGTATTTTGAACAAGAGTCTCTCTCGCCTGATGTTGCATGAACTGAACAAAGCCTCTAAACATCCCATCGTTCATCATTTGGTCGGTGTTGTTGTTCACCTGAGGATTGTTGCCTTCCTGCACATTATCCTGGTTATTGATATGTGGTGATTCAAAGGTCTCTTGTGCTCCATTGATTATCTCAACATTTTCAGATGTCATTTTCAAATACTGCCACAAAATAAGGTTTAATTGACATATCACATAATACCCCCTATCTTCTGACCAACCAATTAAATAACAAATAAACTTAGGTAGGTCATACTAGCAAAGGATTTACCCGTCTCTCCCCCTAGTTCTAGTCTCACATCTTAGCCAGGGATCATATCCCTAAGCTTTGATACCAACTGTGACACCCCCAAAATAGGTATACATCAGCCATTCCCAAGAAATAGGAGGCTTTTTGATAAGGATTTTTCCCTATTGGCGCGCAATTAGGTGACCAAACCCCTTTCCCAGATAAAACTTTCTAGACATTATTAATTATGTATATAATAATATGAATAATTTGTCATCTTATTTATTGATTTAATAATATAAAATATATACAATAATTTAATCAAATAACGTGAGATACTATGCAACAATTATTGTAGCAATAATTGAATAAAACTGAGTGACTTCTCACGTAAGCATCAATAATCAATACCGTGTGCTACTATGCAACCACACGTATTACTGTATATTTATCACTGGGTATTTCAACAGTTAACAACAAAACTTTCGCCGTTATTTTTATAAAAAGATATTTCTCTCGTTTTCTAATTTCAGCAATAATTTCGTTATGGGGTCCACCAATGATTGTGTCGTCGTACGAATATTCCCTGTTAAAACGAATATTCCTCGACCAATCGAATAATTTATAACAACTTACTTACTTTGCAAAATTTATAAATATTACCCACAACTATAACATTATATCAAATCCTCATCATAATATTGAAAAATATATTTCGAGAAAAATTAATCCTTTTTTATGAAAGTTGGGGTCTTATAGCGGCACTTTTCTAGTACAAAAAGCCTGTCGGGGCAGGCTTGTGTAACGATCTAGAATTTTTATATGTAATTTAAAAGATTTATTAAATTAAATAAATATTGACGTGTTTATTAGTTAAATAACTATTTAATTGATTTATTTATTAATTAAATAAATAAATAATTCATTAATTAAGTTGATGATTGGTAATTTTGTGGGTTGAAGTTCTAATTTAATGAATTAATTAAATTAAATGAGTTGTTAACTAATTATCATACTGTATAATGGTAATATTCTAATTTAATTTAATAATTAAATTAGAGAGCCTAGAAATGACTAAATGAATTGTTGAATAATTATAATGTGTTCTAATTTAATTTGACAATTAAATTAGAGATTTACTAATTTATTAAATAAAATTATAATTTATAATGAAAATTATAATTATGTAGCAATTTGATTTATGTGGCAATATGATTTATTAAGTTGATGTTAACTTTAATTTTAACGAATTTGAATATTAGAATTTAATTAAATAAAGTGTGATAATTAAATTATATAGTAAATGAGTTATTAAAAGAGATTTAATCTAGTTTTACCAAACAAAGCCTTAACGCTTTTAAATTCTTATTTTAATTCAGTTTTTGTCACTCCCCGAAATCCAGTCTATCTTCATACCCGAATTCCGTACGTCACGGTCCCACTTCTTTCTAAACATACATCATTATATAGTGAAATATAACAACATACATTATCAATTCCCATGGTCTAATACCTTATAATCTCGTTCATTACAAATAATGATAATTACATTATTCTTTTCATCTTACAAGAGTGATTTTTATCTACCACCAAGGATACATAATAATTCATTAAACTAGTCTATAGTTTAATTTTATCATTCTACATTACATGTCTTCGCTTGATCTTCACTCTCATTCATCTAATGAATGACACTTCTTCTGGATACCGATCAACTTGATCTTTACGGGATCCTTAGGTTCTTCTACTCGTATGCTGAAAATATTTTTCCATTTAAAACAAGTGTGAGCATTCAATTGCTCAACAAGTCATAGCAGTTGAACAAACAACTTCAAGAATTTAAACATTCATTTAGAACATCGATAACCGAACAAAGGTTATGAAGCAGCTTGAATAATAGAAATAAATTCTAATTCCTATCATTTTAAAACATTAGTCATATTAACTTTTAAAATAATTTCATTATTCTACCTTTTTAATACATATTTTGTCTGGCTAGGATCGATAGCACAAACTTAACAATAATGGTTCTTTTATAAATAGAACGTTCTCATATTGAATAGTTCAATCACAGAACAGTTCATCTCATAGAAACATCGAAGTGTTCAAATCGTGGCACAAGGCCTCATACGTTCTGCCACCTTGTACAAATATCGCACATTTGCACATAGACACAACTTCTCAAGTTCAATATCTGAGAAGTTTAAGAAACTAGCATTCATTTAAAATATGAATGAAGTTAGGAAACTTCCCTTACGCACAACTACAACTTACAGTTTACGCTGAACTGCTTATTCCAATCCCTATAAAACACATAAGGAAATAACACATACACGAATTAGTCATATACTTGACTTACGCATTGGTTTACTTAACTTTACTTCTTAGGGTTCACGTTCTTACAAATTAAATTTATACGATTAACTTTCTTTACCGATTTGTGTCTTCTTGACATACGGAGATGTCTTACTCAATACGTTCATCATCTTTGATGATTTGCATTCTTATCTTCTTCTTATAACTTCTCTATGACTCAGCACACATCACATCTTTGCTAGTAGTCCATATGGTACTCTGAGTGGATTCCCACAAACAACTAACGAACAAGTTCTCGTCTCATCTACACTGTCTTTCACAGAGAGTTAGATCGGTTGCCAGTTTCACATATACCTTCACTCTTTGACGGAATTGTTTAGCCTAGCTCCCATATGTCAACCATCAAATATTACGATTGCACCACAACCTAAACTTATCTTAACTTATCCGAACTATTAAACTATAATGTTCGTTAAGTCCATTGCTTATTCCTTATGGCTTTTTGACAACTAAGTGTCATACCTATGGATTTACTCTCTATCGTCTAAGTCATACAGTCTTTTATATACTCAGAACGATCATTCATGTTAATCATTAACTCGGCTTCTTTACGTTATACGTCATTGTCTTTAATTTAGTTATTCATCGTTCACAGGTTTAATGATTGGTCTTCATTACCCTACGGTCAAACCATATACGGGGTGTAGGTTCTATCCATTTAGTATTCGTGTACACTAAACCTTCACGTCAGTTAAAGTGTTTAACTCTTACTTTTCATTCTAACATTCTTTATCCGACTTACATTCGGCTTTCATTAATTTTGATACCATTCGTTATGGCTTTCTTGATTGTTCATATCTTACTTACTACTTTCGTTATCCATTACATGAACCCCACGTTCATTAATCTTTCTTAATGTCAAAGCCATACAATTCATTATCGGCTAAGACCGATCGCTCATCGCAACTGCGTTGCGTTTACGTTCTTTGTCTTTTAATCTCATTTAATCTTTTCGTTCAATCTTCATTAAAGGTTTAAATCACTTGTTTAAGTGTTACATCCGATGAACTAAATGTTCTTTACCTTTCGTTTTACTTTCCCCTAGAGTTAAGCAATAAAAAACTCTTCTCTGAGGTTGGCTCTACATCGGCGCTGCGGCGCCAGTTCCTTCTCTTTCTCCGCGCTGCAGCACCACTCTTCAGTGTCTTTCTTCCCGAACTGGCACTGCGGCTCCACCCTCCTTTGCTATTGATCACGCTATGACACAAATCTCTAGTGTCTAACTCCCTGGTCTGGCACTGTGGCGCCACCTTCCAAAGCATGGCTGGCGTTGCGGCGCCAAGCCCTAGATCTTGAAAATTTTTCTAAGTCTTTTACATACTCGAGATGCTTACTTCATAATTTCATAACTTATTCGTTATAACTCGGAACGAGGTCGTTCCAAAACCATACTCTTCCTTATCTTACGTACTTCAATTCCCCTCAAAAAGAAATTTATTCTAAATCCTTTAACATGCCATTAAATTGGCTTAATCTTCATCCTTTGTTCATTTTATATTTTTAACACTCTTCGTTAATTCGTCCGTAATCCAGTCATCCAAACTCAGAACTTATTTGTTTTAGAGTCCACGACTCACTTTTTCTACGTTCTCTTACTTTCCTATGAAACCATACACCTTTGGTTTCATTTACACACTTTTTAATTCTCATTCATCTTTTACGAAATTTTTGCCATAACTTCGTTATAGCTAAGTTTAATCCGTTCTTCATGAATGTTTCTACCATTCCTAACCAAGCAATAAGCATTTAACTTTACACGTTGGCTTTAAACTTGTCCATCAACAACAAATTATACTACGATGGTTTTCAATTTGTCCATCAACAACGTTCTTCGTGTTCTTCGCGTTCTTCGTTTTAAATTGATACTTTGATTACGATTTCACTTTTTCTTGGAATTAGGTGTTATGAAACACCATTCCGTACTTATTATACCGAATCATTCATATGATTCATTCGGATCATTCAAATTCATTACAAAACTTATAATTCCTTAAGAAATTTATAAACTAAACTTCTAATTTCTTATTTCTTCTTTTCTCATAATTTCAACCATATGAAAATCATTCTTAACATCTTTTACTTCTATTCTCATTAAGTTATGTTTTTAACATATAAAACATAAAGAAAATTATATAGAAGTTAGGTTTTAGATTATATTTCTCCTTTAATCTCCTTTCGTCGGACAAAGTTTACTCTCGAGCCAACTTTTCCTTTTCCTTTTTCTTCCCATTCGACTTCTCTCTCTCTCTCTCAAGTGTTGGTGATTTTCCAAAATCACCAACAAATGAAATTTAGGTTCTCTTTTATAGATTTTCAAAGCTAGAGACAAAATAGTCATTTTGCCCCTAAAATTACTATTCACACCTCCTTACTATTCATGAAGCTTCCCTTGGAAGTTTCGTGCTTCTATCTTGCGAAATTCGTCCGACAGTTTTAAAAAACTATGATTCTCGGAATCCAAATATTTTTGGATAATTCGTCTTTCCTTTACCGATTAACTTTTACGTATTCTTCAGATCTCCGAAAAACTAAAAAAAACTTTTTGACATTAAGCGTTTTCCTTCACATTTTCCCCTAACGTAGTTAAACGAACAGTACTTTTCGTCGTTTTTATTTTGTCCGATTTTTGCATATTTTTCGAGAAAAACTTTTATCGGCTTACTTAACTTTTCATGATATATTATCGTCAAATCTTTCGACAAAATGTCATTTCGACATACCAAACCCTCGGAAAGGCTTAGGTTATTCAAACCCTAACCCTTAGGGTTTTGTCAGGTAAATAGTGCCTATTTCGTCTATTTTTCTCGAAAATATTTTTTCCCCATAAATTTTTTATTTTTGTCTTGAAAATTCTTAGTCGTTCAGTCAAGCTCGTAGCCAGAATCCTCCCGTATTATAATCATCCTAGGTTCTAGAATGATTAATAAACACATAGCACATAATATTATTAATAAAAATTTATTTTATTAATAACTAATTCTTTAAATCTAAATTTTGGACAATCCAATTTTCTGGGTTGTCACAGTTTTTCCAAACAAGCCTTAGTGACTTTTGAATTTAAAAAATAGTAATAACTGACATTTGATATAATACCTATTAAATATATGATATACGTTTATATTGTATATTTATATGTATATCAATTATATTATATATCGTATATTAATTTTAAATGTACGTAAGAAGAGAGAAAAACAGAGAGAAAAGAGAGAAAGAAGAAGAGAAAATGTTTGTGAATTGGGGAAAACAAGGATATTCTATCGTCTTTGTTGATTAAACAAGAGCTTGAAGGTATTAATCTAACTTCTAATTAGTTGTTTATGTTCTTCACTAAAAAATATGTTGTATTTCTCTATAAATTAATTTTAATGATAATTGGTGAATATATGTTAAATTGTGTTTATAAACTATTTTTATATGATTTGTATGTGATTTAGAGTTGAGTAATCCATGAAAATATGATATATATGAAGAAATCATGTTACAGTAGTTTAAAATGAAGTGTATTTGTACATGGCTTATTTGATGCTAAAATTAGTGATCAATTCATATTTTAATGTATAAATTGATTGTTGATTGTGAAAATACATGAAGAAACGAAAAAAAAAAATGTGAGTTAAACAAATTGTTTTGGTTGTAAAATGAATTTACAGTGAATTATTTGGTTAAGAATGTCTAAAATTGAAGAAATAAAAAAATAATAAAATTTATAGGCTTTAAATTGATTATGTATGTTGTTTATATGGTAAGAATCATCTTAGAAACCTTAGTTTATGTTTATGTAAAGTTTATATAACCTGTGTATGTTAAATCTGTTATTTGAGCGAAGTTTGTAGGCCAATTTTGTAAGACCCTAACTTTTTTTGAATAAAGAATACTTTTTTTCTCGAAATATATTTTTGAATATTATGGTGTGGATATGATATAATGTTATAGTTGTGGGTAATATATGAAAATATTGCAAAGTAAGAAATGTGAGACCCCGGAATTTATGAATAAAGATTTAAATTTCTCGAAATATTTTTTTTGAATATTATGTTGTGGATTTGTTATAATGTTTTAGTTGTGGGTGATATTTACAAATTTTGCAAAGTATGCAAGTTGTTATAAAATATTCTTTTTGTCGGGAATACCTGCATTTGACCAAGACAATCATTGGTGAACCCACAACGGAAGTATTGTCGTAGTAAGAAAATGACAGAATTATCTCTTTATAAAATAACGACGGAAGTGTTACCGTTAAAACTACCCGATAGTAAAAATACGATGTCTGGCGCTGGTTTGCATAGTAGCACACCAGTATTGATTATTGATGTTTACGTGAGAAGTCACTCAGTTATTCTCAATTATTGCTACAGTAATTGTTGCATCATATCTCTCATATTATTGATTTAATTATTATCACAGTATCATCTGTATAATATGTTATATTATTATATCAATAATTGAGACGACAAAGTTATTCATATTATTAAATTGCAATATTTATAATGTCTAGAAGTTCTGTCAAGGAGAGGTTTGGTCATCTAATTGCGCGCCAATAAGGAGAAATCCTTATTGGAAAGCCCCCTCTTTCCTGGGAACGACCTGGTTGTTAAATATTGTGAGTTTTAATATTAATGATGAATAAGTTCGTGTTGATTAAAGATGAATTTGATAGTTCTATTATGTTGGGATTATTGGTGTTAGTTGAAATCGACATCTATTCCGATGATAATTGATGTCTGGGGGTTATATTGATAAATCGAGTAATTTATCGGATAAATGAGCAATTAATTGCTACTAATTCACATGCTTATATAACTATTTGTTCACATGTGTGTATTATTGAGTCACATTCATGTACTATTAGGGGAGTTGGTGCAAAATTGATAATACTTGCATGATTAAGTTAAAAATGGAGGTATAGATGGAGGTACTATACTGTAATTCGTATTTTCACATGATTATAACTATTGATTCACATGATTGAACTATTGATTCACATTATTTATTATTCGAGGGAAGTGGTGCAAGTTTGATAATACTTGCAGGACTAAATTTAAAATGAAAGAAAAGTTAGAGGTATTGTGCAATTATCGAAACTATATTTTCCTATAAATAGAAGCTCATTCTTCCTTCATTTCTCACCAATTCACTAAAGCTATAGAGAAATTATTATAGAGAGAAATTATAGAGAGAAAGAAGAAGAGAAGACTGCTACCTCACTATTCTAGTATCTAGTCTTCTTTTGACGTAAGGGGTATTATTTCTTTCATATTCATGAAGAGAGATATTGTTATTCCAATCCTTATTATTTTGTTGGAATAACCTGTATACGCGGACTACCGTATACATGGTGAAATTCTTCTGTTATTCCATTCTTTATTATTATGATGGAATAACCTGTCTATGCGAAGTACCGCATACATGGTGAAATTCTGTTGTTATTCCATTCTTTATTATTCTACTGGAATAACCTGTCTATGCGAAGAACCACAAACATGGTGAAATTCTATTGTTATTCCATTATTTATTATTCTGTCAGAATATCTTGTCTGTGCGTTTTACGCATGACCTTGTTCCATTCTTTATTATTATTCGCTTAATATATCCGTATGTGCGTTTTACGCATGACACCGTTCCATTCTTTATTATTCGCTTTAATATCACATGCTGTGTTTACGCATGACCTGGTTCCATTATTTATTATTCTGTTGGGAATAACCTGTCTGTACGGTCTCTATCGCATGCATGGTGAATACTTTTGTTATTCCATTCTTTATTATTCTGTTGGAATAACCTGTCTATGTGGATTACCACATGCACGGTGAATAATCCTTTGTATTTCAATACTTATTAAATTGTTGAAATGATCTGTCTACGTGGATTATCGCATGGCGGGTGAAAATCCATTTGCATATTCATATATTCTATTATACTCAGTTGGTTAAAGTTTTTGGATTCTATACTGAATGAAATTAGTAGAATATCTTGGATATTTGCGCTTCATCCAGTATATTTTTGCAGAAATATTCTTCTGAGCATTCTTGAATTTTTCTTCACAAAGCAGTATCATGTTGACAATTTGGGCATTATTGAGTTCAGGATAAATTAACTTATAAATCTTTAAAATTTATTCTTGAACTTATTTTATTGAATTATTATGTCATTGTCATGATAAGTTATGTTGGTTGTTATGTGAAAACATGAAAGTTTCTTAGAAATAACAAAGGGTTGAAAATCAGATTTTGGTGAAAATGGAACATGAAATTTAATTGACCATATCTCCTATTATAATTTGAATTTTTGAGTGTGGTTAAGTTCTAGAGTTAGATCTATTAGTTTTCTAACTTATCCAAGTGGAATCACTGTAAAAGGTGTTGTAGATTTTCGTGTGGACTGATTATAGTAAAGGAGTCAAAAGCTGCAAATTACAAAAAAGCTACTGCCCGAAAATTGAAAAGGGCAATTTCAGCCACTTAATTTGTTAGAAAAATTCTGGCCTTTTAGGACATGGAAATATATGGTATAAAGTAACTCCTGTCCAAAAATGAGCTCATTCCGACTTAAAATGAACAAGTTATGACTATTTTAATATTTAGGTTTTTTCGACGAAAAACACTATAACCGGAGTTCTATAACTCTGATGACCATGAAATTTAAACTAGAAGCTCATGCTAACATGTGTAAGATCCTGCCAAGATTTGGGAATTTTTGGAGTTAAACTTGAGGTAGCTAATTTCTTAAGGAATTAATTAGAAATTGATTTTTTAAAAATAGTAAATGAATTTGAAAATATCCGAGAAAAATATATGTTTATTATGGGACTATATTCTGCTAAATCCCAGAAAAGAAATATTTTTGGGACTGATTTGGTATTTTTCATGAAAATGGGTTAGTTACCAACATATAAATTAATTATGTTATGTGAAGTTGGAAAATAGGTAAATAGGATTTTATGGCTTGGAAATCCTATATAAGGTATATGTAGATTTTTGATGAGTGATTTGATCATTGGTGATAAAATCTTATGAGTATGACATTTTTGAATGATTAAATGCATTATTTTGATAAAGTGTAAACAATTAAATTAAATTGTTTATAAGTTTAAGAAGTGATTAAAATATTGTTATAATATTATCAATATTAGATTTTGAGTTATTTAAGTGATGGATAATATTTGGATACATTTAAAGTCTTTAATATTTATCCTTATTTTTGTTTGATTAATGCTTATATTATTGTCATCATCCTCATGCTTATATTGTGATGAAAGTCATCTTTGGCTTACGTGCATAGATGGACTTGGTATGATTATGATCAGGGATCATTCGGTATAATCATGACCTATAATGTTATAAATGATATGGTAAAAGTCCTCAGTGGCTTGTAATGCATTGATGGACAATTTTTTGTATGATTATGACCAGGGATTATTCAGTATAGTCATGACCATTGATGATTTAATAAATATCCTTGGCCCGTAGTACAGGGATGATTAGATGATGTGGTTTATTTATTAAGCTGAGTCTCAGCGATAAATATTGATGAAAATATTTTAAATCATAGAAGATAGTAGGTATCATGCTCTACTTGACTCTTCTAATGGATTGCATATTCTGCTATAGTTAAACTTGATGTCTACTGTATTTTATCAGTTTAACATTGTTAAAGACTAATGATAATTTATTTTGCATTATCTTAGTCATAATATTTCTTACTGGGCTAGTTGAGCTCACCCTTTTGCTTTCATTGTTCTCTTCAGGAAATGAGAACGTAGCCGGGACTAGTCAGGGAACGGAGTGATGGTCCGAGATGGTGTATTAGTTGTCCTCACTATTCTATAAAATAGTGTGCTAATAAATGTAATGAGGACTCCATTGAGTGTGGATATTGTCTAGATGACAATATTTGTTTTAAAACTCACACCATATGTTTTATCGTATTTTACACGACAGTTGTATAATTAAGTTTTTATTTCTATTTTATACCATGTATTTGGCGACTCAAGATGGGTTATGTATACATATTTTGGAGGCGTCACAAGTAAGTTGATATAAAATATTGGTTGTGTCGGGGAATATTTGATTGGTCAAGGAATATTCATTTTAACAGAGAATATTCGTACGACTGCACAATCATTGGTGGACCCCACAATGGAAGTGTTGTAGTACTTAGAAAATGACATAAATATCTTTTTATAAAAATAACGGCGAAAGTTTTACCGTTAAACTGTTGAACTACCCGGTGGTAAAAGTACAGTAATACGTGTGGATGCATAGTATCACATGGTATTAATTATTGATGCTTACTTGAGAAGTCACTCAGTTATACTCAATTATTGCTACAGTAATTGCTGCATAGTATCTCACGTTATTTGATTCAATTATTGTCACAGTATTAATATTTTATTTTATTAAATAAATAATTGAGACGACAAAGTTATTCATATTATTATTTGCAATATTGACGATGTTTAGAAAGTTCTGTCGAGGAGAGGTTAGGTCACCTAATTGCGCGCCAATAGGGAAAAATTCTTATCGGAAAGCCCCATTTTCCTAGGAATGATCGGGTTGTTAAATATTGTTAATAGATTAAAAATGTGTTTATTAAAGATAAATATTTTTTTTGTAAATATTTATTCAATTTTTGATATAAATATAGGGATTGTTATGAGGCGTTTGTTGTAAGTTTTACTTAGTATTCCATGGGAAGATTTACTAATTTTATGTACCGTCGATGGTGGTTTTAATAGATAACCAATCTGGACCATTGATGGTGGTTTTAATAGTTAATCAATCTGGACCATTAATGGTGGTTTTAATAGTAAATCAATCTGGACAGTCGGTGGTGGTTTTAAAAGTAAATCAATCTGGACCGTCGGTGGTGGTTTTAAAAGTAAATCAATCTGGACCGTTGGTGGTGGTTTTAATAGTAATCAATATGAACCGTTCGTTCTAAAAGTAAATCAATTTGGGCCGTTCATGAATTAGTTACTATTTAGTCCATTCTCTTATAAATAGAAGCTTAATTCTTCTTTTATTCTCACCAATTCACTGCGATTCACAAGAGACACTCTATAGAGAGAAACTATAGAGAGCAAGAAGAAGAGTATTCTGCTACTTCACTATTGTAGTATCCAGCCTTCTACTAAGGTAAGGGGTATTATTTCTTTCGTATTCATAAGGAATACTATTTTTCGTATTCATCCTTTAATATGTCAGAATAACCTGTCTACGCGGATTACGTACTGTATGACAGGTGAAAATCCATTTGCAGTTTCGTATGTTATTTCATTTCATATTGTTAAATTTAAACTTACTATGGTGAGTATTGCTTCTATAATCCTTGAAATTAGTGGAATATCCTTGAGTTTTGTGCTTCATCTAGTATCATTTTATTGGAATATTTATTTGAACTTTCTTATTAAATATCAATATTTTCACCCGGGGTACTATTCATGGGTTACTATTCACCCGATTACCATTCAATATAATATTATTCACTCGAGTATTCAGGGCACTTTTCATGCCGGAGTACTATTCATGAGTTACTATTCACAGATTACTATTCACTCAAATATTGTTCACTCGGGTATTTGGGAAACTTTTCATGTCGGGGGTACTATTCATGGGGTACTTGTAAGACCCCGAAATTTTTAAATAAAAAGGAATTTCCTTTATTTATTATTTTGAAATAGTAAGGGTTGATTTGATTAATGTGGATAGTTAAGGGTTAAATACGCAAATATTTCAAAATAAGCAAGTGGTTATAAAATATTCATTATCGCTTAGAATATTCGTTTGGTCGTGGAATATTCAAATCGCTTGTCAGAATATTCGTATTTACGACAATAAATGACCATGTGTGGGCCCCATAACGGAAAAACGATTGGATGAAGAAAATGACAAATATAAGTTATTTTTAAATAACGGCGTAGTTGTTACTGAAGTATACATCGTTGGAATACTCGGTGGTTAAAACACACTAATACGCCGTTGTTGAACAAGAAGACACCAGGTATTGCACCAATTATTGATTCTTACGTGAAAGGCACTACTCAATAATGGTTACGATAATTATTGCTCAAAGATTTTATTGAGTTAATAATTGTCATATTGATATTTTATATTGTTGTTGTTTCAATAATTGTCATTACACAAGATTTTTCATTATCGAAGCAATAATTCATATTATCTGAATAATATTATTAGATAACATTATTGGCAATGTCTAGAAAGTTCTGCTCTAAGGAGAGGTTTGGTCACCTAATTGCGCTACCAAGAAGAAGAAATTCTTATTGAAAGCCCCTCTTTCCTCGTAAATCGCCTCGGTTGTCAATATTGTGATTCAGTAATATTATTTGTGAATAATTAATTATTGATTTATATGATGAGGAAAATATTGATTTTATATGGATATAGATGGAGAAAATTTTTATAGTGACAATTGTTGAAAATTGAAATTTTATCTTTTTCTGATAAAATAATTTATTTAAAAATATTATTATATTTTAATAATATAATAATGGTGATATTTTACAACGAATGTGGGATATATGAGTATACGAGGAGGAAGAGTATTTTTGTTGCAATAAATATTTAAAACATGTTAAACATGTCGGTGGACCCCATTTATTTACTGAAATTTGATTATAGCTTGTAAAATCGCCCGTTTGTTGATTTCGATCGATTTTTGTTTGGAATTTGGAAAAACTTTCTTCTGCAAAGTTGTAGAGAATTGAATTTCCTATAAAAACTCGCGAGATTCGAATTTTCTGATGAAAGGGCTATTAATTATGAATTTTTGAAGCTCTGAAGTTCTGAAATAATTAATTTTTGGAAGTTTTAATTGTTTTATTTAAGAAAAACGTTTTTTGCAATCCCACATGTGATATAAATGTGCTGAATTCAGTTGGTCTAAGGTGGGCTTGAATTTGTTTAATTATATTATTATTTTATTAAATTTTCTGCTTTGGTGTTCTAAGCATTTTCCTATAAATAGGGTGCTTAGGTTAGAATTGAAAATCACACCAGAAACTGAAGTTTTCTCTCTATATTATCGAGCGTATTCTTGTGAGTATTTTGAGTATACTTTGAGTATTGCTAGACGGTGCAAGTTCCCTTCAGCACTATATCCGGTGTTCAGCTAAGAGTACTGATCTTTCGAGGTAAGGGATATTATTTTTTTTCGTAATGATATTATTTCTTCAATATCATTATGCTGAAATGTTGATCTGAAGTTTTTATCAAATTTGGAACTTTTTCATGTCGGAGTTACTATTCATGGGTTACTATTCATGAGTTACTATTCACGAGTTACTATTCACGAGTACTATTCATGAAGCGTGAAGATGTTTTTGTGGAATTTCTATCTTTTGGTGTCGGAGTTACTATTCACGATATCAAGACTATTGACGATATCTGACTATTCACGATATCAGATACTATTCAATCGAAAAATAAAATTTCTTCTTTTAATTCCAAAACATCTATTCGGATACTAACTCGATTGTATCCATGTTTTGATCATTCTTGAATTTTACACCACTACGATTATTTTTGAGGTATTTTTGACGCGTGGATAAAACCAAGTACGAATCCTTAATCCTTAATCCTTGTCATTTTGTTTCATTGGATTCGTTTCTTTAAAAAAAAATTATTTTCATCATCCTCGGTCTTAAATGATGATATTATGGAATATCTTTGGCACAGAAGTGCAAAGATGAATGATTTCTGAAGAATATCTTTGGCCTCAGTAGTGCAAAGATGAACAGTGTTGAGATGAACATGACCGATCGATTAATATCTTTGGCCTCAGAGTGCAAAGATGAACAGGTGTTGAGATGAACATGACCGACTGATTAATATCTTTGGCCTGTAGTGCAAAGATGAACAGGTGTTTAAAAGAACATGACCAACTGATGAATATCTTTGGCCTGTAGTGCAAAGATGAATATTTGATTCCAGATGTATATTGATTGATGTTACAGGGATAAAAGATAGACGATGAACTTTTAAATTCATACATAGAAGATAGTAGTTTGCATTCTCTACTTAACTCTTCTAATGAATTATTATTTCATTGCGAATATTGATTTAAAATTTGTTGTCTATTGTATTCTATTAGATTTTTCCTGTTTGAAGACTAACGATAATTTGTTGTATATTATCTTAGTCATAATATTCTTTAATTGAGCTAGTTGAGCTCACCCTTTTCCTTTTGTTCCATTTTTCTCGGGAGGCGAGAATATAATGAAGTACGAGCCTGGGGTATGGAATGAAGGTTTTAGAAAGAATTGTTTAGTAGTCCTCACCATTTTTGTAAAATAATGTATCAATAAATGTGATGAGGATTTATTTGAGTATAGATATTGTCTAGAAGATAATATTTGTATTCAAACTCACGCTTTCTTTGTTGTAATAATAAAGTTGTAGTTGTTTACGTACCATGTATTGACAACTCGTAATAGGTGATGTATACCTATTTTAGGGGCGTCACAGCTTGGTATCGAGCTTAGGGATATGATCTCCTGCGGAGATCGGGGAATAGAACTAGGAGGAGAGACGAGTAAATCCTTCGCTAGTGTGTCCTACCTAAGCTTATTTGTTAGTTGGTCAAGATATATAGGGATATTATGTGATATATTGATTTCCTTAATTAACCCTTGTTTTATGACGAAGTTTGAGAATGTCGATTGAGAATATTAACAATGGAAATGAGACCGTGGAGATGCCTCAGTACTCACCAACGAGGAGAACGTGCAACAGTGGCAATGTTCCTCCCGTGAACAACACCATTGAGCGATGATGAACGAGGGAATGTTTAGAAGTTTTTGCGCTTCATGCAAAATCGATTTAGGAGACTCGTGTTCAAAATACGAGGAGGAAATGATAGCAATTCACGGGTTGTCACAAAAGCAAGCGCTTCAAAGAGTTGGGACCACGAAATTTAAGGAAAGCGAGATCCGATCATGGCGGAAACATGGGTCAAACAAATTATCAAGATATTCGATGTCTTGGGATGCACGGAGGAACAGAAGGTTCCATTCGCCACCTTTATGTTCGTGGCGGAGGCGGATCTCTTGGTGGGAGTCTCAGAAGCATACCCATCCAAACCACTTTCGGCATGTCTTGGGAGGCGTTTTAGAAGCTATTTAATGACAAATACTTTCACGAAAGTGTTCGTCGTATGAAGGAAGTGGAGTTCATCGATTGGAACAAAACAACATGACGGTGTCTCAAAGACGAGGCAAAGTTTGCGAGTTATCCAGTTTGCACCTCATTTGGTGGAGAATGAGGAACGATGACGCTGGATGTTTCTTAGAGGTTTGAAACCCGGATACGTCGATCTCATTTCCCATAAATTTTCTCTTTATTCGGAGATGTTGTAAATGGGCTCAATTATTAGAGCGAGATAACGAAATACGGTCAACCGAGGACCATAACCGAGGATCGCACTGCGGAGATAGCGATCAATGTAATAATGATAACCAATGGAGAAAGAAACAGACGGACAAAATGGTTACCACTCTGGTGGTAATCATGTCCATGAAAATGTAAGAAGCGAGTCGAGGAGGAGATTTTAAAAAGAGGAGATTTAACAACGACTATGTGAAGAGACGACAGTCTTTAAGACAAGAATCGGTTCTAAGGGAGGAGAACGACCACCGGTCATATATGCTACAAATGCGAGAAAAAGAGGGACATATCGGTCAAACCGCCCACAACAGATTCAAGGTATGCTATAGTTGTGGAAAGGAAGGACATATCGCTTCGAGATCAGATTATGCAGATGGCGAAACCTAGTTCAATGGGGGACGGTGACTCAAAAGATCGTCCCGAAAAAGTCAAAGTCAACGATTTCGGAAAGAGCGTTTGTTGATCGGGTCATAATGCGAGGAACCCAAACGAGGTGATCACGGGTAAGCTATTTATAAATTCTTGTGAAGTTTATACCTTACTTGATAATCTTGGTGCTACCCATTCATTTATCTCTCTCCGCTTGTGCTCAACGTTTAAACTTGACTCGGAAAAATTAGACTTTGACCTATCTGTGGAAACTCCGTTAGGAGAAACTTTCATCACATCCACTTTGTTATAAATCTTGTTTGATTCAAGTTGGCACCATCACCTTACCACACCTTATCTCTTTAAAGATACTTGCTTTTGATGTGATTTTAGGGATTGATTGGTTAACTACTCATCATGCCAAAATTGATTGTTTTTATTAAGGTTGTTAGTTTTCATATTCCTAACCAACCTGTTATGCGGATTCAAGCAACTAAACCATTAAAATCAATCAACGTCATATCTAATCATAAAGCTATTCGTTTATTGAAAAACGGATGTCAAGCTTTCTTAGCCCATGTTATGGATTTGAATAAAGACACGTCAAATTTGAATAATATTCCTGTTGTTATTGACTTTCCGACGTATTTCCCAAGAACTTCCTTGGTCTACCCCCCCGAACGTGAAGTTGAATTCTTTATTGATCTTGAACTCGGTACAAAGCCCATTTCTAAAACCCCATATCGAATGGCTCCTATTGAACTTCAAGAGTTAAAGGTCCAACTACGAGAATTGTTGGACATCGCTTTCATCTGTCCTAGTACATCTCCTCCGGTGCTCCTTTTTATTTGTAAAGAAGAAAGACGGGAGTATGCGACTTTGTATTGACTATCGGGAATTGAACCATGTCACCATCAAGAATAGGTATCCTCTACCTCGTATTGATGACTTGTTTGACCGATTGCAAGGGGCACAATTCTTTTCAAAATCGATCTTAGCTTCGGATATCATCAATTGAAGATTAGAACCGAGGATATTCCAAAGATCGCCTTTAGAACTTCGATGCGGGCATTATGAATTCTTAGTCATGTCTTTCGAATCGACTAATGCTCCTGCGCGACTTTCATGGATATGATGAACCGAGTATTCAAGGAATATTTGGATCAATTTGTTGTTGTCTTTATTGATGACATCCTCATATATTCCAAAAGCCGTGAAGATCATGAGCACCATTTGAAGTCGGTACTCCAAAGGCTTCGTGAAAACCAACTATATGCCAAATTGAAGAAATGCGAGTTACGGCTTGAGGAAGTAGCATTCCTTGGGCACGGGTATCAAAACATGGAGTATCTGTTGATCCGTGAAGATTGAAGCAATACAAAGTTGGGAACAACCAAGTTCGGTGATCAAGTCACGTAGCTTTTGGGCTTAGTTTGGTTATTATCGGAGATTCGTGGAAGGGTTTTCTCGAATCGCTACTCCATTAACTCAACTAACTTTCGAAAGGATACGAAATTCGCTTTGGAGCGAAGAATGCGAGAAGAGTTTCCAAGAGCTTAAGAGTAGACTTATTTCTAAGACTGTTCTAACAATACCATCTGGTTCGGATGGATTTGTTATCTACAGTGATGCTTCAGGCAAAGGGTTAGGATGTGTTCTCATGCAATGTGGGAAAGTCATAGCCTATGCCTCGCGACAACTTAAAGAGTATGAGAGGAATTATCCTACTCATGATCTAGAGTTGGCAGCAGTCGTTTTCGCGCTAAAAATATGGAGGCACTATCTATATGAGGAGAAAGTGGAGATATATTCAGACCATAAAAGCCTTAAATATTTCTTCACTCAAAAAGAACTCAACATGCGGCAGCGACGTTGGCTCGAGCTATTGAAAGACTACAACCACACTATTCAATACCATCCCGGTAAAGTTTAACGTGGTAGGCGACGCATTGAGTAGAAGATCATATGCGGGAATGAGTGCGATGATGTCAAGTATCACGCGTAGAGCCAACTTTAATAGAAAAAGTTAAGGTTGCTCAAGCCACCGAATCGGAGCGTCGGCGTATGAAGAAGAAAGTACAAGAAGGAGCTATTCCTAAGCGAGAATTGATGAAGAAGGAATACTTGAGTCCACTCTAGACTTTTTGTTCTCTGACGACTTCGATTTGAAGTACAAGATTATAATGGAGGCACCTGTCGCCATTTGCAATCCATCCTGGAAGTACTAAAATGTATCGTGATCTTGACATACATTTTGGTGGAACAATATGAAGAGAGAGATTGCAAAGTTTATCTCGATGTGTTTAACTTGCCAACGTGTAAAGGCGGAGCATCTTGTACCTAAGGGTCCGTTGCAACCACTTGAGATTCCGTAATGGAAGTGGGAACACATTACTATGGATTTCGTTCTGGGTCTTCCTACGGTTTCTCAAGGCATCAATGCTATTTGGGTTATTGTTGATAGACTAACCAAGTCTCGCTCATTTCTTGCCGATACGGAGACTTATTCCCTTGAGCGTCTTGCTAGTATATACGTGAATGAGATTGTGAGGTTGCATGGCATACCACAGTATCCATAGTTTTGGATCGTGACCCAAGATTCACTTCAAGATTTTGGGTTAGCTTGCAAAAAGCTATGGGCACGGATTTGTGATTTAGTTCGGCATACCATCCCCAAACGGACGGACAATCAGAGAGGACTATTCAAACTCTTGAAGATTTATTAAGACTCTGTGTCCTAGACTTCAAGGGCAGTTGGGATAAGTATTTACCATTGGTGGAATTCTCCTACAACAACAGTTATCAAGCAAGTATAGGTGTGGCTCCATTTGAAGCATTATATGGACGAAAATGTCGTTCTCCAATATGTTGGGATGAGGTGGGTGAAGCAACATTGTTGGGACACGAGTTAAGTACGTATGACTCACCGAAAAGATCCAAATGATTCGACAAACGTGATACAAAGCGGCACAAGATCGACAAAAGAGTTATGCGGATCTTCATCGAAAGGACGTGGAATTTAATGTAGGGGATCATGTATTGTTGCGAGTTGCTCCATGGAAGGGAGTTACAAGATTTGGGAAGAGAGGAAAGCTCAATCCACGATTTATTGGTCCATTTCAAATTCTTGACCGAGTAGGAAATGTAGCCTATAGACTTGCGTTACCTCCGAGTATGTCTCGTGTTCATAACGTGTTTCACATATCTCGTACTTAAGTAAATATGTGAAAGACCAACCACGTTATTGAGTTAGAACCCGGACGAGATAGCCAAAGACTTAACGTATGAGGAGGTACTGTCAAAATCTTGGATAGGAAGGAGCATGTCCCACGCTTGCGAAGGTCATACCACAAGTTAAAGTTTTGTGGAGGAATCATGCTATAGAGAGAAATGACACAGGAATTGGAAGCGGAAATGAAAGCGAGGTATCCTCATCTTTTGAAACACCAGAATCGTCGTCCAATTTCGAGGACGAAATTTCATAAGGAGGGAGGTTGTAAGACCCTCAAATTTTTAAATAAAAAGGAATTTCCTTTATTTATTATTTTGAAATAGTAAGGGGTTGATTTGATTAATGTGGATAGTTAAGGGTTAAATACGCAAATATTTCAAAATAAGCAAGTGGTTATACAATATTCATTATCGCTTAGAATATTCGTTTGGTCGTGGAATATTAAATCTTCGTCGGGAATATTAAATGCGACGGTAGCGACCATGTGTGGGCCCCCATAACGAAAGCGATTGGATGAAGAAAACGACAAATATAAGTTGTTTTTAAATAATCAGGCGTAGTTGTTACCAATTATCTTGTTGGAATACTCGATGGTTAAAACACACTAATACGCGTTGTTGAACAAGAGTACACACGTATTGCACCAATTATTGATTCTTACGTGAAGGCACTACTCAATAATGGTTACGATAATTATTTATTCAAAGATTTTATTGAGTTAATAATTGCTGCGTTGATATTTTATATTCATTGTTGTTTCAATAATTGTCATTACACGTATATTTTTCATTATCGAAGCAATAATTCATATTATCTCGAATAATATTATTAGATAACATTATTGGCAATGTCTAGAAAGTTACATCTAAGGAGAGGTTTGGTCACCTAATCAATGCGGCGCCAAGAAGAAAAATTCTTATTGGAAAGCCCCTCTTTCTTGAACCGCACTGGTTGTCAATATTGTGATTCCAGAATATTATTTGTGAATAATTAATTATTGATTTATATGATGAGGAAAATATTGATTTTATATGGATATAGATGGAGAAAATTTTTATAGTGACAATTGTTGAAAATTAAAATTTTATCTTTTTACGATAAAATAATTTATTTAAAAATATTATTATATTTTAATAATATAATAATGGTGATATTTTACAACGAATGTGGGATATATGAGTATACGAGGAGGAAGAGTATTTTTGTTGCAATAAATGTTTAAAACATGTTAAACATGTCGGTGGACCCCATTTATTGAATCGAAATTTGATTATAGCACATAAAATCGCCTGCTTGTGGATTTCGTCGATTTTTGTTTGGAATTTGGAAAAACTTTCTTACGTAAAGTTGTAGAAATTGAATTTCCTATAAAAACTCGTGAGATTCGAATTTTACGATGAAAGGGCTATTAATTATGAATTTTGAAGCTCGAAGTTACGAAATAATTAATTTTTGGAAGTTTTAATTGTTTTATTTAAGAAAAACGTTTTTGCAATCCCACATGTGATATAAATGTGCTGAATTCAGTTGGTCTAAGGTGGGCTTGAATTTGTTTAATTATATTATTATTTTATTAAATTTTACGCTTTGGTGTTCTAAGCGTTTTCCTATAAATAGAGTGCTTAGGTTAGAATTGAAAATCACACCGAATTAATCGAAGTTTTCTCTCTATATTATCGAAGCGTATTCTTGTGAGTATTTTGAGTATACTTTGAGTATTGCTAGATTCGTGCAAGTTCCCTTCAAAGACTATATCCTTGTTCAAATTAAGAGTACTTGATCTTTCGAGGTAAGGGATATTATTTTTTTAAGTAATGATATTATTTCTTCAATATCATTATCTTTGAATCTGATGATCTAAAGTTTTATCAAATTTGGAACTTTTTCATGTCGGGGTTACTATTCATGGGTTACTATTCATGAGTTACTATTCACGAGTTACTATTCACGAAAGTTACTATTCACGAAAGTACTATTCATGAAGCGTGAAGATGTTTTTGTGGAATTTCTATCTTTTGGTGTCTGAGTTACTATTCACGATACTACGACTATTCACGATATCTGGTACTATTCAATTTAAAAAATAAAATTTCTTCTTTTCGTCTAAAACATCTATTTCGGATACTAACTCGATTGTATCCATGTTTTGATCATTCTTGAATTTTACACCACTATGATTATTTTTGAGGTATTTTTGGGCGTGGATAAAACCAAGTACTGAATCCTTAATCCTTAATCCTTGTCATTTTGTTTCATTGGATTCGTTTCTTTAAAAAAAAAATATTTTCATCATCCTCGGTCTTAAATGATGATATTATGGAATATCTTTGGCTTTTGTAGTGCAAAGATGAATGATTCTGAAGAATATCTTTGGCCCAGTAGTGCAAAGATGAACAGTGTTTGAGATGAACATGACCGATCGATTAATATCTTTGGCTCAGAGCAAAAGATGAACAGTGTTGAGATGAACATGACCGATCGATTAATATCTTTGGCTCAGTAGTGCAAAGATGAACAGTGTTTAAAAGAATATGACCAATCGATGAATATCTTTGGCTGTAGTGCAAAGATGAATATTTGATTCGGATGTATATTGATTGATGTTACAGGGGATAAAAGATAGAGCGATGAACTTTTAAATTCATACATAGAAGATAGTAGTTTGCATTCTCTACTTAACTCTTCTAATGAATTATTATTTCAACTGCGAATATTGATTTAAAATTTGTTGTCTATTGTATTATATTAGATTTTTCCTGTTGAAGACTAACGATAATTTGTTGTATATTATCTTAGTCATAATATTCTTTCTTGAGCTAGTTGAGCTCACCCTTTTCCTTTTGTTCCATTTTTCTCGGGAGGCGAGAATATAGCGAGTACGAGTTCTGGGTATGGAATGAAGGTTTTAGAAAGAATTGTTTAGTAGTCCTCACCATTTTTGTAAAATAATGTATCAATAAATGTGATGAGGATTTATTTGAGTATAGATATTGTCTAGAAGATAATATTTGTATTCAAACTCACAGCTTTACTGTTGTAATAATAAAGTTGTAGTTGTTTCTGTACCATATATTGACAACTCAGAATAGGTGATGTATACCTATTTTGGGGGCGTCACAGTACTATTCTCGAAGTATTATTCACGGGGTACTATTCACCGAAAAAATTATTTCTTTTCTGTCCAAATTATTTTTGATACATGTATATTATTCTTGAATTTTACTCCACAAAGTAGTATCATGTTGACAATTTGGACATTATTGAATTCTGGATAAATTAACTTATAAATCTTTAAAAATTTATCCATTGCATTCTTTTAATTGAATTCTTATATCATTGTCATCATCCTCATGCTTATATTGTGATGAAAGTCATCTTTGGCTTACGTGCATAGATGGACTGTTAATTGGTATGATTATGATGAAGGATAATTAGGTATAATCATGACCATTGATGATTACATGACTATTCTTGGCCCGTAGTGCAAGAATAATTTGTGGAAGTCATACTAATGAATATCCTTGGCCCATAGTGCAGGGATGATTCGATGATGTATGTATTTATTAAGCTGAGTTCCAGCGATAAAGTTAATGATAAACTTTTTAAATCATAGAAGATAGTAGATATCATGCTCTACTTGACTCTTCTAATGGATTGCTTGTTCCGCTGCAGTTAAACTTGTTGTCTATTATATTCTATCAGTTTAACATTGTTGAAGGCTAATGATAACTTATTCTGCATTATCTTAGTCATAATATTTCTTACTGGGCTAGTTGAGCTCACTCTTTTACTTCCATTGTTCTATTCAGGAAATGAGAACGTAGCCGGAACTAGTTGGGGAAGGGAGTGATGGTCCAAGATGGTGTTATAGTAGTCCTCACTATTCAATAAAATAGTGTGATAATAAATGTAATAAGGACTCCATTTGAGTTTGGATATTTTCTAGAAGACAATATTCGTGTAAAAACTCTCAACTCATGTTGTATAATTAAGTTTGTATTTTTATTATGTACCATGTATTTGCCAACCCAAGATGGGTGATGTATAACTATTTTGGAGGCATCACAGTTAGTATCAATGCTTAAGGATATGATCCCTGGCTGAGATGTGAAACAAGAACTAGAAGGGGAGAGATGGGGAATTCCTTCGCTAGTATGACCTACGTAAGTTTATTTGGTATTTAATTGGTCAATCAGAGTATAAGGATAATATGTGGCATATCAATTAACCCTTGTTCTGTGGCAGTGTTTGAAAATGTTGAGATAAACAATGAAGCACATGAGACCGTTGAGTCACCAATGATCAATATCCAGAATAATGTGCAACAGGAAGATTATAATCCTCAGGTAAATAACAACATCGATCAAATGATGAATGATGGGATGTTCAGAGGCTTTATGCAATTCATGCAATAGCAGGCGGGAGCGGCTCCTATTCAAAATGCAGGTGGAAACACTGTCAACTCTCGAATGGTCACTGCTAAGCAATTCAAGGAGTTGGGACCACCGGAGTTTTTGGGAGAGCCAAAACCACTTAAGGCAGAGATGTGGATAAAGCAGATCACTAAGACATTTGATGTCTTGGGATGCTCTGAGGAGCAAAAGGTTCCCTTTGCCACCTTTATGTTGAGAGGAGAGGCATATTACTGGTGGAAATCAGTAAAAAGTACTCAGCCTGCCACACTCAAAATGTTATGGGAAAAGTTCCAAGAGCTGTTCAACGATAAGTACTTTCCCGAAAGTATTCGCACATGAAGGAGGTGGAGTTTATCAAGTTGGAGCAAAATAATATGACCATGTCGCAGTACGAGGCTAAGTTTACCGAGTTGTCCCGGTTCGCATCCCATTTGGTTGATAATGAGGAGAGAATGACGCGAATGTTTCTACGAGGTTTGAGACCCGAAATACGTTAATACCTCGTTTCTCACAAACTATGTTATTATTCATGTGTTGTAAATAGGGCTCAATTATTAGAGCATGATAATGAGTCAACCCAACCAAGAGAGAGCAGTCGGCAAGTTGATAATACCAGTGGTAGCAGTCATCAAAGCGGTGACAACAAATGTGGAGGGAATCAACATGCCAGAAATGGTAACCACTTCGGTGGTAATCATGGCCAAGATAATAGAAGTGGAAATTTCAAGAAGAGGATATTTAATAATGATGGAAACACGTAAGCACTAGCACCTATTGTTAAGGAAAGAGAATGACTGCCGGACGTATGTTACAAATACGGAGGGGAGGGACACATCAGTCCAAACTGTACGCAGCAGTCCAAAGCATGTTAAAATTATTGAAGAGAAGGTCACCTAGTCCGATATTGTCGTGCACCAAAGTCAAGTCCAGCTAGGATGGAGGCATCAAAGGTCGTCCCAAACAAGACAAAACCGGTAGTTCAAGGGAGAGAGTTTTTCGTAACATCCCAAGAAGCGAGGAATCCGAACGAGGTGATCACGGGTAAGCTAATCATAAACTCTAGCGAAGTCTATACCTTATTTGATACCGGCTTTACCTATTCTTTTATTTCTTGTACTCGCGCTCAACATTTAAATTTGACTCCAGAGAAATTAGACTTTGATTTATCTGTTAAAACTCCGTTGGGAGAAACCATCATTACATCCACTGTTTATAAGTCTTTTTTGATTCAATTCGGTAACCGCACATTAACTGTCGATCTTATCTCTTTAAAAATACTTGCATATGATGTGATTTTAGGAATTGATTGGTTGACTACTCATCATGCTAAAATTGATTGTTTTCGTAAGGTTGTTAGCTTTCATATTCCTAACCAACATAT
Source organism: Panax quinquefolius (assembly GCA_020205615.1). NCBI lineage: Eukaryota > Viridiplantae > Streptophyta > Magnoliopsida > Apiales > Araliaceae > Panax > Panax quinquefolius. The sequence goes on from CM035168.1 coordinate 31,063,050, forward strand.
TATGCGAATTCAAGCAACCAAACCATTAAAGTCAATCACTGTCATCTCAAGACATAAAGCTATTCTTTTATTGAAAAACAGATGTCATGCTTTCTTAGCTCATGTCACGGATTTAAACAAAAGTACGTCAGTCTTGAATGATATTTCTATTGTTAACAAATTTCCTGATGTATTCCCTGAAGAACATCCTGGCCTACCCCCAGAGCGTGAAATTAAATTTGTATCGACCTTGAATCCGGTACAAAACCCATTTCCAAAGCCCCATATCAAATGGCTCATATTGAACTTCAGGATTTAAAAACCCAACTAGAGGAATTGTTAGATATCGATTTCATTCGTCCTAGTATGTCTCCTTGGGGTGTTCATGTTCTATTCGTGAAGAAGAAAGATGGAAGTATGCGACTTTGTATTGATTATCGGGAGTTGAATCATGTCACCATCAAAAATAGGTACTCGTTACCTCGTATTGATGACGTGTTTGACCAGTTGCAAGGTGCCAAATTCTTTCCAAAGATCGATCTTCGTTCCGGATATCATCAGTTAAAGATTAAAACCGATGACATCCCAAAGACTACTTTAAGAACTCGATATGGGCATTACGAATTCATAGTCATGTCTTTTGGATTGACTAATGCTCATGCTGCCTTTATGGATATCATGAACCGAGTATTCAAGGAATATTTAGATCACTTTATGGTCGTCTTTATTGATGACATCCTTATTTACTCCAAAAGCTAAGAAGATCATGAGCAACACATGAGGTTAATACTCGAAAAGCTTCGTGATAGCAAGTTATATGCCAAGTTGAAGAAATATGAGTTCTGGCTTGAGGAAGTAGCATTCCTTGGGCACATAATATTAAATCATGGAATATCTATTGACCCGACAAAGATTGAAGCAATTCAAAGCTGGGAGCAACCTAAGTCAGTAACCGAAGTACGTAGCTTTCTCGGCTTTGATGGTTATTATCGGAGATTCGTATAAGGGTTTTCTCAAATCGCTACTCCATTAACTCAGCTGACTCAGAAAGATAAAAAATTTTGTTGGAGCGAGGATTGTGAGAAGAGTTTTCAAGAACTCAAGAGGAGATTCATTTCAGCACCTGTTCTGATAATACCATCTGGTTTGGAGGGATTTGCCATCTACAAGGATGCTTCAGGCAAAGGTTTAGGATGTGTTCTCATGCAACATGGGAAAGTCATAGACTATGCTTCACGACAACTCAAAGAATATGAGAGGAGTTATCCTACTCATGATTTAGAATTGGCAGATGTCATTTTTGTGCTTAAGATTTGGAGGCATTACCTGTGTGGAGAGAAGGTGGAGATCTATACGGATCATAAAAGCCTCAAATATTTCTTCACTCAAAAAGAAACTTAACATGCGGCAACGACGATGGCTTGATCTGTTGAAAGATTATGATCATAGCATTCAATACCATCTTGGAAAAACGAACGTAGTAGCCGACGCATTGAGTAGAAGATCATATGCAGGTACGAGTGCGATATTATAAACGCAAATGCCCATTTTGTATAACTTACAAATGATGGAGATAGAGTTAAAGACTCCAGGGATCCATGTGATGATCGCGAATATACGAGTAGAACCGACTTTAATCAATAAAGTTAAAGCTGCTCAAGCTAAAGACCTGGGGCTAATGCGTATGAGGAAGAAAGTGCAAGAAGGTTCTATTCCGGAAGCAAGAATCGAGTCAACTCCAAACTTTGTGTTCCTAACGATTCTGACTTAAAGTATAAAATCATGATGGAGGTGCACAACACACCGTTTGAAATCCATTCTGGGAGTACCAAAATGTATCGAGATCTTTGACATATATTTTGGGGGAGCAATATGAAGAGACAGATAGCGGGGTTTATCTTACGGTGTCTAACTTGTCAACGAGTCAATGCGGAGTATCAAGTGCCAAAAGGTCCATTACAACCACTTGAAATTCTAGAATGGAAGTTGGAGCACATTACCATGGATTTCGTTACTGGTCTTCCCAAGGTTTCTCAAGGCATAGATGTGATTTGGGTCATTTTTGAAAGATTGACCAAGTCTGCTCGTTTCTTATCAATATGAGAAACTTATACACTTGAACGTCTTGCTCATTTGTAAATAAACGAGATTGTAAGATTGCATGTTATGCCAGTATGTATAGTTTCTGATCGAAATCCAAGATTCACTTCACGATTTTGGGTTACTTTACAAAAAGCTATGGGCACGGATTTACGATTTAGTTCGGCGTATCATCCTCAAACTGACGGGCAATCAGAGAGGACTATTCAAACTCTTGAGGATTTATTAAGACTTTGTGTCCTTGACTTCAAAGGAAGTTGGGACAAGTTCTTACCATTGGTGGAGTTTTTCTACAACAACAGTTATCAAGCAAGTATTGGCATGACTCCATTTGAGGTGTTGTATGGAAGAAAGTGTCGTTCTCCAGTATGCTGGGATGAGGTGGGTGAAGCAACATTGCTGGGACCAGAGTTGGTACGTATGACTACAGAAAAGATTCAAATGATACGACAACATATAAAAACCTCACAAGATCGACAAAAGAGTTATGTTGAATTCATCGAAATGATGTGAAATTCAATATTGGAGATCATGTGTTGTTACGTGTTGCTCCATGGAAAGGAGTTACGAGATTTGGAAAGAGAGGAAAGCTCAATCCTCGATTCATTGGCCCGTTTATAATCCTCGATCGAGTAGGAACTGTGGCCTATAGACTCGCCTTACCGCCAAGTATGTCTCGTGTTCATAACATTTTTCATATTTCTATGTTATGTAAATATGTGAAAGACCAGAACCACATTATTGAATTAGAACCGGACGAGATAGCAGAAGATTTAATGTATGAAGAGGTACATGTTAAAATCTTGGATAAGAAGGATCATATTCTACGCTCCAAGGTTATACCTCAAGTCAAAGTTTTGTGGAGAAACCATGATGTGGAGGAAATGACTTGGGAATTAGAATCTGATGTGAAATCAAGGTATCCTCACCTCTTTGACATATCAAGTATGTACCTTAATGTCGAGGATGAAATTTCATAAGAAGGGGAGGTTGTAAGACCCCAACTTTTTTGAATAAAGAATAATTTTTCTCGAAATATATTTTTGAAAATTATGGTGTGGATATGATATAATGTTATAATTGTGGATAATATTTGAAATTTTTTCAAAGTAAGCAAGTTGATATAAAATATTTGTTGTGTCGGGGAATATTCGATTGGTCGAGGAATATTCATTTTAACAGGGAATATTCGTACGACGACACAATCATTGGTGGGCCCCACAACGAAAGTATTATCGTAGTTAGAAAACGACATAAATATCTTTTTATAAAAATAATAGCGAAAGTTTTACCGTTAAACTATTGAACTACCTGGTGGTAAAAGTACAGTAATACGCGTAGTTGCATAGTAGCACATAGTATTGATTATTGATGCTTACGTGAGAAGTCACCCAGTTATACTTAATTATTGCTACAGTAATTGCTGCATAGTATCTCACGTTATTTGATTCAATTATTGTCATAATATTAATATTGTATATTATTAAATAAATAATTGAGACGACAAAGTTATTCATATTATTATTTGCAATATTGACGATGTCTAGAAATTTTTGTCGAGGAGAGGTTTGGTCAACTAGTTGCGTGCCAATAGGGAGAAATCCTTATCGGAAAGCCCCCTCTTTCCTGAGAATGATCTGGTTGTTAAATATTGTGAGTTATAATATTAATGATAAATAATTGTTAATATATTAAAAATGTGTTTATTAAAGATAAATAATTTGTGATAAATATTTATTCAATTTTTGATATAAATATAGGGATTGTTATGAGGCATTTGTTGTAAGTTTAACTTAGTATTCCATGGGAAGATTTACTAATTTTATGGACCGTCGATAGATGGACTGTTGATTGGTATGATTATGACCATGGATAATTCAGTATGATCATAACCATTGATGATTACGCGAATATTCTTGGCTCGTAGTGCAGGAATAATTTGTGGACATGATACTACTGAATATCTTTGGCCCGTAGTGCAGGGATGATTCGATGATGTGATTTATTTATTAAGATGAGTCACAGCGATAAAGTTAATGATAAACTTTTTAAATCTTAGAAGATAGTAGGTATCATGCTCTACTTGACTCTTCTAATGGATTGCTTGTTCTGCTGCAGTTAAACTTGTTATCTATTATATTCTATCAGTTTAACATTGTTGAAGGCTAATGATAACTTATTCTACATTATCTTAGTCATAATATTTCTTACTGGGCTAGTTGAGCTCACCCTTTTACTTTCATTATTCTCTTCAGAAAATGAGAAGGTAGCCGGAACTAGTCGAGGAATGGAGTGATGGTCCGATATGGTGTTATAGTAGTCCTCACTATTCTATAAAATAGTGTGACAATAAATTTAATGAGGACTCCATTTGAGTTTTGATATTGTTTACAAAACAATATTCATGTAAAAACTCTCAGCTCATATTGTATAATTATGTTTGTTTTTGTATTTAGTACCGTGTATTTGGCAACCCAAGATGGGTGATGTATACCTATTTTGGGGGCGTCACAGTATCTCCTTGGAAGGGGAAAATTCAGTTTGGCAAGAAGGGAAAATTAAACCCTAGGTTTATAGGACCTTTTGAAGTGTTTCGACGAGTTGGTGAACTGGGGTACGAGGTAGCTTTACCTCCGGCAATGGAGCATATTCATAACATTTTCCATGTCTCGGTATTGAGGCCATATAGGCCTGATTATAAGCATGTGATAGAATATGAGTCCTTACAGTTTGAGAAAGACTTAACATATGAAGAAGTCCCTATTCAAATTATTGACAGAAAAGAGAAAGTAATGAGGAATAAAGTGATACCTTCTGTTAAAGTAGTCTGGAGAAACCACAATGCTGAAGAAGCTACGTGGGAACCTGAAGATGTTATGATGAAGCATTATCCTCAATTATTTGCTTAATCTTGTATAGCAATTCTGGGAACAGAATCCTGTTAAGGAGGGAAGAATGTAACGAATAAATTTATCGAGTCATGATTCTGGGGACAAAATCCTTTTAAGGAAGGAAGGATGTAACGATCGAGGAATTTTTTAAATAATTTAAATATTTATTGAATTGAATAAATATTTTATTAAATTTATTTATTGAGAAAATAAATAATTGATGGAATGGTGGTGCAAGAATTTAGTAACTAAATTAATTAATATTAATTTAATTTAATGAAATAATTAAATTAAATGAATTTTTTAATATTTAAGAGAATAAGTAAATTAAATAAAGTAATGTTTAAGTCTAATTTATTAATTAAATTAGATATATAATTATTTATTAATCATAAGTATAATTATAATAAAAAAATTATAACTTTTATAATTATAAGTGTAAGCTAATTAAATGGGTTACATGTGTGACAAATAAAAACTATATAATATAATATTATTAAATAAATTGGAACGGGGGAATTGGTGTGTGGCCAAACAAGGCCTTGTGGCCTTTGGCTTATTTTTAACTGATGCAACCTTTTTTGTTCTTACCTGACGTACGTGGGTGAGAGGCCATATCAGTTTATAATATACGCGTATTTCTTTTCTTATGGCTAACTAAGAAAAACACAGAGGAAATTGAGAGTGAGAGCTTGAGAGAACTATCTTAGATTATCAAGAGGAAGTGAAGGGCTTGCTAAACACTTTGCTAAATCAAGGTATAACATGCTTTAATTTTAACTGTTAAGTTTAGATATTGTTATTGGAAGTATGTTGGATTGTTGTTGATTATATATATATATATATATATATATATATATATGCATTGTTTTTATAGAGTCTATTATTATCAATATATATATACACAATTGCTGGTCATCAAAATACATGAAATTGAGTTTGCAAGAAGAAAAGTATATAACAGTGTGTATATGGGTGGTTTATGTGACGCCCCCAAAACAGGTATACATCACCCATCCTGAGTCGCCAGATACATGGTACATAAATTCAAATACAACTTAATTATACAAAAGTCGTGTAAAATACGACAAAACATAGCTGAGAGTTTAAACAAGAATATTGTCATCTAGACAATATCCACAGTCAATGGTGTCCTCATTACACTTATTATCACATTATTTCGTAGAATAGTGAGGACTACTAAAGCCATTTATCCTGGACCATCTCTCCATTCCCCGACTCGTCCCAGCTATATTCTCATTTACTGCAGAGAACAATGTAAGAAAGGGTGAGCTCAACTAGCCCAGTAAGAAATATTATGACTAAGATAATGCAAAAAAATATCCTTAGCCTTCAATAGTATAACAACTAATAGAATACAATAGACAACAAGTTTTAGATCAACAACTGCAGCGAAAATAGGCAATCCAATAGAAGAGTCAAGTAGAGCATAAAATCTACTATCTTCAATGATTTAAAAAGTTTTTCATCAACTTTATCGCTGAGACTCAGCTTAATAAATAAAATTGAATCATCCCTGCACCACGACCAATGATATTCATGTAATCATCAATGGTCATAATTATACCGAATAATCCCTGGTCATAATCATACCAACAACTGTCCATCAATGAACTACAGGCCAATGAAGACTTTTACCACATCATTCGCCACATTACGGTCATGATTATACCGAATAATCCCTGGTCAAAATCATACCAAGTCCATCTATGCACGTAAGCTTAAGATGACTTTCATCACAATATAAGCATGAGGATGATGACAATGACATAATAATTCAATAAAACAAGTTCAAGAATAAATTTTAAAGATTTATAAGTTAATTTATCCTGAAATCAATAACGTCCAAATTGTTAACATGATACTTCTTTGTGGAGTAAAATTTAGGAATGCTCAGAAAAATATTTCCATGAAAAGATACTGGATGAAGCGCAAATATCCAGGATATTCTACTGATTTCATGGAGTATAGAAGTCAAAACATTAACCAACTGAGTATAATAGAATATATGAAACTGAAAATGGATTTTCGCCCGCCATGTGATAATCCACGTAGACAGATCATTTTCACAATTTAATAAAGAATGAATACGAAGGATCATTCACCATGCATGTGGTAATCAACATAGACAAGTTATTCCAACAGAATAATAAAGAATGGAATAACAAAAGAATTCACCAGGCATGCGATAGATCGAACATACAGGTTATTACCAACAGAATAATAAAGAATGGAACCAGGTCATGCGTAATCCGCACAGACTAGATATTCCAACAAAATAATAAAGAATGGAACCAGGTCATGCGTAATCCGCACAGACAGGATATTCCAACAAAATAATAAAGAATGGAATAACAACAGAATTCACCAAGCATGTGATAGATCATGCATGCGAGTTTATTCCAACGTAATAATAAAGAATGGAATAACGTAAGAATTTCACCATGTATGTGGTACTTAGATGACAAGTTATTCCAACATAATAATAAAGAATGGAATAATAACCTCTTGCAGTATTGAAAGAAAATAACTCTCTTCATGAATACAAAAGAATAATACCCTTACCTTAGAAGAAAAGCGGATCTTTGGAATAGTGAGGTAGCGAGACTTCTCTCTTCTTTCTCTCTATAATTTCTTTCTATAATAATTGCTCTATAGCTTTAGTGAATTAGTGAGAAATGAAGGAAGAATGAGCTTCTATTTATAGGAAAATATAGTTTCGATAATTGCACGTTTTGGGAACTCAAAATATTACATAATGATACCTTCCTCTTTTCCTTCATTTTTAATTTAGTCTTGCAAGTATTATCAAACTTGCACCACCTCCCCTAATAGTAAATCATGTGAATTAATAGTTCAATAATGTGAATCAATAGTTATAATCATGTGAATCAATAGTAATTAATTGCTCATTTATCCGGTTAATTACCCTATTGGTCAATATAACCTCCATTCATTAATTATTATCGAAATAAATGTCTATTTTCACTAACGCTAATAATTCCAACATAATGGAACTATCAATTTCATCTTTAATCAACACGAACTTATTCATCATTAATATTATAATTCACAATATTTAACAACTAGGTCATTCCGAAGAAAGAGGGGGCTTTCCGATAAGGATTTCTCCTTATTGGCGTGCAATTAGGTGACCAAACCTCTCCTTGACAGAACTTCTAGACATTGTCAATATTGCAAATAATAATATGAATAACTTTGTCATCTCAATTATTGATTTAATAATATAACATATTATATGCGACACCCCAGATTTTCTGAATAAAGATTTAAATTTCTTGAAATATTTTTTTTAATAATATGGTCTGGATTTGATATAATGTTATAGTTGTGGGTAGCATTTATAAATTTTTTAAAGTATGCAAGTTGTTATATAATATTCGATTGATCGGGGAATATTCGTTTTAATAGGGAATATTCGTACGACGGCACAATTATTAGTGGACCCCATAACGGAATTATTGTCTGATTGAGAAAATGACAAAAATATTTTTATGAAAATAACGGCGAAAGTTTTACCGTTAAAATACTTTTATAAAGTTATTTGTTTTATTAGACAATAATTTGAATATATTATATTTTATTATGCATAGTGTTTGCATAGTGCCTACATAGTGTTTGCATAGTAAAAATCTTTTTATATAAAACAGAATACTTTTATAAAGTTATTCGTTTTATTAGATTATAAATAGAATATATTATATTTTATTTAAAAGATTTTGTTTTATTAGAATATTTTATAGTAAACCAATCTGGACCGTCCGTTTAAAAGTAAATCAATCTGGACCGTTCAGGAAGTAGTTACTATTAAATCCATTCTTCTATAAATAGAAGTTCATTTCTTCATTATTTCTTACGAATTCACTGAAACTGTAGAGAGAGAAACTGTAGAGAGAATTCTTCTTCTATAATCTTTAGCGTATTTCTTTAGAGTTTAAGAAAGTTTTGAGCGTAGTGCAAGTTTCTTCAAGTATATCCCCGCCCTACCCGTCGGAGTACTCTTCTTTATAAGGTAAGGGGTATTATTTCTTTTGTATTCATGAAGAGAACTTCTTTTAATCCATTTTTTTATTATTCTGTTGGAATAACCTGTATACGCGGGCTACCCTATACTTGGTGAAATTTTTCTGTTATTCTATTCTTTATCATTATGTTGGAATAACCTGTCTATGCGAAGTGCCACATACATGGTGAAATTCTTCTGTTATTCCATTCTTTATTATTCTGTTGGAACATCATGTCTGTGCGTTTACACATGACCTGGTTCCGTTATTTATTATTCTGTTGGAACATCTTGTTGTGTCAATTTCTTTGACTTGGTTACATTATTTATTATTCATTGGAATAACTTTCTGCGTGCGGCCTATCGCGTCCGGTGATTTCTTTTATTATTCTGTTCTTTATTATACTTAGTTGGTTAAAGTTTTGACTTCTATACTCCATGAAATTAGTGGAATATCCTTGATATTTACGCTTCATCCAGTATCTTTTCATGGAAATATTCTTCTGAGCATTCTTGAATTTTACTCTACAAAGAAGTATCATGTTGACAATTTGGACGTTATTAGTTCCTGTATAAATTAATTCTTGAACTTGTTTTATTAAATTCTTATATCATTGTCATCATTCTCATGTTTATATTATGTTGAATGTCGTCTGTGGCCTGTAGTGCATAGATGCACTTGGTATGATTATGACAAGGGATTAATCGGTATAATCATAACCGTAATGTTACAAATGATGTGGTAAAATTCCTCATTGGCCCGTACTGCATTGATGGACAGTTCTTGGCATGATCATGACCATTGATGAATACACGAATATCCTTGGCCTGTAGTGCATAGATAATTTGTGGTTGTGATACTAATGACTATTCTTGGCTGTAGTGCAGGGATAATGTGGATTATTTATTAAGCTGAGTCCCAGCGATAAAGGTGATGAAAAACCTTTTAAATCATAAAAGATAGTAGATTTTATTCTCTACTTGACTCTTTTAATGGATTGCTTGTTCCGCTGCAGTTAAACTTGATGTTTGTTATATTGTATCAGTTTAACATTGTTGAAGGGCTAACGATAATGTATTATGTATTATCTTAGTCATAATATTTCTTATTGTGCTAGTTGAGCTCACCCTTTTACTTTTATTGTTCTCTTCAGGAAATGAGAACGTAGCAGGGACTAGTCGGGGAACGGAGTGACGGTCCAGATATTAGCATTAGTAGTCCTCACTATTTTGTTAAATAGTGTGATAATAAATGTAATGAGGACTCATTTGAGTGTGGATATTGTCTAGATGACAATATTTGTATCAAAACTCACAGCATATATTTTGTTGTATTTTACAAGCCTGTTGTATAATTAAGTTGTATTTGAATTTTTGTACCATGTATGACTCAAGATGGGTGATGTATACCTATTTTGGGGGTGTCACAGTTGGTATCAAAGGTTAGGGATATGATCCCTGGCTGAGATATGAGACAAGAACTAGGAGGGGAGAGACGGGGAATTCCTTCGCTAGTATGACCTACCTAAGTTTATTTGGTATTTAATTGGTCGGTCAGAGTATAGGGATAATATGTGATTTGTTAATTAACCCTTATTTTGTGGCAGTATTTGAAAATGGCATCTAAAAATGTTGAGGTAAGCAATGGACCACATGAGACTATTGAGTCACCACTGATCAATAGCCAGAATAATGTGCAACAGGAAGGCAATAATCCTTCTATAAACAACAACATTGATCAAATGACGAACGACGGTACGTTTAGGAGCTTTTTAGAATTCATGCAACACCAAACGAGAGAGACTCATGTTCATAATGCAGGTGGAAGAAATGACAACCCACAGTTGGTCACTGCTAAGCAGTTCAAGGAGCTGGGACCACCAGAGTTTTTGGGAAAGCCAGACCCACTTAAGGTAGAGACGTGGATTAAGCAGATCACCAATATATTTGATATCTTGGAATGCTCAAAGGAGCAAAAAGTTCCATTCGCCACCTTTATGTTGCGTGAAGAAGCAGATCATTGGTTGGAATCTGTGAAACATACCCAGCCTGACGCACTCAAGATGTCTTGGGAGAAATTTCAAGAATTGTTCAACGATAAGTACTTTCCTGAAATTATTCATCACATGAAAAAGGAGGAATTTATCAAGCTGGAGCAAAACTGTGACACCCAAAAATCCGGGTTACCTGACCCCCGAGTTTGGTGTTCACGATCCACAATATAATACCATCTAACTACCCATTTTAATATAAATAGGAATACATAACTCATTAACATAGATTATTAATACATAAGTCCCAGGTCTACTTAATCTTAACATTACAGACATACCCCTTTAGATATACAATACAATACAACATAATAATAATATTGTTCATCATAACTAATTCATAACTATTCATTTTCCTTTGTTCTTCTTCGCAGCACCTTCTGTAACTTCATCCCTAGCTGAAAAGTTTTATTTATAGCAAGGGTGAGCAACAAGTTTGCTCCGCAAGTTAAGAGATGCAATAAAGATATAGAAATCAATATCAAGCCTTCTCACATTCTACGCAACAATAATTCAATAATGAAAGAGTATAATGCTTTCAAGGTTTCTACGATATTCAAACGAATAATCAAGAATTAATTCTACGAAATAGCAAAGTGGAATGTTTTCCAGATTTATGCTGAGCGATCCATTGGATCTTGAACTTCTCTTCTCGAGTAACCATCAAAGTTAAACTTTGACATACCCAAGTGTATCAAATAACCATAAAGATTAAATCATACCCCTCTGCAAGTATATAAAGTGATCAGCTTTATTATACCCTATATTATGCATAATACTTAATCGCGCACAAAGGCTGAATACTCGACCGATAAAATATTCCCTTTATATAAAAGTTGTTCTTCTCAGTCTTAGAATTAAGATTTCGATTTTACAACGAAATACTGTGATTTTAAATTCTATTTACTTCTCGATCTAGCTGAAATAATTGGCATCGATCTGTCAATAATAATTTAATTCTCTTCTTGAACCTATCAAGTTCTAACAAATGTTCGTCTAACCAGAATAATTGGCTAAGACATTTCTCAACACAGTTCGACAATAAATAGGAATTATTTATACTGTCAATTCTAGCTTTTACGGATATGCATATCCAACAACAGTTATTCTATGAATGTATATATTTCGAATCAGTAATTCATTTTGAATTATTAAACATGCACTAACTGCGAAAAATCAACAATAAATTCCCTAGACGTGGTGTAATTAGCAATAATTAACCACTATAATAATTGAATGAATATAACTCAAGGTTGAGTTAGGAAACCTGCCTCTTTCGCTGATTATAGCTACACAATAAGCTTATCTGCGTTCGTAAGACCTATAACCAATAATATCGGTCTCACAATTAGGACAATAATTTATAACACATAACACTATAATTCACAGTCAAACTTCTCCTAGACACATTACCATATAGCCAAACCAGTGTTTATAACCTATATAAACACATAACAAGTCTAACTATTTTGGTCTGGTTGGATTTCGGTCCATTCTCGGTGATCTGATCACCCTATCAGACAATTACCACAGCTATTGTCAATTAAACTTGGTCTCTAAAATTCAATATTATTTTAGATAAGTCAAATATCATTTATAATATTTTTCGAAAGCTTTTAATAATTTATAAGCAATTTTCATAATTTATAATAATTTTTCAATCATCGAAATCATTTTTATATGATTTATTTATCAAATAATTTTATCATTATTAATATTTAATAATATAAAAATATTAATAACATACTTGTCAAAATATTAAAGTTATTTTCAATAACTTAAAATATTTTATATCATCAATATTCTACTTAAATGATTTTTAAAGTAATTAAAATCATTTTTAAATCATCACCATTAATAATCAAATATTAATGAAATTATCATCAAAATATTAAAAGTCATTTATTATAACTTAAAATATTTTTAAATCATTTTCTCAATTTTAAATGATTTTTAAATCAATAAATCATTTTAATTCATTTATTTAATATAATATTAAAATAAATCTAATATCATTAATATTAAATTATTAATAAAATTCTCTAAAAATATTAAAAGTTACATTTTATAACTCAAAATATTTTTAAATACTTTATTCTTATTTAAAATGATTTTTAATAATATTAAAACATTTTCTCTAATTTATGTAATATATTAATTAAATAAATTAAATACCTTTAATATTTAAATAATTATAAATGTTAAAGAAAAATATTCCAAATAGTCAGAAATTATTTTTCATAATTTAAAATAATTTTTAAAACGATTTTTGGTAATTTTTATAATTTATTTCTATTTTTAATCATTTTCCGGAAATATCATAAATTAGAAAATAATAAAACCGTCGCTAAAGACCTTTAGCGACACTTGACTGTTGTCTTAGGTGTTCTTGGCTCAAGAACACTGACAAACTCAGTGTTCGAGGGGCAAGGTTTGACTGGCTTTTAATATCAGACAAAATGGTTTCTGGGCTAACTTAAAGTTCCAAATCGTAGTACACATGTAATACTACTCATATCGATCAACACTTTGGTCATAACACCACATTACATAACGATCTGGGCTTTCAAAGAAGCTGTCAGACCAAATATGGGTTTCTCCAAAAACCCAGAAACTCGACTAGGCACCTTTTTTGATCATTTTAATCTATCTTCTACTCATGGTTTATGTGATATAAAGGCTCAAGGTTATAGTGAAAGTAGTATGCACACAAGCCAATCATGTTTGATGATAAAGCATATACTTTGTAACAATTTTATTCATTTATTAATAAAAAGTATTAATTTATTAAAGGCTTTTAATTATCTACATGATGCTGTTTTATAATATGTGATAAACCCATAGTTTTAAGCAATGCTTTTAGAATAATGATGATGATCATTCTAATGAGATCTAAATTCTTAGAAAGCTTAAAACTAAAATAGTTCCCAATCATTGGATTACTAAATTGGGGATTAGTGAATCCGGATAGATTGGTACATACGTTGCTTGCTCATTGGATGAGGATGATTGATCTCATGATCATTTGTGTGGAGACACTAAAGCAAGTATGTAGGTGCTTATTAGAGAATAAGTTCACTTTGAACGTGGCTCGCTAAGGAATACCTAATGGAGTTTTATTTGCTGTCAATAGGAATTCTCAGTAGTGATAGTAGTACAAGTAATCCTTGGACTTGAGATCATCATAGTATCTTGTGTATGATGAGTTATACTTTGACTTATTCCTTAAGACCCTTAGGGTATATCAAAGGGTATGCTTGGGTATAATAAGTTGTACATGGAGATAATGTATGATCAATAAAGAATCTACCACTTCTAATAAAAGAAGAAATGTCCTATGTGATTCGATAAATGACAACCCAAAGAGTCCTTGGCGGCGAGAATGAAATTAGAAAGGAGTTTCTAATTTACATTATTTGAGTTAGCATTTAAGGATCGAAATACATATAATTAAATAAAATAAGACTTGACGAAGAATTCCATGTCTTATATTTAATTGGGACATTGTATGGTGGAAGGATTGAATTATACGGTAACTATTTACTCAAAGGTTCTTTTATGATTAATGTTGAAATCTATATTATCCGGAAAGTCGTTGATCGCTAGGGAGGCTTATCCTATTGTAGAATAAATATTATTTAAATAAATTAATTGTTTAATTTATTTATTTAAATAAGATTAGAATTGTTCTAATTGATTTATTCACAACCTATTTAATATGGAGAACCTAAATGGTCACACCATAAAAGGAAGAATAATTATTTAAGAAGTTAATGGCATAATCGTAATAATATGTTATGTATATTTAATTTAATCTATTATTACAATTATTATTATTTTAATTTCTAAAAAGTTTAGGAATTAATTTAAATAAATAAAATAAAATAAAAATTTATTTTAATTTTAAAATAAAAGGTTTATTTTAATATTAAAATATAAAGTTTTATTTTAATTTTAATAATTTTATAATTAAAATAAAAGGTTTATTTTAATCTTAAAATAAAAGGTTTATTTTAATATTAAAATAAAAGATTTATTTTAATTTTAAAATTAGAATTTCATGCTAACTAATTAGAGTTGGAATTGGATTCCATGATAACTAATTGGAGTTGAAATTGGATTTTATTTTTCCTAAAATAAAGGAGTTTATTTGTGAATAGGAAAGAAAATCCGTGTTTCCTTAAATAAAGAAGTTTATTTAGATATGAAATAAGATTTCATATTATTCAAAATAAAGGAGTTTATTTGTGAATAGGAAAGAAAATCCGTGTTTCCTTAAATAAAGAAGTTTATTTAGATATGAAATAAGATTTCATATTATTCAAAATAAAGGAGTTTATTTGTGAATAGGAAAGAAAATCCGTGTTTCCTTTAATTTTTTTTTTTACATGGAATTGGATTCCATAATTAATTAAAATAAAAGAGTTTATTTTAATTAAAGATTTTTTTTTATTACATGGAATTGGATTCCATAATTAATTAAAATAAAGGAGTTTATTTTGATTAAAAATTTTGATTAAAATAAAATTGTTTATTTTATTCAAAATTAGATAAATTAAAATAAAATAGTTTTATTTTAATTTAAATTTGGATTAAAAATAAAGGAGTTTATTTTGATTCAAAAATTAGATTTTATACTAAATAAATTTACCCATTAAATGATATCAATATATATATTAAATGTTTATTATTCATATGATGAATGTTATTTATTGATGCATATGATGATGTGTATGATAATAAATGGGATTGATTATGGACTATTGACCAATGTGATTGGATTTTATTTTAGTTGGATGCATGAATGTATGGGTTTTATTAAATGGGGTCTCACAGACCGCCTTTCTCTAATTTTTCTTAATGTAAATTCTATCTCTCTCTATGTACTTCCCTCGATTTACGATCAAGGTTTCTATTTATTTTAAAATAGTTTTGTAATAGGAATATTTAGAATTATTTTGAAAAATTGGAGATCAAGGAGCAAGGAGTGTGAAGACCCGCTTTGTAATGTGAGTTCGGGTTTAAATGTAATAGTTATATTTAAATATTATTTCTTGCACCCCTAGGGGAGCCAACCTTTTGGTTCACTTGGTTGCTCTAGTGAACCAAACTAGAATAAAAGTCCATAATCAATCCGTAGAATATAGTATTCTATATGTGCATGCTTATACTATATATATTATATATTATGCAAACATGCTTGCATGTTCATTAATATACGCGTATTTTATATATATATGTGCAAATGCCACTAAACAAGATGAGACAAATTAATAACAAACCCCTCATTTTTTATATTAAGTCCTAAGCGCTCAAAGATATTTGGAATATCGAACGTCGCTTTCTAGCATAATAAAATTAATAGAGTATTAAATATTTAATATGAGTTTGTTGTGTCACCACAAGGCAAGTATTAAGTATTTAAGATGTTAATTTATCACATTTGATGCTTATAAAGAAAATTGAACAATATTGTTTTGTTGTGTTACCACAAGGATGATATTTTTCTTTTTTGAATATATGGAGTGCTAGGTCGGACTTAACTTGGATAATTTTGATTCTGATGTGTCACCACTTGATCAAAATAATCTAAGAGGCAAAATACAAGGAGTTGCATAGTTGATGTAATTGACAAAAGTTGTCTACCTATTTATTTATATATAGTTTGTTGTGTCACCACAAGGCTATATACATTTGAAATGGGATCCTTATTCTCACTAGCAAATCTTTAATTAGATTTTGCCGAACTATATAAGTGAGGGTAATATAGTTTGAAGAAAATAGTGGGAGATACCAATTTAAAACAAGACCTAATTTATTTTGGTAATTAATAAAAGAATGTATGTTAAAATGTTGTTAATTACAAATTCATTTACGTAATTTTACAATGTCTAAAATTACTATCACTACGAAGCATATTAGATGCTAAATTAACGAATCGGATTAAATGGATTGGTTAAGGAATTTGAGAATAGTTCTCATAATTTGAAAAGCTATCTTATGTCCTTATATCGCTATCCTCGCAATGGTTGCGCATAATGCCTCTGAGGAAGAGATTGCTACTTTTAGAAAGTGGCAAGATGATGCACAGATTGGCTCAACGCATCATGCTCGCATCCATGAGTAACGAGCTTCAAATACGGCGATGAAACTATGGATGCACTACTATATTCCCCACACATCAAGTAGTTGATGGTGAGGAAAGTAGGGGCCGATAGATAGATATCGAGATATCTAAGGAGCTCTTCCGATCTAGAATGACCGATGACACTACAAAGATGTATATAAAAGTTCTTAACATGATCAATTTGATTGATCAATTAGGACAACCGGTTTTATCATGGATGGAGAGTTGAGCCAAGATTTGATCTTGCACTCACTCCCTAACTCCTTTCACAATTGTTGTGAATTTTTCATATGAACAAGCTAGATATCAGCCTCGTTGATTTGCTTAACATATTGAAAAATGTTGAGAGTCACTTTCCAACCAAGAAAGATCAAGTCTTACTGGTAGGGGCCAAAGGATCTTCTGAAAAGAAGAACGATTCAAAGAAGGTAAATAGAAAGGCATAAACAAAGGATAATAAGAACAAAACTGATACGAATAGCAAAGGAGTTTGCTTCCACTGCAATAAGCCTGGACACTGGAAAGAAACTGCGAGAAGCATCTTGCAGAGGCTAACCAAAGAAGCTTAGTGAAGTTTCGGTTACAATACAGTTTTTGTTCATGATTTAAAATAATTTTTTTCTTTAAGTCAAGGTTCTACTTGGGTATTGGATACCGACTTTGGTTATCATAAATATAGATTTATGAAGGGACCAAACAGAAGTAGAAAGCTAAACAAGTATAAGTAATCCTATGTGTGGGAAATGAAGCAAAGGTTGCAACATTAGCCATAGAAACTTATAGTTTAGCACTGCCTACGGGCAAATCTATTAAGTCAATAAGTTGTTATTGTATTCCAGTTCTTGTTAAAAATATTATTTTCATTTTATTGTTGGACAATGAAAACTTTGGTATTATAATTATGGACAATTGTTGTTCTATTTATAATAATAATGTTTTGTATAGAACTGGAATATTACTTAATAAATTTTGTATACTTGACTTACATGAAAATAATTTTGCATATTGAACAAATTAGTATAAGAAAAGGAGATGATCATTCAAAGAGTTGAATGTGTGTATTTGGTGAAATACAAGTGTGAATTATTTGAAAGGTTCAAAGAATTCAGAAGTAAAACAGATTTGCAAAGTATTAAGATTTTTTTTTTGATTAGATCAAGGAATAAATACTTGTGCAATAAGTTTCTAGATCATCTCAAATGGTTTTCTCATAATGGACGCCTCCTGATACGTGATAATTGATTAATGTATCTGAAAGGAAAAATCGTACCTTGTTGGACATGGTGCGGTCCATAATGATTTTACCAACATTCCAGTATTCTTTTGGGATAATGTCCTAGAAATGGCTGCATATCTACGAAAATGGTAACCTCAAAATCCGGCCCTAAGACTCCATAAAAGTTATGGACATGGAGGATTCCTAATCTTAAGTATGTTAAGATAAGGGGTTGTCCAACTTATGTGAAACGGTTTCAAAAGATAAGCTTGGGACAAGATTTGACAAGTGTAGATTTGTTGGACATCCTAAAGTAAGTTTAGGGCATGTGTTCTATAATCCTATTTAGCAAAAGGTGTTTGTTACGAAACACGCTGCCTTCTAAGATAAAGGTGTTTATCATTGAAAGGGCTAGTGGGAGGATAATAGATCTTGAAGAGTTCAAGAACCACAAAACACTATAAGTCAAATAAGAGGAACTCAGTAGATAGACTGTTGTACCACAACCGAATCGTAAATCTGAATAAGTGCAGAAGATACCTAGGAGGTATGGATTCATCATGGATGATGATGATGAGGTACACATCATAGAAGATGATGATCCAGAGTTACATTCGATGAGGTAAGACTTCTAGTGTGTACAAATGGGTCAGTGGGAGCGTCGTGAAATTTCTAGTGTTATATGTTGATATACTATGGATGAGGAATAACATACCAATGCTACAATCAGTAAAGATAAAGTTGTCTAAACAATCCTCCACGAATGATTTGGGAAGAATATCTTAATTGGGGATATAAATCTATCTAGATAGATTTAAGAGGATGCTCGACTTAACCCAAGGAACGTATATTCATTTGATGCTAAAGTCGTTTAGCATGGCAAACTCCAAGAGATGTCTCATGTATGATGAGCTATGGAGTGTATCTCTCTTAATAGTCCCCATAGACTCCAAAGAAGAGAGATTGCATGAGTGACAATCATGTATGCAATGAAATATACGAGACCTGATGTTGATCGGTCATATTCTGGAGAAGTTCACTGTGAGTCAGTGAAAAACATCTTAAAGTTCTTAACTGGCACTAAGGATGTGATCATATTCATGGTGGGTCTTAATTAAAAATAGAGGGCTTAACAGACTCAAGTTTTTCAGACAGACCAAGACGACAGAAAAATCCACTTTAAGGTAAAGGGTTACCTTGAACAAAGGTGCGAAGAATTGAAAGGTTCCAAACAAAGAAAGAGTTGCCGGTTTAGTGATAAAGACAAAGTATATAGCTATAAATGAAGTCGCAAGTTAATTGTTTGGATTAAAAGTTCATTACGTAACTAGGAATAGTTCCTAAGTCTCATCTTGGATCTAAACATGTGTTGTGGCACTTTCATTTGATTATAAGAATCATTGAAAGATGGGAAATCACTATAGAGATAGTGGACTCTCATAAACAACATTACATATCCATTAACTAAAGCTTATCCAACAAAGGGATAATCGCCACTTAGAGAAGAAGAGTATGAGTTACCATGACGATTGACTTTAGTGCAAGTGGGAGATTGAAAGTAGTATGCACACAAGCCAATCATGTTTGATGATAAAGCATATACTTTGTAACAATCTTATTCATTTATTAATAAAAAGTATTAATTTATTAAAGGCTTTTAATTATCTACATGATCTTTGTTTTATAATATGTGATAAACCCATAGTTTTAAGCAATGCTTTTAGAATAATGATGATGATCATTCTAATGAGATCTAAATTCTTAGAAAGCTTAAAACTAAAATAGTTCCCAATCATTGGATTAATAAATTGGGGATTAGTGAATCCGGATAGATTGGTACATATCGTTGCTTGCTCATTGGATGAGGATGATTGATCTCATGATCATTTGTGTGGAGACACTAAAGCAAGTATGTAGGTGCTTATTAGAGAATAAGTTCACTTTGAATGTGGCTCGCTAAGGAATACCTAATGGAGTTTTATTTGCTGTCAATAGGAATTCTGTAGTGATAGTAATCTGAAAGTAATCCTTGGACTTGAGATCATCATAGTATCTTGTGTATGATGAGTTATACTTTGACTTATTCCTTAAGACCCTTAGGGTATATCAAAGGGTATGCTTGGGTATAATAAGTTGTACATGGAGATAATGTATGATCAATAAAGAATCTACCACTTCTAATAAAAGAAGAGAAATGTCCTATGTGATTCGATAAATGACAACCCAAAGAGTCCTTGGCGGCGAAATGAAATTAGAAAGGAGTTTCTAATTTGCATTATTTGAGTTGTGCATTTAAGGATCGAAATACATATAATTAAATAAAATAAGACTTGACAAGAATTCCATGTCTTATATTTAATTGGGACATTGTATGGTGGAAGGATTGAATTGTATTTGTAACTATTTACTCAAAGGTTCTTTTATGATTAATGTTGAAATCTATATTATCCGGAAAGTCGCTTGATCGCTAGGGAGGCTTATCCTTATTGTAGAATAAATATTATTTAAATAAATTAATTGTTTAATTTATTTATTTAAATAAGATTAGAATTGTTCTAATTGATTTATTCACAACCTGGTTTAATATGGAGAACCTAAAGGGTCACACCATAAAAGGAAGAATAATTATTTAAGAAGTTAATGGCATAATCGTAATAATATAAAGTTATGTATATTTAATTTAATCTATGGTGATAGAATAAATTAAATAGCTTAATATTATTATTTAATATTTTAGAAATATTAAATATAAATTAATAAGAGGAGTCTTATTAATATTATTACAATTATTATTATTTTAATTTCTAAAAAGTTTAGGAATTAATTTAATATAAGTACTCTCATTTATTCCTAATAAGATTAGGAGGTTAAATTAATTAAAAGAGTTTAATTAATTATCCCTAATAAGATTAGGGAGCTTAATTAATTAAAAGAATTTAATTAATTAAATAAAACCCAATTCCTTAATTGTTAAGGTGGGTTGCCCACATCTATAAATAAGAGGAGTCTTATTATGGGTGGGTATGGGTTGTTGATTTTTCAACATACGTAATAATTCCAATTGTTGGGAGAGTACACCCTTTCTATAGAGATAGAAAAATTAGGGTTTAGCCAACCACCCTTCTTCTTGAATTTTCTTCTTCCTTGGTGGATCACCTCTAGAGGCCAAACACATGGGTGGCTAACGTTGATCAAAGGAAGGAACCAAACCCGGTGGATTCAAGATTGAACGCGAAAGGATTTGGAGGTGAACTTGTACCTGAGGAAGCTCGATCTTCAAGGGTATGATTTATTCTTTATCTTTTCGTTTAATTAATAATTATGCATAAAGGATGATCCGGGTATATGGTTTGTAAATTTTTTTAAACTCTGATTTTTCCACGCTTCCGCACTTTTTATGCAATTTGATTGCGTTATGAATATTACAAACCTAACATATAGTCCGGGTACCGAAGAATAATTACAAAGTAACACTTCGGTTCAAAAACAACTCAATCTACAAAATCAGTATGGTCAAAGCATGTCAGAAATTGTATTCCCCAGATTTCTGGGTTTTTCCAGAAAGTCCAAAACTGAGCGTGAAGCCTACTTTGCCCACCTTTTCTGATCAATCTGTTGATTGTTTTAAGAGATATAAAGACTCAAATATATAGTACACATAACCAGATACAATATGTACCAAACAACAACATCAAACACTAAACATACTGATAG
The DNA here is from genome assembly GCA_020205615.1 of Panax quinquefolius. Lineage (NCBI taxonomy): Eukaryota > Viridiplantae > Streptophyta > Magnoliopsida > Apiales > Araliaceae > Panax > Panax quinquefolius. Next base: position 31,085,173 of record CM035168.1, read on the forward strand.
ATCTGGGCTACAAAACATGTTGTCAGACACAGTTCATCACGTTCTTGGTTACCCAGAATGTTGCTCAGTCAACGGACATTGACCAAGTATAACTTGCAATCTAGCTATCCAATGACACTGATTCCACTTTCTAATTAAAGACCACATATAAGGCTATAGATTCCAAACTTAAAACATTACAAAACATTAACAGACAGATATCTGAGCCGTCTGACATTTTCTTGTCAGAGCACAAAATCTTTTATTGGACAGTTTTGGAAAAACACCATTTTAAAGTCATTTAATGTTATGGATCCACAATGGATCATCATAGATCAACTAAAAACACTATATAACATAAATATAAACACTTAAACACAATTATTTTCTTAGCATACAAGATCTAGGTTGAGTTTGGGTTTATACCTCTCTTGTCCAATCCTTGATCCTTGATCTCCTTAACTGATTTTGGTGATCTAAAGGCTTGAAGAGTGACTGAATCACTTAGTGATTTCGTGGGTTTAGGTGAGAGAAAGAGGGGGTTGGTGTTAGAAAGCTAATGAGCTTAATATGTGACCTTTCTCTCTCCTAGATCTCTTATATCAAAGATGTAATGAATCCAAGTGTGCAAGTTGGCAAGATATGGATAAGATTTGATATAGAATTTAAGCACATACGATAATCTTAAGTGATGACTCACTAGATCTTGTAAATCTTCTAACTAAATATCTATGTAAGGGGTACTTTGGACTTTGTACATGAAATTTTAATGGCATACAAGGAATTTACCAAACTCTTAGTGTTTAACCCTTAGGGTTTGACCCTAAGGTTCTAACCCTAAGGTTATAACCCTAATGTTTTACAACTTTAGCTTCTAGGATTTTCTAAATTAAGATCTTTTAAATAGAAAATTAAGATGTTTAAAAATATAATTAGTGTTCCCTAATTATATTAAAGGTTACTAATCACATTAAATAATACTAATAACTTTAGAGCTTACTAATTAGGATTAGGGTTTCCTAATTAGGGTTTAGGATTCCCAAATTAAAAATTAGGGTTTCCCGACTTTCGATTAGGGTTCCTAACTACGCGTTAGGGTTTCAAATCTTGAGATTAGAGTTCCCAATCCCTTATTAGTGTTTTCCAATATTGTACCCTACCCGTCCAATCATTGATCAACATTCTATACAGTACAAACACGTACTCATCAGTATAATTATTTCAATTATATTTTCAATCGAATCCCTTTCCGGACTTAGGGTTAGGGTTTCTATTCTCCATCAAGCACAACTCTACTCTAATTTCTCAGTTAATACACAAATTAACTACTTCTCGATACTCATATCATAGATACACAGTACAATATTAACATTCAATGTCAATATATATATATATAAAATTATCCGTGAAATTTGGATTATTCAAAATCCCGGGTTATCACAAAAAAATATGACCATGTCGAAGTACGAGGTTAAGTTTGCGGAATTATCCCAGTTTGCATCCCTTTTGGTCGATAATGAGGAGCGAGTGACGCGAATGTTTCTGCGAGGTTGGAAACCCGATATACGTCAATACCTCATTTCTCACAAACTTTGTTTATATTCAAATGTTGTGAATAGGGCTCAGTTATTGGAGCGCGATAATGAGTCAGCACAACCAAAAGGCAAGAACCAACAACACGATAATAATTATACCAGTGGCAACGACCATCGGAACAATGATAACCATCGTGGGGGAAATCATCATCCCAAGAATGGTAACCACTTCGGTGGTAATCATGGCCAAGATAATAGAAGTTGAAATTTCAAGAAGAGAAGGTTCAATAATGATGGAAAGACAGCAGTATCAACACCCGTTTCAAATGAAGAAGAACGACCACCGGTCGTATGTTTCAAATGCGGACAGGAGGGACACATCCGTCCAAACTATACGCAGCAATCCAAAGCGTGTTTTAATTGCGGAAGAGATGGTCACCTAGCTCGATTTTATCGTATAGTGAAGTCAAGTCCAGCTGGGATGGTGACACCAAAGGATGTCCCAGACAAGTCAAAGCCGGTAGTTTAAGTGAGAATGTTTGCCGAGGAACCCGAACGAAGTTGTCACGGGTAAGTTAATCATAAATGCTTATGAAGTCTATACCTTTTTCGATGCCAGTTCTACCCACTCTTGTATTTCACCTAGTTGTGTTCAATGTTTGAACTTGGCTATTGAGAAATTAGACTTTGACTTATCTATTAAAACTCTGTTAGGAGAAACCTTCGTTACATCCATTATTTATAAATCTTGTTTGATTCAAATCGACACTTTCACATTACCTGTCGATCTGATTTCTTTGAAAATACTTGCCTTTGATGTGATTTTAGGAATCGATTGGTTAACTACTCATCATGCTTTTTGTAATGTTGTTAACTTTTATATTCCTAACCAACCTGTTATGCGAATTAAAGCAACCAAACCACTAAAGTTAATCACTGTGATATCAAGCCATAAGTAAAGAGCCCCGATCCTTTCGTTGTTGACTTCTTTGTGTGGAATGCACCGAAGCCATATAATCCGTAGGGGACGTCGTGAATAACGGTGGCAAGTTAATTGGTATCAATGTGATGTGATATCCAAGTCTTGGATGAGGTCACAGTTTTGAATGATATTTCTATCGTTAATAAATTTCCTGGCGTATTCTGAAGACTTCTTGGCCTACCTCAGAGCGTGAAATCGAATTTTGTACTGACCCCAGTACAAAACCCCAATTCTAAAAGCCTTAAATATTTCTTCAACTAAAACGAACGTAACATGCGCCAAAGACGTTGGCTTGAACTGTTGAAGATTACGATCATACCATTCAATACCATCGTGGAAAAACAACGTGGTAGCTGACGTGTTGAGTAGAAGATCGTATGCGTTTACGAGTGCGAATATACGAACCCACGTGAAGATAACAAATATACGATTAGAATCGACTTTAATCGATAAAGTTAAAGCCGCTCAAGCTACATACTCAGAGCTGATGAATGTGAAAAAGAAGGTTCAAGAGGGTGTTATTCTAGAAGCAAGAATCGATGAAGAGAGGAAATCTCAACCCTCATTTTTATTGGCACATTTAAAATCCTTGATCGAGTAGGAACTGTGGCCTATAGACTCGTTTTACCGCCAAGTATTTCGCGTGTTCATAACATTTTTCACGTATCGATGTTACGTAAATATGTGGACGACCTGAACCACATTATTGAATCAGAACTAGATGAGATAGAAGAAGATTTAACGTATGAGGAGATACGTGTTACAATCTTGGATAAGAAGGATCGCATTCAACACTCAAAGGTTATACCTCAAGATTTAGAATCTGAAATGAAGTCAAGGTATCCTCATCTCTTCGGCATAGCAGGTACGTACACAAATTTCGAGGGCGAAATTTCATAAGGAGCGGAGATTGTGAGACCCCAGATTTTATGAATAAAGATTTAAATTTCTCGAAATATTTTTTTTAATATTATGGTGTGGATTTGATATAATGTTATAGTTGTGGGTAGTATTTATAAATTTTGGAAAGTATGCAAGTTGTTATATAATATTCGATTAGTCGGGGAATATTCATTTTAACAGGGAATATTCGTACAACGGCGCAATCATTGGTGGACCCCACAATAGAATTATTGTCGAATTGAGAAAATGACAATATTTTTATGAAAATAACGGCGGAATTTTTACCGTTAAAACTGTTGAACTACTCGGTAGTAAGAGTACAATAACACGCGTGGTTGCATAGTAGCACACAGTATTGATTATTGATGCTTACGTGAGAAGTCACTCAGTTTTGTTCAATTATTACTTCAGTAATTGTTGCATAGTATCTCACATTATTTGATTAAATTATTGTCGATATTTTATATATTGTTAAACCAATAATTGAGATGACAGAGTTATTAATATTATTATTTGCAATATTAACGATGTCTAGAAGTTCTGCCAAAGAGAGGTTTGATCACCTAATTGCGCGCCAATAAGGAGAAATTCTTATTGGAAAGCCCCTTCTTTCTTGGGAACGACCTGGTCGATTAATAATGTGAGTTATAATAATGATGATGAAGTTTTGTTTTATTAGTATTATTAATGTAATAAAACAGAAAAGCTTTTTATATAAAACAGAATACTTTTATAAAGTTATTCATTTTATTATACTAAAATAGAATATATTATATTCTATTATGCATAGTGTTTTGCATAGTAAAATCTTTTTATATAAAACAAAATACTTTTATAAAGTTATTTATTTTATTAGACAATAATTAGAATATATTATATTTTATTATGCATAGTGTTTACATAGTGCGTGCGTAGTATTTGCATAGTAAAAACATTTTTATATAAAACAAAATACTTTTATAAAGTTATTCATTTTATTAGATTATAAATAGAATATATTATATTTTATTTAAAAGATTTTGTTTTATTAGAATATTTTATAGTAAACCAATCTGGACCATCCATTTAAAAGTAAATCAATCTGGACCGTTCAGGAACTAGTTACTATTCAATCCATTCTTCTATAAATAGAAGTTCATTCCTTCATTATTTCTTAAGAATTCACTTAAACTCTAGAGAGAGAAATTGTAGAGAGAATTCTTCTTCAATAATCTTAAGCGTATTTCTTTAGAGTTTAAGAAAGCGTTGAACGTAGTACAAGTTTCTTCAAGTATATCCCCGCATACCCGTCGGAGTACTCTTCTTCATAAGGTAAGAGGTATTATTTCTTTTGTATTGATGAAGAGAACTTTTGTTATTCCATTTTTTTATTATTCATTGGAATAACTCAGATACACGCCAAGCTACCCTATACTTGGTGAAATTCTTCTGTTATTCCATTCTTTATCATTATGTTAGAATAACCTGTCTATGCGAAGTACCACATACATGGTGAAATTCTTCTATTATTCTATTCTTTATTATTCTGTAGGAACATCCAGTTTGTACGTTTACACATGACCTAGTTCCGTTATTTATTATTCTGTTGGAACATCCTGTCGGTGCGAATTTCGCCTGACTCGGTTCCGTTATTTATTATTCTGTTGGAATAACCTGTCTGTGCGGTCTATCGCATGTCTGATCATTTCTTTTGTTATTCCGTTCTTTATTATACTCAGTTGGTTAAAGTTTTGACTTCTATACTCCATGAAATTAGTGGAATATCCTTGATATTTACGCTTCATCCAGTATCTTTTCATGGAAATATTCTTCTGAGCATTCTTGAATTTTAGTTCCTGGATAAATTAATTCTTGAACTTGTTTTATTGAATTCTTATATCATTGTCATCATTCTCATGTTTATATTATGTTCAAAGTCATCTGTGGCCTGTAGTGCATAGATGGATTTGGTATGATTATAACCAGGGATTAATCTGTATAATCATGACCGTAATGTTACAAATGATGTGGTAAAAGTCCTTAGTATTATTGGGTGCGGGCGCGGGTGCGGGCGCGGGCGCGCGACTTGCAGAACTTGTCAAATCTTTCCCTGATCTCAATGTGATTTCTTGGCACTGCTCCTTCCCGTCTTTTCTTGGATTTGTCTAAATGTTACTTGGCAATGAACCTTGGTGCCTATTGTTAAGCAAGCTCGCCATCTGCCCCATCCGAGTCTCAAGATTCTTGATAGCCACTGCTTGGCTTTTAATCATAACTTCAGTGTTTGCCATGTATTTCAACATCATCTCCTCCATCTCTGATTTCTTCTCTGGCTGTGGTGCAGCTGGAGCATGGTGTTTTTGTTGCTGAGAAAATCCCGGTGGAAACGGTGGTTTTTGTGCAAACTGTGGCTGAAATGACTATGGTTGAAACTGTTGGTTCGGCTGAAACTGATATTATTGTTGTCTTTGGTTATTTGACCAACTAAAGTTCGGATGATTGCGGTTGTTAGAGTGGTATGTGTTCTGGAATTGACCTTGCTCTTTTCTGTAATTGGTCACATACTGTACTGAATCTGAGCTGATGGCACATTGATCTGTGGAGTGTGACCCCGCACAAATCTCGCAAACAAAGGCAACTGTTTTCACATTGCTTTCTGCCAAAGTATCTATCTTCTTAGCCATAGCTGCTATCTGTGCCAACAACTGAGTAATGGCATCAACCTCCAACACACCTGCAACCTTGGGTTGTGGCATCCGAGCTGTAGGATTCTGATAATCATTTGCAGCCATAGTCTCGATAAGCGTATAGGCCTCATGATAGCTCTTTGCCCACAATGCCCCTTCTACGGCTGCATCCACAATCGATCTCGACTGCCATCCGAACCCATTGTAAAAGGAATTTATCACCATCAAGTCTAGCATACCGTGATGCGGACATTTTCTCAGCATCTCTTTATAACTCTCCCATGCCTCATATAAGGACTCGCCCTGCTGTTGCTCGAACTGAGAGATAGCCATCCTCATCTTTGCAGTCTTAGCCATTGGGAAAAACTTGGCTAAGAATTTCTGCGCTAAGTCCTCCCATGTGGTTATTGACCTTGGCGGCAAAGAATGTAGCCAACTTCTAGCCTTATCCCGCAATGAAAATGGGAATAGCCGTAGTCTAATGGCATCCTTCGTCACACCGTTGTATCTAAATGTGTCACAAATCTCGATAAAACTCAATAGGTGCTCATTCGGATCATCTGTAGCAGCACCCCCAAACTGAACTGAGTTCTACACCATTTGAATAGTGCCCGGGTTGATCTCAAAAGTGTTTACTGTTATCGCCGGTCTGACTATGCTAGACTGTAATCCATTTATGTTCGGCATGGAATATTCCCTTAGAGCCCGATGCTCTTCTATTTGCTCGATTCTCTGTTCTTCTGCCATATCTGGTATAGTTCCTTCTAACTGAGCTTGTAGATTTCTTCGCACGCTAGCTTTCCAACCTCTCCCGTTGATGTTTTCTTGTGCTGGTGTTAATTAAGAATTGGAAGATCTCGTGTGCATATAAATCTACAAGTACCTGAAATTACAAATAAAACAAAAATAGAAATGAGAAACGATCAAAATTGTCTGTGTCATACAATTTAGCTTTAAACTGATGATAATTATCTAAATTAACGCCTTTCCCCGGCAACGGCGCCAAAAACTTGTTGCCTATTTTATAGTTCTAATAAAAGAGCTCTAACTCATGCAAGCATACACGGGTCAACAAGTAATACAGAGTAAGTAGAGTATCAATCCCATAGAGAAAGTTCTTAAATTCAAACTATCATGCATCAATTAACTCACCAAATTTATATGCCTAGACTAATGACTAAAAGTGTTGAATTAAACTAATTGTGAATAACAACTAAAAATAAGAATACAAATGGAATAAATATAATCTGGAAATAATGGGACCCTAACTTCATTTAATATTTCATCTAATCACCACTATCATGCAAGAAATACTCACATATCACAGGAAAATAGGCAAGAGCACGAATAGAGTTATAGCCATTTTTTAATGCACTATAACCTACTTACACAGCATCTACAGATGTTAGACTCCATGTAATCACCGATACAACCAAATTCACTATATGTCTATGTGAAGTTGCAATTATATTGATTTTAAGCTCAAGCCCTTATTCTAGCTCATACGGTGAAACAGTATATGTCTATCTGGTTCACAAAATACGCAAGCCATATACAATAACCCCATATTCGCATGTTATCATGACTACAATCCATACCTGTATGTTCATTGTCAATTCCATACAAATACTGAGATGAATGGTGATCAAGCATTCATAAAGGTAAAACAATCATGATAAATATCCCATATGATATGCAAAGCAATCCTAGCATTTAAATGTGCAACCAAACTACATATTAAAATCTATTAGAATCCCATAATGGAATTTAGTTCATGACTGAACCAAAATCCATTATGGGATCAACGCAAAACATGATCAATAAGCAAACAATTGAAATAAGAGAGATAGAACGATAAAACCCAATCGCTGAATAAAAACCAATGATCAACGTTTAAATCCTCATAGAATTCCAGTAAAATAATAATAGAAATCCACAATGGCAAAGAATCCCATGAAGAATTGGAGAAGTAGACGTTAAGGCTTCGTTCTATGTTGGAATCTCTTCCAAGGTGTAAACCCTAGTTTCTATGATGAAAATACGCTTAAAGTTATCAAGTTGTTCCTCTGACACCCGTCAGAATCGTTTAAAAACCAATTACCATTCATTTAATTAAAAATTAAAATTAAAATAAAATTACAAAGATCGCGATCGCATACCGCCGCGCCTCTCTCCAGCTTATGTCTCGTGGTATGCCGAGACTTACAGAATGTCCGCCCTGTCCAGCCAACCTCTCGCAGCGGGTGCGCGTCTCCTACTGCGATCACCAAGAACTTGTAGTAGAGTCATCATCGTCTGGTAGTCGGGTACTCACGCCGGCGCCGCACTCTTCAAGTTGTTATGCCGCTGCCACTTGTCTTTGCTACAAGTTCGTTCTAGTTTTTGGCTTCAGCTGCTGCTATCTGCTCTTCCATGCTTGATCCTCTTGTTTGCTTGGTCTCCATACTTCATTGTATCTCCATGCCATGCACATCCCCGCTTGTGCCTCGTCTTCACGCATCCATCGGCCTCGTGCTCTCTAATACCACCAAAATTAAGCCGATTCCTGCACTTATTCATCAAAAGGAGTTTTAAGTAAATGCAATGCAAAATAACGTGAAATGCAACTAAAACACAATAAAATTTACTTGAAATGGGCACAATTCGCATGAATTAGTATTCAATAAGTAGGCAAAAATACCATTTATCATGCATCCAGAACTTTTTTGGGTAACATCTCACGATATGCAATTGGAATCAACTTCTGCATGAATACATGACAATCGTGACTTTTAAATCCAAAAATTTTCAATTACTCAACCTTACAACAATGTGTTATGTTCGACGCATATCCATCTGGGAGCTTCAACCCACTAACCCACTTACAGACGTCCTCAACTTGTTGCTTAGTAAGACAAAATGGATCCTTAGGTTTCGTAGTGTTAGGGCGAAGCCACAATTCTGGCCTAATGTTCAATGCCTCCAAATCTCTTCGAGCATTGTCATTGTCTTTAGTTTTACCACTCGCATCTAACACGGTGTAAAACAAGTTCTCAAAAACATTTTTTTCGGTATGCATGACTTCGATACAATGACGAACTGAAAGTGTGGCCCAATACGACAACTCAAACCATTTTGGCAAGTGTGTCCAATTATGAGTCTTCCCGTACTCGGCTGCTCTCAATTTACTTTGTTCCTTCCCTGGTAAAGGAAAATCAAGTTAATTCAACCAGCCCAAGACCTCACTGCCCGACAGCCGACCAACAATCCCCTTCTTCTCTATCTTTATGTTGAACTGTGCAGACATCTTTCTGTAATTGTGATCAAGAGGCAAGAATCTAAGAGCAGTTCCAAAGAAACTACATTTTCGCCCATGCTGCAACTGGTTGCCTTGAACATCCCCAATACACACTAGACATGACATCTTCCTGTGAGTTGACAAACCACTAACCATCCCAAGAGCCTGAAAGTCAGCGATAGTCCATAACAGGGCTGCCTTCATCACAAAATTCTCGTATATCAATTTATCATACGTCTGAACCCCTGTCTCCCACAACATCTTTAGTTCATCCACTAACGGTCGAAGGTACACATTAAGGTCTTTTGTAGGACTTTTATCCTAAGGAATGAGTAAAGTCAAAAACAAATACGGATCCCTCATGCACATTGTTGGTGGAAGATTATAAGCGACCATAATGACTGGCCAAACTGAGTACGGCTGGCTAAAATTATTAAAAGGGAAAAAGCCATCAGTAGCCATGCCAAGCCAAACATTCCTAACTTCTTTCGCAAACTCAAGATAATTTACATCAAATCTCTTCCATTCATCTCCATCCGATGGGTGAGTCAGCTGACCAGGCACGACATCCCTTGTTCGATGCCAACTCATTTGTTGCGCCGTATGAGACGACATGAATAACCGCTGAAGTGTCGGCGCAAGTGGAAAGTACCGTAAGATTTTCCTGGGAACCTGTTTCTCCTTCCCCCCACGTTTTGTAACCTTGTAGCGCGATAAGCTGCATATATCACACTGTCCCTTATCTCTGTCCTCCCCATAGTATAACATGCAATTCTGCTCACAAGCATCGATTTTTTGATACCCCATATTTAACCCCTTGACCATCTTCTTCACTTCGTAATAATTCATAGGAAGTGTATGATCCTTGGGTAAGAACTGTCCAATTATAGCGAGCAAATCATTGAAACCTCTCTCACTACAGTCGTGCTCATTCTTGAAGTGTAAGAGCTTCGTCACTGCAGAAAGTTTGGTGTCCATATCATTTCCCTGATACAACGCGACCCCAGATTCAGATAACAACTGGTAAAAGGCAGCAGCTGTATCATTTGGCACTTGCTTCGTACTGCTTGAAGAAGGTTCATATTCAACCCAGTCAATAGTAGTAGGGCCATAAGCATCGACCAACATCTTAACTAGATCATAGTGTTCGACGTATGAATCTCGTGGAATTGGTTGTTCCACAATATTTTCAATCACTTATGATTCCCCGTGATGAGTGAAAGTAGTATGCACACAAGCCAATCATGTTTGATGATAAAGCATATACTTTGTAACAATCTTATTCATTTATTAATAAAAAGTATTAATTTATTAAAGGCTTTTAATTATCTACATGATGTTGTTTTATAATATGTGATAAACCCATAGTTTTAAGCAATGCTTTTAGAATAATGATGATGATCATTCTAATGAGATATAAATTCTTAGAAATCTTAAAAACTAAAATAGTTCCCAATCATTGGATTACTAAATTGGGGATTAGTGAATCCGGATAGATTGGTACATATGTTGCTTGCTTCATCGATGATGAGGATGATTGATCTCATGATCATTTGTGTGGAGACACTAAAGCAAGTATGTAGGTGCTTATTAGAGAATAAGTTCACTGAACGTGGCTCGCTAAGGAATACCTAATGGAGTTTTACTTGCCTGTCAATAGGAATTCATGTAGTGATAGTAGTACAAGTAATCCTTGGACTTGAGATCATCATAGTATCTTGTGTATGATGAGTTATACTTTGACTTATTTCTTAAGACCCTTAGGGTATGTCAAAGGGTATGCTTGGGTATAATAAGTTGTACATGGAGATAATGTATGATCAATAAAGAATCTACCACTTCTAATAAAAGAAGAGAAATGTCCTATGTGATTCGATAAATGACAACCCAAAGAGTCCTTGGCGGCAGGCGTAATGAAATTAGAAAGGAGTTTCTAATTTGCATTATTTGGAGTTGTGCATTTAAGGATCGAAATACATATAATTAAATAAAATAAGACTTGACGAAAGAATTTCATGTCTTATATTTAATTGGGACATTGTATGGTGGAAGGATTGAATTGTGCGGTAACTATTTACTCAAAGGTTCTTTAATGATTAATGTTGAAATCTATATTATCCGGAAAGTCGTTGATCGCTAGGGAGGCTTATCCCTATCAGAGAATAAATATTATTTATTTAAATAAATTAATTGTTTAATTTATTTAAATAAGATTAGAATTGTTCTAATTGATTTATTCACAACCGGCTTTTAATATGGAGAACCTAAAGGGTCACACCATAAAAGGAAGAATAATTATTTAAGAAGTTAATGGCATAATCGTAATAATATAAAGTTATGTATATTTAATTTAATCTATGGTGATAGAATAAATTAAATAGCTTAATATTTATTATTTAATATTTTAGAAATATTAAATATAAATTAATAAGAGGAGTCTTATTAATATTATTACAATTATTATTATTTTAATTTCTAAAAGAGTTTAGGAATTAATTTAATATAAGTACTCTCATTTATTCCTAATTGGATTAGGAAGGAAAATTAGTTAAAGGAGTTTAATTAATTATCCCTAATAAGATTAGGGAGCTTAATTAATTAAAAGAATTTAATTAATTAAAACCCAATTTCTTAATTGTTAAGGTGAGTTGCCCACATCTATAAATAAGAGGAGTCTTATTATGGGTGATGGTAGTTGTTAACTTTTACAACTACGTAATAATTCCAATTAGTTGGAGAGTACGCCCTTTCTATAGAGATAGAAAACTAGGGTTGAGCCAAACACCCCTTCTTCTTGAATCTTTATTTCTCCTTGGTGGATCACCTCTAGAGGCCAAACATATGGGTGGCTAATGTTGATCAAAGGAAGGAACAAAACCCCGGTAGATTCAAGTTGAACACGAAAGGATTTGGAGGTGAACTTGTACCTGAGGAAGCTCGATCTTCAAGGGTATGATTTTATTCTTTACCTTTTCGTTTAATTAATAATTATGCATAAAGGGTGATCCGGGTATATGGTTTGTAAATTTTTTAAACTCTGATTTTACTCGCTTCCGCACTTTTTATGCAATTTGATTGCGCCCATGAATATTACAAACCTAACAGTGGCATCAGAGCCAAACCTTTATGCGAATTATTAATTATTTTAATTTGATATGTATATTGATATGTGTTTTGAACAATTTAATTGAGCATAATTTTATTGTATAAAATTTATTAAAAAAAAAAAAAAAAACGCTAAATGCTAATCCGTATCAAATTCGATGATCATTATATCAAGGGAAGCAAATTGGGCGAAAATCGAGAAATCGTGACCACCCAATGCACGGAAATCACGGCTGTTGATTTTTCAAAAGCCACGGTTTTTTTATTTTGCATGGATTGGCATGATTGGCGTGGCTTGCTTTTTTAAAAGGAGTTACCAGATTTTTTTTTTTTTTAAGGTAATGCTGCAAGTGATGGTTGATTCATAAGATACAACAGGATGCCAAGATATACCTTAAGGGTAATAGTTACCATATTTTTATTTTTTTTTCAAAGGAAGCATGTCACGTGATTAACAAATTATTATTTTTTACGTGCCACACAGTTTTGCTTAATATATACTACTAATAATATATATATATATATATATATATATATATATATATTTAATTCTTACTTATTTTATAATTAAAATAAAAGGTTTATTTTAATTTTAAAATAAAAGTTTATTTTAATTTTAAAATAATAGGTTTATTTTAATTTTAAAATTAGAATTTCATGCTAACTAATTAGAGTTGGAATTAGATTCCATGATAACTAATTGGAGTTGAAATTGGATTATATTTTTCCTTAAATAAAGGAGTTTATTTAGATATGAAATAAGATTTCATATCATTCAAAATAAAGGAGTTTATTTGTGAATAGGAAAAGAGAATCCTAGTTTCCTTAAATAAAGAGATTTATTTAGATATGAAATAAGATTTCATATTATTCAAAATAAAGGAGTTTATTTGTGAATAGGAAAGAATATCCGTGTTTCCTTTAATAATATTTTTTTATATGGAATTGGATTCCATAATTAATTAAAATAAAGGAGTTTATTTTGATTAAAATTTTGATTTAAATAAAATAGTTTATTTTATTCAAAATTGGATAAATTAAAATAAAATAGTTTTATTTTGATTTAAATTTGGATTAAAATATAGGAGTTTATTTTGATTCAAAAATTAGATTTTATACTAACTAAATTTGCCTATTAAATGATATCAATATATATATTAAATGTTTATTATTCATAAGATGAATATTATTTATTGATGCATATGATGATGTGTATGATAATAAATGGGATTGATTATGGACTATTGACCAATATGATTGGATTTTATTTTAGTTGGATGTATGGGTTTTATTAAATGGGGTCTCATATTATTTGTTTCTCTAATTTTTCTTAATGTAAATTCTATTCCTTTCTATGTACTTCCCTCGATCACGATCAAGGTTTCTATTTATTTTAAATAGTTTTGTAATAGGAATAATTAGAATTAATTTTGAAGAATTGGAGATCAAGGAGCATAGAGCGCTTGAAGACCCGTTTGTAATGGAGCCCGGGTTTAAATGTAATAGTTATATTTAAATATTATTTCTTGCACCCCTAGGGTTTGACCTTTTGGTTCACTTGGTTGCTCTAGTGAACCAAACTAGAATAAAAGTCCATAATCAATCCAGGTAGAATATAGTATTCTATATGTGCATGCTTATACTATATATATTATATATTATGCAAACATCCTTCACATGTTCATTAATATGACGCGTATTTTATATATATATATGTGCATGCGCGCTAAACAAGATGAGACAAATTAATAACAAACCCCTCAATTTTTTATATTAAGTCCTAAGCGTTCAAAGATATTTGGAATATCGAACGTCAGCTTTCTAGCATGATAAAATTAATAGAGTATTAAATATTTAATATGAGTTTGTTGTGTCACCACAAGGCAAGTATTAAGTATTTAAGATGTTAATTTATCACATTTGATGCTTATAAAGAAAATTGAACAATATTGTTTTGTTGTGTCACCACAAGGATGATATTTTTCTTTTTAGAATATATGGAGTGCTAGGTCGGACATAACTTGGATAATTTTGATTCGGATGTGCCACCACTTGATCAAAATAATCTAAGAGGCAAAAGAAAAGGAGTTGCATAGTTGATGCAATTGACAAAAGTTGTCTACCTATTTATTTATATATAGTTTGTTGTGTCACCACAAGGCTATATACATTTGAAATGGGATCCTTATTCTCACTAGCAAATCTTTAATTAGATTTTGCCGAACTATATAAGTGAGGGTAATATAGTTTGAAGAAAATAGTGGGAGATACCAATTTAAAACAAGACCTAATTTATTTTGGTAATTAATAAAAGAATGTATGCTAAAATGTTGTTAATTACAAATTCATTTACAAAATTTTACAATGTCTTAATTACTATCACTGCGAAACATATTAGATGTTATTTAACTGGACCGTATTAAACGGATTGGTTAATGAATTGAGAATAGTTCTCATGGCTGAAAAGCTATCTTATGTCCTTAATACGCCTATCCCTGCAATGGTTGCAGACAATGCCTCTGAGGAAGAGATTGCTATTTTTAGAAAGTGGCAAGATGATGCATAGTTGGCTCAATGCATCATGCTCGCATCCACGAAAGTAACGAGCTTCACGTCGATGAAACTATGGATGCACCTATTATATTCATGCACAACAAGTAGTTGATGGTGAGGAAAGTAGGACTGATAGATATCAGATATCTAAGGAGCTCTTCCGATCTAGAATGGCCAATGGCACTACAGTACAGATAAAAGTCCTTAACATTATCAATTTGATTGATCAATTAGACAACGAGTTTTGTCATGGATGGAGAGTTGAACCAAGATTTGATCTTGCACTCACTCCCCGACTCTTTTCACAATTGTTGTGAATTTTTATATGAACAAGCTAGATATCGCCTCACCGATTTGCTTAACATATTGAAAAATGTTGAGAGTCACTTTCCAACCAAGAAAGATCAAGTCTTCTTGGTAGGGGCCAAAGGATCTTCCGAAAGAAGAAACGATTCAAAGAAGGTAAATAGAAAGGCAAAACAAAGGATAATAAGAACAAAATCGATATGGATAGCAAAGGAGTTTGCTTCCACTACAATAAGCCCGGACACCGGAAAGAAATCTGCGAGAAGCATCTTGCGAGAGGCTAACCAAAGAAGCTTAGTGAAGTTTCTTCTATAATACGCTTTTGTTCATGATTGAAATAAATTTTTCTTTAAGTCAAGGTTCTACTGGGTATTGGATACCGACTTTGGTTATCATAAATATAGATTTATGAATGGACCAAGAAGAAGTAGAAACCTAAACAAAGATAAATAATCTTATGTGTGGGGGAAATGAAGCAAAGGTTGCTACATTAGCCATAGAAACTTATAGTTTAGCAATGCCTATGGGCAAGTCTATTAAGTCAATAAGTTGTTATTGTATTCCAGCTTCTTGTAAAAATATTATTTCCATTTTATTGTTGGACAATAAAATTTTGGTATTATAATTAAGAACAATTGTTGTTATTATTTATAATAATAATGTTTTGTATAGAATCGAATATTACTTAATAAATTTTGTATACTTGACTTACATGAAAATAATTTTGCATATTGAACAAATTAGTATAAGAAAAGGAGATGATCATTCAAAGAGTTGAATGTATGTATTTGAAGAAATACAAGTGTGAATTATTTGAAAGGTTCAAAAAAATTCAGAAGTGAAACAAATTGACAAAGTATTAAGATTCTTTGATTAGATCAAGGAATAAATACTTGTGCAATAAGTTTCTAAATCATCTCAAATGGTTTTATCATAATGGAAACATCCTGATACGCAATAATTGATTGATGTATCCGAATGGAAAATTCAGTACCTTGTTGGACATAGGTGCGGTCCATAATGATTTTACCGACATTCCAAAGATCCTTCTAGGGTTATGTCCTAGAAATGGTCGCATATCTACGGAAAATGGTAACCTCAAAATCCGCCCCAAGACTCCATAAAAGTTATGGATGAGAGAGATTCCTAATCTTAAGTATGTTAAGATAAGGGTTGTCCAACTTATGTGAAAAGGTTTCAAAGGATAAGCTTGGGACAAGATTTGACAAGTACAATTTGTGGGACATCCTAAAGTAAGTTTAGGGTATATGTTCTATAATCCTACTTAGCAAAAGGTGTTTGTTGCGAAACACGCTGCCTTCTAAGATAAATGTGTTTATTATTGAAGGGGCTAGTGGGAGGATAATAGATCTTGAAAAGTTCAAGAACCACAAAACACTATAAGTCAAATAAGAGGAACCTATAGATGTAACTTTGTTGTACCACAACCTAATCGTAAATCGAATAAGTACCAAGATACCTAGGAGGTATGGATTCATCATAGATGATGATGATGAGGTACACATCATAGAAGATGATGATCCAGCTACATACGATGAGGTAAGTGTTGTAGACACTTTCGGAGAAATGGATTGAAGCAAGTTTCTTAAATATGGAACATTCGTTTTGATGAGGCAATCAAAAGAGTTTGATTTTATCAAAATAAGAATGAACCTAGTGTGTACAAAAGGGTCAAAGGAGAGCATCGTGACATTTCTAGTACTATATGTTGATATACTACGGATGAGGAATAACTTATCAATGCTACAATCGTAAAAGATAAAGTTGTCAAACATTCCTCCATGAATGATTTGGAAGAGTATCTTAATTGGGGATATAAATCTATATAGATAGATTTAAAAGGATGCTCGACTTAACCCAAGGAACGATATTCATTTGATGCTAAAGTCGCTTAGCATGGCAAACTCCAAGAGATGTCTCATGTTGATGAGCCATGGAGTGTATCTCTCTTAATAGTCCCCACGACTCTCGAAAAGAGAGGTCGCATGAGTAACAATCATGCATGCAATGAAATGTACGAGACCGATGTTGATCAAGAATATTATGGAGAAGTTCACTATGAGTCGGTGAAAACATCTTAAAGTGCTTAACCCAAGACTAAGGATGTGATCATATTCATGGTGGGTCTTAATTAAAACTAGAGGGCTTAATGACTCAAGTTTTTCGATACGACCAAGACGACAGAAAAATCCACTTTAAGGTAAAGGGTTACCTTGAACAAAGGTGCGATGAATTGAAAGGTTCCAAACAAAGAAAGAGTTGCTAGTTTAGTGATAAAGACAAAGTAAATAGCTATAAATGAAGCTGCAAGTTGATTGTTTGGATTAAAAGTTCATTACAGAACTAGGAATAGTTCCTAAGTCTCATCTTGAATCTAAACATGTGTTGTGGCACTTTCATTTGATTATTAGAATCATTGAAAGATGGGAAATCACTATAGAGATAGTGGACTCTCAAGAACAACATTACATATCCATTAACTAAAGCTTATCCAATGTGCGGGATAATCGCCACTTAGAGAAGAAGAGTATAAAGATACCATGACGATCGGCTTTAGTGCAAGTGGGAGATTGAAAGTAGTATGCACACAAGCCAATCATGTTTGATGATAAAGCATATACTTTGTAACAATCTTATTCATTTATTAATAAAAAGTATTAATTTATTAAAGGCTTTTAATTATCTACATGATGCTGTTTTATAATATGTGATAAACCCATAGTTTTAAGCAATGCTTTTAGAATAATGATGATGATCATTCTAATGATATATAAATTCTTAGAAAGCTTAAAAACTAAAATAGTTCCCAATCATTGGATTACTAAATTGGGGATTAGTGAATCCGGATAGATTGGTACATACGTTGCTTGCTCATTGGATGAGGATGATTGATCTCATGATCAATTGTGTGGAGACACTAAAGCAAGTATGTAGGTGCTTATTAGAGAATAAGTTCATTTGAACGTGGGCTCGCTAAGGAATACCTAATGGAGTTTTACTTGCATCATCAATAGGAATTCTGTAGTGATAGTAGTACAAGTAATCCTTGGACTTGAGATCATCATAGTATCTTGTGTATGATGAGTTATACTTTGACTTATTTCTTAAGACCCTTAGGGTATATCAAAGGGTATGCTTGGGTATAATAAGTTGTACATGGAGATAATGTATGATCAATAAAGAATCTACCACTTCTAATAAAAGAAGAGAAATGTCCTATGTGATTCGATAAATGACAACCCAAAGAGTCCTTGGCGGCGTAATGAAATTAGAAAGGAGTTTCTAATTTGCATTATTTGAGTTGTGCATTTAAGGATCGAAATACATATAATTAAATAAAATAAGACTTGACAATGAATTCCATGTCTTATATTTAATTGGGACATTGTATGGTGTAAGGATTGAATTGTACGGTAACTATTTACTCAAAGGTTCTTTAATGATTAATGTTGAAATCTATATTATCTGGAAAGTCGTTGATCGCTAGGGAGGCTTATCCCTATTGTAGAATAAATATTATTTATTTAAATAAATTAATTGTTTAATTTATTTAAATAAGATTAGAATTGTTCTAATTGATTTATTCACAACCGGTTTAATATGGAGAACCTAAAGGGTCACACCATAAAAGGAAGAATAATTATTTAAGAAGTTAATGGCATAATCGTAATAATATATATTTATGTATATTTAATTTAATCTATGGTGATAGAATAAATTAAATAGCTTAATATTTATTATTTAATATTTTAGAAATATTAAATATAAATTAATAAGAGGAGTCTTATTAATATTATTACAATTATTATTATTTTAATTTCTAAAAGAGTTTAGGAATTAATTTAATATAAGTACTCTCATTTATTCCTAATTGGATTAGGAAGGAAAATTAGTTAAAGGAGTTTAATTAATTATCCCTAATAAGATTAGGGAGCTTAATTAATTAAAAGAATTTAATTAATTAAAACTCAATTCCTTAATTGTTAAGGTGGGTTGCCCACATCTATAAATAAGAGGAGTCTTATTATGGGTGATGGTAGTTGTTAACTTTTACAACTACGTAATAATTCCAATTAGTTGGAGAGTACGCCCTTTCTATAGAGATAGAAAACTAGGGTTGAGCCAAACACCCCTTCTTCTTGAATCTTTATTTCTCCTTGGTTGATCACCTCTAGAGGCCAAACATATGGGTGGCTAATGTTGATCAAAGGAAGGAACAAAACCCCGGTAGATTCAAGTTGAACGCGGAAGGATTTGGAGGTGAACTTGTACCTGAGGAAGCTCGATCTTCAAGGGTATGATTTTATTCTTTACCTTTTCGTTTAATTAATAATTATGCATAAAGGGTGATCCGGGTATATGGTTTGTAAATTTTTTAAACTCTGATTTTACTCGCTTCCGCACTTTTTATGCAATTTGATTGCGCCCATGAATATTACAAACCTAACAGGTGATGAGTCCATACGAAGTACCCATCCACAAATCTATGAGAAAATAAGTTGAATTTAATCTCGTCGACTTTCTTCCAAATCAGATTTTTACACTTGACACACGGGCATCGCATCTTCCCGTTTGGATCATCCGTATGTTCTAGTGCTTTGTTCAAGAAATCTAAAACCCCAACACGATAAGCTGAGACTAATCCCCTCCCATCACTAGGGATCCTATAGTACATCCAACTCCGGTCGGCTGGCATTTTTAACTACACAGATGTATGCATTAAGTTAATTTGGATATTCATTTGTGAATTAGATTTACCTAGTATCTCTACAGGACATGAGTAAGGCTTCTATCCTGTTATTCGATGCGTCTCGTCACTAGTGCAAACACGTTAAGTACGCTCCATGAGTTTCAAGAAAAATTCAGCAGCACCTCCCCATGGTCTCCAAGCATACGAAATAGACTAAGATAACTTAATCTAAGTATGCACTCGGAGAACATATAGAGATAACAGTCGATTAATCCTCAAAATAACAACAAACGATCGTTTATTTTTACACCTACTAAGTGAGAGACATAACATCCAATAATAGTCCCAAATTGGGGACTGTTCGACATTCACCCCTACCGAGTGTATGTCAAACGGGTTTCTAATTTTCAAAGTATAGTACATATATAATTGAAAATGCTACTTAGTTAATTGAAACTTGTGGCAAACTAAGCAAATGCTATTTAGTTTAATTATGAGAATTGTTATGTGGAATCTCTACTTGAGTCGGCAACCGGGAAAAAAAAGGGTCGTAGTTCCTGTTGTGTCCTATACTCGAATAATAAAGTTAATTCAATTACTGCAAACATTCCTCACTATTCCATCATAGCAGATGACAACATTCCGAAGGAGTTCCATTAAGCTATTGAACAAAGTTTCAGCTTAAGCAACCCTCTAGATGAACGAATGATCACTTCTCTTCTAGGAATGAATCATCTCCCCATATGGGTCCAATCCATGATATAGACAGCTTCTCACCACTCCGGATTCCTCAAATTGATAGTTCTCATAAAAAAGGTGAGACATTCTATGGGAACTACCCATCTAAGGAATTCAGAGTGGTGAGAAGTTGTTTATATCAAGGATTGGACCCATATGGGGAGATGATTCGATCCTATAAGAGAAGTGATCGTTCGCTCATTTAGAGGGTTGCTTAACCTAGAACTTTGTTCAACAACTTACTGGCACTCCTTCCGGATGTTGCCATCTATTATGATGGAACAGTGAGGAATGTCTGCAGTAATTCAATTACCTTTATTATTCGAGTATAGGACACAAACAGAAACTATGACCCCTTTTTTTTAATTATTGTCGAGGTACCGGTTGGAGTACTATTAGCTTCAACTGCTATGTCAAAACCCGCATACAAGAAAGAGTACATATATGTAGGGAGAGTATTATTGCATTTATTGAAAATTGTAGCAAACTAAGCAAATGCTACTTAGTTTATTTTGCCAATGATAAACTAAGTAGGTTGTACTTAGTTTATGAGAATTGTTATTTGGGATCTATAAAGACTACTGTTCGACATTCACTTCTAACTAGTTAGTGTATTTTGCCAATTATGATAAACTAAGTAAGTGGTACTTAGTTTATCAAAATTGTTATTTGGAATCTATAGCTAGAGACTATTGTTCGACATTCACTCATACTTAGTTTATTATTATATTTTTTTTATTTTAATTTGTAGTATATTATATAATTGGCTTATTTATTTATTAAATTTACTTTATGAAATTAAATTAAATTAAATTAAATCATTTTATTTTATTTTATTTATTAAACTAAATTAAATTAAATTTTTATTACTTCTATTTTATTTTGTATTATATTATATAAGTTATAATTTAATTTGATTTCATAATTAAAATTATTTTATTTTATTTTATTTTATCTTGTATTATATTATATAATTTTTAATGTTTTTTATTAAATTAAATTAATTAATTTTAGATTATTTAAATTAAATTAAATTAAATTAAATTTATTTTATTTTATTCTATTTTATTTAATTATTTTTATTTAATTTTATTTTTATTGAATTTTATTTTATTTATTAAATTAAATCAAAGTTTTTTATTTTATTTAAATTAATTTAATTTATTATTTTATTTTATTTTACTCTATTTTATATTATATTATATTATGTTATTTATTTTATTTTTAAAATTTATTTAATTTAATAAACTAAATTAAATTATATTTATTTTAGTAGTAAGAAACTAAGTAAATGGTACTTAGTTTATGATTTATTAATATCGGGAAACTAATTACTAATACAATACATGCAGGGCTCACAAATATTCTGCGATTTCATAATTCTGACAGAATTTTTGTCATAAATTCAGTCAGAAATAGGAAATATATCAAGATTAAAAACAGTCCTAAAATCAGTTACATTATGATAAGGAACCCAAATTTGATATGTTATACACTTCATAATATCAATATTATGCAATTTCCCATTTGCTAGGTAGGGCTCTCATGAACTTTATGATAAGATCTTTATTTGGATAGATCTTTCCAAAGGCTCAAAGAGATTTGAGCAGAACATTGAATTTTTCATAGGTGGAAGTGACATTTTCTCCTTGAACGTGTGCAAACATTTCATATTGTTGAGTTAGGATATATTGCTTATTTTCTCTGACTTCTTATGTTTCTTCATGCATGATAAGAAATGCTTCCCATACTTCCTTTGTTGTTTTGCTATTGATCACATTTTCAAATAGGTCATCTTCTAAAGATTAGAACAAAATGTTCTTGGCCTTTTTGTCGAGTTGGACAACTTTCTTTTCGTTGTTAGTCCATTCTTCTTTGACCTTGATCTAAATTCTATTTGGGTCGTCTGCAGTAGGAGCAAGCTTGGTAGGAATGTAGGGCCCATTTTGAAAAGTTTCAAATAGATTTTCATCTATTGAATCCATGTAGGCATGCATACGAACTTTCCAGTTGGCGAATTTATCTTTGTTGCACATAGGTGGCTTGCTGCCTTCTCTAGTCTTTGATTAGCTTATCAGATGTGCCATTGGATCTACTTAAGTTGTGTAGGCTATTTGATAGAACCTTCTCTGATACCAATTGTTAGTTCCTAGAGGCACAATAGGTATCTAGAAGGGGGGTTCAATAGATATTTTAAATTCTTTCTTTTCAAAATACTTATTAGTTTTGATAATGATTTTTAACACAACGGAATTAAGATTTGTTTGTCTTCCCTTCAAGATATAATGAATTAATAGGAGTAAAGTAGTTATGACAATTATAGCAATTATGGCAAGAATATCAGAGACACAGGGATTTTAAGTGGTTTAGAGCATTCAAAGCTCCTAGTCCGCTCTTCTACTCCTCGAGTAGGAAAACCACTAAGGATATCTTTACAACTTCTGAATCTCACAGATTCCTTCAAGACCAGAAGTCTTAGAACTTTTTAGTTCACTATTGAACTCTTCAAGTCCAGCAGACTTGGTACTTCTCAGTTCACTTAAAACTCTTCAAGTCCTTCTAACTTTATGTCGTCAATTCTAGGTAATGGATACTTATATTTAATCGTGACCTTATTAAATTCTTGATAGTCAATGTAGAGCCGCATCGATCCGTCCTTCTTAACAAACAACACCGGTGCTCCCCATGGCGAAACACTCGGCTGAATATACTTCTTGTCAAGCAATTCTTACAACTGCACCATCAACTCTTTCATCTCTACCTCGGCCATTCTGTACGGTGCTTTAGATATCGGGGTCATCCCTAGTAGTAAATCAATTACGAAATCAATTTGTCGATCCGGCGGAAGACCCGAAAAATCATATGGAAATGCGTCCGCAAAATCTCCTATGATTGGTATTTCTTCTAACTTCGCATTCTTCTTCTGTGTATCGAATATGTAGGCTAAGTATCCTACACATCCTTGTCTCAACAACTTCTTGGCTTGCATCACCGTCAAACAACTTGCTTGTCGAGGTGACTTGCTGCCATAAAACACTACCTTTGACGGACTCATAAGGTTAACACACTTCCTTTGGCAATCAATTACTACTCCGTAATTGAATAACCAATACATTCCCAATATAACATCAAATTTACCAAGTCTAATCGGTATCAAGTCTACCATCATCTCGTGATCTTTTATAATCACTCTATAATTCTTATATATGAATTTAACAGGAATAACTTCCCTATTCGCAATCTCTATACTTAAGGGAAATTCTAATTCTTCTTGAGGTAAATCTAAGTTCTAAGAAAATTCATCGGATATAAATGAACAAGTAGCACCTGAATCAAATAGCACATAAGCATTAATACCATTACTCGGAATGATACTTGCCATCGCATCCTTAGACTGTACAACATCCTGCACGGTCATATTGAAAGTCCTTGCAGTAGGTCGGCTTGACTGTGCTGTTCCAGTAATAGTCAATGGACCACCAGCATTCTTGTTTCCTTTTCCACCACTTGCACTTCCCGTTGGCTTCTTAGAGCAATCACGAGCTATGTGATCTTTTGAATCGCAGGTAAAACATGCTCCTTTCTTTGGACTAAAATAGTTTGGTACAATGTGTCCCTCCTCACCACAGTTGAAACACACCCACTTTCCCTTTAAACATACTCCAGTTAGGTTCTTCCCGCACGTCGCACAAGCTTCAAACTTTTTCTTCTACTGATTTCCATGCTGTCCTTCCGTATTCGAATTCTCGCTCCACTTTCTCTTCTGACTGTTACTTCCAACATTACTTCCACTAGCCTTATTTGCATTCTCATTCTTCCTCTTTTTCTGTTCTTGGTTGTACTTGGTCAAGGCAACGCTTCCACCATCCGCAATAATTTCCTTTTCCAGTACAGCCGCAAATGTATTCAGCTGGAACATTAAAACCTTGCTATACAACCAGGGTTTAAATCCTTGTTCGAACCTTCTCACTTACGCTCGTCGGTGTTGACTTGATAAGTGGCAAACCTTGCCAACTCGTAAAACTTCGTAGCATATTCAGGCACCGTCATAGTTCCTTGTTTTAGCTCCTGAAATTCCACTTCTAGCTAATTCCGAGAACTCACTAGAAAGTACATTTCGAAAAACATCTCCTTAAATCTATCCCACGCTATCACTCCTTGTCCCCCATGAACCTTATCTGTTTGCCACTAGTAGCTAGCTTCAGACTTCAGCATAAACGTTGCGAACGCGGTCTTCTGATCCTCGTTAACTCTAGCAACGTCGAACACCTTCTCCATTTCCATGATCCAGGTTTGGGCATCCACTGGATTCATAGACCCTTGAAACTCTGGAGGTCCAACTACTTTGAATTCTTTAAAGGTCGTGACTTGAGCTTGCAGTTGATTCGCAAGTGCATTTGTTAACAGAGTTACCAACTGCTGAACCAGATTAGCATTGGCCTCGTTTTTATTATTAGTAGACTTCTCAGGAGGTGCTTGTTGACGTGGTTGTCTTCTTCTAGGAGGCATTTTCTGTTAAAATATACGCTTATTAGTTCATCACTCAACTTCTTGGGTATTTGAAGTTTTAACTTAAACATTCCAAAATTAAAGCTAGAGCACATAACATTTCAAATAACTCTAATATTTTATTCATTCATAACGTTTTAAAACATACTAAAAATAGCATAACCGCTATAAACATCCACTTTCCTGAACTAAACAAGTTTCAGGATTGCATACTCATACTATCCCTTTATTTATCTCAAAATAAGGGATTCACAGTTTATTTATTCACATAATTAAACACATATTATCATCACTCATATTCTATCTAGGCATATTAAGATGTCGTAAGGTTTCTCGACGCTCTTCCTCTATGATACAATACGTCGTTCTACGATCCATCACGAATTAATAGCATAAAAGACTCAATCCTGGGCCCTATCAATCACATAATTAATAGCATAATCCATCTCGTTCATCTTGGCATTCTTCACTTGGACCTTAGCCTCAGCTCGGTCTACACGTTTAGTTGCCTTCATCCAAGCATCCTCTGCTCTTGCACGCTTAGCTGATTCCTCTTTGAAGTTATATTTTATTGTCTCCATGTCAGTCTTCACCTTCTCGTTTACTACCAACAAATCTTCATGCTGACCCTTTGTATGAACTAGGTCCCACTCTGAGTTTCTAAGGCGTGAGTTGAGTTCCTGAATCTCTGCATCCTTCAGCTCCATCGTAGCATGATGCATCTCAACCAACTCCTTCAGTTTCTCAACCTTATCCTATAATTCTATGTTACGGTCGTACAGAGCGTCATACATTTCAGTCGATATGGAGTTTGGTGACCGATCCTAGGCTCATCCTCCTGGATCAACTGTTCCCGCATAACATGAATATCCCGGGGTTCGTCGTCTCTAGGTATCTGAGGTATCAGTTCCCTAGCTGGACTGGATACTACTTCGTTAGACATCCTGACAACAAAATATTTTAAGTTTTACTTAACATTTTCGATACTCGCGAGCACATAAGTTATTAACATATAGCACATAATGTCTTTTATTGTTTAGCTTCAATGGATACCTTAGTCCATTCCTTAAAACTCGATAAGAGTTGGAAACCTTTACGTTTTCTATTTCCTTAAAGGTTACTTCCTAAGGTTTCCCCACCTAAGGTTCATAACCTAAAGCTTTGATATCAACCTGTGACACCCCCAAATCCGGGTACTCAATTCCCACTGGATTTGGTGTTCACTATCCAAAACCATTAAATCTAACTACCCATCATAAATGATATAGACATAATTTAAATAACTTAAACAATAATCTTTCCCATTAAAGGGTTACATCATCATCTCAAAATAATCCCAGGTAATCTAACCTTAAATTTATTACATCAGTTTGAGGAATACATCATAAAATAAAACAAGCCTTTAACATAAAACATTTAATTCAACTTCTCGTTAATCTTCAACACTTGGACATTTTGCCATTTCCTTTGCTAGTAGATGGCTCGTTGACTTTCTCAATTTACAGATTACAACACATATAGGGCATAAAATTTGGTACTTTCTAAGGCCACTTTTCATGTAAAAACACTGTTATATGAAATCTTTCTACTACAACCCAATTTCATGCCTTTAATCATCAAATAATACTTACATATGATAAATAACATATTATAAACCATAGATACATATATGTGTATCAATCTAACACCACTATCAATAGAAATTTCAAGAAAACAAGGTTTAAAAATTAGAATTGGTTATACCTTATTCTTTGATTATTGGCTAGCAAAAGATGATAGATAGCCTTCCCAAAACCCTCCTTTTCCAACTCTCAATATCACTGAGTTTTTTCTCTCTTCTTCCAAGCTTTTCCTCAAAACTCTGCTCTTAAGCCTTAGGAGAAAATAAGAAGCGTAGAAAATAAACTGGCCTCCCTCACCCCCACATACTTATCAGTTAAAAAAATAAAAAGACGTCAGTTGAATAAGCCTAAGGCCACAAGGCCTTGTTTGGCTAAGCACATAACTCCCAAACTAGATTTTTTAATAACCTTATATTATATAGTTTCCACTTGTCACACTTTAGTTAATTTAAATAACTTATAATAGTAATAATAAAAATCTTATTATCATTATACTTATAATTTACAAATAATTATATATCTAATTTAATTAATAAATTAGAAACATCACTTTATTTAATTTATTCATTTTCTTTAATATTAAACAATTCATTTAACTTAATTATTTCCTTAAATATTAAGCAATTGATTTAATTTAATTATTTCCTTAAATTAAATCCTTCAGATAAAATTATCATTACTCAATTTAATTAAAATTAACCAATTTAGTTACTAAATTAATTCACCACAATTCATCAATTATTTATTTCCTCAATAAATAAATTATTTAAAATATTTATTTAATTCAATAAATATTTAAATGAAATTACAAATTTCTCGATCGTTACAACTCGAAAAATTTGTTCGTTACATTGTCCTTGGCTAAAACCCCCTCATCATGTTCCTGTTCCCACATTTACTCCACATCTGTCTTATCCTGTAAGACAGCCTGAAGCTCTGCTCTTAACTCTTTCACCTCTTGACAATAGTGTAGGTTCCTGTCTAACACTATCATGAACAGTGACATCATAGACTCCCTTTGGGGAGTCTCTTCTGCAAGTGCTATTGGGTTGAAGGACACAACCTCCACTTCTTCTTCTATCATGTCATCAAATACTGACATGAGATCGGGGTCCTATGAGTCTCCAGACTAAATCACTACTATCTCTGGCTCATCTGCTATTGGGTTCGGTATAACCTCTATCTGGTTAACCGATTCTTCACTAACTGCTTGTATATCCCTATACATTCCATTTCCACCTAACATCTACACAACAAAATTAAGTTTGATTAGTACACGTCTGTAGAATAATAAAAACACATAACATATTCATAATGCATTTTTATAATGTTATTTTCTTCTATTACTTCTTTGAATTCTCTTAAAGTTATATATGACGCCCCCAAAATAGGTATACATCACTCATTCTGAGTCGCCAAATACATGGTACAGAAATAACTACAACTTTATTAATACAATTGTCGTGCAAAATACGACAACACATAAACTGTGAGTTTAAAAATAAATATTGTGTTCTAGACTATCCACACTCATATAAGTCCTCATTACAATTATTAATACACTATTTTACAAAATAGTGAGGACTACAAAAACAACTTTCTAGAATCTTCATTCCATCCACCGACTAGTACTCGCTACATTCTCGCCTCCTAAGAAGAAAATGGAACAAAAAGGAAAAGGGTGATCTCAACTAGCCCAGTAAAGAATATTATGACTAAGATAATATAAAACAAATTATCGTTAGTCTTCAACAGGGAAAAATCTGATAGAATATAATAGACAACAAATTTTAGATCAATATTCACAACGGAAATAACAATTCATTAGAAGAGTTACGTAGAGAATGAAATCGACTATCATCTATGATTTTAAAAAATCCATCATCCATATTTTATCCCTGTAACATCAATCAATATACATCTTGAATTAAATAGTCATCTTTGCACAACAGGCCAAAGATATTCATCAGTTGGTCATGTTCATCTCAACACATATACATCTTTGCACTACGGCCAAAGATATTCATAAGAAAATCATCCATCTTTGCACTACAGGCCAAAGATATTCAGTAATATCATCATTTAGGACTGAGGATGATAAAAAATATTTTAAAGAAACGAATCCAATGAAACAAAAGAACAAATTTTAAGGATTCGTACTTCAAACAATCCAAGTTCAAAAATACTTCATAAATAACCATAGTGGAGTAAAATTCAAGAATGAATACCAAAACATGGATACAATCAAAGCTAGTATCTATAATAGATATCGTAGACAAAAAAATGAAAATTTAATTTTTCTGTGAATAGTGTCATATTCGTGAATAGTGCCGTATACGTGAATAGTGTCGTATACGTGAATAGTAACCACGACACTAAAAGACAAGAAATTCACAAGAAAAATCTTACCAATATTCCGGCATAATGATATTGAAAGTAATAATATAATTTTTATAAAAAAAATAGCATCTCTTACCTCAAAAAAACTG
This sequence comes from Panax quinquefolius, assembly GCA_020205615.1. Taxonomy (NCBI): domain Eukaryota; kingdom Viridiplantae; phylum Streptophyta; class Magnoliopsida; order Apiales; family Araliaceae; genus Panax; species Panax quinquefolius. The sequence goes on from CM035168.1 coordinate 31,114,548, forward strand.
TACTTCTGATTGGAATAGTAGATATAGTGCTGAAGGAACTTGCACCGTATAGCAACACTCAAAGTCTCGAAATACTCATAAGAATACGCTCGATAATATAAAAAGGGAAAACTTTAGTTTCTTGTGTGATTTTCAATTCTAACCTAAGCACCCTATTTATAGGAAAATGCATAGAACACCAAAACATAAAATTTAATAAAATATTAATATATTAATTAAAATTCCTACGCCCACTTTGACAATCCAAATTTAGCACATAAACCACACAAGTGGGGCCCACCATCTCACAAAAAATATTTTTCATAAAAAAATTATTTATAACTCCAAAAATTAATTATTCTGGATGTAGACACTCGAAATTTTCTGCGTACTTGTTACTAACATTGCAGGAGGGCAGATTCGTCTTTCGGAAATAACCCTGAAAGACAGTTTAAATCCATTCCAGATACTACCGGAAGTTCAGTTCCAATCCGAAACACAAATCGGGAACATCAGTTCCAACACGGAACACAAACCGGGAACGTCATTCCAAACCCCGGAACACACACCGGGAATGTCATTTCCAATCTCGGAGATAACCCCGAGGTATACAGATCAAAAGAACGATAACAACATCGGAGAGGACAGTTCTGTCTCGGTGATAACACCGCGACGCTTAGTTCCAGCCCCAGAACTAACACTGGGAGTAGCGACCCCATCCTTGGTGATAGCCCTAAGGGATGCTTTTGTAGTTCCAATGATAACTCCGGAATTGTTTGTTCCAAATACATGCAATCAGCTTCAAGATCAGACCTCCTGCCGAGGCACTCATACCTCAGATCCGGAGTTAATAATGGGCAGACATGCACATCCACAAGATGACCTTACGACATTCAAACACTTGCTGCAGCCCAATCTCAGAAGTAACCCTAAGCAACGTCTGCTGTCCGCTCAAACCAGCGATAACCCCGATGAGGAGTCAAACGTCATCTTGCCACTTCAACACTTCCTCTCACAAGATGATATCGCGACATACCAACAAGTAGTCCAATCTCAGATGTAACCCTGTGCAACGTCTACTTTCAACTCAAATCGTCGATAATCCGGGCAAAGAGTCAAACATCATCTTGCCCCTTTCAACACCTGTGCGTCGTCTCAACACTTCATACATATATACATACAACAATGCCCCACAAGAACCGAGGAGTAACAATCCCGAGTGACTATTACGCGTGGCAGTACTTTGGATATAATTTGAAACATGAAGACCATGGGCATAAACCCCTCTTCCTAACTTCGTACAACCTCTAATCCATGTCATTGCATAACTCTCGACACAAGCGGTCCGAAGAAGGTCAGATATACCTCGTTTGGATGCTTGGATTGAAGTTATGCAAGTTCGAGCGGACATTACAGTGCATGAGTACACGTACTACGAGATAACGGGACCCGCAAGGCTCGGATGCACCACGACCAGCCGTAGGTACAACCGCGGCTGCCGTAGGTGTACCTGCGACCATCCGTCTGTATATACAAGCCTTGGGGTCAGCCATTTGAGAGGAGGAGAGGGAGAAAAAGGTGAGGAAGCCTTGTCCATTTTACTCTACATACACATCTTCTGAGTGTTTCCTCATCTTTAAACACTTGTTAGCTCATATATAGCTATCTTTTATCTGGCGGGAGCTGAGTGTTGGTGCAACCAGTTAAATACACCAACTGGCAACTCTTAAAATCAAATCGTCGACATTATACATGTCGGACCTTTTTCACTTGTTTTTTCAAACAAATCTCACATTAACATGAGAACACCAAAGAACAAGTAATGCTAAAAGGACACTCAAAAATCCCGGCGCTCACAATGGCGACTTCTGCTTTGGGACTCTAGTAAGAAGGTTTAAGCCGCTATTACAAGCTTTTCAAAATTGGTATATGTTTGTGTGTGAATGTTGCATTTACATTTATGATGAATGTGTACGAATGCATCTTAATTACTGCATTGCTAAATATCTATCTGTGATATTAGTGCTTCGGACATGTCATCATTTTACATAAACAATTGAGACAAGTTGTATGTGAATGTATGTTGTGTGGTCCCTCCACCAGAGGCTATCCCGCTTGTTTGATTCTTCGGACTCATGGGAAGAATAATTCCCTGGGGCTCAGGAAAGGCACCACCCAGATTCGCTCTAGTTGAACAACCAGATTAACTTCCCGTCAAGTAGATTGCGATGATCTGGGAACCTTCATGCCAAAAAGCCGCGAGAGTAACCCTAAGATAAGGCAACCTCTGATAAACCAAACGCGGAGGAAAGTCTCTTCATACTTTCAATTTTTAATTACTTGTAAACGCATTTACTTGTAATTTTATTCCATGTTCATCCATATGTAATGGAAAATATGAAGAATATATGTGCATGCATAACATGTTATCAATTAACAACCAGTTTTGTAGGATAAAATTCCTAAACGGACATGTTATGATAACATTTACATTACCCTAAGACTAAACTACGTAAGTCTTTTGTAGGGAAACAATTGGGCCTATTACCCACTCAAAATCCAAAAAGGCCACAAGCTTACAGCCAATCATGTCTTCTTCTGACCAGTCTAATGCTGTTTCCCGAGAAGAATTTGACGGATTGAGTAAACAAATTATAGAATTGGTTGTTTTACTAAAAGAATTGCACTAGTCCACTCAGGGTACGAAGATACCTACACATGCAGAATCCTCTACAAAAAGAGTAGTTCAAGGTCTGGAAAAGATAATTCTAGAACCCCAGTTGGATACAACCAACAAATACCCTGAAAACACTCATCTCAAAGGAGATCCATACACCGGTGATATCAAGAAGAATGTCCTTCAATTGGAGGAACCTACTCATGTTCTCAAATGGATTGGAACATATAGAAGTGTTTCATATGCAGACCTTTGTATATTTCCTGGTGTTCATTATCCAGAGAAATTCAAGACCGCTGATTTTGAGAAATATGACGGATTAAGGGATCCTTATACACATTTAAAGGTGTTTATTGGAGAACTTGGGTCTTACGCAGAAAATGAAAAGCTCAGAATGCAGCTGTTTCAGAAAAGTCTGACTGTAGAAGCCCGTTCATGGTATACCAAATTAGACAACTCAAAGATCCATAGCTGGGAAGAGTTGGCTCACACCTTCCTCACTCAATACAGTTTTCAATCTCATATGGCTCCTGACCGGTACCAAATTACCAAAGTCAAGAAAGCAAATTAATGAGTCATTTAGAGAGTACGCTTCAAAGGTGGAGGCACCTTGCTGCTCAAGTTATTCCTTCCATGACAGAATCAGAAATGGTCATGACTTTCATAGATGTACAGGAAGCTCCTTTCTATGAAAGAGTTCTAGCTGGTATTGGCAAATCATTCTCTGAAATGATTTAGCATGAAGAAATGGCTAAAATGGGATTGAAGTCTAGTAAAATTCAAGACCAAGCCGCTCTTAAAGCCGTTGCTGAGCACATCCAGTCCGAATCTTATGAAAACAACCCCCGGAGGGTCCATAAAAAGAAAGAGGAGGATGTCTCCTTGGTACTACAAGGACAAAAAGGTAATCAAAGCATGCCTATGCAGAGGAGAAACTACTCTCCTTTTCCAGCACAATCTTCAAACCCTCCATTGCCTAAAAGTGGAGAAGTAAAGTGACCTCAAACATTCACACCCATAGGGGATTCACTCGAGAATATTTTTGTTCTTCTGACTGCTCAGAAGAAAATTACACATCTTCTTCCACCAGCCTACTCGAAAGTGTGCTTATCATGCTGGAGCACCTGAACATGATACTCAAGATTGTTGGGCCTTGAAACACAAGATTCAAGATCTAATAGACAACGATGAGATCGTCGTCACAAAGCCAGATCAACCTCACGTGAAAGACAACCCTCTTCCTCAACACAAAGAAGAAGAGGTCAACATGATCAGTTGGAGCATTAGACAAGGTTCCAATTCTAACGGCGAATCATCCCAACCCATCAAAGACAGTGTTGACAAATGGGATTATGCCAAGTTCTAGTTTGCCATAGAACGAAAGTTGAAAGCTCTTTGCAAACAAATTGAGCAATTGGCAGAACTGGTGACCCACCATCATCAAGTCACACACCAATTAATCAGGCAGGAGCATGCCTATCTCCTTCCATTTGTTATGAATGCCTCCTAACCACCTTCAAAAAGTGAAGCTATGGAGGATAATGTTGCGAAGAGAGCAAATGTTAAAGCCCATCGGGATTTTTCCAATCTGATGGAATTTACATATTTGGGCCAATCAATGGAGGGGATACTGCATATGTTGATCAACGAAGGAAGAATTACCTTCCTTATCCCTCCAATCAATCCCCATTCAGGATGGTTCAATTATGATGAAATGTGTCAATATCATTCACATTCTTGCGGTCACAACACAGAAGAATGCTGGGCACTCCGCCATCTCATTCAGAATCTTATTGATAGCGGTGTCCAGCAAATAGCAGATGATTACACTGTACAACTTAAGGGTGGGAATGCATATCCTACCAAATGGAAGGGATCAGTAGCAGTTATATAAGAAGTGGATGATGAGACTGTCAAAGTATTCCCCATACAACCAATTCAACTCAAAGGAGCTGACAATCCTTTGAAAGTGGCCGCAACAGAGCTAATTTCTTTATCTTACAGACCACAATATCTTGTTGTCAGCTTACACAAAGTTCCATGGAATTATGGAGAAGCTGAAGGATCCACGTCTTATACTACTACTACAGTGTTGAAGGAAAATCCACTGTATCTTCCTCAATGGGTTATTAAACCTACTTGTGAAGCAAAGGGGGAGTTGCCCATGGAGAAGATTGAAAAAATACTCCACACTATGGGCCACAATGAAGCCAAAGTGGTTTTAAGTTTGCGAGAAGCTCCACACCAGATTTTAATACTGGATTTGGTTTTCTCTTCTAAGGATCATCAGAAGATTTTACTGAAGGTTTTGGAAGAAGCCTACTTGCCAAAATCAATGAATGTGGAAAAATTTCAACATTTGGTTGATCACATTTTCAATAACAATGTGATATCCTTCACTGATGATGACATACCTCCCAAAGGGACCGGTCATTGCAAGCCATTGCATATTATAGTTTTGTCTTTCGGGTACATGCTAGCTGAAGTTTTGATAGATGGAGGCTCATCTCTAAATATCTATCCTTATGCCACCTTGGTGAAGATGAATGCCAATCTCAGGTGGATCCAAAGCAGCCATACGGTTATCAGAGCTTTTGACGGATCCCGACGGAATGCCGACGGAAAGATTGAATTACCAATTGAGATTGCTCCAAATACGTTCAATGTATCTTTCCACGTCTTTAAAATAGACTCAGGATACGACCTGCTATTGGGGAGACTATGGATACACATGGCTGGAGCCATTTTCTCCACGCTACATTAACAACTTAAATACATTATCAACAACAGTCTAATCATTGTCAACGCTGAGCCGAAATGTCCTGAACAAGGAACTCTACCAATTATCTGCTTCAATTAAGAAGTTGAACCGTCCAGTTTCCATACTTTGGAAGTGAGTAACACGCAATACCATTCTATTGGAGTGCCACTTCCTATACCCAAGATTTCTACCAAGGTTATATTGGCCACTCAAGAAATTTTGTCATTGGGTCATCAACCTAGACAAGGGCTTGGTATAGATAAGCAGGGTATTAAGCACCCTATTCAAATGTCCAGTCAAATTGGAACAGTCGGGCTAGGATATTCTGCCAGTTCCAGTCATAGGAATCCTCATAAGCACAAGCAGGTTCCTCAAGCTTCCGTCGCACGATGATTTTCTATACCTTTACCTCATTAGTTGATATAGTCTCCAGTAAAGGTGCCAGCCCATGTTGTGGCTATGCTATTTTTGAAACCAATACCAATCAAAGCAAAAGAGGTGCTGATTCCTGATCCCGAAGTGGAAGAAAAAGAACGAAAACGTAAACATGACCTTGCCTTGATGATGGCAGGCATACGCGTCATTGTTCATGATGAACATACAAATAGATACACCCCAGACGATGATTGCCCAGATGTAATGGTTATCATTCGGGAAAAGGAGGACAATGACGATCCTTCCATCATTACAGTCCATCAGGACTTTGCCCTCAACAATTGGAGCAGCACTCCATGCATTGGTCGACAAGGGTAAAATAAATGTAAAATCCTCCGCCTCATTGATAACTTTAATTGCTTGCTTTCCTTTACAGTACTAGCAGTTATTATATCAAGTGCATGCTAACACTTTTGTATGATCAAACAGTTGCATATATTAAGTGAAAGCATCTTTTCTTTCAGGACTCTGAATTTAGATGTGCCTGTATTTGCTGATGAGGTTCCTTCTCTCCACAAGGGCTGTAACTTTGATGCAAAGTTGGACTCAGACTTGATGGACATCCAGGAGGACATTGAGACACCTCAAGAGATTAAGTAATGGGTCGTAGACAAACCCAAACCCAATCTTGATCAAACCACTTCTTTCAATCTTGGAACCTTAGACAACCCTAAGCTAATCCAAATTGGTTCAGACCTTACCACAAATCAACGGAATGACATGGTTGCACTATTAACGTAATTCTAGGATGTGTTTGCATGGTCTCATGAAGACATGGTGGGTTTGTCCATGGATATTGTTCTTCATCGCCTTCCCATCAAAGAAGGATTCAAGCCAGTTAGGCAAAAGCTCAGGCAATTGAAACCTGAGTGGAGTTTAAAGGTTAAAAAAGAAATTATGAAACAATTTCAAGGTGGCATTATCATGGTGTCTACATATCCAGAGTGGATATCTAACATTGTTCTCGTGCCTAAACCAGGGGAAAGGTGCGAGTTTGCGTGGATTACCGGGATTTGAACAAAGCTTGCCTTAAAGATAGCTTTCCAATGCCATTTATCCACATTCTTATTGACAATAGTGCTCAATACGACATGTACTCCTTTACTGATTGCTTTACGGGGTACCATCAAATTATGGTCGCTGAGGAAGATCGCGAGAAAACTTCTTTCATCACGCCTTAGGGAACCTTTTGCTATAGACGGTTGTCATTCGGCCTCATCAATGCCGTGGCAACCGATCAACGAGCTATGATAGCTCTTTTCCATGATTTAATGCACAAAGAGATAAAGATCTACGTGGATGACATCATTGTCAAATCCCCAAAGGAGGATGACCACTAAGACCATCTCACAAAACTTTTCAACAGGTTGCATAAGTACAACTTGAAATTGAATCCCGCCAAGTTCGCCTTTGGTGTTAAGTTAGGCAAGTTGCTAGGTTTCCTAGTCAGCCACAAAGGGATTGAACTGGATCCTACCAAAATCCAGGCCATCAAGGAAATGCCCATTCCTCAGATAGAGAAGGAAATACGGGGATTTTTGGGAAGAATCATCTTCATTAGCATATTCATTTCTCAACTCACAGCAACCTGTAAGCCTATCTTCAAGCTGTTAAGGAAGAACTCCATGAAATGGAACGATGAGTGTCAGAAAGCCTTCCTTACCATTAAAGAACAACTGATTAACGCTTCTGTTTTGGTACCACCCAGGGATGATGTTCCCTTGTTCATGTACATGTCCATAAATGACAATACCATGGGTCAGTATCTTTGAGCAAAAAAAAAATAATCTGAGCCAAGAACGAGCTATCTATTACCTCAACAAAAGATTCAGCATCAGTGAACATAAGTATAGTCTGATTGAGAAGACTTGTTGTGCTTTAGCATGAGCTTCCATGAGGTTACAACATTACATCCATGGTCACACAACCCATCTCATATCCCGAATGGATCCTCTCAAGTATGTGTTCAGTAAGCCAATACTGAATTATTATATGTTCACATGGCAGTTGATCCTACAGCAATTTAACATCATCTACGTGATGCAAAAGTCTGTCAAAGGTCAAGGAATTGCGGATCAACTGGCCGCCACACCTTCAGGGGACTACAAACCCTTGGAAACATACTTCCCCAATGAAGGGGTAATGACAATTCAGCAACAACATCAGTACGATACATGTCGTACGTGGAGAATGTATTTTGATGGAGTTGGTAACACAGAAGGCTCTGGAGCTGGAGCAGTTTTAATAGCCAGTACGGGGGAGCAGTATCCCGTCGTCGTCAAATTGCAGTTTGTCAGTACCAACAACATAGCTTTGTATGAAGGCTGTATCATGGGGCTAAAACTTGCCCGTTCAATGAGCATCAGGCGATTAACTGTCTTTGGGGATTCCGAATTGGTAATCAAACAATCCACGGGAATCTATCAAACCAAAGAATTACATTTGCTGCCTTACTATCGGCAAGTTTTATAGATGGCTTTGGAGTTTGAAGAAATCTCCTTTCTACACATTCCTCGTAATAGGAATGATTTTGCAGATGCTTTAACAACGTTGGCCTCCTTGGTTTACATACTTGACAAGGAAAACATGCCAAGCATCACGTTTACTTTACAAAAAGCCTCAGTCTATGGGAATTACGTTGGAGAAGTATCGGATGAACTACCTCCCATCCACAATCCTTGGTATTAATGCATCAAGAAGTATCTACGAGATGGATTTACACCTGTTGAGGCGAGCCTAACTGAGAAGAGGCGGATTCATTGACTTGCTATAAAATTCTACCTGAGCAGAGATGCACTCTACAAAAGAGATGCTGGATTAGGTCTCCTCAGATTTCTAGATAAAGACCAAGCTCAAAGACTCATGGATGAGATCCATGGTGGAGTATGTGGCACTCATATGAACAAACCCTTACTTGTCAAGAAGATCCTTAGAACGGGGCATTATTGGCTTACACTCAAAGCTGACTGTGATGGTCACTTCAAGAGGTCCTATCAATGCCAGATTCATGGGAATGCTATCCACGCCCCTCCAAGGGAAGTCCATAATATGAGTTCACCATGGCCATTCTCAATGTGGGGAATGGACGTGATCAGGCCCATGAAGCCCAAAGCCAGTAATGGACATTGATTCATATTCACCATGATCGACTACTTCACCAAACTGGTAGAAGCAGCATCCTTCCCCAGGGTTACTAAAGAAGTCATCATTGCTTTCATTAGAAACAATGTTTTTTGTCGATATGGACAACTAGAGGTCATTGTGTCAGACAATGCTAAGAACCTCAACAACAAAATGATGGAGGAGTTATGCAGAAAATTCCACATCAAACACCTCAACTCTGTCATCTACCGTCCAGAGATGAATCGTGTTGCTGAAGCGGCTAATAAGAACATCAAAAAGATCATGCAGAAAATGTCCGTCAATCACAAAGGATGGCCTGACCTCGTGCCTCTGACTTTATTAGTCTACAAAACTTCCATGTGTGCTTCCACTAGGGCAACCCCCTACTCATTAGTCTATGGGATGGAAGTAGTGCACCCCATACAGGTGGAAAATTGAATCCCTCAGAGTATTGATGGATGCTCAGTTAGATGAAGACCAATGGGTACAAGACAGGTATCACCAATTATCTCTAATAGACGAAAGGCGATCAGCGGCTATCTTCCATGGTCAGTTATATCATCAAAGGATCGCATGATCCTACAATAGAAAAGTCTAAATACGGAAGTTCAAACAACATGAGACTTGGTTTTGAAGAAGATCATTGACAACCAAGATCAATCTAAGGGAAAATTCGCTCCTAACTGGGAAGGCCCATTTGTTGTTAAGGAGGTATTGACAGGAGGTGCTCTCAGATTACAGGAAATGGATGGCGATGAATTTCAACAGCTTATCAACTCGGACACAGTGAAACGGTCCTATGTCTGAAGTTACCATCAAACAAACATCCTGGTTTTGATCATCACATAACCAGTCGTTCTGGTTTTGAACCCTTTCCTTTCTACATACTCTTATGCCCCTCAGGGAAACATACACTTCAAACAGCAGCCTGGTATCACTTTATTTCAAACCTTCCATACAATTTCGGTTATCCTGAAGACAGGATTTAACTTTTCACAATTTAGGTTATCTTGAAGACAGGATTGAACCTTTTACGCTTGCAGTTTATCCTGAAGACGGGATTAAACTTTTCTATGCCTACAGTTTATGCTAAAGACGGGATTAAACTTTTCTACGCTTGCAGTTTATCCTAAGGACGGGATCAAACCTTTTACACACCTGCAGTTTGTCCCCATTATGGGATCAAACTTACTTGTCCCCGCAGTATAGCCTGCACATGGGATCCACGTTTCTCTTCATCTGCGATTCGTCTTGAGAGGCGAACTACGTCGACCTGATCTCCTCTTCAATAGGAGTACATAGGCAACCATATGCTATATGGCCCGATCACAATAAAAAAACAACAAAATCATTTCTGCCCTTTCTTCACAAAAAAAAAACAATAAAAACATCTCTACACCTATCTGCCTTGAACATTCAGCGTTGAACCTCTTACAACAGGTTTGAACTACGCAGACTTGATCTCCTCTTCAATAGGAGTACGTAGGCAACCATTTATGGCTCGGTCTAACCCCTACCAGAACAAAACTTCTTGTCACACGGTACTGGGATCAACCTTTAATTCGCCACATTACATCGGTTTCAGATTAAAGGGATGGAATTACCCGACCTCTTCTAACAAATAGAAGATTCGGTGACCATGTAAGCTGTGATCGTGCCTCAAGGAGCAATACCAACCCATAAGAGATGGAATTAACTAGGCTTCTCACAAATAGAAGTACTGGCGACCATCTGTGGTGCGGTCAATCTCAAAGAGGAAGAAACTACCCTCCTCTCTACTTTTCCATACGAGATACCACCCCAAGACACCAAAGAAGGTAGGATTTACAAAATCAATGATCCGCTTACGAGAGATCTTGCGACATCTCAATGTCCATCTATCAAGGATAAGTTCAGAATGCATCAAGATCACAAGGCCCTGAAGAAACAGGCAAATATCAAGCAAGTATCAAGGGATAACTAAAAGGGAAGTGAATCAAAATATATTTCCCTGCCATACATAATACTGTTTGATATATACCTATGTGTTGTACATGATAAAATGGCTAAGCTAGTCTGTGCAGGAAAATACAAAGCTATCTACAGATCTGTGTGTATGCGGACTATTAGATCTAACATAGCATCCCTCTCTGACGACGGAGATAACGCTGTAAGCTCCTGCCCAAGGGTATCTACACGAGCTAGCAGATCAGAGGCTAACTACATGGTGGCATAATGCTCATCAATGTAAGCACTCATGTCGACAAGACTGACAGTCATCTGGGATCTAACTAAAGTGCTATCTGCAATGGCCACATCCCTAGCAGATAATGCGGCATCCCGCTACGCAATCAATGCATCCCTGGCTGATCTAGCCTCATCCCTCTCTAACAGAGCGGCGTCTCTCTCATCAAGAGTTGTTAATATCACGGCCCTAGCCTGATCTCTCCCATAGGTCATCAGATGTAAGCTCTGCTCCAAATGTTGTGCCGAATACTGAGTAACAGTGGCACTCGGAGTGGGAGAATCCATCACAAATGATGGCAGTCTAGAAGTCAAATCATTAATGGGAATAATAGCCTCCTTTATAGGCTTCTCATCGAAAGAATCAATCCCCTGCACTATGGATACTGCCACAGCCGATGTAGTCTCTATCTCCATGCATGCGAAATACTTTGCAGAACAACCTGGATGACTGGCAGAAAACTCAGCCAGCTCTCACTGATCCGAATAGGCATATAACTTAGATCTGTCCTCCGCTGATAAACGGGGTGAAGCGAAGCGCTGACTCACTGCCCCTTCAAAAGGATGAAAATCCTGAAACTTGTCAAACTAACTCATAACGGCCAATGGGTGGTAAGTGATTATGCCCCTCAAACGAGCCAGAGGGAGATAATCCATGCCCGGAGCATGAGTAATGAAGTTGTAGGGTGAGCTAAGCCCTGAACACGGCAATATAGCAAACGAGTCTCTAATCCCTTCCTGGAAAGCTGACCACGATGCAACATCTGTACACTCCGCAGGCTGAAAGGAGTACGACATGGCTATATCATGGGTGAAACAAAACCCCTGCTATCTAAATGTGCCAATCGGTCTCAAGTGTGACATAAACCACACGTACAGCATGACCGAGCTACCTGTAAACACTCCTGCCGGATAAGTGCAGCAGTATGTAGTTGACCTCAGAGTCTCTGCAATGATCATCGGTATAATGGTATGACCCTCCCTGAGAGCTTTGACTACCATAATAACGCTGATATCCAACTCATCCGTGTACCGCGGCATGAAGACGTATGACAATACGCATAGAAGCAGTACATCCACTCTGACTGAACGCCAATGGTCCTCTGGTGTGGTGAAATCCCCAGAATACAGTGCATAGCTATCCTCAGAGCCAAACCTGTCAAACAGGAAATGCTGGGATATCACATGGCCGGATGTAATCTCGTCCTGGACCGCCCTACGCCTCAATCCGACGAGGATCATGAACTGTCTGCTCATGTCTCCAATAGCCATATGCACACAAGGTCTGTCCAGCGATAGCATCGTCAACCGTGCATACTCCTCCAAAGTAGGAGTCAACTCCTGGGTCCCAAATCAGAAAACATGCCTCTCCGATACCCAGTGCTCTAGCATACCCTCTACAAATCTGTGGGAACTCAAAAACATCAACGGGGTCATAGTATATCTCAGTGAAAATCATCTACGATCACCATATCGATGGTGATATACTATCATACCATGAAAGTAGCATCTGGGATACCACCAAAAATGGTGAGGTATGATCAATACGGCTAACTGTCGAAGAAGACATCTGTATGGACCGTATCATAAGAGCATCCAGGGGTCAATGCTGAATATCTCTGGACATACAAACATATGCATAACATAATAACATGCATGATATAATTGATGGCAATATGATATAGGTAATGGAAAATTGTACATACATTCTTAAGCATATCATCATCTAATACATCTCTGTATAGCTAAAATACAAGAAATGGGGCGAAGCTACCCAACAACTAACAAAGGCCTATCAAAAGATATAGGGAGAATTGGGGAAGCTACCCAGATGCTAATAGAGGCCTATTAAAAGAGATAACAAGAAATACATCAGAAAAAGTCAAGAGTGTCGATGTCTACATCATCGATAGTGTCCACCTGATGTAACTCCTCCTGAGTCACTAGATCTCTATCTATAGGGATGTCAGGCCGATACAATGGAGGATCTGCACCGGCAAAGCCATATGGGTTACCTGAGGGGCCAGCGCCAGAGCTGGAAGGATCAAAAGTATCTACCTCTGAAAGATCTCTGCCCAGATGTCGAATGAAAAGATGTAACCGGTCCAGCTACTGAGTCAATCTGTCAATCTATATCACATGAGTAGGATCTCTGACACAAGCTAGCCAATCCGTTATCATCACGGATCCTGGAACCATATCCCCCATAAACTGTGTGGCGTGGGTCTAAGCTCTAATGGTACGAGGGATCAACCAATGCTGGAACATCTCCTAAGACCAGGGGACCTCTAACAATGTAAAATCGTCAATCCCCATCAATGGGATGTTAATGACGGGTGACAGCAAAATAGGGCAATAACGCCTGGCAGGAGGCAAGATCGGCATACAGATCTCTCCTGTAGTGCTCCTTATAGCACGCTCTCCTAAATAGAGCTCCCATCCTCCATCTGTGAAGAGAGGAATCATGTGGGTGGAAATGACGTACTCTACTCCAGTCGGGTACCCATCCTCAAAACCAACTCCCAAATGCTCTCCAGAGTAGGGAATCCATGTGATGACATCGGTGTCGTCAATAACTCCAAATATGAAGCAACAATGAGTGAAACCCTCAAAGAACATGGACCTCACCAAGATGGAATGATGCCATCTCCGTCCTAGTGGATAGGTGTCTAAACCTAACACACTCACAGGACGTAAACAAGGAAGCCTCTTATAGGCCCAAAACTGCTAACACAAAGGTAAAAATTTGCTGTCAGTCAACACTCTTAACCTAAACATGGGAAAAGATAACCACGCCTCGGTTAAGCCCTGCGATCACATGTGCATTCCCCTGAGGAAATAAGCAAAGGTGTAGGAACCCCAATCATACTCTCCTATACGGTCCACGTGTCGAGTGGCGCTGATCAAAGCGAAGTACACCGTAGAGGAATTATCTACTATGAAGCAGCTCCTAATGATCATCAAGAACAATCGCCAAAAAATGCGATCCCTGACTCTCACGTCATCGGGTATGGGCTCACTCAACAGCCCGCTCATAGCATCTACGCTCAAAGGACCCGTCTGACGCGATCCTTGCCCTTGAGCCTCCTCATGGAACTCCCAACAAGGATCTGACGGCAGTAGGGGTGATATCCGTCATTCAAGGCACCGTCTCCCCTCCAAACTCCATACCTGTGATAAACCACCAACCCATCAACGCCATCATCACCTCATAGTCCAGTAAATGGAGTGACTGGGTCTGGTGAAACCACTGCTCAGACAATGCCCTGAGGTAACCCCGAGTACAGCGATGGGGTAGAATGGAGAAGAACATCCCAAATCCCCAGCCATGGACGATCGCTCTGTAGTCATCATGCAAAGCCTGATACATAGAGTGGATGCTAAACCAGTTCCTTCGAGGCTATTTGAAGCTGGGAACCTACATCAAATGCATATCAACATCAGAATCCTTGACTCCTCATCAATAGGAAATAAGGAATATTAAAGATCTAACTTCATACCTCATTTGCGTGCAGGTATACTGAAGGATGCCTACTCAAGTCACCCAAAAAATTTGGGTTCGCCACTTGAATACCTAAAAATTCCCTACGGGGAACACGTACATCAGGAGCAGGAACCTCGATCGATACATCCTCCTCCTCGTCCTCGACATTCGGCACTTCAACCCGAATAGGACGTATCACCGCCTCCACCAAACGACGAGGCTGTCTAACAGAATGGCGTTGAGGCTCTTCAGAAGCTCTCCTCCGTACACCAGAAGTGGTCCTGCGGGAACTGCTCGGTTGATCCGGATCCATAATATCTGGACAAAAAGTCTCCAAATCACCTTACAAAGGGTGTGGTAATTTCTTACATGGAGCTTTTCAAAATACATTTTTTAACATACAGCTACAGTAGAGTTAAAAATCCATGACTACCCAATACCTACATTTTGGGAAAATTTTGCCATAACCCCCTTTGTAAATGAAACTATCCACATGAACATAGGCATGACTAGGCGGCCATTCAGTAGCACACCTATACACAATCATATGCATCCTACATGCATTAATCACATCATAGTAAAAATCCGTAAGTGTAGTCTAATTACCAGGATTATTTTACTTTTCTACCTTTACTCATTTGTCCTCAGATAGGATAAGAAAATGATAGTAAAAGGTGCCAATTTGACTATTTCAAAAGTCAAATTTTTTTACATCATTATGTTCAGCGTGGTTTAATACTAACATTTGCTATATTGAATATTTTTTATCAATTCATATCAGCATATATATGCACTACTATGTGTATAAATGCATTTCATGTGATAAGTCATTTTCTAACGGATAGAAACTGGAAAAAAATACATGTATATGTTACCAGGACAGTGAAGAACACTTGTACGGTGGCAGAATATGCAGAAAGTTGCCCGAACTCAGTAGATCTTAAGAAGTGCTCTCAGATTTCCTTCATTGTGCAACTTGAAAATGACTTATGAAAGAAACCATTCGCCTATACATAGGAACGGTTGGCCGAAGGCTCACCTGCGGCTCCTGCAGGTGTACCTACGACACTTCTACATGGGTCCCACACCTCCAGCTTGCTCCAGTTAGAGTTACAAAGGAGGTCTCACAAGCTGAAAAGACCAACTCAGGAATAAAAATGCTACGTGATTGAGCGGAATAGCCGGAAATCCTGGTTTCTTGTCGATCAAAGTTAAACTCCCCTCGTCTCAGTGGTATTAGCCTGAATGCAGGGTATACTATACCAATGAGCTCAGCTTTCACAGATCATGCTCGGCAATACCCCACAAAGGTCCAATGCCGTCATTTACAAACCCTAAACATCCCCGGCGGGGGTTACAATGCAAAACCATGAAATATCAAACCTCCTCGGCGGGGGTCACAACGCACATCTTTCAATCATCTATGTATCCCCAGCGGGGGTTACAACGCGATGCAACCCTTGATACACACATCAATGATGGTCAAGCAACCTTGACGTCATGTCAGCCGATGGTAAGTAAACCCATCGAAGTAACTCATCCACGTACCCCCGGCGTGGGTTACAACACAATTCTACCATTGACACATACATCAATGAAGGTCAAGCAACCTTGACAAAGCACCCATCAGGGATCTAACTGGTGATACACACATCAACGAAGGTTGGGCGTACGACATCAACAAAATCGCTGTTGGCGAATTTCAAGGCGAGAATGAGGAAATATGTTATACACATCCTCAAATAGACGATGATTTATCCCCACAGATCTCTTACACATAAGAGGTACCTCTATGGAATATAAGCCAATGTCTAGGATTCAAGACTTTGGTGATAGCCCCAATGTAAACATCCTTGGAGACTTGGATCGCATGTCTAAGCCATCACTGATTGTCATCCCAATAGGATTACCTGGCAATCATGCATCATACATTTGCATCGTGTTGCTGAATATAGCATCATGTTTATCTTGCTTCCATTTCAAGTGTCTAGGATTCTTTATCCTATCCATGCCTTGTATTGCATGAATATGATAAAGAGGGGCATCTGTAGACACTCGAAATTTTCTGCATGCCTGCTACTAACATTACAGGAGGGCAGATTCGTCTTTCGGAGATAACCCAGGAAGACAGTTCCAACCTGGAACACAAACCAGGAACATCAGTTCCAACCCCGAACATAAACTGGGAACGTCATTCTTAACATCGAAACACACACCGGGAATGTCATTTCCAATCTCGAAGATAACCTCGAGGTGTGCAGATCAAAAGACTGATAACAACACCAGAGAGGACAGTTATGTCTCAGCGATAACACCGCGATGCTCAGTTCCAGCCCCATAACTAACACTGGGAGTAGCGACTCCATCCTTGGTGATATCCCCAAGGGATGCTTTTGCAGTTTCGATAATAACTCTAAAATTGTTTGTTCCAAATACAAGCGATCAACTTCAAGATTAGACCTCCTACCGAGGCACTCATACCTCAGACCCAGAGCTAACAACGGGCAGACAGGCACATCCACAAGATGACCTTACGGCATTCAAACACTTGTAGCAGTCCAATCTCAGAAGTAACCCTAAGCAACGTCTGCTTTCCATTCAAACCGGCGATAACCCCGGTGAGGAGTCAAACGTCATCCTGTCACCTGAACACTTCCTCTCACAAGATGATATCGCGGCATACCAACAAGTAGTCCAATCTCAGATATAACCCTAAGCAACGTCTACTTTTAACTCAAACCAGCGATAACCCCGGCGAAGAGTCAAACATCATCTTGCCCCTTTCAACACCTGCGCGTCGTCTCAACACTTCATACATACATACATACAATAATGTCCCACAAGAACTGAGGAGTAACCATCCCGAGTGACTATTACGCGTGGAAGTACTTTGGATAGAATTTGAAGCTTGAAGACCATGGGCATAGACCCCTCTTCCAAACTTCGTACAACCTCTAATCCATGTCATTGCGTAACTCTCGACATAAGCGGTCAGAAGAATGTCAGATATGCCTCGTTCGAATGCTCGGATTATAGTTCTACAAGTTCGAGCGGACATTACAGTGTATGAGTGCACATACTACGAGACGACAGGACCAGCGAGGCTCGGATGCTCTACGACCAGCCGCAGGTACAACCGCGACTACCGCAGGTGTACCTGCACCTATCCATCTATATATACAAGCCTTGGGGTCAGCCATTTGAGGGAGAGAAGGAGAGAAAAAGGCGAGGAAGCCCTGTCCATTTTACTCTGCATACACATCTTTTGAGTGTTTCCTCATCTTTAAACATTTGTTAGCTCACATATAGCAATCTTTTATCTGGCGAGAGCTGAGTGTTTATCCATTTAATGTCATAGAAGTCTACATTAGCAGCCCACTGTAGGCCTTCTCTCATTATATAAAGCGTTCTTCTCGTATTAGCACACACTGTTATACACATTGAGAGTCGTGTTGTGTGTGTTTGCCCGGACTTCGGTCCGTGGTTTTCATTTCTGTCTATATATATATATGTATATATTTTATATATAAAATAACATTATCGAGTTACGCCTCGATTGAGCCTGAACTTGATGCGAGCATTTATTGCTTTTATATATATATATATATATAATTATTACTGATATATCTCGATGAGCCCGGATTTTACATCCTAGTGCATTTACTTGCTTATATATATATATATATATAATCGTTATTTTATTACATATCCGATGAGGTTGGATTCACATCCAGTGCATTTATTATATATATATATATATATATATATATATATATATATATATATATATATATATATATATATATATATATATATATATAGCTTTCTAGAATCTAGTATCAAATTGTGTTGTTTGTATACACTATATCTCATTTTGTTCTTAATCTAGTTGTCAATAAAACCTTTTCATTACGACTTCACCCCCTAGTTGATACTTACATGATTTAAACTCGTATTCAAGAAGGCTTAATCCCAACTATTTACTATAAGAAAACTAATGAAAAATTAAATTACTTGATGGTAGTCAAATGGAAATTAAATATAAGTTACCTAATGTTCATGTATCATTAAGATAATATGTGTTTTAAAACATCGTTTGTTTTAATCGCAATCTTACTTGATAAGATCATCTTAGGATTACCATTTATATATTTACTTTACCCTTTTACTACCAAAGAATGAAGGATTAAGTTGTAATCATTTAGGAAAAAAATAACATTTAAATTTCTTATTAAACGAAAAGAAAGAGATTTAAAATTTATTCAAGAAGAATCTATTTCCAAATCATTAAATTTATTAAATTGTAAATCCACTCATTTGAATTTCTTAAAAGAAGAAATTAAGTACAAACGAGTTGAAGAACAGCTATAGAATAAAGAAGTTCAGGAAAAAATTGTAGAGTTAAAAATCTATTTAAAGGACAATCTTTGTTCTGATTCTCCTAATGCCTTTTGGCATCTGAAAAAACATGTTGTAAGGCTCCCTTATGCTAAGAAATTCAAAGAGCACCTGATTCCTACTAAGGCCAGGCCAATACAAATGAATCATGAACAAGTAGATTTATGTAAAAGGGAAATTAATGATCTCCTTAGTAAAGGTTTAATTAAACCCAGTAAATCCCCTTGGTCTTGTCCTGCCTTCTATGTTAACAATAAATACAAAAAGAAAGCTAAATACGAGTTAGGCACGTTCTGTGAACAATATGGTTTACTACCAGTTACTCCCTCCAAAAGGAAGCACCTGCATAAACATATAGATCGTCATAAAAGTAACAAACGTCATAAACAAAAACGCAGTCATAGAAACGATAAAAATCAAGAAGATTATTATAATAAACACACAAATAGAAAAATATAATAAAAAATCATCTAAAAAATTTGATAAAAGTAAAATTGTTTGCTACAATTGTGGGCAGAAAGGGCATTACAAAAATGAATGCAAAATAAAAAAGAAATTTTCTCAATTAAATATCTCTAGTGAAGATACTAAATAATTATTAGAACTAATGAGAATAGAGAATAATGTCAGTAATGATGAAGGTTCTGATATTCCTTATCCTTCTAATAATAGTTCTAGTAATCATGAAACAGATAGTGACAATGACGGAGTCACTATTTGTACTAACAGTTGCAACGAAAAATTTTTCATTAAGCAAATCAATGTAATTAATAAAGATGAAGAAGAAAGCTCTCTACTAATTGATTTAATCAGTAAAATTTCTGATCCTGAGTTAAAATCTCAGTATATTAAACAGTTAAAAGATTTATTGACTAATGATAATAGAGTTAAAGATAAAATTATTAAAGCTAGGGATAAACCAGTATTTAGCCTTAATAAAACTCTAGAGCGATTTAAAACTCCGATAAAAGAAGTTACCCTTCCAGAACTAAATCAAGAAGTCAATAAACCAAAAAAAGAAATTTCTAACATAAAATTAGAAATCTCTAATTTAAGAAAATATTTTGAAGACAAAAAATCCGATCTTCATGTCCAAGATTCCTCCACTAGTGATGAAGATCACGATGAGCCTGAATCATCTGGTACTAAGGAAGAAACTGATCTTTTTGTTCAAGGTCATTCACTTAAAAGAATTAAGGATATCACCATCCAAAAATGGTATATCTCCATTAATCTAGCTGTCAATAAAACCTTTTCATTACGACTTCACCGCCTCTAGTTGATCTACCCCGATTTAAACGTATTCAAGAAGGCTTAATCCCAACTATTTACTATAAGAAAACTAATGAAAAATTAAATTCAGCCAATGGTAGTCAAATGGAAATTAAATATAAGTTACCTAATGTTCATGTCTGTCAAGATAATATGTGTTTTAAAACATCGTTTGTTTTAATCTGCAATCTTACGGATAAGATCATCTTAGGATTACCATTTATATATTTACTTTACCCTTTCACTACCAGTAATGAAGGATTAAGTTGTAATCATTTACGAAAAAAATAACATTTAAATTTGTTATTAAACCAAAAGAAAGAGATTTAAAATTTATTCAAGAAGAATCTATTTCCAAATCATTAAATTTATTAAATTTTAAATCCACTCATTTGAATTTCTTAAAAGAAGAAATTAAGTACAAACGAGTTGAAGAACAGCTATAGAATAAAGAAGTTCAGGAAAAAATTATAGAGTTAAAAATCTATTTAAAGGACAATCTTTATTCTGATTCTCCTAATGCCTTTTGGCATCGGAAAGAACATGTTGTAAGGCTCCCTTATGCTAAGGAAATCAAAGAGCACCTGATTCCTACTAAGGCCAGGCCAATACAAATGAATCATGAACAAGTAGAGTTATGTAAAAGGGAAATTAATGATCTCCTTAGTAAAGGTTTAATTAAACCCAAGAAAATCCCTTGGTCTTGTCCTCACGCTTCTATGTTAACAATGAAGCAGAAAAAGAAAGAGGTGTACCTCGTCTAGTCATTAATTACAAACCATTGAATAAGGTTCTAGAATGGATTAGGATCCCCTTCCCAACAAAGACGACCTTATCAATAGATTAAGTAACGCCACAATATTCAGTAAATTTAACCTTAAGTTCGGTTTCTGGAAAATTGCCATTCATCCTGATGATAGGTACAAAACAACATTCACTACTCCGTTTGGTCACTACGAATGGAATGTCCAGGCATTTGGCCTAAAAAATGCTCCCAGTGAATTTCAAAATATTCTCAATGACATATTAAACCCTTTCAATCATTTTATTATCGTTTATATCGATGATATTCTCATTTTTTCAAAGGCCATTGAAGAACACATTAAACATTTGAAATCGTTCTTCAAGACATTTAAAGATAATGGTCTAGTTCTTTCACCTTCCAAATGCAGCCTGTTTCAGGTCAGAGTATGGTTTCTTTGTCTTAATATCTTTAGAGGACAAGTTCAGCCCATTGAAAGAGCTATTCAATTCGCTGACAAGTTTCCCGATAAGATAACCAATAAAACCCAACTGCAGAGATTTCTTGGCTCGCTTAATTATATTGGCAAGTTTTACAAGAATCTCAAGAAGATTTGCAAACCTCTTTTCCAGCGTTTGCAAGACAATCCTCCACCTTGGACTGACGTTCATACTTCTATCGTCCAACAAGTAAAAATTTACGTCAAGGCATTGCCCTGTCTTGGCATTTCCAATGATTCAGCGTATAAAATTGTTGAAACTGACGCCTCAGATATTGGATTCGGAGGCATTCTTAAACAAAAGTTAACTCCAGATTCCCAAAACAAATTGTTCGTTTTCATTCCGGTGCATGGAATAGTACACAATTAAATTATAGTACTATTAAAAAAGAAATAATTTCTTTAGTATTATGTATTAATAAATTTCAAATTGATCTATTAAATCAGAAATTTTTAGTCCATATTGATTGCAAGTCAGCAAAATATATCTTAGAAAAGGATGTTGAAAATCTAGCCTCTAAGCATTCTTTTGCTAGATGGCAATCCATATTAAGCATTTGTGATTTTGATATTGAATACATCAAAGGTAGTAACAATTCAATTCCTGATTTTCTCACTCGGGAATTTATCAATACAGGTACTATTTAGTCATTACCATTAGAGGATCATCTTCCTCAAGGGGTCCGGGTCGCCCTACTGGCCCAAGTAATCAACCTAGAGGAACTTTGATTCCTCACCCAATCACCTCAGTTTATCAGTCAAACAAATTCACAGTCCTTGGAACACTTCCCAAGATATATAGTTCAGCTTTAACTAGTAAGCCTGAACCAATTGGCACTTTTAGTAATCCAACCAAGGCTTCATCTTCAACTCCTAGTCATCCTCCTTCTGAGCATATGCTTAAGTGGGAAAATTACCTTTTTCATATTGAACCCTACATGAAACCAAAAGATGACCCCATTAAGCTTGCTGCCCATTTTTTTCCCCCTGGATGGCATTTCCAGCCCCTAGCTCCTTATAAATCTCTTTTATTTTATAAGGATATTCTTCTAGAAACAGAATCAGTAAAACATTAAGCCAATTTACGCCAACAATGATAAGACTAAAGTTCTTTATCATTCTTTATACATTAAACAGTTTGTTCGAATGTATGATTGGGGGAAAAACCCCTTTGATCTTATGAATCTCTCTAGTCAAGATAATTCTTTCTGCTATTATGATTATATTGAAGCTTGGTACAAGGTTCTCCTTCACCAAAATGAATCACATAGTCATTCATGGTTCATTCAATTTGATCATAAATTCAAGAGCCTAATCCCCTATTGGTTTGTTCTTTTGTGGTATAGGTTAGGTTCTACTTATGACCTTCTTCCCGACCTCCTTAAAGTTCAACTAAATCATTTTAGCAATCACAGTAAAATAGATCCAAAGAATGACGGAGTTCCCCTCACTCTTTTATTTGTTAGTAAATATAAGATCCCCTGAATTCTTAAATGGAAATACGGAGTTCCACCTCCCTCTACTCCAGTCAATGGTATTTAGTCAGATCCACTCCCTCGAGTGTCTCACCTCTTTTATGTTAAGTGGTGGGATAAATTTGACAATAACAGAATAGTTAGTCAGGTTCAGCAGGAATTTCCTGTTGCTCCAGTTTCAGTCACAGCCATTCCTCAGGCTAGTAAAGAAAAGGAGTCAAAATCCAAGTCAAAAGAGTCTAAAGTCAGTCCCACTGGTTCAGCATGTTCTACTAAAATTTCTGATTTTAAAATTTTTTCCAGTAAAGAATTAATAAAAATTGCCCAAGCACTCAACAAAAGGATTGACGAAGCCATACATAAAGAAGCCTCAGTATGTTCTTCATCTTCTAGTCATGGTTCTCTTAGTAACCTCAATGATGATAATGACCCATACGGCACCATAAACCTATAGGACGCTCTGGATCCATTTGCCTAATGTCTTCAGTTATTTGCACCTACTCCGGCAGCCAGCTCACCAATCAATCAGAAGAATCACCAACTTTTCCACCGAAAGCAGCCCAGTCACATGTGTCTGCTCCAAAAGTCAAAAGATGCTCTCTTTTCTACCGAAGGCATCAATGAGTCAAAAGTTGTCGGCCATTTGGCCAAAAGCGTCTGTATTTAGTCAAAAGTATTCAACAGGCAACAACAGATGTATTTTTAACTGGGATTAGAACAGTTTCTAATGGGGGATGACTAGAGGAAATTTTTGTCTTATCTTCTCGTATCCATTGAGTTTTAGTAATAACACTACATTTACTTTCATATTGATCATACCAATCATAAAATGTAATGTTTATTTTTTTCACTTTTAATAAAACGTTTCCATCTATTAACCATTTTATGACGTTCCTTTTCGGAAGGGTGATTGGAGCGAAACTGGTGTCTTTTTTCTTTATTAGATTTAGAATTAAAATCCTTTACAAGATTGTCCCAATCTAGTATGAATTCTTTTTTAATGACTCTTAGTTGATTATTAATAGGAATTTCAAAATCTGACTGAGTTGGAAATTCAGAAGAAGTAGGAGAGGAGGATTCCTCTTCAACAGGGTCAACATATGCATAGCAAGGGTGACTAGCTTGACCTTGATTAAGGATTCCCTTTAATTTAATATCCCTAACTGAAGGATTACTAAATACTTCAGTATCTCTTCTAGTGTAAACTGAAGGTGCCGAAGAACTAGTAAAATCTTCAATAATAACTGGTCTTCTGGTACGCTCAAAGCTTATCTTGACCGTTCCATCAGAAAATTGCTTAACATTTTCAATATTTAACAGATTATTGACTACAGGTTATTATGGAATTTCATTGGGTAAAGTCCATTGACTAGGTAATGTCATATCCTTCCAGAAGATGGTTCTCGGAATTTGAATATTAGCATCACTAGTTGAACTCTGAATTAATATAGTTTGATCCTTAGGACTTTTATTAAGAGCATGAACGTTTAAATTCATTTTCATGGTCTTATAATAAATCCTGTAAATCAAAGCTATGGGTTGAGAACCCTCAATCATATGAGTGATCTCACCAGATGTTTTAATGTTTAATGTTAAAGCTTTTAATAGATGTTGATCACTAAGGCTTAGTGTAAAATTAGGAAAGCAATTAAAATGGATAGGTCCATTGTATAGACTTGATTCCATTGCACCTATCATATTAGGATAGTAATTCAGGAATCTAGCATCTCTGAGACAGAGGTAGATGCTTGAATTAATTCCCTTAATATTCAATGGTTTAACTGCAACTTGTACTAGACCAATGTGGATAAAATTGTAACCTTTCTACCTATGTTTTAATGACATCAGGAGATAAAAGACTGTAATTTTCATACTCTTTGTTAATTGCGTAAACCTTTTCCATAGTTTTAACATTATAATCAGTTTTGAAGTTATCAAAAAATGTTTACTGGTAAATTTCTTTTAGAGATACTCTAGGTATGTTCCAATTTTGTAAAGCTTGACTGATATTTTCATAACTGTGTGTTTCTTGGTTAACTATGTCCGGAACAAGAGGCAAAGTCGACCGGTTACTAGTTGAGGAGTTAGACCTGAATAATCTACTCATCTTTTACAGATTTTCAAAATAAATTTTTATCCATTATTCTTCCATTCATACCCTCTTACCTTAGACAGACTCATACCGGTGTTCTATACGACCTTTGCTCGCCACCCAAGAGACTTCTGACAAAAGGTGAGACACGAACAAGGTGGATCAAGTAAGTTAGGTGACTTCGGTATAAGAATAAAAGAGAAATTTTGAAAATAGTAAACGAATGAACAGATTACTAGATCTTACTGGCAACTAGAACAAACTAACTTGGCTTTGATACCATTTGGAGACGGAAGCAAAAATAGAAATAAGAAATAAGAACAAACAGATATAGTGCATACAAACAACACAATTTGATTACTAAATAAAAACAAATTTATTGATAATTAAAATATTTACAAACAGAACTGAAAACAAACTGACTTACTTACTATATAAACATTTAAAGAAGAAGAGAAGAGGGGTTAAGTAGGCTGGACAGTGGTAGAAACCTAAGATTCGTTTGAGAAGGAACTCAGAGTCTTACTAAGTTTCTGTGTGTACCCTGGCAAATGAGTTCAGTTTCCTTTTATAGATCAAGGAAAGGGAACTATTATATTAACTGGGGTAAAGTAAGAAACATTTTACTAAAGTAAAATTAAAATATAGACACTTTACTATTGAATACTTTTGACTAAATACAGACGTTTTTGGCTAAATGGCCGATAACTTTTGACTCATTGATGCTTTCGGTGGAAAAGAGAGCATCTTTTGACTTTTGAGCGGGCGATGTATGTGATCAATGCATTCGGTGGACAAGCGGTGATTCTTCCGATTGATGAAATGAGTCTGTCACGAGTCGGTACAAATAGTAGTGAAGACATTAGGCAAATGGATCCTAAGTGTCCTGTAGGTTGATGGTGCCGTATGGGTCATTATCATCATTGAGGTTACTGGGAGAACCATGACTGGAAGATGAAGAACATACTGAGGCTTCTTCATGTATGGCTTCGTCAATCCTTTTGTTGAGTGCTTGGGCAATTTTTATTAATTCTTTACTTTGGAACAATTTTAAAATCGAAAATTTTACTAGAACATCTTTGAACCAATGGGGACTGACTTTTGACTCTTTTGACTTGGATTTTGACTCCTTTTCTTTACTAGCTTTGAGGAATGGTCATGGATCGAACCGGAGCAACAGAAATTCTCTTGAAACTCGACCAACTATTCTGTTCATGTCGAATTTATCCCACCACTTAACATAAAAGAGGTGAGACACTCGAGGGAGTGGATCTGACTGAATACCATTGACTGGAGTAGAGGGAGGTGGAGCTCCGTACTGCAATTTAAGAATCCAGGGGATCTTATATTTACTAATAAATAAAAGAGTGAGGGAAAATCCGTCATTCTTTGGATCTGTTTTACTGTGATTGCTAAAATGATTTAGTTGAACTTTAAGGAGGTCCGGAAGAAGGTCATAAGTAGAACCTAACCTATACCACCAAAGAACAAACCAATAGGGGATTGGGCTCTTGAATTTATGATCAAATTAAATGAACCATGAATGACTATGTGATTCATTTTGGTGATGGAGAACCTTGTATCAAGCTTCAATATAATCATAATAGCAGAAAGAATTATCTTGACTAGAGAGATTCATGAGATCGGAGGGGGTTTTTCCCCCAATCAGACATTTGAACAAACTGTTTAATGTATAAAGAATGATAAAGAACTTTAGTCTTATCATTGTTGGCTTATATTGGCTTAATGTTTACTGATTCTATTTCCAGAAGAATATCCTTATAAAATACAAGAGATTTATAAGGAGCCAGGGGCTGGAAATGCCATCCAAGGGGAAAAACTAGGCAGCAAGCTTAATAGGGCCATCTTTTGGTTTCATGTAGGGTTCAATATGAAAAAGGTAATTTTCCCACTTAAGCATATGCTCAGAAGGAGGATGACTAGGGGCTGAAGATGAAGCCTTGGTTGGATTACTAAAAGGGTCAATTGGTTCAGGCTTACTGGTTAAAGCTGAACTATATGGCTTGGGAAGTATTCCAAGGACTGTGAATTTGTTTGACTGATAAACTAGGGTGACTGGGTGAGGAATCAAAGTTCCTCTAGGTTGATTACTTGGGCGATAGAGGGCGACCTTGGATTCTTGAGGAAGATGATCCTCTAATGCTCATGACTGAAGAGTACCTGTATTGATAAATTCCAGAGTGATAAAATCAGGAATTGAATTGTTACTACCTTTGATGTATTCAATATCAAAATCAAAAATGCTTAATATGGCTTGCCATCTAGCAAAAGAATGCTTAGAGGCTAGATTTTCAACATCCTTTTCTAAGATATATTTTGTCGACTTGCAATCAATACTTTACTAAAATTTACGATTTAATAGATCACTTTGAAATTTATTAATACATAATACTAAAGAAAGTATTTCTTTTTTAATAGTACTGTAATTTAATTGTGTACTATTCCATGCACCAGAATGAAAACGAACAATTTGTTCTGGGGAATTTGGAGTTAACTTTTGTTTAAGAATGCCTTCGAATCCAACATCTGAGGCGTCAGTTTCAACAATTTTA
The DNA here is from genome assembly GCA_020205615.1 of Panax quinquefolius. Taxonomy (NCBI): domain Eukaryota; kingdom Viridiplantae; phylum Streptophyta; class Magnoliopsida; order Apiales; family Araliaceae; genus Panax; species Panax quinquefolius. Next base: position 31,142,281 of record CM035168.1, read on the forward strand.
TACGCTGAATCATTGGAAATGCCAAGACAAGGTAATGCCTTGACGTAAATTTTTACTTGTTGGACGACAGAAGTATGAACGTCAGTCCAAGGTGGAAGACTGTCTTACAAACTCTGGAAAAGAGGTTTGCAAATCTTCTTGAGATTCTTCTAAAAATTGCCAATATAATTAACTGAGCCAAGAAATCTCTGCAGTTGGGTTTTATTGGTTATCTTATCGGGAAACTTGTCAGTGAATTGAATAGCTCTTTCAATGGGCTGAACTTGTCCTCTAAAGATATTAAGACCAAGAAACCTTACTCTGACCTGAAACAGGCTGCATTTGGAAGGTGAAAGAACTAAACCATTATCTTTAACTGTCTTGAAGAACGATTTCAAATGTTTAATGTGTTCTTCAATGGCCTTTGAAAAAATGAGAATATCATCGATATAAACAATAATAAAATGACTGAAAGGGTTTAATATGTTATTGAGAATATTTTGGAATTCACTGGGATCATTTTTTCGGCCAAATGCTTGGACATTCCATTCGTAGTGACCAAACGAAGTAGTGAATGTTGTTTTGTACCTATCATCGGGATGAATGGCAATTTGCCAGAAACCGGACTTAAGGTCAAATTTACTGAAAGACATTCCATTCTATTTGTGTGTTTATTATAATAATCTTCTTGATTTTTATCGTTTCTATGACTGCGTCTTTGTTTATGACGTTTGTTACTTTTATGACGATCTATATGTTTATGAAGGTGCTTCCTTTTGGAGGGAGTAACTGGTAGTAAACCATATTGTTCACAGAACGTGCCTAACTCGTATTTAGCTTTCTTTTTGTCTTTATTGTTAACATAGAAGGCAGGACAAGACCAAGGGGATTTACTGGGTTTAATTAAACCTTTACTAAGGAGATCATTAATTTCCCTTTTACATAAATCTACTTGTTCATGATTCATTTGTATTGGCCTGGCATTAGTAGGAATCAGGTGCTCTTTGAATTCCTTAGCATAAGGGAGCCTTACAACATGTTTTTTCCAATGCCAAAAGGCATTAGGAGAATTAGAACAAAGATTGTCCTTTAAATAGATTTTTAACTCTTCAATTTTTTGCTGAACTTCTTTATTCTGTAGCTGTTCTTCAACTCGTTTGTACTTAATTTCTTCTTTTAAGAAATTCAAATGAGTGGATTTACAATTTAATAAATTTAATGATTTGGAAATAGATTCTTCTTGAATAAATTTTAAATCTCTTTCTTTTGGTTTAATAAGAAATTTAAATATTATTTTCTTTCCTAAATGATTACAACTTAATCCTTCATTACTGGTAGTAAAAGGGTAAAGTAAATATATAAATGGTAATCCTAAGATGATCTTATTAGTAAGATTGTGGATTAAAACAAACGATGTTTTAAAACACATATTATCTTGACAGACATGAACATTAAGTAACTTATGTTTAATTTTCATTTGACTACCATTGGCTGGACTTAATTTTTCATTAGTTTTCTTATAGTAAATAGTTTTGATTAAGCCTTCTTGAATACAGTTTAAATCTGCGCCGGTATCAACTAGGGCAAGAAGCTATATTGAAAAGGTTTTATTGACAACTAGATTAATGGAGATATACCATTTTTGGGTGGTGATATCCTTAATTCTTTTAAGTGAAAGACCTTGAACAAAAAGATCAGTTTATTCCTTAGTACTAGATGATTCAGGCTCATCGTGATCTTCATCACTAGATGAGGAATCTTGGACATGAAGATCGGATTTTTTGTCTTCAAAATCTTTTCTTAAATTAGAGATTTCTAATTTTAGGTTAGAATTTTTTTTTTAGTTTATTGACTTCTTGATTTAGTTCTGGAAGGGTAACTTCTTTTACCAGAGTTTTAAATCGCTCTAGAGTTTTATTAAGGCTAAACACTGGTTTATCCTTTGCTTTAATAATTTTATCTTTAACTCTATTATCTTTAGTCAATAAATCTTTTAACTGTTTAATATACTGAGATTTTAACTCAGGATCAGAAATTTTACTGATTAAATCAATTAGCAGAGAGCTTTCTTCATCATCTTTATTAATTACATTGATTTGCTTAATGCAACATTTTTCGTTGCAATTGTTAGTAAAAATAGTGACTTCGTCATTGTCACTATCTGTTTCATGATTACTAGAACTGTTATTAGAAGAATAAGGAATATCAGAACCTTCATCATTATTGACGTTATTCTCTATTCTCATTAGTTCTAATAATTGTTCAGTATCTTCACTAGAGATATTTAATTGAGATAATTTCTTTTTTATTTTGCATTCATTTTTGTAATGCCCTTTCTGCCCACAATTGTGGCAAACAATTTTATTTTTATCAAATTTTTTAGATGATTTTTTATTATATTTTTTATTTGTGGGTTTATTATAATAATCTTCTTGATTTTTATTGTTTCTATGACTGCGTCTTTGTTTATGATGTTTGTTACTTTTATGACGATCAATATGTTTATGCAGGTACTTCCTTCTAGAGGGAGCAACTGATGGTAAACCATATTATTCACAGAACGTGCCTAACTCGTATTTAGCTTTCTTTTTGTCTTTACTGGCTTGTTTAGCAAATTTAAAGTCAATACACATTTTTAATCCAATTTTTTTGAATATAACTGATTATGCCACCATATGTTAGGTTATCATAATCGATATATCCTAAATTTTTGCTTAACTCTTCACGAACTTTATGTGCGAATAGTGAAGGTAAACCATTGACGAATTTTTCTTTCCAGAATGGTTTGTTACTATCAATTCGCAACATAACTTGGGAGGTAAACATATCTTTATACCACCTAAAATCACTTAGGGTGGGACAAGTGAGGTTACTTAACTAGTCGTGAATTCTCTCAGTAATATTACTGGGAGTACCAACAAAATGTTTAATAATGGTAAAAATTAAAGTATTAACACCATCTGGCGAACCAATACCAACATTTTCATCAAAGATGGGATTGTCGTCATCGTCTAACTGAATAGCATGAATTATTGATAATCTAGTATCTTCAGTGAGATGTTTTTCCCACCAAGATCTGAGAATACCAGTGAATCCACTAGCTAACAACTCAACAATATCTGGCTGAGATAGGTTGTTGAATTTAGTTATATAGCTGTTTGCTACCATAGACATGTGGTTAAATTTATTTAATATCTCCTGTTCACTAAATCAATCAATATTCCATTCATAGATTTTATTAGATGATTCAGAAAACTGTTTATCTAGATTTCTTTCTTCGAACTGTAGATCCGGAGGAGTAGGTCTAGAATACCAGTTTCTGGTTATACTAGTGTTCTTGACTGTAAATTTATTTAACTGATTATTAAAGTCTGGAATTGAATCAGTATCAGAATGACCTAACTGACTACTGCTTTCAATATCCGTTTCAACTTGATTAATAGTAGCAATAGTGCCACTTGGACCGGGTTCAGTTTTATTATTTTTTAAATAACTTATCAATTGATCGAACAAGTTCACTATCATCATTAGGCAGACCTAATTTACTTCTATTTTCTGGTAAATTTATTAAAGGATGTTCAATTTTTGAATCTGGTTTTTTTGATAATGGTTTCTTCAAACTTTTCTTCAATCCTATCTAGCTATATTCCTATAGTTGCTAGATATTGATTACTAAAATTTAATTGTTCAATTATTTTTTTATCATCTTTGTTACCATCTGAAATCTTAAAAGGTAGATGCTTGAATTAATTCCCTTAATATTCAATGGTTTAACAATCGTAAAATGTAATGTTTATTTTTTCACTTTTAATAAAACGTTTCCATCTATTAACCATTTTATCACGTTCCTTTTCAGAAGGGCGATTGGAGCAAAACTGGTGTCTTTTTTCTTTATTAGATTTACAACAAAAGAATTCATACTAGATTGGGACAATCTTGTAAAGGATTTTAATTCTAAATCTAATAAAGAAAAAAGACACCAGTTTCGCTCCAATCACCCTTCTGAAAAGGAACGTGATAAAATGGTTAATAGATGGAAACGTTTTATTAACAGTGAAAAAATAAACATTACATTTTACGATAGGTATAATCAATATCAAGGTAAATGTAGTGTTATTACTAAAACTCAATGGATACGAGAAGATAAAGACAAAAATTTTCTCTAGTCATCCCCCATTAGAAACTGTTCTAATCCCAGTTAAAAATACATATGTTATTGCCAGCCCTTTTAAGATTTCAGATGGTAACAAAGATGATAAAAAAATAATTGAACAATTAAATTTTAGGAATCAATATCTAGCAACTGTAGGAAGACAGCTAGATAGGATTGAAGAAAAGTTCAAAGAAACCATTATCAAAAAACCCGATTCAAAAATTGAACATCCTTTAATAAATTTACCAGAAAATAGAAGTAAATTAGGTCTGCCTAATGATGATAGTGAACTTGTTCGATCAATTGATAAGTTATTTAAAAATTAAAAATCGAACCCTATCCAAGTGGCACTATTGCTACTATCGATCAAGTTGAAACCGATATTGAAAGCGTAGTCAATAGGTCGCTCGATACATCGATTCAATCCTGCATTTTAATGATCAGTTAAATAAATTAACAGTCAAGAACACTAGTATAACTAGAAACTGGTATTCTAGACCTACTCTTCCGGATCTACAGTTCGAAGAAAGAAATCTAGATAAATAGTTTTTTGTATCATCTAATAAAATCTATGAATGGAATATTGATGGATTTAGTGTACAAGAGATATTAAGTAAATTGAACCACATGTCTATGGTAGCAAATAGCTATATAACTAAATTCAACAACCTGTCTCAGCCAGATATTATTGAGTTGTTAGCTAGTGGATTCACTGGTATTCTCAGATCTTGGTGGGAAAAACATCTCACTGAAGATACTAGATTATCAATAATTCATACTATTCAGTTAGACGATGACGACAATCCCATCTTTGATGAAGATGTTGGTATTGGTCCGCCAGATGGTGTTAATACTTTAATTTTTACCATTATTAAACATTTTGTTGGTACTCCCAAAGAATATTATCGAGAGAATTCACGACCGCTAAGTAACCTCACTTGTCCCACCCTACGTGATTTTAGGTGGTATAAAGATGTGTTTACCTCCCGAGTTATGATGCGAACTGATAGTAACAAACCATCCTGGAAAGAAGAATTCGTCAATGGTTTACCTTCATTATTCGCACATAATGTTCGTGAAGAGTTAAGCAAAAATTTAGGATATATCGATTATGATAACCTAACATATTGTGACATAATCAGTTATATTAAAAAAATTGGATTAAAAATGTGTATTGACTTTAAATTAGCCAAACAAGCCTGTAAAGACAAAAAGAAAGCTAAATACAAGTTAGGCACGTTCTGTGAACAATATGGTTTACCACCAGTTGCTCCCTCCAGAAGGAAGCACCTGCATAAACATATTGATCGTCATAAAAGTAACAAACATCATAAACAAAGACGCAGTCATAAAAACGATAAAAATCAAGAAGATTATTATAATAAACCCACAAATAAAAAATCATCTAAAAAATTTGATAAAAGTAAAATTGTTTGCCACAATTGTGGGCAGAAAGGGCATTACAAAAATGAATGCAAAATAAAAAAGAAATTATCTCAATTAAATATCTCTAGTGAAGATATTGAAAAATTATTAGAACTAATGAGAATAGAGAACAACGTTAGTAATGATGAAGGTTCTGATATTCCTTATTCTTCTAATAACAGTTCTAGGAATCATGAAATAAATAATGACATTGACGAAGTCACTATTTGTACTAACAATTGCAACGAAAAATGTTGCATTAAGAAAATCAATGTTATTAATAAAGATGAAGAAGAAAGCTCTCTGCTAATTGATTTAATCAGTAAAATTTCTTATCCTGAGTTAAAATCTCAGTATACTAAACAGTTAAAAGATTTATTGATTAAAGATAATAAAGTTAAAGATAAAATTATTAAAGCTAAGGATAAACCAGTATTTAGCCTTAATAAAACTCTAGAGCGATTTAAAACTCCAGTAAAAGAAGTTACCCTTCCAGAACTAAATCAAGAAGTCAATAAACTGAAAGAATAAATTTCTAACCTAAAATTAGAAATCTCTAATTTAAGAAAAGATTTTGAAGACAAAAAATCTGATCTTCATGTCCAAGATTCCTCCTCTAGTGATGAAGATCACGATGAGCCTGAATCATTTGGTACTAAGGAAGAAACTGAACTTTTTGTTCAAGGTCTTTCACTTAAAAGAATTAAGGATATCACCATCCAAAAATGGTATATCTCCATTAATCTAGTTGTCAATAAAACCTTTTCATTACAGCTTCCTGCCCTAGTTGATACCGGCGCAGATTTAAACTGTATTCAAGAAGGCTTAATCCCAACTATTTACTATAAGAAAACTAATGAAAAATTAAATTCAGCCAATGGTAGTCAAATGGAAATTAAATATAAGTTACCTAATGTTCATGTCTGTAAAGATAATATGTGTTTTAAAACATCGTTTGTTTTAATCCGCAATCTTACCATTTATATATTTACTTTATCCTTTTACTACCTGTAATGAAGGATTAAGTTGTAATCATTTAGGAAAGAAAATAACATTTAAATTTCTTATTAAACCAAAAGAAAGAGATTTAAAGGACAATCTTTGTTCTGATTCTCCTAATGCCTTTTGGCATGGGAAAAAGCATGTTGTAAGGCTCCCTTATGCTAAGGAATTCAAAGAGCACCTGATTCCTACTAAGGCCAGGCCAATACAAATGAATCATGAACAAGTAGATTTATGTAAAAGGGAAATTAATGATCTCCTTAGTAAAGGTTTAATTAAACCCAGTAAATCCCCTTGGTCTTGTCCTGCCTTCTATGTTAACAATGAAGCAGAAAAAGAAAGAGGTGTACCTCGTCTAGTCATTAATTACAAACCATTGAATAAGGTTCTAGAATGGATTAGGTATCCACTTCCCAACAAAGACGACTTTATCAATAGATTAAGTTACGCCACAATATTCAGTAAATTTGACCTTAAGCCCGATTTCTAGCAAATTGACATTCATCTTGATGATAGGTACAAAACAGTATTCACTACTCCGTTTGGTCACTACGAATGGAATGTCCAGGCATTTGGCCTAAAAAATGCTCCTAGTAAATTCCAAAATATTCTCAATGACATATTAAACCCTTTCAGTCATTTTATTATCGTTTATATCGATGATATTCTAATTATTTCAAAGGCCATGAAGAACACATTAAACATTTGAAATCATTCTTCAAGACAGTTAAAGATAATGGTCTAGTTCTTTCACCTTCCAAATGCAGCCTGTTTTAGGTTAGAGTAAGGTTTCTTGGTCTTAATATCTTTAGAGGACTAGTTCAGCCCATTGAAAGAGCTATTAAATTCGCTGACAAGTTTCCCGATAAGATAACCAATAAAACCCAACTGCAGAGATTTCTTAGCTCACAAAATTATATTGGAAAGTTTTACAAGAATCTCAGGTAGATTTGCAAACCTCTTTTCCAGCATTTGCAAGATAATCCTCCACCTTGGACTGACGTTCATACTTCTGTCGTCCAACAAGTAAAAATTTATGTCAAGGCATTGCCCTGTCTTGGCATTTCCAATGATTCAGCGTATAAAATTGTTGAAACTGACGCCTCAGATATTGGATTCGGAGGCATTCTTAAACAAAAGTTAACTCTAGATTCCCTAGAACAAATTGTTCGTTTTCATTCCGGTGCATGGAATAGTACACAATTAAATTATTGTACTATTAAAAAAGAAATACTTTCTTTAGTATTATGTATTAATAAATTTCAAAGTGATCTATTAAATCAGAAATTTTTAGTCCGTATTGATTGCAAGTCAGGAAAATATATCTTAGAAAAGGATGTTGAAAATCTAGCCTCTAAGAATTCTTTTGCTAGATGGCAAGCCATATTAAGCATTTTTGATTTTGATATTGAATACATCAAAGGTAGTAACAATTCAATTCCTGATTTTATCACTCTGGAATTTATCAATACAGGTACTCTTCAGTCATGAGCATTAGAGGATCATCTTCCTCAAGGGGTCCGGGTCGCCCTACTGGCCCAAGTAATCAACCTAGAGGAACTTTGATTCCTCACCCAGTCACCCTAGTTTATCAGTCAAACAAATTCACAGTCCTTGGAATACTTCCCAAGCCATATAGTTCAAATTTTAACAAAGAAGCTTCGAACCAATTGACCTTTTAGTAATCCAACCAAGGCTTCATCTTCAGCTCCTAGTCATCCTCCTTCTGAGCATATGCTTAAGTGGGAAAATTACCTTTTTCATATTGAACCCTACATGAAACCAAAAGATGGCCCTATTAAGCTTGCTGCCTAGTTTTTCCCCTTGGATGGCATTTTCAGCCCCTGGCTCCTTATAAATCTCTTGTATTTTATAAGGATATTCTTCTGGAAATAGAATCAGTAAACATTAAGCCAATATAAGCCAACAATGATAAGACTAAAGTTCTTTATCATTCTTTATACATTAAACAGTTTGTTCAAATGTCTGATTGGGGGAAAAACCCCCTCCGATCTCATGAATCTCTCTAGTCAAGATAATTCTTTATGCTATTATGATTATATTGAAGCTTTGTACAAGGTTCTCCTTCACCAAAATAAATCACATAGTCATTTATGGTTCATTCACTTTGATCATAAATTCAAGAGCCCAATCCCCTATTGGTTTGTTCTTTGGTGGTATAGGTTAGGTTCTACTTATGACCTTCTTCCCGACCTCCTTAAAGTTCAACTAAATCATTTTAGCAATCACAGAAAAACAGATCCAAAGAATGACGGAGTTCCCCTCACTCTTTTATTTGTTAGTAAATATAAGATCCCCTGGATTCTTAAATAGCAGTACGGAGTTCCACCTCCCTCTACTCCAGTCAATGGTATTCAGTCAGATCCACTCCCTCCAATGTCTCACCTCTTTTTATGTTAAGTGGTGGGATAAATTCGACATTAACAAAATTGTTGGTCAGGTTCAGCAGGAATTTCCTGTTACTCCAGTTTCAGTCACAACCATTCCTCAGGATAGTAAAAAAAAGGAGACAAAATCCAAGTCAAAAGAGTCTAAAGTCAGTCCCACTGGTTTAGCATGTTCTAGTAAAATTTCTGATTTTAAAAATTGTTCCAGTAAAGAATTAATAAAAATTACCCAAGCACTCAACAAAAGGATTGACGAAGCCATACATGAAGAAGCCTCAGTATGTTCTTCATCTTCCAGTCATGGTTCTCCCCGTAACCTCAACGATGATAATGACCCATATGGCACCATCAACCTACAGGATGCTCAGGATCCATTTGCCTAATGTCTTCAGTTATTTGCACCTGCTCCGGCAGCCAGCTGACCAATCAATCAAAAGAATCACCTGCTTTTCCACCGAAAGCATCCCCAGTCATATGCGTCCGCTCCAAAAGTCAAAAGATGCTCTCTTTTCCACCGAAAACATCAATGAGTCAAAATTTGTCGGCCATTTGGCCAAAAGCGTCTGTATTTAGTCAAAAGTATTCCACAGTAAAGTGTCTGTATTTTAATTTTACTTTAGTAAAATGTTTCTTACTTTACCCTCGTTAATGTAATAGTTCCCTTTCCTTGATCTATAAAAGGAAACTGAACCCATTTGGCAGGGTACACGCAGAAACTTAGTAAGACTCTAAGTTCCTTTTCAGACGAATCTTAGGTTTCTACCACTGTCTAGCCTATTTAACCCCTCTTCTCTTCTTCTTTAAATGTTTCTATGGTAAGTAAGTCAGTTTGTTTTTAGTTCTGTTTGTATATATTTCAATTATCAATAAATTTGTTTTTATTTAGTAATAAAATTGTGTTGTTTGTATGCACTATATCTATTTGTTCTTATTTCTTATTTCTATTTTTGCTTCAGTCTCCAAATGGTATCAAAGCTAGATTAATGGAGATATACCATTTTTGGATGGTGATATCCTTAATTCATTTAAGTGAAAGACCTTGAACAAAAAGATCAGTTTCTTCCTTAGTACCAGATGATTCAGGCTCATCGTGATCTTCATCACTAGAGGAGGAATCTTGGACATGAAGATCGAATTTTTTGTCTTCAAAATCTTTTTCTTAAATTAGAGATTTCTAATTTTCGGTTAGAAATTTCTTTTTTCAATTTATTGACTTCTTAATTTAGTTCTGGAAGGGTAACTTCTTTTACCGGAGTTTTAAATCGCTCTAGAGTTTTATTAAGGTTAAATACTGGTTTATCCTTAGCTTTAATAATTTTATCTTTAACTCTATTATCTTTAGTCAATAAATCTTTTAACTGTTTAGTATACTGAGATTTTAGCTCAGGATCAGAAATTTTACTGATTAAATCAATTAGCAGAGAGCTTTCTTCTTCATCTTTATTAATTACATTGATTTGCTTAATGCAACATTTTTCGTTGCAATTGTTAGTACAAATAGTGACTTCGTCATTGTCACTATCTGTTTCATGATTACTAGAACTGTTATTAGAAGAATAAGGAATATCAGAACCTTCATCATTACTGACGTTGTTCTCTATTCTCATTAGTTCTAATAATTGTTCAGTATCTTCACTAGAGATATTTAATTGAGATAATTTCTTTTTTATTTTGCATTCATTTTTGTAATGCCCTTTCTTCCCACAATTGTGGCAAACAATTTTACTTTTATCAAATTTTTTAGATGATTTTTATTATATTTTTTATTTGTGGGTTTATTATAATAATCTTCATGATTTTTATCGTTTCTATGACTGCGTCTTTGTTTATGACGTTTGTTACTTTTATGACGATCAATATGTTTATGCAGGTGCTTCCTTCTGGTGGGAGCAACTGGTGGTAAACCATATTGTTCACAGAACGTGCCTAACTCGTATTTAGCTTTCTTTTTGGCTTTACTGGCTTGTTTAGCTAATTTAAAGTCAATACACATTTTTAATCCAATTTTTTGAATATAACTGATTATGTCACCATATGTTAGGTTATCATAATCGATATATCCTAAATTTTTGCTTAACTCTTTACGAACTTTATGTGCGAATAATGAAGGTAAACCATTGATTTAATTTTTCTTTCCGTGATGGTTTGTTACTATCGATTCAAGATCATAACTCGGGAGGTAAACACATCTTTATACCACCTAAAATCACTTAGGGTGGGACAAGTGAGGTTACTTAACCGGGTCGTGAATTCTCTCGATAATATTACTGGGAGTACCAACAAAATGTTTAATAATGGTAAAAATTAAAGTATTAACACCATCTGGCAGACAAATACCAACATCTTCATCAAAGATGGGATTGCCGTCATCGTCTAACTAAATCGCATGAATTATTGATAATCTAGTATCTTCAGTGAGATGTTTTTCCCACCAAGATCTGAGAATACCAGTGAATCCACTAGCTAACAACTCAACAATATCTGGCTAAGACAGGTTGTTGAATTTAGTTATATAGCTATTTGCTACCATAGACATGCGGTTCAATTTATTTAATATCTCTTGTTCACTAAATCCATCAATATTCCATTCATAGATTTTATTAGATGATACAGAAAACTGTTTATATAGATTTCTTTCTTCGAACTGTAGATCCGGAGGAGTAGGTCTAGAATACCAATTCGCATCATAACTCGGGAGGTAAACACATCTTTATACCACCTAAAATCACTTAGGGTGGGACAAGTGAGGTTACTTAACTGGTCGTGAATTCTCTCAGTAATATTACTGGGAGTACCAACAAAATGTTTAATAATGGTAAAAATTAATGTATTAACACCATCTGGCAGACCAATACCAACATCTTCATCAAAGATGGGATTGCCGCCATCGTCTAACTGAATAGCATGAATTATTGATAATCTAGTATCTTCAGTGAGATGTTTTTTCCACCAAGATCTAAGAATACCAGTGAATCCACTAGCTAACAACTCAACAATATCTAGCTGTGACAGGTTGTTGAATTTAGTTATATAGCTATTTGCTACCATAGACATGTGGTTCAATTTATTTAATATCTCTTGTTCACTAAATCCATCAATATTCCATTCATAGATTTTATTAGATGATACAGAAAACTGTTTATCTAGATTTCTTTCTTCGAACTGTAGATCCGGAGGAGTAGGTCTAGAATACCAGTTCGCATCATAACTCGGGAGGTAAACACATCTTTATACCACCTAAAATCACTTAGGGTGGGACAAGTGAGGTTACTTAACTGGTCGTGAATTCTCTGAGTAATATTACTGGGAGTACCAACAAAATGTTTAATAATGGTAAAAATTAAAGTATTAACACCATCTGGCAGACCAATACCAACATCTTCATCAAAAATGGGATTGTCGTCATCGTCTAACTGAATAGCATGAATTATTGATAATCTAGTATCTTCAGTGAGATGTTTTTCCCACCAAGATCTGAGAATACCAGTGAATCCAATAGCTAACAACTCAACAATATCTGGCTAAGACAGGTTGTTGAATACCTGTGTTTCATAGATCACATGTATGAGTCTATCTAAAGTAAGATGGTATGAATGAAAGAATAATGGATAAAAATTTATTTTGAAAATCTGTAAAAGATGAGTAGATTATTCAGGTCTAACTCCTCAACTAGTAACCGGTCGACTTTGTCTCCTGTTCCGGACATAGTTAACCAAGAAACACACAGTTATGAAAATATCAGTCAAGCTTTACATAATTTGAACATACCTAGAGCATCTCCTAAAGAAATTTACAAGTCGACATTTTTTGATAACTTCAAAACTGATTATAATGCTAAAACTGTGGAAAAAGTTTACGCAATTAACAAAGAGTATGAAAATTGTAGTCTTTTATCTCCTGATGTCATTAAAAAACATAGGAAGAAAGGTTACAATTTTATCCACATTGGTCTAGTACAATTTGCAATTAAACCATTGAATATTAAGGGAATTAATTCAAGCATCTACCTCTGTCTCAGAGATGCTAGATTCCTGAATTACTATCCTAGTATGATAGGTGCAATGGAATTAAGTCTGCACAATGGACCTATCCATTTTAATTGCTTTCCTAATTTTACACTAAGCCTTAGTGATCAACATCTATTAAAAGCTTTAACATTAAACATTAAAAATATCTAGTGAGATCACTCATATGATTGAGGGTTCTCAACCCATAGCTTTGATTTACAGGAATTATTATAAGACCATGAAAATGAATTTAAACGTTCATGCTCTTAATAAAAGTCCTAAGGATCAAACTGTATTAATTCAGAGTTCAACTAGTGATGCTAATATTCAAATCCCGAGAACCATCCTCTGGAAGGATATTACATTACCAAGTCAATTTACTTTACCCAATGAAATTCCACAACAACCTGTAGTCAATATTTAAAAGCAATTTTCTGATTGAACGGTCAAGATAAGCTTTGAGCGTACCAGAAGACCAATTATTATTGAAGATTTTACTAGTTCTTCGGCACCTTCAGTTCACACTAGAAGAGATACTGAAGTATTCTGTAATCCTTCAATTAGGGATATTAAATTAAAGGGAATCCTTAATCAAGGTCAAGCTAGTCACCCTTGCTATGCACATGTTGACCCTGTTGAAGAGGAATCCTCCTCTCCTACTTCTTCTGAATTTCCAACTCAGTAAGATTTTGAAATTCCTATTAATAATCAACTAAGAGTCATTAAAAAAGAATTCATACTAGATTCGGATAATCTTGTAAAGGATTTTAATTCTAAATCTAATAAAGAAAAAAGACATCAGTTTAGCTCCAATCACCCTTCTAAAAAGGAACGTGATAAAATGGTTAATAGATGGAAACGTTTTATTAACTGTGAAAAAATAAACATTACATTTTACGATTGGTATGATCAATATCAAGGTAAATGTAGTGTTATTACTAAAACTCAATGGATATGAGAAGATAAGACAAAAACTTCCTCTAGTCATCCCCCATTAGAAACTGTTCTAATCCTAGTTAAAAATACATATGTTGTTGCCAGCCCTTTTAAGATTTCAGATGGTAACAAAGATGATAAAAAATAATTGAACAATTAAATTTTAGTAATCAATATCTAGCAACTATAGGAAGACAGCTAGATAGGATTGAAGAAAAGTTCGAAGAAACCATTATCAATAAATTTATTTTTATTTAGTAATCAAATTGTGTTGTTTGTATGCACTATATCTGTTTGTTCTCGGAGGAGTAGGTCTAGAATACCAATTTCTGTGAACAATATGGTTTACCACCAGTTGCTCCCTCCAGAAGGAAGCACTTGCATAAACATATTGATCCTTATAAAAGTAACAAACGTAATAAACAAAGACGCAGTCGTAGAAATGATAAAAATCAAGAAGATTATTATAATAAACCCACAAATAAAAAATATAATAAAAAATCATCTAAAAAATTTGATAAAAGTAAAATTGTTTGCCACAATTGTCGGCTGAAAGGGCATTACAAAAATGAATGCAAAATAAAAACGAATTTATCTCAATTAAATATCTCTAGTGAAGATACTGAACCATTATTAGAACTAATGAGAATAGAGAACAACGACAGTAATGATAAAAGTTCTGATATTCCTTATTCTTCTAATAACAGTTCTAGTAATCATGAAACAGATAGTGACAATGACGAAGTCACGATTTGTACTAACAATTGCAACGAAAAAAGTAGCCTTAAGCAAATCAATGTAATTAATAAAGATGAAGAAGAAAGCTCTCTGCTAATTGATTTAATTAGTAAAATTTCTGATCCTGAGTTAAAATCTCAGTATACTAAACAGTTAAAAGATTTATTGACTAAAGATAATAGAGTTAAAGATAAAATTATTAAAGCTAAGGATAAACCAGTATTTAACCTTAATAAAACTCTAGAGCGATTTAAAACTCCGGTAAAAGAAGTTACCCTTCCAGAACTAAATCAAGAAGTCAATAAACTGAATAAAGAAATTTCTAACCTAAAATTAGAAATCTATAATTTAAGAAAAGATTTTGAAGACAAAAAATCCGATCTTCAAGTCCAAGATTCCTCCTCTAGTGATGAAGATCACGATGAGCCTGAATTATTTGGTACTAAGGAAGAAACTGATCTTTTTGTTCAAGGTCTTTCACTTAAAAGAATTAAGGATATCACCATCCAAAAATAGTATATCTCCATTAATCTAGTTGTCAATAAAACCTATTCATTACATCTTCCTACCCTAGTTGGTACCGGCGCAGATTTAAACTGTATTCAAGAAGGCTTAATCCTAACTATTTACTATAAGAAAACTAATGAAAAATTAAATTCAGCCAATGGTAGTCAAATGGAAATTAAATATAAGTTACCTAATGTTCATGTCTATCAAGATAATATGTGTTTTAAAACATCGTTTGTTTTAATCCGCAATCTTACTGATAAGATCATCTTAGGATTACCATTTATATATTTACTTTACCCTTTTACTACCAGTAATGAAGGATTAAGTTGTAATCATTTAGAAAAGAAAATAACATTTAAATTTCATATTAAGCCAAAAGAAAGAGATTTAAAATTTATTCAAGAAGAATCTATTTCCAAATCATTAAATTTATTAAATTGTAAATCCACTCATTTGAATTTCTTAAAAGAAGAAATTAAGTACAAACAAGTTGAAGAACAGCTACAGAATAGAGAAGTTCAGGAAAAAATTGAAGAGTTAAAAATCTATTTAAAGGACAATCTTTATTCTTATTCTCTTAATGCCTTTTGGCATCGGAAAAAACATGTTGTAAGGCTCCCTTATGCTAAGGAATTCAAAGAGCACCTGATTCCTACTAAGACCAGGCCAATACAAATGAATCATAAACAAGTAAAGTTATGTAAAAGGGAAATTAATGATCTCCTTAGTAAAGGTTTAATTAAACCCAGTAAATCCCCTTGGTCTTGTCCTGCCTTCTATGTTAACAATGAAGCAGAAAAAGAAAGAGGTGTACCTCGTCTAGTCATTAATTACAAACCATTGAATAAGGTTCTATAATGGATTGGGTATCCCCTTCCCAACAAAGACGACCTTATCAATAGATTAAGTAACGCCACAATATTTAGTAAATTTGACCTTAAGTCCGGTTTCTGGCAAATTGCCATTCATCCTGATGATAGGTATAAAATAGCATTCACTACTCCGTTTGGTCACTACGAATGGAAAGTCCAGGCATTTGGCCTAAAAAATGCTCCCAGTGAATTCCAAAATATTCTCAATGACATATTAAACCCTTTCAGTCATTTTATTGTCGTTTATATCGATGATATTCTCATTTTTTCAAAGGCCATTGAAGAACACATTAAACATTTGAAATCGTTCTTCCAGACAGTTAAGGATAATGGTCTAGTTCTTTCACCTTGCAAATGCAGCCTGTTTCAGGTCAGAGTAAGGTTTCTTGGTCTTAATATCTTTAGAGGACAAGTTCAGCCTATTGAAAGAGCTATTCAATTTGCTGACAAGTTTCCCGATAAGATAACCAATAAAACCCAACTGTAGAGATTTCTTGGCTCGCTTAATTATATTGGCAAGTTTTACAAGAATCCCAGGAAGATTTGCAAACCTCTTTTCCAGCGTTTGGAAGACAATCCTCCAACTTGGACTGACGTTCATACTTCTGTCGTCCAACAAGTAAAAATTTACGTCAATGCATTGCCCTATCTTGGCATTTCCAATGATTCAGCGTATAAAATTGTTGAAATTGATGCCTCAGATATTGGATTCGGAGGCATTCTTAAACAAAAGTTAACTCTAGATTCCCTAGAACAAATTGTTCGTTTTCATTCCGGTGCGTGGAATAGTACACAATTAAATTACTGTACTATTAAAAAAGAAATACTTTCTTTAGTATTATGTATTAATAAATTTCAAAGTGATCTATTAAATCAGAAATTTTTAGTCCGTATTGATTGCAAGTCAGGAAAATATATCTTAGAAAAGGATGTTGAAAATCTAGCCTCTAAGCATTCTTTTGCTAGATGGCAAGCCATATTAAGTGTTTTTGATTTTGATATTGAATACATCAAAGGTAGTAACAATTCAATTCCTGATTTTCTCACTCGGAAATTTATCAATACATGTATTATTCAGTCATGAGCATTAGAGGATCATCTTCCTCAAGGGGTCCGGGTCGCCCTACTGGCCCAAGTAATCAACCTAGAGGAACTTTGATTCCTCACCAGTCACCCCAGTTTATCAGTCAAATTCAGTTCTGTTTGTAAATATTTCAATTATCAATAAATTTGTTTTTATTTAGTAATCAAATTGTGTTGTTTGTATGCACTATATCTGTTTGTTCTTATTTCTTATTTCTATTTTTACTTCCATCTCCAATTGGTGTGTGTGTATATATATATATATATATATATATATATATATATATATATATATATATATATATATATGTTTCTATCGGGCGGGCTGGAGTTTACTTCGTGGCCTTTTTACAACTTTATTTACATTTTCTTCCTGCTTAGAGTTTACTTAAATGGCGGTTGATCACTTTTACGCCTTTATTTACATTTCGTCCTTTGGAGTTTACTTCGTGGTGGTTGATCATGTCCATATATATATATATATATATATATATATATATATATATATATATATATATATATATATATATATATATATTTGCTTTTATATATTTACATTTCCGATTCCCCATGGAGTTGCTTCGTGGTGGTTGATCATGTCTGTATATATATATTTACAACTTTTATATATATAACTGCTTACTGCTTTCAATACAAATTGCAGTATCATGTGAGCCTAGGAATCATGTGATTACAGATTCTGTCTACTAAATCTAAATTCGGTTCTCGTGATGGACATTTTTCAGCTATAAGCAGCTTGTACATTATTTTATAGTGTCTGAATTTCCTTAGATGGCTGTCATGCTCATGAGCAGTTTGACACTGTTGTATATTATTTTCTCAAGAATGCTTCACATCTTGACAATAAAAGCGAACAAGTCGAACATTTAATAATAAAAATGAAAGTATCAAAGGCCTCATTTACTATTGAGCACAGGGTTTGAAAAACCTCTTTTACAAAATGTCAATGCTATATCTTGTTAAAACTGAATTTTTCTATAAATTCAAACCCTATGTATATAGGTACGAACGAGGTACAGCACTACTTCCAAATAATTGCACATTGATCCACATACACACACACACATCCATATAACAGTTTCTTTGAAAAGTGGCGGTCACCGTGGTAACAGGGATGTTAGGGGGTGCCTAACACCTTCCCTCCGCATAATCAAGCCCCTGGACCCAAAATGAATCTCGGTTTCACAGACCCGTCTAGTAGTGTCAAATCACTAACTCAATGTGCAAACCTTTTTCGGTTGCGTTGGTACACCTAGTTAAAAACACTAACTGGCGACTCTTAATGTCAAATCATCGACATTATACATGTCAGACCTTTTTCACTTGTTTTTCAAACAAATCTCACATTAACATGAGAACACCAAAGAACAAGTAACGAAAAGGGACACTCAAAAATCCCAACGTCGACACAAGAACTTCAATAATTCATAATAAATAGCCCTTTATAAGAAAAATTCAAATCTTATGTCCATTCCATTAGAAATTCAATTCTCTACAACTTTGAAAGTTTAAGTTTTTCCAAATTTCAAACAGAAATTGACCGAAATCCACATACGGACGATTTTACAGGCTATAATCAAATTTCAGTCAAGAAATGAGGTCCACAAACATGAAAAAAATGTTTTAAATATTTTTAGTAACAAAATACTCTTCCTCCTCATTTATTCATATATCCCACATTCATTGTAAAAATATCACCATTATTATATTATTATAATATAATAATATATTTAAATGAATTATTTTATCAAAAAGATAAAATATCAATTTTCAACAATTGTCACATTAAAATTTTCTCCATCTATATCCACATAAAATGAATATTTTCCTTATCATATAAATCAATAATTAATTATTCACAAATAATATTACGAATCACAATCTGAGATAACTAGGATGTTCTAGGAAAGAGAGGCTTTCGATAAGGATTTCTCCTTCTTCGGCGCACTGATTAGGTGACCAAACCTCTCCTTAGACAGAACTTTCTAGACATTGCCAATAATGCTATCTAATAATATTATTCAAATAATATAAATTATTGATCTGATAACAGAAAATACTGTGTAATGACAATTATTGAAACAACAATAATATAAAATATCAACGTAGCAATTATTGAATCAATAAAATAAAATATTGAACAGTAATTACTATAACAATTATTGAGTAGTGTCTTCTTACGTAAGAATCAATAATTGGTGCAATACCGTGTGCTACTATGTTTTAACCACCGAGTATTCCAACAGTATTAACGGTAATAACTACGCCTTATACTTGTCATTTTCTTCATCCAATCGCTTTCCGTTATAGGGCCCACAAAAGGCTGCACCGTCGTACGAATATTCCCCGACAGTAAGAATATTCCACGACCAAACGAATATTCCCGGACAACAATGAATATTTTATAACCACTTGCTTATTTGAAATATTTACGCATTTTACCCATAACTAACTACATTAATCAAATCAACCCTTACTATTTCAAAATAATAAATAGAGAAAATTCAATTTCCTTTATATTAAGTTGGGGTCTTACAACCTCCCTTCCTTATGAAATTTCGTCATCAAAATTGACGTACATACCTGGTGTTTTGAAAAGGTGAGGATACCTCGCTTTCATTTCCGTTTCCAATTCCCAGGTCATTTCCTCTATAGCATGGTTCCTCCACAAAATCTTTGGCTATTTCGTCTTGTTTTAACTCAATAATGTCATTTGGGTCTTTCATATATTTACGAAGCACAGATATGTGAAAAACATTATGAACACGAGACATACTTGGAGGTAATGTGAGTTTATAGGCCACATTTCCTACTAAGTCAAATTATCTAAAATGGACCAATAAATCATGGATTGAGTTTTCCTCTCTTCCCAAATCTTGTAACTCCCTTCCATGGAGCAACACACAACAATACATGATCCCCAATATACGTTTGTATACGTTTGTATACGTTGTATACGTGCCATTTGTATACGTTGTAGAATCATTTGGATCTTTTCTGTAGTAATACATACCAACTCTGGTCCCAACAATGTTGTTTCACCCACCTCATCCCAACATACTGGAGAGCGACACTTTCGTCCATACAATGCTTCGAATGGAGCCACACCTATACTTGCCTGATAACTGTTGTTATAGGAGAATTCCACCAAGGTTAAATACTTATCCCAACTCGCTTTGAAGTCTAGGACATAGAGTCTTAATAGATCTTCAAGAGTTTGAATAGTCCTCTCTGATTGTTCATTCGTTTGAGGATGGTATGGCGAATTGAATCGTAAATCCGTGCCCATAGCTTTTTGCAAGCTAACCCAAAATCGTGAAGTAAATCTTGGGTCACGATCTGAAACTATGGATACTAGCATGCCATGCAATCTCACAATCTCATTTACGTACATATGTGCAATACGTTCAAGGGAATAAGTCTCCCGTATCGGTAAGAAATGAGCGGACTTAGTTAATCTATCAATAAAAACCCAAATAGCATATATGCCTTGAGAAACCGTGGGAAGACCCGTAACGAAATCCATAGTAATATGTTCCCATTTCCATTTTGGAATCTCAAGTGGTTTCAATGGATCCTTCAGCACTTGATGCTCCGCCTTTACCCGTTGACAAGTTAAACACCTCGAGATAATCTTCGCAATCTCTCTCTTCATATTTTTCAACCAAAATGTATGTTGAAGATCACGATACATTTTGGTACTTCCAGGATGGATTACAAATGGTGTATTGTGTGCCTCCATCATGATCTTGTACTTCAAATCAGAGTCGTTAGGAACACAAAGTCTGGAGTTGACTCGAAGTATTCCTTCTTCATCTATTCTTTCTTCTAGATAACACCTTCTTGTACTTTATCAATTCAAGTTGGTTCTATGCGTATACTTGACATCATCGCATGGGTTCTCGGAGTCTTGAATTCTATCTTCATCTTTTGTAAATCACACAAAATAGGCCTTTGTGTTAACAACATTGCACTCGTTCCCGTATATGATATTCTACTCAACGCGTTAGCTACCACGTTCGCTTTTCCAGGATGGTATTGAATGGTATGGCCGTAGTCTTTCAACAGCTCGAGCCAACGTCATTGCCGCATGTTTAGTCATCATTTGCTCCAAGGTTATACCTCAAGTCAAAGTTTTATGGAGAAACCATGATGTGGAGGAAATGACCTGGGAGTTAGAATCTGAAATGAAATCAAGGTATCCTCACCTCTTCGACTTATTAGGTACGTACCCTAATTTCGAGGCAGAAATTTCATAAGAAGGGGAGGTTGTAAGACCCCAACTTTTTTTTGAATAAAGAATAATTTTTCTCGAAATATATTTTTGAATTTTATGGTGTGGATATGATATAATATTATAGTTGTGGGTAATATTTGGAAAATTTTGCAAAGCAAGCAAGTTGATATAAAATATGCGTTGTGTCAGTAAATATTCGATTGGTCGGGGAATATTCGTTTTAACAGGGAATATTAGTACGACGGCATAATCATTGGCGGACCCCACAACGGAAGAATTGTCGTAGTTAGAAAACGACAGAAATATCTTATTATAAAAATAACAGCGGATGTTTTACCGTTAAACTTTTGAACTACCCGGTGGTAAAAGTACAGTAATACGCGTGGTTGCATAGTAGCACACGTGTGACGTCCCCAAAATAGGTATACATCACCCATCTTGAGTCGCCAAATATATGGTACTAAATTCAAATAAAACTTGATTATACAACAGTCGTGTAAAATACGATAAAATACATGCTGTGAGTTTTAATACAAATATTGTCATCTAGACAATATCCACACTCAATTTAGTCCTCATTACATTTATTATCACACTATTTAACAGAATAGTGAGGACTACTAAGACACCATCTCGGACCATCACTCCATTCCCCGACTAGTCCATTACGTTTTCATTTCCGAAGAGAACAATGAAAGAAAGGGTGAGCTCAACTAGCCCGAAGAAAATATTATGACTAAGATAATGCGAATAAATTATCATTAGTCCTCAACAATGTTAAACCGATAAAATACAATAGACATCAAGTTTAACGGCTGCGAACATCTGATCCATTAAAAGAGTCAAGTAGAGAATAAAATCTATTAGCTTTTATGATTAAAAAGGTTTTTCATCACTTTTATCATTTGAGACTCGACAATAAATAATCCACATCATCCCCACTTTTCTGACGAGGTTATTCATTAGGGTCACGACCACAAATTATCCATGCACTACGGGCGAGGATATTTGTGTATTCATCAATGGTCATAATCATGCTAACAATTTGTCCATCAATGCACTTCGGCCAATGAGGACTTTTACCACATCATTTGTAACATTACGGTCATGATTACTCCGAATAATCCCTGGTCATAATCATACCAAGTCCATCTATGCACTACAGGCCACAGATGACTTTTAAAAATAATATAAACATGAGGATGATGACAATGATATAAGAATTCAATAAAACAAGTTCAAGAATTAATTTATTCAGGAACTAATAACGTTCAAATTGTCAACATGATACTTCTTTGTAAAGTAAAATTCAAGAATTTTCAGAAGAATATTTTCATGAAAAGATACTGGATGAAGCACAAATATCAAGAATATTCCACTAATTTCATGGAGTGTAGAAGTCAAAACTTTAACCAACTGAGTATAATAAAGAATAAAATAACAAAAGAAATCACCATGCACGCGGTACTTCGCATAGACAGGTTATTCCATCAGAATAATAAATAACGAAACCAATCAGGTGCGTAATCATGCCAAGCGGGATATTCCATAGAATAATAAAGAATGGAATACAATAGAAATCACCATGCATGAGGTACTTTGCATAGACAGGTTATTCTAACAGAATACTAAATAACGGAACCAGGTTAGGTGAAATTCACACCAACAGGATGTTCCAACAGAATAATAAAGATGAGAACCGGATCCGCATAAAAGCATGAATAATATATAGCAATGTAATAATAAAGCGGAACCAGTCCTAGCGTAAAAGCACGAATGAGGATATTCCAATGAATAATAAAGAATGGAATCTGAAGAATTTCACCAAGTATAGGGTAGCTCGCGTATCTGAGTTATTCAACGAGAATAATAAAGATGGAATAATAGAAGTTCTCTTCATGAAAACAAAAGAAATAATACCCCTTACCGTAAAAGAATCTTGATATCAGAGTAGTGAAGTAGCAGAATACTTTTCTTCTTTCTCTCTATAGTTTTTCTCTCTATAATTTCTCTCTCTATAATTTCTCTCTCTAGAGTTTCAGTGAATTCGTAAGAAATAATGAAGGAATGAGCTTCTATTTATCGAAGAATGGAATGAATAGTTACCAATCGATGAACGGTCCAGATTGATTTACTTTAATCGGACGGTCCATATTTAAAGAAAAGTCTTTTAAATAAAATATAATATATTCTATTTATAATCTAATAAAACGAATAACTTTTAAAAAGATTTTACTATGCAAACACTATGCAAGCACTATACTAACACTATGCATAATAAAATATAATATATTCTAATTATTGTCTAATAAAACAGATAACTTTATAAAAGTATTCTGTTTTATATAAAAAGATTTTACTATTAGCCTAATATAATGAATAACTTTATAAAAGTGTTACATTTTATATAAAAAAATTTTACATTTTACTACGTTAATAATACTGAATAAAACAAAACGTCATCATCATTATTATTATTCACACTATTAATCGACCAGGTCATTCCCAGGAAAGAGGGGGCTTTCCAATAAGGATTTCTCCATATTGGCGCGCAATTAGGTGACCAAACCTCTCCTTGGCATAACTTCTAGACATCGTTAATAATGCAAATAATAATATTAACAACTTCGTCATCTCAATTATTAATTTAATAACATATAAAATATCGATAATAATTGAATCAAACCGAGTGACTTCTCATATAAGCATTAATAATCAATCTGAGTGTTTACTATGCAACCACGCATATTCTTTGTACTTTTACTACCGAAGTAGTTCAACAAAGATCAACGGTAAAACTTCCGCCGTTATTTTCATAAAAATATTTTTGTCTTTTCTCAATTCGAATGATAATTACATTTGTGGGGTCCACACCAATGATTGTCTTGTCGTCGTCATTTAATATTCTCCACCACCAATCGAATATTATATAACAACTTACGTACTTTGCAAAATTTATAAATATTACCCACAACTATAACATTATATCAAATTTATTCCATAATATTCAAAAATGATATTTATAGAAAATTCATTTTTATTCATAAAAGTTGGGGTATTACAATCTCCCCTTCTTATGAAATTTCGCCCTCGAAATTAGGGTATGTACGTGGTATGTCGAAGTGGTAAGGATACCTTGATTTAATTTCAGATTCTAACTCCCAGGTCATTTCCTCAACATCGTGGTTCCTCCATAACACTTTGACTTGAGGTATAACCTTGGAGCGTAGAATATGTTCCTTCTTATCCAAGATTTGAACAGGAACCTCTTCATACATTTAATCTTCTACTATTTCGTCTGGTTCTAACTCAATAATATGGTTCGGGTCTTTCACATATTTACGTAACATGGATATATGAAAAATGTTATGAACACGAGACATACTTGGCGGTAAAGCAAGTCTATAGGCTACAGTCCCTACTCGATCGAGGATTAAAAATGGGCAAATGAATCGAGGATTGAGCTTTCCTCTCTTTCCAAATCTCGTAACTCCTTTCCATGGAGCAACTCGTAACAACACATGATCTCCAATATCGAATTCCATGTCCTTTCTATGAAGATCAACATAACTCTTTTGTCTGTCTTATGAGGTTTTTATACGTTGCCGGATCATTTGAATCTTTTCCATAGTCATACGTAACAACTCCGGTCCCAACAACGTTGCTTCACCCACCTCATCCCAGCATACTGGAGAATGACACTTTCTTCCATACAACGCCTCGAATGGAGCCATGCCAATACTTATTTGATAACTGTTATTGTAGGAAAACTCCACCAATTATAAGAACTTGTCCCAACTTTCCTTGAAGTCAAAGACACAGAGTCTTAATAAATCTTCAAGAGTTTGAATAGTCCTGTCTGATTGTTCGTCCATCTGAGGATGATAAGCCGAACTATATCGTAAATTTGTGCTCATAGCTTTTTGCAAACTAACCCAAAATTGTGAAGTGAATCTTGGGTCTCGATCAGAAACTATGGATACTGGCATACCATGCAGTCTTACAATCTTGTTTATGCACATACGAGCAAGACGTTCAAGTGTATAAGTTTCTCGTATTGGTAAGAAATGAGCAGACTTGGTCAATCTATCAACAATGACCCAAATTGCATATATGCCTTGAGAAACCTTGGGAAGACCGATGAATTGAAATCCATAGTAATGTGCTCCCACTTCCATTACGGAATTTCAAGTGGTTGAATGGACCTTTAAATACTTGATGCTTCGCTTTAACTCGTTGACAAGTTAGACACCTTGAGATAAACAACACTATCTCTCTCTTCATATTGCTCCACCAAAATGTATGACGAAAATCACGATACATTTTGGTACTCCCAGGATGGATTGCAAATGATTTTATTCTAAACTTATCCTATGAAAAAATAAACCACTAAAAGCATGAAAACAACACGTAGATACAAAACCATGCCCTCACATCTCAACTAAAATTCGAATTCATAACTAAGAAAAGTTCTGCTCCAAATTCAATTCCAAAGCATGATTACATGCTCCACGAAACAACCTAAGTAGATATAAAAGAAGAAATCACAGCACAACTAGACATATCAAAGCTCTGGTTTATGAATCAGGATAATTTATCCAAAAACAAAACAAATGAAAACACCTGATACATTTACTTTAGGAAACTCATAACCAACAAAGTTAGCAAATTAGTTTACGAAAAATAAGATATTTACTACTCCATACAAACCTGCATACCTTTTATCAAAAAAAGAACTTAGACATTCTAGAAAATGCATTAATCATGCCAAATAAACAAACACAACTCTGAATGCCTAATCAACCATAATAAACATCCAAATGTACCCAAAAAAATGATTTTACAACAATCTATTTTCCAATTATCTACCAAAAAATATTACCACTTGTAATAAACTATGTTCTTAAAAAAAACGTATATAACAACATTTTCCTTGCAGATCTGTCAAGCTCTACCTTATCTTCGGAACATAAACCTTTGAAAAGAAAGACTATCCATCTGCAACGTCCACAGCCAACAAATATTGTTTGTAACAAAAATATGTTATTTATAAGAGAAAACAAAATATTAGTAGTATCGCAAAAAAGAAACAATTGACACGTGATTACTTGAATACGATTTAAGAATTATAAAATACATATAACCGTGTTAACTTTTCTCCATCCTCGACTTGCTATTGAATGAACACGTGTCCATTCAATAACAATATCATCCCAAGACTACAAAAATTTAAATGCATCGTTTAGTTATTATATCAACAAATTAAATCAATAACTTGGAAATTGATAACAAAATGTAATGAAAAGGTTATATGTACAAATTGATTGAGTCATGTGCAAGTAAACCTAAAACATAAGTTATATATCTAATAAAAATTCTACATAACTAGAGAAATAGATAATAAGCATATTATAGCTCAGCCAACATAGTGAAGCTTACTATGTTAATTGCGATGATCGAGCTTCTCAAATTTGTTCTTCACACATATACACACACATCTATCTAAATGATTTTGTGTAAGATATGTTATCTGATGTTCAAACATTACTAAATCATGTATTCAGTTAGCCAAAGCAGGAATTCTTACTCAGTGGAGGCATCATACTCATGATACATTATCAGATTTGCTTACACAGAAAAGAGCAAGGAAATGTAAACCAATTTTCTGCATATTAGAAAATGAGTAACTTTTACGAAAGCATCATCTGTAAAATAAGTTGACAAAGGAAAAATTGAAGTTTCAAAAACATGAGGTTGTATGTGTAACATACGGTATTGTAACTTGAGTACATGTACTTCATGATTTTTAAGCTTTGGCTTGATCAACTAAAAATAAATTTTATTACACCTTACAATAATTTATGGGGCTTGCTATTTTTATAGGGAACTATGTTAGTCTTAGAGGGTTCCCTTTCACATTACTATAAGACTCACCTATACCCATTAGGAGTCTTTCTAGCATGTGCCACAACTACAACGATGCCACAACTTATTCAAGAATCAGTCTCATTATAATAATTAGCAAATATTCAACTATTCCATCCAAAACATATGCACAGACCTGACTACTCTAATATCTTTCTGCAGAAATATTTAGCTTATATTGAATTCCTTTTATTCCAAATAACATATCGCATAAATTTCTTAATGAAAGAATCATAATTAGCACTCATAAACCAAACAGTAAAACCCTTCTAAATAACCAAACAAAAAGTAAAAAAGGTGATCACAACACATATATAAAGATAATATTTGTTGTGAACTTGTCAGTTAATTCAAAACTTTTATCAATTAATTCAAAACATATCAAGACTTTTATAGTAAGAAGTTCATTAATGCACGGAGATAAGAAATGGTAACTCAAACATATCAAATTATAACAAAACTTCAGGATAGACAATATTTGTTGTGGACTTGTCAGTTAATTCACGAAGAAGTATGCATCAGCGGGAAGAACTTGTGCATCTTGACAGAGCTACATATAGTTAACCGTGACTAAATACTGGCGTACATAAATCTACCCCAACAAATTTGACAAACTGGCCCTGTGATTTATTCATTGCCATTGCATACGCTAACCTCACTGGGAATTGTCTTCTTGTCATTTTAATACTTAACTCAGACGAAGAAGGAGTCAAAGAAATTCTTGGAATGAATACTAAGTCGCCATGCTTATCATCAATTAAAATCTTTGCTTCAAGTACTAAAGCACCACACTTGACTATGATCAGTCTAGTACCATTACAAAGGTCGTCTTTCGGTAACATGTTCCTTAAAAGCATTATTGGACAACCCTCTTTTAAATCTAATTTGAACAATGGTAGTCCAGGGGGATTGAGTGTGTTCAAATACTCATTCGAGTACCGATGCATAATAGTCTGATGCACATCATTATCTTCAACCATTTTGTCAGCAGCAAAGTATGTATGTATTTCTCCCGAAAAAACCGCCAACGCAGCTAGGTTGATATCATTGACATCATCATTTCTAGCAGATAGAATTGTGCGCTCTTTTAAGAATTCGAGAGTGACCTTACTTGGCACTTCTAGCTTTGGGTAGATGGTCGAGATAAGATTATCTACACTTTGAGTTGTTTTTATTGAATCTAGAAATTGTATACATTCTTGAGGGTTAGAACCAATCTACACATTAATGAAGTATTAGTAAATTATCAAATATTCTCGACGACAAATAGATGTCAATATGAATAAAGATACAAATACTCAAACCTCATTAAGAAAAGCCGACAAATCAAGTAATACAGATTGGTCATCGTGTAAGCGCATGTTAACTTGTAAAGTCAATACATGTATATCTTTCCAAAGCAAAGAATGTCGTAGTGATGCTGCCACTATATGCTCGCGAAGACCTCTAGGTATATCAGGAAGAATCTGCCTAAAATCTCCCCTAAGAACAACAATAATACCTCCAAATGGTTTTGAGTTATCAAGAATGTCTTGTAAGATTCGATTAACTGCTTCAGCACAATGACGATGTTGCATTGGAACCTCATCCCATATAATTAGTCTAGCCTTCCGAAATAATTCCGAGTTTGATGATTGCTTCGTGAATCCACAAACTGAATTTTCTAATACGTTAAGTGGAATGCAGAATGTTGAATGTGCAGTATGTCCCCCATGTAACAACCCAGAAGAAATTCCAGAGGATGCTACTGTAATTACAATATCGCATAAGGAACGACATTTTTTTGGCAATTGTATTGTAGAGAAAAGTCTTTCCAGTTCCTGCACCCCCACTCAGAAAGAAGGTTCTTCTTCTATTTTCATAAACAGATGAAATGATTGCATTACAGGTTGTTCCTCTATTTAAAAGAATATTAGCCACTACAAAATTTGGACCCAATTTCCATACTATCAGAATCAAAATAATAAATTTTAACCAAACATTACCATAATCTGGAAACTTACAACTGGAACATAAAAACTCAACAAAGATTTGATACAGAATAACTTAAAAATTGAGTATTGCTGAAATGTTAGCTTAATTAATCAGCTTATAAACCTCCTTCACTGCAGCTGTTACAACTATATTTCCAATTCAACCCATTACTTTTCTTTTTTTCTGAAATTAAAGAAGTTTCTGTAAGGCTTTATGCCTTATGGTACTTAACAGTTAAAGGGAACACTGGTTCAGTTATGAAAAAAAATGAGAGAAAACGTTCGAGTGGAACGAACACAGGAAGAGGAACTGAGACTCATCTTCTTATTTTTTTTTTCCAAATATCAGAGTAGTGGCTTTGTTAACACTTAGTTTTCTTATTAATTTCCATTTTTTGGAACCTTCACTTTTTCTAAACTTGAATAACAGGGAGGTGGGAGACTTGGATTACCTCCTTAACTCTGCTTCTCTCCTTAAGTCCCTCCTATTGGTTTTCATTCTTAGTATTTGAATCCCATGGGGAGTTTCTCTTATAAGTCTTTCTTTACTCATTTGTTAGAGAGTTATTCTTTGAATAGGTTTCTGTAGCTTCTTACGTATAGAAAGGTGGGGTATTAAAGTATATTAACACAAAATTACTCATCATGTAGGCTATCTTCACTTACGGGACTTAAGGAATGATATAAAAAGAGAGGGAAAAATATTCCCTAAAAAGAAAATAAGTAAACTTAGTAAATATAGAACAACCCAGATCCCAAATTTTATTATTATTATCTATATCTATATCTACTACTACTATTACTATAGTTAATTATGAGCACTAACACTAAGATCTGAATTTTAAGTGTTTTCCTAATAATCAACAATATAAATAAATTTTTTACCCTTCATAATTCGTCCACAGTCTACAGAAGAACCCAAGATTACCTGATATTTATTCATCATGCCATTGTTTGCATTCCCATACTAACCAGTAACCATCAAACTTTTTGATTCTTACAAAAACCAATTTTAGTTTGTAATCTTGACCAAATGAGGCCCATCATATGGTGGATCCAATTCCAGATAATAATGTAGTACGCTTTGTTTTGTTATATTTATTTTTGTCATTGTACAATGCAACTTAGAATTGATTAAATGGAATTACTCATGACTGCATGTTTTGTCATTTTTCCATACTTAACAATAAGTGATATGTAGGGGTATTAAAGTGTAAAAAGTTAAATCAATCTGGACCATTGACAGTGGTTTTAATAGTAAATCAATCTGGACCATTGATGGTGGTTTTAATAGTAAATCAATCTGGACCGTCGGTGGTGGTTTTAATAGTAAATCAATTTGGACCGTCGGTGGTGATTTTAAAAGTAAATCAATCTGGACGATCGGTGCTGGATTTAAAAGTAAATCAATATGTACCGTCGGTGGTGGTTTTAAAAGTAAATCAATCTGGACCGTCGGTTGTGGTTTTAATAGTAATCAATATGGACTGTCCGTTCTAATAGTGAATCAATCTGGACCGTTCGTGAATTAGTTACTATTTAGACCATTCTTCTATAAATAGAAGCTTAATTCTTCTTTAATTCTCACCAATTCACTGAGATTCACAAGAGAGAGAGAGAGAAACTATAGAGAACAAGAAGAAGAGTATTCTGCTACTTCACTTTTGCAGTATCCAGCTTTCTACTAAGGTAAGGGGTATTATTTCTTTCGTATTAATAAGGAATACTATTTTTCGTATTCATCCTTTAGTATGTCAGAATAACCTGTTTATGCGAATTACGTACCGTAAGACAGGTGAAAATCCATTTACAGTTTTTCATATTTAATTCTTTTCATATTCTTAAATCTAAACTTACTATAGTAAGTATTGCTTCTATAATCTTTGAAATTAATAGAATATCTGTGAGTTTTGCGTTTCATCCAGTATTATTTTATTAGAATATTGATTTGAACTTTCTTATTAAATATCAATATTTTTACCAAAGTACTATTCACGAGTTACTATTCATGGGTTACTATTTACTATAATATTATTCACTCGGGTATTCGAGGCACTTTTCATGTCGGCATACTATTCACGTGTTACTATTCACCCGATTACTCTTCACTCAAATATTGTTCACTCTGGTATTTGGGGCACTTTTTTATGTCGGGTTACTATTCACGGGGTACTATTCACCTAAAAATTTATTTCTTTTCTGTCCAAATTATTTTTGATACATGGATATTATTCTTGAATTTTACTCTGCAAAACAGTATCATGTTGAAAATTTGGACATTATTGAATTCCGGATAAATTAAATTATAAATCTTTAAAAAATTATCCTTTACTTTCTTTTAATTGAATTCTTATATCACTATCATCATCCTCATGCTTATATTGTGATGAAAGTCATCTTTGGCTTATGTGCATAGATGGACTGTTGATTGGTATGATTATGACCAGGGATAATTCGGTATAGTCATGACCATTGATGATTACACAAATAATTCTTGGCCCGTAGTGCAAGAATAATTTGTGGATATGATACTAATGAATATCCTTGGCCGTAGTGCTGGGATGATTCGATGATGAGATCTATTTATTAAGCTGAGTCATATCAATAAAGTTAATAATAAACTTTTTAAATAATAGAATATAGTAGATATCATTCTCTACTTGACTCTTCTAATGGATTGCTTGTTCCGCTGCAGTTAAACTTGTTGTTTATTATATTCTATCAGTTTAACATTGTTGAAGGCTAATGATAACTTATTCTGCATTATCATAGTCATAATATTTCTTATTGGCCTAGTTGAGCTCACCCTTTTACTTCCATTGTTCTCTTTAGGAAATGAGAACGTAGCCGGAACTAGTTGGGGAACGGAGTGATGACCCGAGATGGTGTTATAGTAGTCCTCACTATTCTATAAAATAGTGTGCCAATAAATGTAATGAGGATCTATTTGAGTTTGGATATTGTCTAGATGACAATATTCGTGTAAAAACTCTCAGCTCATGTTGTATAATTAAGTTTGTATTTGTATTCTGTACCATGTATTTGGCAACCCAAGATGGGTGATGTATACCTATTTTGGGGGCATCACATAATTTCTTCGGAGTCAATTTTAAACGTTGAGCACAAGCAGGAGAGATAAATGAATGGGTAGAACCGGTATCTAGTAAGGTATAAACTTCGCAAGAATTTATGATTAGCTTACCCGTGATCACCTCGTTTGGGTTCCTCGTATTTTGGCTAGTCACGATAAATGCTCTTCCAGGAACCGCTGACTTTGACTTTTCTAGGACAACCTTTTGAGTCACCATCCCTGTTGGACTTGGTTTCGCTACAGTACAATCTCAAACGATATGTCCTTTCTTTCCATAATTATAACATACCTTGAACTATTATGGGCAGTTTGGGCTGATATGTCCCTCTTTCCCGTATTTATTACATATGACTGGTGATCGTTCTCCTCCCATAGAAAAGTTAATGCTGGTGTTGATGTCTTCACATTGTCAGTGTTGTACCTTCTCTTTTTAAAATCACCCCCGACTCATTTCTTTTATTATAATGGCCACGATTACCACCAGAGTGGTTACCGCTTTTATCTGTATTTTTCTTTCCCCGCTGGTTATCATTGCTTCGATGATTCTTTATCACCACCGGATGACCACTGTTGTGGTCCCTCGGTTGAACGTACTCGTTATCTCGCTCTAATAATTGAGCCTTGTTAACAACATCTAAATATAGAGAAAATTTATGAGAACTAAGATATTGACGTATGTCGGGTTTCAAACCTCTCAGAAATATCCGCGTCATACGTTCCTCATTCTCCACCGAATGAGGTGCAAACCTGGATAACTCCGCGAACTTCGCTTCGTACTGGGATACAGTCATGTTGTTCTGCTCTAGTATAATAGACTCTATCTCCTTCATATGACGAATACTTTCAGGAAAGTACTTGTCATTGAACAGTTTCTGAAATGTTTCCCAAGACATGTTGAGTGCGGTTGGCTGGGTACGCTTCACAGATTCCCACCAGTAATCAGCCTCATTATGGAACATAAAAGTGGCAAATAGAACCTTTTGTTCCTCCGTGCATCCCAAGACATCGAATATCTTGGTAATTAGCTTAACCCATGTCTCCGCCTTAATCAGATCCGGCTTTCCCCAGAATTCTGGGGGTCCCAACTCTTTGAACTGCTTGGCTGTGACAAACCGTACGTTACTATCATTTCCACCTGTATTTTGTACACGAGTCTCCCTCGCCTGATTTTGCATTAACTGCAAAAAGCTTCTAAATAACCCGTTGTTCATCGTCTGATCAGTGGTGTTGTTTACAAGAGGAACATTGTCGTCTTGTTGCACATTTTCCTGATTGGTGAGTAAAGGTGTCTCCACGGTTTCATTAACTCCACTATTAACATTCTCAGTTGCCATTCCCAAATACTACCATAAAACAAGGGATAATTAAAGTAATTGACATGCAACATAATAACCCTATACTCTGACCAACCAACAAATAAGCTTAGGTAGGACATACTACCGAAGGATTTACTCGTCTCTCCCCTCCTAGTTCTATTCCCCGATCTCCACCAGAGACCATATCCCTAAGCTCTGATACCAACTGTGACGCCCCCACAATTGGTATACATCACCCATTCTGAGTCGCCAAACATTTGGTATAGAAACAAATACAACTTTATTAATATAATTGTCGTACAAGATACGACAACACATAAACTATGAGTTTAAATACAAATATTGTCTTCTAGACAATATCCAGACTCAAATAAGTCCTCATTACAATTATTAATACACTATTTTACAAAATAGTGGGGACTACTATAACAACTGACTTGGAACATCACTCCACACCCCAACTACTCGCCGCTATATTCTCGCTTCCTAAGAAGAAAAATGGAACAAAAAGGAAAAGGGTGAGCTCAACTAGTCCAGTAAAAAATTTTATGACTAACATAATATAGAACAAATTATCGTTAGTCCTCAATAGAGAAAAATCTAATAGAATATATTTGTCATCAAGTTTTAAATCAATATTCGCAGCGAAAATAATAATTTATTAGAAGAGTTAAGTAGATAATGAAATCTACTATCTTCTATGATTTTAAAGTCCATCATCAATATTTTATCCTTGTAACATCAATCAATATACATCTTAAATCAAATATTCATCTTTGCACTACAGACCAGAGATATTCATCAGTCGGTCATGTTCATCTCAACACCTGTTCATCTTTGTACTATGAGCCAAAGGTATTCATCAGAAAATCATTTATCTTTGCACTACATGCCAAAGATATTAAATTATATCATCATTTAGGACTGCGGATGATGAAAAATATTTTAAAGAAAACGAATCCGGTGAGGAAAAAAAAACAAATATTAGGGATTCATACTTTGGTTTATTCATGTTCAAAAACACCCCATAATATAGTATGGTGGAGTAAAATTCAAGAATAATGATCAAAACATGGATACAATCAAATATAGTAAGAAAAATAGACATCTGGGACAAAGAAGAAAAAATTTCATTTTTCGGTGAATAGTGTCGTATTCGTGAATAGTGCCTTATACATGAATAGTGCCGTATACGTGAATAGTAACCCCGACATTAAAAGACAAGAATTTCACAAGAAATATCTTTCCAACATTCCGGCATAATGATATTGAAAGATATAATATCATTGAAAAAAAATAACATCGCTTACCTCAAAATAATAGTACTTCTGGCTAGAATATCAGATATAACGCTGAAAGGAACTTGTACCATATAACAACACTCAAAGTATCAAAATACTCACAAGAATACGCTCGATAATATAGAGAGAGAAAAATTCAGTTTCTGGTGTGAGTTTTAATTCTAACCTAAGCACTCTATTTATAGGAAAATGATTAGAACACCAAAGTAGAAAATTTAATAAAATATTATTAAAGACATCGAAGACATCTGATTTTAGCAGTTACCACATGCAAGTGGGGCCCACCAAATAGAAAAAACATTTTTCTTAAATAAATATTTTAAACTCTAAAAATCAATTATTCTGGAACTTCAATAATTCATAATAAATAGCCCTTTTATCAGAAAAACTCGAATCATATGTCCTGTCCATAGGAAATTCAATTCTCTACAACTTTGTAAGTTTAAGTTTTTTCAAATTCCAAATAGAAATTAACTGAAATCCACATATGGACGATTTTATAGGCTATAATTAAATTTCAGTCAAGAAATAAGGCCCACGAACATGTTTAACATGTTTTAAACATTTTTTTGTAACAAAAATACTCTTCCTCCACATTTATTCATATATCACACATTCATTGTAAAATATCACCATTATTATAATATAATAATATATTTAAATGAATTATTTTATCAAAAAAGATAAAATATCAATTTTCAACAATTGTTGCATAAAAAAATTTTCTCCATCTATATCTATATAAAATGAATATTTTCCTTATCATATAAATCAATAATTAATTATTCACAAATAATATTATAGAATCACAATACTGACAACTAGACCGTTCCCAGGAAAGAGGGGGCTTTCCAATAAGGATTTCTCCTTACTGGGGCGCAATTAGGTGACCAAACCTCTCCATAGACAGAACTTTCTAGACATTGCCAATAATGCTATCAAATAATATTATTCAAATAATATGGATTATTGATCTGATAATGGAAAATATTGTGTAGTGACAATTATTGAAACAATAATAATATAAAATATCAATGTAGCAATTATTGAATCAATAAAATAAAATATTGAACAGTAATTACTATAACAATTATTGAGTAGTGCCTTCGTATGTAAGAATCAATAATTGGTGCAATACCACGTAATACTGTGTTATAACCACCGGGTATTCCAATAGTGTTAACGGTAACAACTACGCCGTTATTTATAAAAACCTATACTTGTCGTTTTCTTTATCCAATCGCTTTTCGTTATGGGGCCCACACAAGGCTGCGCCGTCGTATTAATATTCCCCAACAGTAAGAATATTCCATGACCAAACGAATATTCCTCGACAACAATGAATATTTTATAATCACTTGCTTATTTGAGATATTTGCGCATTTTACCCATAACTAACCACATTAATCAAATCAACCCTTACTATTTCAAAATAATAAATAGAGAAAAATCAATTTTATTTATAATAAGTTGGGGTCTTATAAGCGCCGCGCCACAGCGCCAACCCAGTATAAACTGTGGCGCCGCAGTGCCGCTTAGCAGAATGACCTAAAAAAATATTTTCTTTTACATAGAGTCTGTAATTGTTGATATGGTGCAATATTATGACTGTTAAAAATGTAATTTTGTTATTGTGATATTATAGTGCTAAGAATGAGCATATAATTAACACTTAACGAGTTTTGTTACTAATGTAATTTGACTATGTGGTTAAAAATCAGGCCATATATGAAATATGTACTTATTTGTATACAGAGCATCTGTAGTGACTAATTGTGTCCTAATGACATGTGATTAGGATATTATGAATCAAACTGTTACGGTTTAGCTTACACGCAAGGCAAGTTTTTCTAACCCTAAACTTTCTTTGTGCAAGTTTTTTAAACTTAATTATATCGTGCAAGTTCATAAATCTTACCTTTTGATATTGAGCCATTTGTTTTTTTAATATTTAACTTGTTATTTAGCATGCAAGTTTTTGAATTTTGATACACTAATATTGAAGAAGTTTTTTTCGTTCAATTTACTATTTGTTATGCATGCTCAATACTCAATTCTGAATAAAATTTTAACCTTAGCTTAATATTGTTCAAGCAAGGTATGTTAAGTTATTTAATGCTTATGCTTTTAGTTCATTCCTAAAGTGTAACCTTACTATGCAATGTTGATTCATTTATGACTTATTACATAGCGCATTTTCCTACATTTTATTCAACTAATCCTTAATTGATGTTAGTTAAACTCTAAATTACCTTGGAACTTATCCAAACCAAGCTTACTTTGGTGCAGACTTGTATTCCAGATACTAAGATGAACAACCTTGTTACAGGGGATAATTTACGCATAGCTTTGAAATGTTTGTGCATAATACATTGTAAGAAGGGTTGATCCCCCTAGGTATGAGGAGTTCCTATAGTCTTATGTCTGTTAAAGTTTAAGTTGAAAGAATACTTGTAACTATGGACATAGTTCGTGGACTTTTGACCCTCAGTAATATATTTCACATTATGTTCTTGATTATTATTGATGAAATACCTTATTCATTTTTATTGAGCCTATTTATTTGGCAGTTGATATGATGTTTATTCATTATCATTTCAAGTGAGCTTTGTTTGCTCACACTTGCTTATATAAATATTACAGCTAAAGTTGAGAAGGTCGATGCACCTACAACCAGTAAAGGGAAAGGGAAGATAAATAAGTATTGAAGAATTGTAAACTTGTGAACTTTAATATTGTTAGACTTTATTCTATGATATAACTATTTAATTTTTTTTCCGCACATGATGTTTGTAATTATAGGTTAGATAACCTGGGAGATTTTGTTGAACTTATTGATGTAACACTTTAATTGGGAGGATTATTATTAATCTTTATTAAGTCTAGGAAGTTAGATATGAATGTTTTTATCAAGTGAGCACCAAATCTGGTAGAAATGAAGTACCCAGATTAGGGGGTGTCACAAGTTGGTATCAAAGCTTTAGGTTATGAAGCTTAGGTGGGGAAAAGCCTTAGGAAGTAACCTTTGAAAAGATAGTGGTGATAAACTCTTATCGAGTTTTAAGGAAGAAGTAATAAAACACTTATGTGCTTATGTGATTACAACTTATGTGCTCTTGAGTGTCGAGTAGTAATGATTAGTAATTAATAAATAAAATGTTGTTGTCAGGATGGCTAATGTAGGAGAATCCAATCAGGCTAGGGAGGAAGGACCCCAGATGCCTAGAGATGAGGAGCCTCGGGATATTCAAGTGATTTGGGAACAACTACTGCCACGGGAATCATCTCCGTTGGTCACAGTAGTTGAGCAGGATGGGTTACCTGTTAAGGATGATGAGATAGAGACGGACGAGGAGTGTAATAACCCAATATTTTTCATATAATTAAATAAGAAATTTAGGATATAAATTTTTGAATATATATATAAAGGTGGACATATGTGTAAAGTAAAATATATATACATATGTGATAAATAAAATTTATATTACATTAATAATTATAAATAATTTATTTTTAGGAATTATTAATCATTATAGATTATATTCTTATAATAAATTAATTTTGTAATAAAAATTGTTATTATTTATTTTCCGTGAATATATGATTATTGTATATATGATACGATTATTAAGATTATGATGATAAGTAATGAATACACTCTTAAATTTGCAATATCACTCATGTGGACGTTAATTCATGTCGTGAAAAATGAGTATGACGATGGAGATTGACACTGGCTTGAAGCTAAACCAGTCTTGCTTACTTTGTCAGTACTGCCAGCAGATGAGCCCTCCCAAAGAATACAAAGCCCAGTGCAATGTGCGATGATCGATTGGAGAAAATTTATTTTCTACTTCTGAAATAAAATGGAACACTAATGTGATATGTGAGGTATTAATAAACCCTAGGATAAAAGTATGTTATATTGATATTTATCAATGAAGGAATTATTAAGTGAACCATTAGTTAATATTAATTTTTAATGGTTGTGGTAGGATATTGAGTAATTAATGATGGTAATTAATTAATAATATGTGATTAATATTTAGCGGTATGTCTATAAATATAATAAGAATTATTTAGATAATTAATGTTAAGGAGATCCATAATTACATTAATCAATGAGGAATGGATTAATTAATATTTGTGTTAATTAATTAAGAAAGTGATTAATTTATTTGGCATGAATCAAGTAAGCTATTAATATAATAAAATTATATTGATTATTATGTGCATGTGGGCAATAATTAAAAAAATATAAAATACAACTATATTATACAATGTAGTGTGACATTTATGAGACTATATATAACAACCTTATATTAGGTCTTATTAAACTATATGGTATGAATACATCATGAAAGTGTGTGTGACAAAATGTATATAGGTATATATTAAAATAATATACCATGAACATATTGTAAGCTATTATGTTTAATAAAGTATACTGGTGTGATAAAAATATTATACATGTACTATATATATGTTACATTTCCATATTACATTTACTACCTTGAAATATTAAATATGTAAATCATATTGTGGCATTAAGTTATAATGTATGGTTGATATGTGTATACAATATAGCATAAGAATAAGAGTTGTGTATAAGTATATGGTCTAATGTTGCAAGAGTGCTGAGTTAATTTGCTTGTCCCAAAGCTAGTTTCCCATTTTCTCATTTTCTCAGCCACGTGAATCACATAGAGGCTAAGGCCTATTTCCTTTTCTCACTTCCAAGCTCTTCCTAGTTGATGATTATGGGAGAGTGGTGGTGATGATGGATTCCAACTACCAATTACCAACTCCTTATTAACCATCATGTAATCTAACTTTCTCATTGGTTTAATTTGATGAATATATGCATTGTCTGTGTTTTTATTTCTCTATAAATATGGACTCTCCTTCTCCAATTTCTATTGTTGATATTTGCTAAGTGTGAGATTGAGAGCATACTAGTATTCTAAGTAATTGGGAGTTCATTTGGAGCAAGTTCACTTCACATTTGCAGAGGTATAAGCCCCATTCCTTGTTTTCAATTTCATTATCTGCTAAAATGAATTCTTGAGTTCTTGAATTTCAAATTCTTAATTATTTAGAATTAGACGATGATGAGGTTGGGTAATGTTTCATTAGTTGTTATATAATCATATAAGCATGTTGTCACTGATACATGACTGGTTAGACTCAAAATTGTGTATAATTTTTGTGTTTGGGCTAAAGTTCTGCCGAATAACACTCTTCATGGCTTGAACCAGTCATGGCGCAGCTACGTCGTAATAACACTAAGGCACAGCGCAGCTGCGCCGGACTCTGTTTCCAATTTTTGCTTTATGTTTCACAATCTGCTAAGTGTTAGTATATTATTATGACTTAAGCTAGCATACAAGCATGTGTAACAGGTATATATTAGTATATTAACCTAATTGGAGCAAGTTTAGATTAACATACATGATTAACGAAGGTGTAGAGTTTAAAATGGATTTAGGACTTTAGAAAGGAACTTGATATGTATATATATGCTATGTTCATATACTGACTTTGCAAGTATGCTGGTATGATTTAGAAAGGCATGAATAAACCGTTAACTTGAGTTTATATGATTCATAGTTCTTTGCTCATGACCACTTTACTTAGGATTTGTACTAATGAAATTTTTAACTTAGTATAATTATCTAACATGCATGACTACTACATGCTTTATATTCTGACCTTGCAAGCATGATAACATGACTTGACTACATATGATTAAAGCCTTAAAGTTATCTTGTATGTGTTAAATTGCATTGTTCAAGTTTAAAATAGTTTCAAAAGCAAACTTGAACATATTTTCAAAACATAGTTGCATCAAATGAATAACTAGATTCTAAAGGGTTAAGATGTCATGTTATGTCTATAATATCCCTATACATGATCCATATGTATTGAGCATGTAGAACCTACTAGTAAGGTTACTAAGGAAAATACGAGAATGTTAACATACTACTTTGGAAGTTAGAATCTGAATTTTATGAACATGTCTGATGGTACTTTTAGACGTGCTAATGTATCATACATATATACCTACAAAGTTAAGAGTTGTGAGATCAAGATTAAAACTAAATAAAGCATGTTTTCAAAATAATCACTAGAATAAATTTCATGTATGCAATATCAATACTCACAAGCATGCCAAATATAAGTTTTATAACTACCTTGTATGTTTAGGAGGCAATCATGTTAGACTGTGTGATTTCAAGACCTTGAATGACCTTAAATTGTTGAAATGTTTATTTTAGAATTATTTTTTTAGGAAGGAACCTAGATTGTCTTGAGGAACATGAAAAGACCTTTAACATGAAAAAATATATTATGTATGAATGTTGTGCTCATGCCGAACAGAAACCATAAGGCAACAGCTGAGTCTTGGCTTGGCTAGAGGACGACATATGAACTACGCTCGGTCCTAGAACAGCCATAAGGCCTTGCTCTTGCCAAATCTGGAATTTGAGTTTCTACAATCTGACTTTGACAGTTAACTTGTATGATGTCTATACTGCTAGAAATGGTTTAAAACCTACTGATACATGTGTATATGTGAGGACTAAGTAATAAGATAGTGTTTTCTTAGATAATGAAAGTCCATGGGTGAAAGGACTTAGCCATGAGCATTCATAATTTGCTTATGAAATAACTAGATAATTGATTTCGTGAAAAACATATAAGCTGATTTTGTATCATATGTGCGTACTTGAATCATATCGAACTTGATTAACGAATGTGTTAGCTAATGAGCATTTTGTACTTATAATAATCTATAAATAGGATTCGAAAGTGTTGATTTATTTACGTGGATAAACTACGCCTAAGGCAAGTATCTTTACTCTTTTTATCTATCTATGCAATAAACTTACGTAAGTAAGTTATTGAGTTATATTCTGGTTATACGGGTTTTTAAACTTTATTGTTATTAATCATAGTATTGTGCAAGTATCTGAATTATCTTTTACATTGTGCAGGTATCATAGCCTTTGCATTTCCTTTATGCAATGGACTTGAGTAAGATAGTTTCAGAATTATATTATCATTATGTCAGATTAGTAAACTCTATTGTTACTGATTATGTATCCAATCATTTATATTCACACAAGTTCCCAAACTTTATTCGTTCATTGTTTATAAGTATCGTATTACTGTAAGATTCAGATATATATATTTTGTTCGTTAAATTCAAAGTATGGTTATACAAGTGTCCTCACTTGGATAATCATTGTACATGTTGATACGTACTCGTTGATTTCCAGTATGTATACCTTAATTAAAAGTCATCTAAGCTATTTGATTCGGCTAGATATTGATTTAAAATATCGTCGAACATGATAGAACCCTATTAATATCCAACAAAATTGTTTTGGTTCGGATTCACGACTAAGTATGAACGTCCCGAATCTGGGAAACTTTTGTGCGCCCAAGGCGGTTATGATGAACGAGAATATCATTCTGGTATGTAGTATTGATCAATACAAGGTATAACGGGCTGATCACCCCCCGTGCCCGTAAGTTATGACGGTTTACAGATCTAGTTTTGTTTAACCTTTTCGAAAATTGAAAACAATATTCATAGTCTATCGACTGCTCTCTATTTATAGTCAGTACGTAGTTTCAAAAATTTGAAATAGAATTGAAATGTAGTTAATATTGGTTCAACTTACTTCACAACTATTGCTTCGTTGTAGAAGTATCACTCAAAGAAAACATTTAATCCTTTTCAGCTAATGTTTATTGCTTTCTGTTACTTGTTTGGCACTTAAATGCTCATTCTTATGTAATTTAAATGTTT
Organism: Panax quinquefolius; assembly: GCA_020205615.1. Classification (NCBI taxonomy): domain Eukaryota; kingdom Viridiplantae; phylum Streptophyta; class Magnoliopsida; order Apiales; family Araliaceae; genus Panax; species Panax quinquefolius. Next base: position 31,185,077 of record CM035168.1, read on the forward strand.
TTAGTTAAGTATGATAAACTAGAGGGCTCTGCCAGGAACAAAGGGAAAGGAAAGCTGTCAGAATAAGTTGTGTTATCTTATGTAATAGCTAGACTTAAATAAGATGATGGTATTTATTATCTATCATGTAATGACATGTTTTAAGGTCGCGTACCTGGGATTTAGATAACTCTGATATGTAAATTAAGTTTAATTTTTATGAAAATATTATTATTATTCCGCTCAAAGAAATGGTATCGTGAAGCACTGAATTCGGGTTTCAAGTACTTTAATTTGGGTGCGTCACAGGTTGGTATCAGAGCTTTAGGGTTAGAAACCTTAGGTGGGGGTAGACCTTAGGCTATAACCTTAGAGCAGAGGAAAATGTTGAAAGTACAAATAACTCACATAGACTTTAAAAGGAGATGAATTGAATAAAATCATCCTCAAACAAAAAAAAAAAGAAAACTTATATGAAATTATTATTTGTTATGTATATATATTATATGCTAATCAGGATAATTTGTGTGTATAGATAACATCTAGAAAAGGATTAGGATACCCTCAGATCGTAAAGAAGGAGTCAACCTCCATAATCGAGCCAATATCAAAGCTGATAGCTGAAATAGAGGCTCACATTGAAAGCAACCCTAATGTGGTGATTATACTGGAAAAATGTAGTACCAGACCCAGGAACGATAGTATAACTGATAGGTAGAGTGTAGTTAAAGAATATAAGGTCAAGCTCGAGTTCTTAAACTCATATGTTTGTGGTGAGTTCTTAAACTCATAATGTGTTGTAAGTTTGACGAACTTGGTATAGTTAGGTGTGAATGGATTATTGAGGATAATGGGAATATATAGAATACTAAGCAATTGATCCTTAGTGAAGGCGTAAGAAATAAGTACGTAGTATTAGTATTACTTGAATATGTATGATTATATGATGCGTATATGATAGTTATGTGGGTCTAATGTAATATTCTTAACTTTTGTATAAGTGGTGGCATTGAATCCCGACTTTTGAGTCACAAGGGGATAACAAATGTTTAAAGCAGTATATGTTATGGTATGTCAAGTGCTATGAATTAGTCAAATGAATATGAATCTATGTTGGATTAATGAAGTAAGTTGGTGTAAAGATAGTAATTATTTATCTGAACATTGGTTAATATAGTAAACCAAGTTTTCAGAATATAATATATGATTATTTTAATAGAAAATTTTAAGTTATATGTATACCCTAAGACATAAAAGGTAAGTTGATGAAAGATAAATTATAATTAATTTAATAATGTTGCCAAGATGAAAACGAACCCAAAGGACAGAAGAATTCGTCAACAATGCTGAAGAGAAACAACCAGACCCGATGCAAAATTTTGCGAATATGGTCGCTCAAGATATGCAGAATGGAATGCCAGCCGCGGGAAATCAGCCAGACAATCGATTTACGAACTTTAAGGCCGTAGGACCGCCATGATTTAGAGGATCAACTGACCGTGTAGAAGTGGCTGTGATAGCTAGGGTAATGGAGGGGCAAAAGACAGCTTTTTCCACCTATATGATGAAAGGGAAGGAAAATTTTTGGTGGGAGATAGATCAAGCTAGAGCTGGGGAAGGGAGTAGTGGTAGTAGAATTGGAAAAAGGAAAGGAGATAATTTTGGGAATACCAAAATTAGGCCAGGAGGTATAAAGAATCAGGTTGTGCAGTGTGGAAATTGCGGAAGGAATCACTTGGGAGAGTGTCTTAAAGGTAATATTGTGTGTTATAAGTGTGGGCAGAAGGGACATATCTCTCCTAACTGCCCCAATCCTAGGATGAATAGTGGATGTTTTAGGTGTGGATCTGTGGAGCATAAGGTGAAGGACTGTCCGAAAAGGAGAAGGGATGCAGGAAGTGTGACTACAGAGAAAAGTAGTGGGACACTGGCGACAACGGGACCAACTTCAACAAACAAACCAACAGAAGCAACCGCAAGAGTCTTCGGCATGACAGTTCAAGATACCGTGGTAGATGGGGATGCAACTCCAGGCATTATTCGAATCAATTTTATTTTATTATATATGATTTTCATATATATATAGTAAATTATTTTATAAAGAAATTTTGAAGGAGGAATTTGAGTTCTATTAGAATTCAAATTTCTGTTTAAGCAGATAGACAAACTTTATGCTGAATAGTTAAAGATCAGTCCGATCGAATCTGATCGGGATTTACTTGAAGTGATTGTGTATGCTATTTGCCCTAGTGTATATAAGTTTAAAACGGTGATTCCGGGGACGGAATCCTTATCAGGGAGGTTGAATGTAATAACCCAATATTTTCCATATAATTAAATAAGAAATTTTGGATATAAATTTTTTAATATATATATATATATATATATATATATATATATATATAAAAGGTGGGAATATATGTAAAGTAAAATATATATACATATGTGATAAATAAAATTTATTTATTACATGAATAATTGTAAATAATTTATTTTTAAGAATTATTAATCATTATAGATTATATTCTTATAATAAATTAATTTTTTAATAAAAATAGTTATTATTTATTTTTCGTGAATATATGGTTATTTTATATATGATATGATTATTAGGATTATTATGATAAGTAATGAATACACTCTTAGATTTGCAATATCACTCATGTGGACGTTAATTCATGTCGTGAAAAATGAGTATGGCGATGGAGGTTGACACTGGCATGAAGCTAAACCAGTCTTGGCACTATCAAGGTGCAGTAGATGCGCCGCCCTCCAAAGATACAAATCAGCGCAATTGTGCGATGATCGATTGGAGAAAATTAATTTTCTACTTTAGAAATAAAATTGAGCACTTATGTGATATATGAGGTATTAATAAACCCTAGGAAAAAAGTATGTTATGTTGATATTTATCAATTAAGGAATTATTAAGTGAACCATTAGTTAATATTAATTTTTAATGGTTGTGGTAGGATACTGATTAATTAATGATGGTAATTAATTAATAATATGTGATTAATATTGTTAGTAGTATGTCTATAAATAAAATAAGAATTATTTATATAATTAATGGTTAAGGAGATCCATAATTACATTAATCAATGAGGAATGGATTAATTAATATTTATATTAATTAATCAAGAAAGTGATTAATTTATTTGGCATGAATCAAGTAAGCTATTAATATAATAAAATTATATTGGTATTATGTATGCATGTAAGCAATAATTAAAAAAATTATAAAATACAAATATATTATACGATTGTAGTGTGACATATATGAGACTATATATAACAACCTTATATTAGGTCTTATTAAACTATATGGTATGAATACATCATGAAGGTGTATGTGACAAAATGTATTTATGTATATATTAAAATAATATACCATGAACATATTGTAAGCTATTATTTTTAATAAAGTATACCAAAGGTGATAAAAAATTATACATGTACTATATGTATGTTACATTTCCATATTACATTTACTACCTTGAAATATTAATTATGTAAATCATATTGTGGCACTAAGTTATAATGTATGGTTGATACATGTATACAATATAGCATAAGAATAAGAGTTGTGTATAAGTACATGGTCTAATGTTGCAAGAGTGCTAAGTTAATTTACTTGTCGCAAAACTAGTGTCCCATTTTCTCATTTTCTCAGCCACGTGAATCACATAGAGGCTAAGGCCTATTTCCATTTCTTTCTTCCAAGCTCTTCCTAGCTGATGATTATGGGGGAGTGGTGGTGATGATGGATTCCAACTACCAATTACCAACTCCTTATTATCCATCATGTAATCTAACTTTCTCATTGGTTTAATTTGATGAATATATGCATTGTCTGTGTTTTTATTTCTCTATAAATATGGACTCTCCTCTCCAATTTCTATTCTTTGAGATTTGCTAAGTGTGAGATTGAGAGCATACTAGTATTCTAAGTAATTGGGAGTTCATTTGGAGCAAGTTCACTTCACATTTGCGAGAGTATAAGCCCCATCCTTGTTTTCAATTTCATTATCTGCTAAAATGAATTCTTGAGTTCTTGAATTTCAAATTCTTAATTATTTGGAATTAGACGATGATGAGGTTGGGTAATGTTTCATTAGTTGTTATATAATCATATAAGCATGTTGTCACTGATACATGACTAGTTAGACTCAAAATTATGTATAATTTTTGTGTTTGGGCTAAAGTTCTGCCGAAGAACACTCTTCATGGCTAGAACCGATCGTGGTGCAATTGAGTAAAATAATAACAACGAGGCACAATAGCATTTACTGCGGACTTCTCAAGCTTCAATTTTTGCTTTATGTTTCACAATCTGCTAAGTGTTAGTATATTATTATGACTTAAGCTAGCATACAAGCATGTGAAATAGGTATATATTAGTATATTAACCTAATGTGAGCATGTTTAGATTAGCATACATGATTAACGAAGGTGTAGAGTTTAAAATGGATTTAGGACTTTAGAAAGGAACTTGATATATATATATATATGCTATGTTCATATACTGACTTTGCAAGTATGCTGGTATGATTTAGAAAGGAATGAATAAACCGTTAACTTGAGTTTATATGATTCATAGTTCTTTGCTCATGACCACTTTACTTAGGATTTGTACTAAAGAAATTTTTAACTTAGTATAATTAGCTAACATGCATGACTACTACATGCTTTATATTCTGACCTTGCAAGCATGATAACATGACTTGACTACATATGATTAAAGCCTTAAAGTTGTCTGGTATGTGTTAAATTGCATTGTTCTAGTTTAAAATTGTTTCAAAAGCAAACTTGAACATATTTTCAAAACACAGTTGCATCACATGAATAACTAGATTCTAAATGGTTAAGATGTCATGTTATGTCTATAATATCCCTATACATGATCCATATGTATTGAGCATGTAAAACCTATTAGTAAGGTTACTAAGGAAAATACGAGAATGTTAACATACTACTTTGGAAGATAGAATCTGAATTTTATGAGCATGTTTGATGGTACTTTTAGACGTGCTAATGTATCATACATATATACCTACAAAGTTAAGAGTTGTGAGATCAAGATTAAAACTGAATAAAGCATGTTTTCAAAATGATCACTAGAATAAATTGCATGTATGCAATATCAATACTCACAAGCATGCCTAATATATGTTTTATAACTACGTTGTATGTTTAGGAGGCAATCATATTAGACTATGTGATTTCATGACCTTGAATGACCTTAAATTGTTGAAATGTTTAATTTAGAATTATTTTTTTATTAAGGAACCTAGATTGTCCTTAGGAACATGAAAAGAACTTTAACATGACAAAATATATTATGTATGAATGGTGTGCTCATGTCGAACATAAACCATAAGGCAATAGCTGAGTTTTGGCTTAGCCAGAGGACGACGCAACTGCGCCGGTCTTAGGCTTAGCCATGGTGCAACTGCGCCAGTTTGGAATCTGAGTTTTCTACAATTTGACTTTGACAGTTAAGTTGTATGATGTCTATACTGCTAGAAATGGTTTAAAACCTAATGATACATGTGTATATGTGAGCACTAAGTAATAAGATAGTGTTTTCTTAGATAATGAAAGTCCATGGGTAAAAGGAGTTAGCCATGAGCATTCATAATTTGCTTATGAAATAACTGGATAATTGATTTCATGATAAACATATAAGCTGATTTTGTATCTTATGTGCGTACTTGAATCATGTCGAACTTGATTAACGAATGTGTTAGCTAATGAGCATTTTGTACTTATAATACATTATAAATAGGATTCGAAAGCGTTGATTTATTTACGTGGATAAACTACACTTATGGCAAGTATCTATACTCTTTGTATCTATTTATGCAATAAACTTGTGTAAGTAAGTTATTGAGTTATATTCTGGTTATACGGGTTTTTAAACTTTATTGTTATTAATCATAGTATTGTGCAAGTATCTGAATTATCTTTTACATTGTGCAAGTATCCTAACCTTTGCATTTCCTTTATGCAATGGACTTGAGTAAGAAAGTTTCAGAATTATATTATCATTATGCCAGATTAGTAAACTCTATTGTTATTGATTATGTATCCAATCATTTATATTCACACAAGTTCTCAAACTTTATTCGTTCATTGTTTATCAGTATCGTATTACTATAAGATTCAGATATATATATTTTGTTCGTTAAATTCTAAGTATGGTTATACAAGTGTCCTCACTTGGATAATCATTGTACATGTTGATACATACTTGTTGATTTCCAATATGTATAACTTAATTAAAAGTCGTCTAAGCTATTTGACTCAACTAGACATAGATTTAAAGTATCGTCGAACATAATAGAACCCTATTGATATCCAACCAAATTGTTTTGGTTCGGATTCACTACTAAGTATGAATGTCCCGAATCTGGGAAACTTTTGTGCGCCCAAGGTGGTTATGATGAACAAGAATATCGTTCTGGTATGTAGTATTATTTAATATAAGGTATAACGGGCTGATCACCCCCTGTGCCCGTATGTTATGACGATTTACAAATGAAGTTCTGTTTAACCTTTTTAAAAATTGAAAACATTGTTCATAGTCTGTTGACTGCTCTCTATTTATAGTCAATACGTACTTTCAAAAATTTAAAATAGAATTGATATGTTGTTAATATTGGTTCAACTTACTTCACAACTATTGCTTCGTTGTAGAAGTGTCACTCAAAGAAAACATTTAATCCTTTCAGCTAATGTTTATTGTTTGCTATTACTTGTTGGGCACTTAAATGCTCATTCTTGCGTAATATAAATGTTTTCAGTTAAGTATGATCAACCAGAGGGCTCTGCCAGGAACAAAGGGAAAGGAAAGCTGTCAAAATAAGTTGTGTTATCTTATATAATAGCTAGACTTAAATAAGATGATGATATTTATTATCTATCATGTAATAAAATGTTTTAAGGTCGCATACCTTGGATTTAGACAAGTTTGATATGTAAATTAAGTTTGATATTTATAAAAATATTATTATTATTCCGCTCAAAGAAATGGTATCGTGAAGCATTGAATTCAGGTTTCAAGTACTTGAATTTTGGGGCCGTCATAAGGAGGACCCTAAGGAGCTGCCACAGTCGAATGAGGATGAGGAGGATGAGGTGGAAGAGATTCCACTTAACTCGATCGCTGCCCGTATGTACGACAAAGTATACGATAGCAATGTGGAACTTCAGGATAGCATTTAGGAGTTGAGATATATAGTAGCTGAACAACAGACCTCAATGGCGCAGAAGGACAACGAGATCCAGGATCTAGAGGAACGTCTGAATAATGTCAAAGGGAAGTTAGTCCACACTGAAGGAGGAAACGAGCAACTGACAGAGGAGATCACAGAACTGAAGAACAATCTGAAAGAAGAATCACCTAAGAGGGCGAGAGCCGAAGATGCGTACGAAAAAGCTTTTAAATAAGCCAGGGTAGCAGAGTGAGATGTCCAAGTAAAGAAGATCAGGATGGAGGAGATGGATAATGTTTTCAACACTATAATCAATCGAGCTCAAGATCGGGTCATGGGTTATTCTATTAAGTTTGAGACGCTGCCATCATACATATTAGATCGCCGGACAATGTTCCGTTTTATTGAAGAAGAGCGTCGTAAGGCTATTCAGTATTTTAGTAGGTCGTCATAAATGTATTTGATATGTGATTAATGATATGATAAATAATATGTAAATCCCAAGTGTTATGTAACCTATGGGATATGATGATGATGTTGCAGTGATGCTATTGTTCTTATGTTTTCTAAAAGATTATAAATGGATAAAAGTTATTATTTTATTTAAAGTGTTATGTGTTACATGATAATCTTTTATGGTGTGCAAATTAAGTAGTAAATACTTAAAGGATTTGAGTAACAATCTAATGGGTGTATTTTAATAGAAAATGCCTCAAAGAAGACGTCAACCTTGAAAAAGAACCCCTGAGGGATCTACCAACAATGACAACGCCGAAGCAAACCTCGTTCAATAGTTAGTGACGTTACTGACGGGTGTGTTATAGAATGAACCGCAGAATCAAGCTGTGACATTTAAGAACTTCAAGGCGGTTGGACCACCAGATTTCTGTGGGTCCATGAATCCGGTTGAGGCACAGACTTGGATTATGGAGATAGAGAAAGTGTTTGATGTAGCTAGAGTAGGTGAGAATCAGAAGACTGTTTTTGCAACATTTATGTTGAAAGCAGAGGCTAGTTCTTGGAGGCAAGCCAATAAAACTCAAGGAGGACAAGGGGTGATGACATGGGATTTGTTTAAGGAGATATTCTTTGAGACCTATTTCCCAGAGAGTTCAAAGAATCAGATGGAGGTGCAGTTTCTAGAACTGAAGCAGGGATTAATGACGGTATTAGAGTATGCATCAAAATTTAACGAATTGGTGAGGTTTACGCCAATCAAGTTAACACGGATGAGCACAAAGCGCGGAGATTTGAACAGGGACTGAAACCCTGGTTGTATAGTAGGGTCTCCCTATTCCAGCTAAAGACATTCGCAACAGTACTTGAGAAGGCAATTCTCGCTGAGGGTGGAGGCGAGGCTATGACAAAGTGCAATCAAGAACAAAGAAATGAGAAGAATGAGGGTGAAGGTAAGAATGGTAGTCGGAGTGGTTGAAATGGTAACAATAACCTGAAGAGAAAATGGAATTGAAATGTGGGTTCTCGAAACCAGTAGGGTAACCAGCAGAAGAAGAAGTTTGAAGCATGTGCTACATGCGGGAAGTTTCACGCGGGTGTGTGCATAAGGGGAAAGTGTACATGCTTTAACTGTGGCCAGGAGGGTCACATTGCCCCAAATTATAGCAAACCCAAGAAGAATGTTGCTACACGTGCAGGTAGAATGATCAATTTGCTCGTGAGTGCCCTAAGAAGAAAGCTGATGCGACAACGGGGAATAAGGGAGGTAGCAGTGGAGGCACATTGACCATTGCGGGACCAACGTCATCAAACAGACCCACAGCCAGAACCTTCAATATAACTGTGCAAGATACAGTGCAATCAAAAGATATTGTGTCAGGTATTATCCTAATCAATGATATTGATGCTTATGTATTATTTCATTTGGGTGCTACTTACTCATTTATATCTGATGAATTTGCTAAGAGGTTAGGGTTACCTAGTGAAGAATTGAATTTCCCTTTAAACATAGAAAATGTGAATACAAAAGTGATTCATTTTAGGTTCATATACAAGAATTATAGGGTGAACATTAAAGGAAATGTCATGATTGTAGATTTAATTCCAACAAAAATTGGAGAGTTTGATGTTATTTTGGGAATAGATTGGCAATTCAATTATGGAGCGATAATTTATTGCTAAAAGAAATGTGTAAACCTTATGACTCCATCAATGGTAGTTTTATTTGGTAGCAGATCGCCTAGATATGCGAGATGTCTGACGATTATGCAGGCCAAGAAGTTGTTGAGTCTAGGTTGTGTGGGTTGTTTAGCTTACATAGTCGATACTCAGAAGAAGAAAGGTGTGAAATTGGAGGAGATACCAGTGGTTAGGGAATTTGTAGATGTGTTTTTGAAGGATTTTCCAGGACTTCTGCCTGACCGAAAGATTGAGTTCATGATCGACTTAATGCCAGGAACCGCTCCGATATCGAAGGCCCCTTACAGAATGGCTCCGGTAGAAATGAAGGAACTGATAGTACAATTACAAGAGCTGTTAGAAAAGAAGTATATTCAGTCGAGGGTGTCACCATGGGGAGCACCAATATTATTCGTGAAGAAGAAGGATGGGTCAATGCGTCTTTGCATAGATTATATGGAGTTAAACAAAGTCACTATTAAGAATAAATATCCATTGCCAAGAATGGTTGACTTGTTTGATCAATTGAATGGTGCTAGGTACTTCTAAAAAATAGATTTGAGAAGTGGGTATCACCAATTGAAAGTAAGGAAGGAGGATTTACCAAAGACGGCATTCAGAACTCAGTATGGACATTACGAGCTTCTGGTGATGTCTTTCGGATTGACAAATGTCCCTGCTGCATTCATGGATTTGATGAACATGGTATTTAAACCATTTTTAGACAAGTTTGTGGTGGTATTCATTGATGACATTCTAGTGTACTCCAAATCTCAAGAAAAACACGTTGAACATTTACGTTTGACGTTGGAGACACTAAGAAAGGAAAAGTTATACGCGAAGTTCTCTAAGTGTGAATTCTGGCTAGAACGTGTATAATTTCTTGGGCATGTGGTTGACAAAGATGGGATTTCAGTGGATCCATCAAAAGTTAAAGCCGTAATCAATTGGGAACAACCAAGAACACCTTTGGAGGTGAGGAGTTTATTGGGACTGGCTGGCTATTATAGACGGTTTATTCAGGATTTTTCCAAAATTGCCACTCCGTTAACAAATTTGACAAGGAAAGCTATAAAATTTGTTTGGACGGAGAAGTGTGAAGAGAGTTTTCAAGAATTGAAAAAGAAGTTATGTGTGGCACCTGTGTTGTCATTACCAGATAATACATGAAACTTTGTGCTGTATAATGATGTCTCACATAAAAGATTGGGTTGTGTTCTTATGTAGAATGACAAAGTTATTGCATAAGCATCGAGACAACTAAAGGACTATAAGAAAGGATGTCCGACTCATGATTTAGAGTTGGCTGCGATGGTATTTTCTCTAAAGATATGGAGACACTGTCTCTATGGAGAAAAATGTGAGATCTACACTGACCAAAAGAGTCTTAAGTATATTTTCACTTAGAAGGACCTGAACATGCGTCAAAGAAGATGGATGGAATTGATAAAAGATTACGATTGTGTGATCTTTTATCATCCAAGAAAAATGAATGTGGTTGCAGATGCTTTATGAAGGAATGGTCAGGAAAAGTTGATGATGATAACCACTTAGGAGGAGCTTATTTTAGCAATGGTGCTACACGATGCTACAGTTCACACATACATTCAATTGAAATGCCTTAAAAATGAATATGTCTTACATATATTCCAAATAATAATACCATTCCCCAGATTCTTAATAACCATTACATTCGTTCTTTTCATAATATAAAATAATATTAACATTCAACCTATACTATTACAAGAGGAAGCTATAGGTTCGCCTTAGCGTTCCCTTTATCTTTTTTGGATCCTTCGGTCCGTTCGATCTTAGCTGCATTCATATGGTTCAAGCAAGAGTGAGCATAACTAGCTCAACAAGTATGACAAATTCATTTAAACAACATGCTTTTATCATAAAAATCATATATCTTAAATAACTGAACAATAACACTTCTCTTTTCTTTAAAACATTTTACAATGACAACATTCAGTAAAACATCAATTTCGGTCCAAGACCTTGAACATTTCATACTTTCTTTGACAAGGACAACCCGACACTATGTTCGTAAGTCCGACATTACTTACGAGCATGTCTGCATGATAAGCCAATAGTACTCTATGTTGTACAACACTAATTTCTTTAAACGTATGTACGTTTAAGTTTTGGCAACCTCACGTGCCTATCGTTTGACGATAAAACATTTGTTTAGCATACTCAGTCTTCATTTGAAAACCATACCAACATAGTTTTACAAAATATTGACAATACTTTGATAGATTATAAGAAATCCAAAACAACTTAAGTCTAGCCGAAAGAATTGGCTTCGACTTCATCATACATTAATTCATGCGTAAGAAACATAAATTAAAAAGCTTGTCCAGATTGAACATAGACAAGGGTTAGAAAACTTACCTTTAGCGTCTGCTATAATTACTATACTTTTCCTTTAAGTCTTTAGAGTCTCTACAATATATAACCACATAACATACCACATTAGGTCATAATCAGATATGTATAGTACCTAACGTATCTTACCCTTCTTCTCAATCTAATCATTTATTAGATTTGTTGTTATTGGTTTTGGCTTAACATTACATTTTACAGCGTCCTTACGTTCACGTTCGAGTAATTATCTTCAACCTTGAGATATCCTACTTAAGGTTTAAAACATCTTAAACAATATTACATTACGTTAATTAATGTTGTACTTCATCATTAACCAACTGCCTTTCCCTTTATATTCATAAGCTTTCTTTACTATGTGAAACCTAGTCTTTGCGTATTTCATTTATTATCCTTCCCTCGTATCGCTATTTGTGGTGCCACTCTCCGTGACGTGTCTCAACTCAACGCTTCGACGTGAGTCTCCTTGTTATTTGTCACCATGCGATGCGACTCTGCGATGGAATGCAGGCATGGCACGAAGATCTGCTGCCGCCACCTTTTGCCTTGGATGGCGTATGGTGCCATTTCTACGTACAAAGATTCTTTGATGCTTTTATTAAACAACAAACATTTCGGACTCCAAATTTGATCATTTTAAGTCTGAATTGGATCGTTCAAAATCCATTAGCTCACAAATTACATACTATAAGTTTTCATGCAAGAATTTTCCATTTTCGAATCCGTTAACTCAAAATTCACCAATCAGTTCAATTTAACAAAAACGATAAATGTTCGTGAACGTTCAACGCTCATTTCTTCGTTCTAAGTTAGAATTCGGTCATTTTTGAGTCTGTAACTCTATAATGCCAAATAAGACTTATCCCCATCTAAAACTAACGTTTCCGAGCTCAATGTCAAAATTTGACTTCCATTCCAAGAATTTCACGATTTCGACGTTTAACGTTGAAACTCGTGAATTCCGTCGTAACTTCGTTACTTAAGATTTGTTCATCGTTTCAAATGGATTCAATCCATCATACTAACATCTTAACATATATATTTCATTAACTTATATACATGATAAGTTATTACTTGTTCTTCATGAGTTTATAACTTATAAAAGTATAAACTACTTATTCATGACTTATTAAAGCTTAAGTCCATTGATTATTCATTCCTACTTCTTTTTATCATACAAATTCTACCACTACTCACTTCTCTAACAATTGAAGAGAGGGAGAATCATGGTACAAGATTATTACCTTTGAAGATCAATCTTTGTTCTTCTTCTTTTTTACTATGAAAGACTAGCTTTTTCTTACGTTTTCTCTCTAACAAATAAGTTGTAAGTTGTTGGATGAAAGTTAACAAGTGAGAAATGACCTAGCAAGTCTCTTATTTATACGAAAACAAAAGTTAGGGTAGTTTAGTCATTAAACCCATCCCACCTCCTTAATCAAACCTCCTTACTATTTATTAATTGATCACCAAGTTTACTTGGTTATCACAACTTTTATCTCCAGCTTGCTCACCAAGATCACCCATGTGATCATGGGGCCCACATGGGTTGCCCCATGGATCATCCTTACCCATCTGATTCTTAGTTTGGGCTTTAAGTTCAATTAGATTAACTTGTACCTTGGGCTTGCATTAAACCACATTGGCTTATACATTAACAAACATTTGGGCCTTAACCTTTAGTTAGCATTGGGCTTAATCATAATCCTAATTGGACTTTACACTTCCTACACAATCCTACAAGTCCATTACATATGGCTTAAAGCCTTAGAACATATTGTCTACGTATTAATCTCGTATTCTAACTCGTATATTTATTCATTATATATGACATACCATCATTCATACAGACTCTTATAATACTTCGTATCATACTCGTATTCATTACCTCGTATAATACCTACGTATTATACGATCATCGTTGTAACTAGTTAACGCTTCACTTTTCCTAACGTTCTCGAATTAAGTCTACAGTCGAAAAATTGTGTTTGCCATACGTGAATTATTATTACATAATCCATCTCAGCTCGATATTCTTCCATTACGTATTTCTCGGAAGTTCAAAAATAATTTTCGAGCAGAAATTAGTGAATAGTGTTTTTCAGAAAATTTCTTGAAAAACTTTTATTTTTGTCTTGGAAATTCAAACACTTTAATTCCTTCACATAGTCAAAATACTACAAAATTCTGACATCTCTAGGTTATAAAATGAAATTCATCTTACTAACACATAATAATAACAAATATTATAATTTTATTCATTATTTAATTAAATAAAATTATTTTAAAATAAATTCGAATTTCTCGGTCGTTACATTCTTCCCCCCTTATAAAGATTTTGTCCCCAGAATCTCGTCTTACATTATACAAATAACTAAGGGTAATCCTTTTTCATCTTTTCTTCCAATTCCCACGTTGCTTCTTCGGCATCGTGGTTCTTCCATAACACCTTTACTGAAGGTATAAGCTTATGCCGTAAAACTTATTCTTTTCTATTGATAATTTGAATCGGCATCTCTTCATACGTTAAGTCCTTCTCGATATGAATAAGCTCATACTCTATTACGTGCTTATAATTCAGCTTATAAGGACGTAACACAGATACATGAAACACGTTATGTATTCGTTCTAGGTCTGGAGGTAATGCTATCATATAAGCTACCTCGCCTACCCGTTTTAACACTTTAAAAGGTCTTATAAACCTTGGACTTAACTTTCCCTTCTTTCCAAAGCGTATCTTTCCTTTCCAGGGAGATACCTTTAGAAACACGTAGGAGCCTACTTCAAACTCCCTATTTACTCGATGCAACTCCGCATACTTTTTCTATTTGTCTTGTGTTGCTACGAGACGCATCTGTATTAACTTCACTACATCCGCTGTCTGCTGTACCAATTCTGGCCCTATCATTCGGCGTTCTCCCCTTCATCCCAACACAATGGTGTTCTGCACTTTCTTCCGTATAAAGCTTCATAAGGAGGCTTGCCTATGCTTGCATGATAACTATTGTTATACGCAAACTCTAATAATGGTAGATGATCATCCCAACTACCTTTAAAATCCATGACGTAAGATCTTAACATATCTTCTAACGTCTGAATCGTCCTCTCACTCTGGCCATCAGTTTGTGGATGATAAGTCGTACTTAACTTCAACAGCGTCCCCAACTGTTCTTGCAGACTCCTCCAAAAGTTTGATCTGAATCATGGATCATGATCAGACACAATCAAAACTGGTACTCCATGTCTGGAAATAACTTCCTTAACATAAAGCTTAGCTAACTGGTCTAAGTTATACTTAACCCTTATTGGCAAAAAGTGAGTTGACTTCGTCAACCGGTCCACTATTACCCAAATTGCATCATATCCCTTCTGAGTAATCGAAAGTCCCACCACGAAATCCGTCGTGATATGCTCCCACTTCCACTTCAGAATATCCAATGACTGTAATAAGCCACTTGGTCGTTGATGTTTGGCATTAACTTTTTGACAAGTCAAGCACCTACTCACATACTCGACTATTTAACTCTTCATGTTTGGCCACCAAAAACTCTGTCAAAGGTCTTGATACTTCTTAGTACTACTAGGATGAATCGAATACCTCGAACTATGAGCTTCTTATAATACTTGCTCCTTTAATTCTATCTCATTCGGAACCCAAATTCTTCCTTCAAATCTCAATAACCCCTCGTTGCTGAGACTATAATTTAAATATTTTTCATGTGTTAATCGCTTCTTAATTTGGTCACACTCATCATCTCTGAGTTGTACCTCGTTGACTCTCTCTACAATAGTAGATTGAATCTCCATTGTAAATAGTCTCTGTCCTGACTCACTCGACAACTTCACCTCTATCTCCATCATATCCATCTCTATTATTAACTCAGTTTAAGCCATTAACATAGAAAACTTTTCCCGACCCTTTCTACTTAAGACAAAAACTACTATGACCAGTTCCAGATCATGAGTAGTGTAACAATCCGGAATTTTAAATTGTAATTTTAAATACTTATTGAATTATCTAAATATTTAATTGATGTGTTTATTGTTGAATAAATATTTATGTATTTTGATTTGATTTGATTAATTATTTGTTAAATAAATAATTAATGAGTGAAGGAAATTAATTATTATGAGATAATATTCTAATTTAATTTAATAATTAAGTTAGAGAGTTGATAGTATTTAAATGTGTCAGAAATAAGCATGCGAATGATATTCCTATTTGATTTGATTATGAAATATATATGAATGAATATGCAAGTTTGATAGCATTGAGAAAAGCTATAAAGTCCTTTGATAGAGAATAGAAACACATGTACAATGACTAAGAATGAATTGATCAAATGTGTTAGGTTGATCTTACATAAGCAAAATAGCTTTGTGAAGTCCTTAAAATGAAATGATGTACAAGGACTATAAATATAGAAAGATCAAGCTTTTTAGGTTGATCATATGATGTAATAGATAGGCTTGTATGATCGTCGAGCACTTCACCAAAAATCGCAGTCTGCCAGGAAAGTCAAGCAAAACTCGAGAGCTGTCGAGGCAGAATTGTAGTCTGCAAGACAGTAGATCTCAGAGTTCGTAGACTTCCAGGAGAGACAAGGAAGGATTATAGTGTGTCAAGAAGAACTTCCTTAGAGCCGTAGTCTGCTGAGGAAGCCATGTGCAGAATCGTAGACACAGCCTGGCTACGAGTCGACCGAGCATCTGCAGAAGCCAAGTCAAGAATTGTAGACTACACTTGGAGTCGTAGAGTCTATTGATGTCGAAGCCAAGTTAAGAATCGTAGACTAAACTTAGAGTCGTAGAGTCTACTAATCATATCAGAGGTAGAGATTGTAGTTGAGCAAGATTAGATGAAGACAACAAGCACAACGACAGAAATCATAGAGTGTCAAGATCTGATCTTGGAGTTGTAGTGTCTGCACAGCTGAAGCAGAATCGTAGAGTGTAGAACTGAGACTTCAACAGATGTGCTCACAATGCCAAGGTAGAATTGTAGAGTCAACACGATTCTCAACTAATGAGCACTCCCAGAATATCCAAAGGATGAAGCCTCTGGTTAGAACTGAAAAGATACATCCCACCTGAAGGAAACCAGAGAACGCTCAATGAATGGCATATAAGCTAATGAAAGATCTAAGCACCAACTCAACCAACATCCAGATTAAGTTGTGAAGCCATTCGAGATGAAGTCTTCCACAAGTTGATCGGAAGAAGACTTCAGTAACTGACTAAGGAAAGCCAGAAAGTGTTGTAGCTGTCAAGTAAATAGAAGACAACGATCTTAAAAGCAACCAGGATCGTAGTGTTTGCTAAACAAAGAAGGAACTGATGGAGTGTACACAAAGATACTGGTCAGCCTCTGAAGAACAATACTAAAGTGATTAAGCATTAGGTTAGTACATTAATGATAAGTGAATGTGAGATCACAAGGAGAAAGCGAGCTGGACATGCCACAAATCTGAAGTGTCCTGCTATTCAGAAAGTGAAAGAACAAAGAGTCAAGCCATCAATATCTGAAAGTAGTCGAAGAAAACAGAAGTGTTGAAGCACTATAGAAGTGAAGGAAGAGGTGTTCTACATTAAAGATCCAATCAACACTTTAGACACTAAAAAATTTCTGCACACCTATTACTAACATTGCAGGAGGGCAGATTCGTCTTTCGGAGATAACCCTGGAAGGCAGGTCACATCCATTTTGGATACTACCGAAAGTTCAATCCTAACCCTGGAACACACACTAGGAGTATCAATTCCAACCTCGGAGATAACCCCGAGTTTCATCCTTGGCGATAACCCAAAGGAATATTGTTGCAGTTTCGGCGATAACTAAAGAAATGCTTGTTTCAAATGCATGCGATCAACTTCAATCTCAGACCTCCTGTCGAGGCACTCATACCAAAGACCCGGAGCTAACACCGGGAAGACAGGCACACTAAAAAATGACCTTGCAGAATTCAAACACTTGCAGCAGTCCAATCTCAGATGTAACCCTGAGCAACGTCTGCTATCAGCCTAAACCGGAGATAACCCCGGTGAGGAGTCAAACTATCATCTTGCCACCGCAATCCCAACGCGTCATCTCAATACTTCATACATATATTTTAATACAACAATATCCCACAAGAGCCAAGGAGTTCCAATCCCGAGTGACTATTATGCGTGGCAGCACACCGGATAGAATTTGAAGCTTGAAGACCATGGGCATGGTCCCCTCTTCCTGACTTCGTACAACCTCTAATCCCATGTAATTTTGTAACTCTTGACAAAAGCATTCTGAAGATGGTCTTGTATACCTCATTCGGATGCTCAGATTGAAGTTCTGCAAGTTCGAGCGGACATCACAGTGCACGAGTGCACGTACTTTGAGATGATAGGACCCGCAGAGCTCGGGGCACCCCGGGCAGCCGCAGGTACACCTGCGGCTCCCCCTATAAATAGAGGGCTTGGGGTGTCTATTTTAAAAGAGGAAAAGGCGAGGAAGCCTTGTCCAATTTGCTTTGTACACACCCTATATTGAGTGTTTTCTCATTTTAAACACTTGTTAGCTCACATATAGCTACATTTTTACCAGTGGGAGCTGAGTGTTTATCCATCTAGAGTCATAGAAGCCTGCTTTGGCAACCCACTATAAGCCATCTCACATTTTATAAAGCCTTTCTCTTCATCTTTACACATACTATTCTACACATTAAGAGTCGTGTTGTGTGCGTATGCCCGGACTTCGGTCCGTGGTTTTCATTTATGTCTATATATATATACTTATATATGTATATATTTTATATATTGACTAACATTATCGAGTTATGCCTCGATTGAGCCTAGACTTATGTCTGGAGCGTTTACTTGCTTATATATATATATATATATAAAAACTATTGTCAGACTCTGTCTGATGAGCTTGAATTTTACATTCGTAGCGTTTACTTGCTTATATATATATATATATATAATATTTACCGCTTTTATATATTTATATTTTCGATTCCCCGTGGAGGTGCTTCGTGGTGGTTGATCATATCTCTCGGTATATATATTTATAGATTTTATATATATAATTGCTTACTGCTTTTCATATAAACTGCGACATCATGTGAGCCTAGGAATCATGTGATCACAGATTCAGTCTACTGAATCTAAATTTGGTTCCCGTGATGGACATTTTCATCTGTAAGCAGCGTATACATTATTTACGGTGTCTGAATTTCCTTGGATGACTGTCATGCCCATGAGGAGTTTCGGCACTGTTGTATATAATCTTCTCGAAGATGCCTCGCATCTCAAAAGTAAAAGCAAACCAGCCGAACATTTAATAATAAAATGGAAGTATGAAAAGGTCTCAATTCCTATTGAGCACAGGGTTTGAAAAACCTCTTTTACAAAACATCATTGCTATATTCTGTTTAAAACTGAATTTTTCTATAAATTCAAACCCTTTGTATATAGGTGTGAATGAGGCCTCACACTACTTCCAAGTAATTGCACACTGATCCACACACACACACACACACACATTCATATAACAGTTTCTTGAAAAGTGGCGGTCACAGTGGCAACACGTATATCGGGGGGTGCCTAACACCTTCCCTCCGCATAATCAAGCCCCCGAACTCAAATGAATCTCGGTTTCACAGACCCATTTAGCAGTGCCACATCACTGGGTCAATGTGCAAACCTTTTCTCGGTTGCGTTAGTGCAACTAGTTAAAAACACCAACTGGCGCCTCTTAACAGTCCCTCGTCGACATTACACATGTCGGACCTTTTTCACTTATTTTTTCAAATAAATCTCACCTAACATGAGAACACTAAAGAATAAGTAATGAAAAGGGACAAATAAAAATCCTGACGTCGACAGGTGGCGACTCTGCTGGGGACACCAGTAAGAGGGCTTAAGCCGCTATTACAATCTTTTCAAAACTGTTATATGCTTATGTGTGAATGTTGCATTTACATTTATGATGAATGTGTACGAATGCATTTTACTTATTGCACTGCAAAATATCTATCTGTGATATTAGTGCTTCGCACATGTCATCGTTTTCATAAATGGTGAGACGCATTGTATGTGAATGTATGTTGTGTGTGTGAGAGCCCCAAATCCGGGTCCTAAATCACCACTGATTTGGTACAATCATTCTATAACTATTGCGGAAGATATAAACAAAAATTGTCTATACAATACACTTTACACACTATTCCCCAAAATTAAGTAACCTTAACTTATACACAATTCATAAACTATCTAACATATATCATTATTATCCAACTATACTATTACAAACTAGCTGCACATTTTATCCCAAGCTGAACTTGGCTTTATCCTTTTCCTATATCCGAACACATTCGCCTTATCTACAATGTTTGTCATGATATAGCAAGGGTGAGCATGAAAGTTACCCAGTAAGTTTAAATTTATATAAGAATATATCATGATTGAAAGACTTTGAATAATAAGCTGGCTATAATTCATCAATATAATTGAGAACTAGCACGAACAAATTTTTGACTGAACATGTATTAAACATGAACAAATTTATCTGGACCGAACGGTAATGAAGGTGATCAGCCTTTCATACCTGACTTATACATGCAATATGTACAGAGTACAATTCTACATGGCAATCAACAATGATTAACCATAATCATATCAGAATGAAACAACTCTTAGTAGAGTTTAGAAAAACTTGCCTAAACCGTTGATTATCGCTACGCAATTTATACCGCTTTATCCGAAAACCTAATATTAGTAATATAGATCTCTAATATTAGAATAATATCATCACAATATAATAATATTATATATATACATAAAATAACCTAAACACATAACACATAACCCTATAAGTTTATACAACATATAAGACTCGGTATCAAGTCAAACTATTGCTGTCTAAGTTAAAACTAACACAATTCTATCATCCCAACGGTCTAGTCGGACAAATATCGAGTTTAAGTTCAATCAAACTCTACATAAACACTTAACAATATCTTAGATAATTTTATTATCAGTCAAAACATTATTCATAGATTTGTAATAATTTTCAGATAATTATTACTATTTATCATAATTTTTCAATCACTTATATCGTATTTATATTATATAAATACCACAATATTCCTTTATTATGAATATTTATTAATTATTAAATATTAATAAAATCATTACATAATATTATAATATAATTATAATATTATAAAGTATTTTAATACCTTAAAATCATATTTATATGATTTTTGAATATAAATTCATTATCCAATAATTATTATTAATATTAAAATATTAATATTTTCATGACAAAATATCGGTTATATTTTATAACTTCAAATATTTTCTAACACTTAAATCATTTTATATGATTTCTAAATCATTAATTCTATTTTTCCATAATTTATTTAATATATTTATTAAATAAACTAATTACCATTAATATTAATTTATTAATGAATTTCATCACAAAATATCAAAAGTTATTAAAATAACTTAACATATTTTCTTATACCATAATATAATTTTTCATGATTTTTAAGTATTAAAATAATTTTTAAATAATTTATTTAATATTATAATTAAATAAATTAAATATAATTTATATTCCAAAAATATTAAATATTTATGAAATATACTCTAAATAATTAAAAACTAATTTTCAGGCTTTAAAATAATTTTTCATTATTTATTATGTATTTTTAATAATTAAAATCTATTTGATACTAATTATTTATTAAAATAATAATTTTGGAAAACAAATTGTCGCTAAAGGGCCCTATAGCGACATAACCGTCGCTATAAGTGTTCTTGAGTGTTCTTGATGAAAACCCAGAACATCATGTAAGTATGAAGGGTACCATGTTTGACTTGTTCTAGATCTTTGATTATCATGTTTCTAGGTGTGTTAATACGTTGATGTTGTAGTGTAAGTCTAATACTACCATTATCAATCGATTTCATTGCTAAGCTACAACAAATCAGAGAGTTATTAGCTCTTAATAATCATGCCAGAAGATGTTCTTCATTTCTAGGTTACCCAGAAATGAATAACAGTTCGAGGGTCTACTTTTTGGGCCATTGATCATTGAGTTCCGGGCTTTGTTTATAGGATGTAATGGTTTAATCATATAGTCTTAATGTCAGGGTACAACAACATGTCATCAGATCTATCTAACAACAATAATAAATGAAGATTTGATCAAGTAAAACTACCTGTCAGGAACTTGTTCTTGAAGATTTTGGGTTTTCCAGAATCTTCATCTAGGCATATCGGTCAACCTAGTTTGACCAAGATTATTTACGAATCTATAAAGGATATGGGTGATCTAAAGCCTTTAACATGTGGTCTTCACATCAGGCTACAACAACAAACGAACAACATAACCAAATCACTTAACATAAGCAAGATCCATGGCCTGAAATATGGTTGTCAGACAACTGCTGGGTTTTTGGGTTGCCCAGAAACCCGTTTTCATGCTTGGTCAACGCAGTTTGACTACTCCTATATTACGATCTAGACATGATCTAACACTGTTTACAGTTTCAGATCAAAACCTTCATGGCATAGAACAGATCCATAACATAAAACACACAAAAACTTTAATACACATAGATCTAAAGGCCCTGACATTTGCTTGTCAGACCACTTATGAATTTCAAGAACAGTTTCTAAAAACTTGATTTTTGTACATCTACATGATATGGATTCAAGTTTTAGCAACCCAGATCATCAAATGACACCCTATAACACACATCTAACCAATCATTAACAACATTTAACATTAAATCATAAAATTTCTAAGATTAGTGTTTATACCACTTTGATGCTCCATTTTTTATTCTGATCTTGATGATCTAATCTTGTCTTGCTAAGTAGTGATATTAGTTGGACTTAACACTCCCTTTCTCTCTCTATTTTCGAAATCTTAGTGAGAAAAAGTCTTGATTCACATGAGAAAGAAAGTGAGTCTTTTTCTCTCTCTTAATCTATATAAATGGCATGATTCAATGTATCTAGTTGCTAGGTTGTACACATATCTAATATAAATAGATATAGAGCACATGGGATAAACATTAAGGTGATGACTCAGTAGATTTGCAAAATCTTTTGCTTAAGTTTAAAAAAAGGGCATTTTAGTCTTTTTCCTTTTAATTTTAATGGCATGCAAGTCTTTTGCCCTAACCCTTAGGGTTTAGGGTTTAACCCTTAAAATTTTGAAATTTAATTTCTAGAATTTCTGAATTTCGGTTTTCAAAATAGAAAATTAATATTTCTAAATTGTAAATTAGAATTCTCTAATTATATTAAACTTTCCCAGTCATAATTCAAGTCTTTTGCCCTAACCCTTAGAGTTTAGGGTTTTCCCCAAATTAAGAATTAGAATTTATAACCCAAGAATTAGGGTTTTCTAAATAGTCAATTAGGGTTATTGTGACCCCCAAAATAGGTATACATCACCCATCTTGGGTCGCCAAATACATGGTACAAAATAGAACTAAAAACTTAATTATACAACTATCGTGTAAAATACGACAAAACGTAAGCTGAGAGTTTTAACACGAAAATTATCTTCTAGACAATATCCACACTCAATGGAGTCCTCATTACATTTATTATCACATTATTTCGTAGAATAGTGAGGACTCCTAAAGCCATTTATCCTGGACCATCACTCCATTCCCCGACTCGTCCCAGCTATATATTCTCATTTCCTGAAGAGAACAATGAAAGAAAGGGCGAGCTCAACTAGCCCAGTAAGAAATATTATGACTATGATAATGCAGAATAAATTATCCTTATCCTTCAATAGTATAATAACTGATAGAATATAATAGACAACAAGTTTTAGATCAACAACTGCAGCGGAAATAAGCAATCCATTAGAAGAGTCAAGTAGAGCATAAAATCTACTATCTTCTATGATTTAAAAAGTTTTTCATCAACTTTATCGTTGAGACTCAGCTTAATAAATAAAATCGAATCATCCCTGCACACCGGCCAAGGATACTCATGTAATCATCAATGGTCATGATTATACCGAATAATCCCTAGTTATAATCATACCAACAACTGTCCATCAATGAACTACAGACCAATGAAGACTTTTACCACATCATTCGCCAAATTACGGTCATGATTATACCGAATAATCCTTGGTCATAATCATACCAAGTCCATCTATGCACGTAAGCCAAAGATGACTTTCATCACAGTATAAGCTTGAGGATGATGACAATGACATAATAATTCAATAAAACAAGTTCAAGGATAAATTTTAAAGATTTATAATTTAATTTATCCAAGAATCAATAACGTCCAAATTGTCAACATGATACTGCTTTGTAGAGTAAAATTCAAGAATAATATTCATGTACAAAAAATGATTTGGACAAAAAAGAAATATATTTTTTGGGTGAATAGTACCCCGTGAATAGTACTTCGGGAATAGTACCCGGACACGAAAAGTGTTTCGAATACCCGAGTGAATGATACTAGAGTGAATAGTAATTGGTTGAATAGTAACCCGTGAAAAGTAACTCATGAATAGTACTCCGGCACAAAAAGTACCCCGAATACCCGAGTGAATAATACCAGATGAATAGTAACCCATGAATAGTAACTCATAAAAAAATACCAAAGAAAATGATATTCCATGACGAGTACAAAAGAAATGATATCTTAGACGAGTATAATAGAATATACGAGACTACAAATGGATTTTCACCGCCATGCAAGCAATCCACGTGATGCGGATCATTTCCATAATTTAATAAGGAATGAATACACAGGATCTTTCACCATGCATGCGGTAGTCCACACAGACAGGTTATTCCAACATAATAATAATGAACGGAATAACAAAAGAATTCACCAGGCATGCGATAGACCGCACATCTGATTTATTCCAATAGAATAATAAAGAATGGAACCGAATTCAATGTAATCCAGATATAGACGATATTCCAATGAAATAATAATGAATGGAACGAATTAAATGTGTAATCCGCATGATGGATATTCCAATGAGAATAATAAAGAACGAAACTAGGTCAATGCGTAGTCACTTGCAGACGAGGATATTCCAACGAGAATAATAAAGAATGGAATAAAAAAAATTAACCGGGCATGTGATAGACCCGCATGATGGGGTTATTCCAATGAATAATAAAGAATGGAATAATAGAAGAATTTTACCATGTATGCGGTACTTCGCATAGACAGGTTATTCCAACATAATAATAAAGAATGGAATAACAACCCTTATGAGTATTGAAAGAAAATAACTCCCTTCATGACTACGAAAGACTAATACCCCTTACCTCAGAAGAAAACTGGATACTGGAATAGTGAGGTAGCAGACTTCTCTTCTTCTTTCTCTCTATAATTTCTCTCTATAATAACTGCCCTATAGCTTTAATGAATTGGTGAGAAATGAAGGAAGAATGAGCTTCTATTTATAGGAAAATATAATTTCCATAATTGCACGTTTTGGGACTCGAAATATTACAGTATAATACCTTCCTCTTTTTCATCATTTTTAATTTAGTCCTGCAAGTATTGTCAAACTTGCACCATCTCCCCTAATAGTAAATCATGTGAATCAATAGTAAATCATGTGAATATACGAATTACAATATAGTACCTCCATCTATACCTCCATTTTTAACTTAGTCATGCAAGTATTATCATTCTTGCACCAACTCCCCTAATAGTAAATGAATGTGAATCAATAGTAAACACATGTGAACAAATAGTTATAATCATGTGAATCAATAGCAATTAATTGCTCATTTATCCGGTTAATTATCCAATTGGTCAACATAACCTCCAGACATCAATTATTATCGAAATAAATGTCTATTTTCACTAACACTAATAATTCCAACACAATTGAACTATAAATTTCATCTTTAATCAACACGAACTTATTCATCATTAATATTATAATTCACAATATTTAACAACCAGGTCGTTCCTAGAAAAGAGGGGGCTCTCCGATAAGGATTTCTCCTTATTGACGCGCAATTAGGTGAACAATCCTCTCCTTGACAGAACTTCTAGACATTGTCAATATTGCAAATAATTATATGAATAACTTTGCCATCTCAATTATTGATTTAATAATATAACATATTATGCAGATGATACTGTGACAATAATTGAATCAATAATATGAGAGATATGATGCAACAATTACTGTAACAATAATTGAGTATAACTGAGTGATTTCTTACATAAGCATCAATAATCAATACCATATTTTACTATGCAACCATGTGTATTACTGTACTTTTACTACCGAGTAGTTCAACAATTTTAACGGTAACACTTTCGCCGTTATTTTTATAAAAAAGATAATTTTGTCGTTTTCTAACTACGACAATACTTTCGTTGTGGGGTCCACCAATGATTGTGCCGTCGTACGAATATTTCCTGTTAAAACGAATATTCCCCGACCAATTGAATATTATATAACAACTTGCATACTTTGCAAAATTTATAAATATTACCCACAACTATAACATTACATCAAACCCACACCAAAATATTAAAAAGAATATTTCGAGAAATTTAAATCTTTATTTATAAAATTTGGGGTCTCACAGTTATCCCTAATTATATTTATAATCATAAATACTTAAATCATTAAATTTAACCTTTGAATTCCCAAATTAGGGTTTTTAATTCCCAGAACCGAAATTAGGGTTTTAGAACCGGTTTCTAGGGTT
This sequence comes from Panax quinquefolius, assembly GCA_020205615.1. Classification (NCBI taxonomy): domain Eukaryota; kingdom Viridiplantae; phylum Streptophyta; class Magnoliopsida; order Apiales; family Araliaceae; genus Panax; species Panax quinquefolius. The sequence continues at coordinate 31,211,524 of CM035168.1, forward strand.
TCTTATCAGACGTTAGGGTTTTCTAACAGAACGTTGAAGTTCCAATATAATATTAGGGTTTGACATTGATAAAATTTATCTGGTCAACTCTTGACCCTTAACCACATTCTGAACACAAAAATGACTTTACTCACAGAACATAAACACATATTCACTTAATCCTGAATAATTCACCAAAATCCTTCACATAATTTTGAAATCCTCAAAATTCCTTCCCAAAAATATCAAAGGCATAGACTTATTTTTTGTCTAGGTCTATTATTTGACCTTAAATCCATTATTTAAGATTTTAAAATTTTTTCTAAATTCTCAGGTTGTCACATTCACCCTTTCTTCTAAGAATTTCGTCCCTGTAATTCACCTTACACCTTACACCATACTGCTTACACCATTCACACATATCACATGTTACCCAATACACCACTCACAAGAGTAATAGGTTTTAAATTGTACTGAGGAGTCGAATAGACTATTTGTTTGTCATATTCGCAAAGGTTTTATGGAAATTCATTCACAAATCGTCATTACTTACGGACACAAAGGGTGATTAGCCCGATATGCCCTGTATTGGCCAAGTACTGGTTTTATCTGTTTCTCGTCACTGCCATAGGCATAAAACTTTACCTCAGTCTTACTGGATTTCGCACCAAAATAATTCGGTTTGGGAAATTTCTTTCAATGAGCACTTAGAGTTTTCATAAACATTAGTCTAGCTGAATCGAATAGCTTAGACTCATATCAATAATTCAATTCAATTGAATTATTTAGGAGTAGCCAAACCCCGTTGGCAAATTAAAAATATTTTAAATTTTTTTTTGAGAATGATGTCATGATGTCGTACTGTATTATCACTCCGTTTGAGGATGCCGTCATTGTATGACTTTGTCATAACACATCATACAATAGTGGAATAACGATTTTAGATCAAATTCACACTAATTATTACTGTATTTACAACTCTATCACCTATTTATCATCTCTGCACCAGATTACATAGTACATAAGTGATAAATAAAATAAATTTTGATATTTCAAATCATTTGCGTTTAGCCAAAATAAGTAGCATAGACTGTACTTTAAACCGTTTCAAAAATGATTACGAGTCTACATTTTTTTTAAAGCACATAGTGCGTATTTAGCTTGATGTCAAAATTTTGAAGTCTAGCATAGCTAGGAGTTTTGGAAAACTTATGTCTCCACTAATAATCATTTTTTTACAATCTATATGTTCCTGTAATCCTTAATACTCCATTCACACAAAACTATACCCAGTTTGTCAAACCACACTTATGAGTTCATAAACTTGCCACAATTATACGAGTTTAAGAACTTACCCTAGTCAGACCTTTGGCATCCATTCGTTGAGGGGTTCATAAACATTTCATATAACTATGAGTCAAGAATTTCACATAAGTATGAGTTTTAAGAACTCGTACTTAACCTTATATTCTCTACTTATAATCTATCTACCTGTTATACACATGACAAAGGAATCACCCTCTTAACATGCATATAACAAATAGATACAAACATTTTAATGATTATCAATGCCAGAAACTAAGTGGTTTTTACACTAAGTATAATTCCCCGCCCATACAAGGAATCATACAACTCAGCTGCCGACATGAGTGCTCAATTGAAATCCCCACCTAAACTTAACTCCCTTCTCAATACGAATTTCATTTAATCCGTATTCATAATCATTTCCTGAATCTGTACCAATTCATAGTACAACTGACACATAACAATCTTGTTGTAAACTTTCCAATCATCAGATTGATTCTTTTCCCTACTATCACCTTATAAGATCATAGGGTGATCTCATCGTATATATTACGATTCATTTCTATACTATGACCATTTTATTTTACGATCTCCTATCCCTGCACCTTCAGTCTTTTAGACTCGATCTATTCATCACTACTGTTCACCTTTATTATCAGAGTTAGGGAACTCTGTAACTTTATAACTCGTCGAGATTCGTCTTTGAATCGTACCGACCAACTAACTCTATGTGAGTTAGATCTTATCCTAATCACTCCGGTTATTGGTCTCAGGTATTCCTACCTAAGATTCATAACCAACAGCTTTGACACCAACTATGAGAGCCCCAAATTCGGGTCCTAAATCACCACGGATCTGGTACAATCATTCCATAACTATTGCATAAGATATAAACATAAATTGTTTATAAAATACACTTTACAAACTATTCTCCAAACTCGAGTAACCTTAACTTATACACAATTCATAAACTATCTAACATATATCATTATTATCCAACTATGCTATTACAAACAAGCTGCACATTTTATCCCAAGCTGAACTTAGCTTTATTCTTTTCCTGTATCTGAATGCATTCGCCTTATCTGCAGTGTTTGTCATGATATAGCAAGGGTGAGCATGAAAGTTGCCCAGCAAGTTTAAATTTATATAAGAAAATATCATTATTGAAAGAGTCTGAATAATAAGTTGGCTATAATTCATCAATATAATTGAGAATTAGCACGAACAAATTTTTGATTGAACAAGTATTAAATAAGAACAAATTTATCTGGACCGAACGGTAATGAAGGTGATCAGCCTTTCATACCTGACTTACACATGCAATACGTACAGAGTACAATTTTACATGGCAATTAGCAATGATTAACCATAAGCATATCCGAATGAAATAACTCTTAGTAGAGTTAAGAAAACCTTGCATGAACCGTTGATTACTGCTACGCAATTTATATCGCTTTATCCAAAAAACTAATATTAGTAATATAATTCTCCAATATTAGAATAATATCATCACAATATAATACTATTATATATATATATATACATAAAATAACCTAAAAACATAACACATAACCCTATCAGTCTATACAATACATAAGACTCGGTATCAAGTCAAACTATTGCAGTCTGAGTTGAAACCGACACAATTCTATCATCCCGATGGTCTAGTAAGACAAATATCGAGTTTAAGTTCAATTAAACTCTACCTAAATACTTAACAATATCTTAGATAATTTTATTATCAGTCAAAACATTATTCATAGGTTTGTAATAATTTTTAGATAATTATTACTATTTATCATAATTTTTCAATCACTTATATCCAATTTATATTATATAAATACCACAATATTCCTTTATCATTAATATTTATTTATTATTAAATATTAATGAAAATCATTACATAATATTATAATATAATTATAATAATACAAAGTATTTTAATACCTTAAAATCATATTTATATGATTTTAAACATAAATCCATTATCCAATTATTGTTATTAATATTAAAATATTAATATTTTCATGAAAAATATCAAAAGTTATATTTTATAACTTCAAATATTTTTTCTAACACTAAATCATTTTATATGATTTTTAAATCATTAATTCTTTTTCCATAATTTATTTAATATATTTATTAAATAAACTAATTACCATTAATATTAATTTATTAATGAATTTCATCACAAAATATCAAAAGTTATTAAAAATAACTTAAAATATTTTCTTATACCATAATATAATTTTTCATGATTTTTAAAGTATTTAAAATCATTTTTAAATAATATATTTAATATTATAATTAAATAAATTAAATAACATTTATATTCCAAAAATATTAAATATTTATGAAATATACTCTAAATAATTAAAACTAATTTTCGGGCTTTAAAATAATTTTTCATAATTTATTATGTATTTTTAATAATTAAAATCCATTTAATACTAATTATTTATTAAAATAATAATTTTGGAAAACAAACTGTCATAAAAGGCCCTATATAGCAGAAAAACCGTCAGCTATAGGTGTTCTTGAGTGTTCTTGATGAAAATCGAACATCATTATAAAAATATATACCAGTACCGTGTTTGGGGTTCTAGATATTTGATTATCATGTTTTTAGGTGTGTTAATACGTTGATGTTGTCGTGTAAGTGTAATACTACCATTATCAATCAATTTCATGGCTAAGCTACAACAAATCAGAGAGTTATTAGCTCTTAATAATCATGCCAGAAGATGTTCTTCATTTCTAGGTTACCCAGAAATGAAGAACAGTTCGAGGGTCTACTTTCTGGGCCATTGATCATTAAGTTCCGGGCTTTGTTTGTAGGATGTAATGGTTCAATCATACAGTCTTGATGTTAGGGTACAACAAAATGTCATCAGATCTATCTAACAACAACAATAAATGAAGATTTGATCTAGTAAAACTACCTGTCAAGAACTTGTTCTTGAAGATTCTGGGTTTTCCAGAATCTTCATCTACGAATCTATAAAGGATATGGGTGATCTAAAGCCTTTAACATGTGCTCTTCACGTCAGGCTACAACAACAAATCAACAACATAACCAAATCACTTAACGTAAGCAAGATCCATGGCCTGAAAAATGGTTGTCAGACAACTGATGGGTTTTTGGGTTGCCCAGAAACCCGTTTTCATGCTTGATCAACGCAGTTTGACTACTCCTAACTTACGATCTAGACATAATCTAACACTGTTTCCAGTTCCAGATCAAAACCTTCATGGCATAGAACAGATCCATAACATAAAACACACAAAAACTCTAATACACAAAGATCTAGAGGCCCTGAAATTTGCTTGTCACACCACTTATGAAGTTCAAGAACAGTTTCTAAAAACTTGATTTTTGTACATCTACATGATATGGATTCAAGTTTTAGCAACTCAGATCATCAAATGACACCCTATAACACACATCTAACCAATCATTAACAACATTTAACTTTAAATCATAAAATTTCTAAGATTTGGGTTTATACCACTTTGATGCTCCATTTTTTATTCTTATCTTGATGATCTGATCTTGTCTTGCTAAGTAGTGATATTAGCTGGACTTAACACTCCCTTTCTCTCTCCATTTTCAAAATCTTAGTGAGAGAAAGTCTTGATTCATATGAGAAAGAAAGTGAGTCATTTTCTCTCTCTTAATCTATATAAATGGCATGATTCATGTTCCTAGTTGCTAGGTGGTACACATATCTAATATAAAATAGATATAGAGCACATGGGATAAACATTAAGGTGATGACTCACAAGATTTGCAAAATCTTTTGCTTAAGTTTAAGAAAATGGCATTTTAGTCTTTTTCCTTTTAATTTTAATGGCATGCAAGTCTTTTGCCCTAACCCTTAGGGTTTAGGGTTAACCCTTAAAATTTTGAAATTTAATTTCTAGAATTTTTGAATTTCGGTTTTCAAAATAGAAAATTAATATTTCTAAATTGAAAATTAGAATTCTCTAGTTATATTAAACTTTTCCAATCATAATTCAAGTTTGCTAATTAGGATTAATATTTCCTAATTAAATTTTTTAAATAATTTTTTTTAGGGTTTTCCCCAAAATGAGAATTAGGGTTTATAAGCCAAGAATTAGGGTTTTCTAAATAGTCAATTAGGGTTATCCTTAATTATATTTATAATCATAAATACTTAAATCATTAAATTTAACCTTTGAATTCCCAAATTAGGGTTTCATATTCTGAATTAGGGTTTAAATTCCCAAAACTGAAATTAGGGTTTCAGAACCGGTTTTTAGGGTTTCCTATCAGACGTTAGGGTTTTCTAACAGAACGTTGAAGTTCGAATATAGTATTAGGGTTTGACACTGATAAAATTTATCTGGTCAACCCTTGACCCTTAACCACATTCTGAACACATAAATGACCTTACTCACAGAACATAAACACATATTCAGTTAATTCTGAATAATTCACCATAATCCTTCACAGAATTTTGAAATCCTAAAATTTCCTTCCCTAAAATTTCAAATGCATACACTTATTTTCTTTCTAGGTCAATTATTTGACCTTAAATCCATCTTTTAAGAATTTAAATTTTTTTCTAAATTCTCGGGTTGTCACAGTTATAAGACCCCAACTTTTTATAAATAATGATTTAATTTCTCTAATTATTATTTTGAAATAGTAAGAGGTGTATTTGATTAATGTGGTTAGTTATAGGTAAGATGTTCAAATATTTCAAATAAGCAAGTGGTTATAAAAGTTGTCGGGGAATATTCGTTTGGTCGTGGAATATTCTTGCTGTTGGGGAATATTCGTACGACGACGCAGCCTTTTGTTGGCCCTATAACGGAAAGCGATTGGATTAAGAAAACGACAAGTATAAGTTGTTTATAAATAACGACGTAGTTGTTACCGTTAATACTGTTAGAATTCCCAGTGGTTAAAATACAATAGCACACGGTATTGCACCAATTATTGATTTTTACGTAAGAAGGCACTACTTAATAATTTTTACAATAATTACTGCTCAATATTTTATTTTATTGATTCAATAATTGCTACGTTGATATTTTATATTATTGTTATTTCAATAATTGTCACTACACAATATTTTTCATTATCAGATCAATAATTCGTATTATTTGAATAATATTATTAGATAGCATTATTGGCAATGTCTAGAAAGTTCTGTTTAAGGAGAGGTTTGGTCACCTAATTGCTTGGCAAAGATGAGAGAAAATCTTATTAGAAAGCCCCTCTTTCACGGGGCGGCCTAGTTTCCATGATTGTGATTCTCGTAATATTATTTGTGAATAATTAATTATTGATTTATATGATAAGGAAAATATTCATTTTATATGGATATAGATGGAGAAAAATTTTAATGTGACAATTGTTGATAATTGATATTTTATCTTTTACGATAAAATAATTCATTAAAATATATTACTATATTTTAATAATATAATAATGGTTATATTTTTACAATGAATGTGTGATATATGAATAAATGAGGAGAAAGAGTATTTTTGTTACTATAAATGCTAAACACATGTTAAACTTGTTGGTGGACACAATTTTTGACTGAAATTTGATTATAGCTTGTAAAATCGTCTGTATGTGGATTTCGGTCAATTTCTGTTTGGAATTTGGAAAAACTTTCTTCATCAAAGTTGTAGAGAATTAAATTTCATATGGAATGGACATAAGATTCGAATTTTTCTGAAAAAAGGGCTATTTATTATGAATTATTGAAGTTCTGGAATATTGGGTCTGAATTGATTTTGTTACAAAAAATTGTTTAAAACATGTTTTTCATTTTTGGTGAGTTGGTGGGCCCCACTTGTGTGGTAAATATGCTAGAATTTGAATTCAAAGTGGGCGTAGGAAAAAATTTAAGAATTATTATTATTATATTCAATTTTCTACTTTGGTGTTCTAAGCATTTTCCTATAAAATAGGGTGCTTAGGTTAGAATTGAAAATCACACCAGAAACTGAAATCTTCTCTCTATATTATCGAGCGTATTTTTGTGAGTATTTAGATATCTTGAGTGTTGCTATACGGTGCAAGTTTCCTTCAGCGTTATATCTGATATTCTAGCCAAAAGTACTATTCTTTTGAGGTAAGGGATGTTATTTTTTTTAAAATGATATTATTTCTTTTAATATCATTATACCGGAATATTGGTAAGATTTTTCTTGTGAAATTCTTATCTTTTCATGTTGGGGTTACTATTCATGAGTTACTATTCACGAGTTACTATTCATGAGTTACTATTCATGAGTTACTATTCACGAGTACTATTCATGAAGCATGATTATTTTTCTTGTGGAATTTCTACCTTTTAGTGTCGGAGTTACTATTCACGTATACGGTACTATTCACATATACGACACTATTCACAGAAAAATTAAATTTTCTTTTCTGTGTCCAAGATTGTTTATTATGGTTCCTAACTTTGATTGGATCTTTGTTGTGGTCTTCATTTTGGAATTCTGCTCCACAATAGTTTATTATGGAGTATTTTTGAAATTGGATTGTCTAAAATACGAATCCTTAATATTTATTCTATTGTCTCACTGGATTCAATTTTTTTAAAATAATTTTCATCATCCTCAGTCCTAAATGATGATATAACTGAATATCTTTGGCCTGTAGTGCAAAGATAAATGATTTTCTGATGAATATCTTTGGCCCGTAGTGCAAAGATGAATAGGTGTTGAGATGAACATGATCGATTAATTATCTTTTGGCACAGAGTGCAAAGATGACTATTTGATTCAAGATGTATATTGATTGATGTTACAGGGATAAAATATCGATGATGGACTTTTAATTCATAGATGATAGTAGATTTCATTCTCTACTTAACTCTTCTAATGAATTATTATTTCCGCTGCGAATATTAATCTAAAACTTGTTGTCTATTATATTCTATCAGATTTTTTCCGTGTTGAGAACTAACGATAATTTGTTGTACATTATCTTAGTCATAACATTCTTTACTCGACTAGTTGAGCTCACCCTTTTCCTTTTTGTTCCATTTTTCTTCTCAGGAAGCGAGAATATAACGGAAACTAGTCGAGGTGTGGAGTGATGGTTCAAGATAGTTGTTTTAGTAGTCCTCACTATTTTGTAAAATAGTGTATCAATAATTGTAATGAGGACTTTATTTGAGTTTGGATATTATCTAGAAGACAATATTTGTATTTAAACTCACAGCATAAGTGTTGTCGTATTTTGCATGACAATTGTAATAATGAAGTTGTAGTTGTTTCTATACCATGTATTTTGCGACTCAGAATAGGTTGGGTGGATTCGACCTATTTTGGGGGCGTCACAACAGTGTGTTTCCTCCACCAGGAGGCTATCCTGTCGGTGTTTGATTACTGGACTCGTAGGGAGACTAATTCTAACGAGGCTCAGGAAAGGCATCACCCAGATTCGCTCCAGTTAAAAGACCGGATTGACATCCCATCAAGTAGATTGCGATGATCTGGGGACCTTCATGCCAAAAAGTCGCGAGAGTAACCCTAAGATAGGTCAACCTCTGATAAACCAAGCGCGGAGGAAAGTCTCTTCATGCTTTCCATTTTCAAATACTTGTAAAAGCATTTACTTGTAATTTTATTCCATGTCCATCTTTATGTAATGGAAAATATGAAGAATATTTGTGCATACATGTACTGTTATCAAATAACACCCATTTTTGTAGGACAATATTCCTAAAATGGGCACATTATAATAGATTTACATTATCCCGAAGACTAAACTACATAAGTCTTTTGTAGGGAAACAATTGGGCCTGTTACCCGCTCAAAATCCAAAAAGGCCACGAGCCTATAGCCAATCATGTCTTCTTCTGACTAGTCTAATGTCGTTTCTCGAGAAGAATTTGACGGATTGAGTAAACAAATTATAGATTTGGCTGTTCTGCTAAAAGAATTGCATCAATCTACTTAGGGTACGAAGATACCTATACATACAGAAACCTCTACACAGTGAGGGACACAAGGTTTGGATAAAATAAATCCAGAACCTCAGTTGGATACGACAAACAAAGACCCTGAAAGCACCCATCTCAAATGAGATCTATACACCGGTGATATCAGAATGAAGGTCCTTCAAATGGAGGAAAATATCCGTGCTCTCAAAGGGATTGGAACACATAAAAGATTTTCATATACTGACCTTTGCATATTCCCTGGTGTTCATTATCCAGAGAAATTCAAAACCCATGGCTTTGAAAAATATGATGATTTAGGGGATCCCTATACACATTTGAAGGTGTTCACCGGAGAACTTGGATCTTATGCGGAAAATGAAAAGCTCAGAATGCAGTTGTTCAAGAAGAGTCTGACCAGAGAAACCCGTTCATGGTATACCAAATTAGACAACTCAAAGATCCATAGCTGGGAAGAGATAACTCACGTCTTCCTTACTCAATACAGTTTTCAATCTCAGATGGCTCCTGACCGGTACCAGATTATCGAGGTCAAGAAACAGTCCAACGAGTCTTTCAGAGAGTATGTTCAAAGGTGGAGGTGTCTTGCTGCTCAAGTTATTCCTTCCATGACAGATATAGAAATGGTCATGACTTTCATAGACATACAGGAAGCTCCTTTCTATGAAAGAGTCTTAGCTGGTATTGGCAAACCATTCTCTGAAATGATCAAGCAATGAGAGATGGCTGAGATGGGGTTGAAGTCGGGAAAGATTCAAGACCTAGCCGCTCTTAAAGCAGTTGCTGAGCACATCCAGTCTGGATCTTATTGAAACAACCCCCGGAGGGTCCATAAAAAGAAAGAGAAAGATGTTTCCTTGATACTACAAGGTCAAAAAGGCAGTCAGAATATGCCTATACAGAGGAGAAACTACTCCCCTTTCCAAACATAGTCTTCAAACCCTCAATTGCCTAAAGGTAGAGATGCAAAGCGCCCTCAAACGTTCACACCCGTAGGGGACTCGCTTGAGAATATTCTTGCTCTTCTGACTACTCGGAAGAAAAATACACATCTTCTTCCACCAGCCAACCCTAATGGGAGGGGTTTCAATGCTACTCGGAAGTGTGTTTATCATGCCAAAGCACCTGGACATGATAATCAAGATTGTTGGGCCTTGAAACACAAGATTCAAGATTTGATAGATAATGGTGAGATCGTGGTCACCAAACCAGATCAACCTCATGTGCAAGACAACCCTCTTCCTCAACACAAAGAAGAAGAGGTCAACATGATTAGTTAGAACGCTGGACAGAGTTCCAGTTTTAACGGTGAATCATCCCAGACCATCAAAGACGGTGTTGACAGATGGGATTACGCAAAGTTCTAATTTTCTATGGAACGAAAGATGAAAGCTCTTTGTAAGCAAATTAAATAATTGGTAGAACTGGTGACCCATCAGCATCAAGTCACACATCAGTTAATCAATCACGATCATGCCTATCTCCTTCCTTTTGTTATGAATGCTCCACCATCACCGTCAGAAAACGAAGCTATGGAGGATAAGGTTGCAAAGAGAGCAAATTCTAAAGCCCGTCGGGATTTTGCCGATCAAAGGAAATTTACATACCTGGGCCAACCTATGGAGGAGATATTTCAGATGCTAATCAATGAAGGAAGAATTACCTCCCTTCTACCTCCAATCAATCCCCGTTCAAGACGGTTCAACTTCGATGGAGTTTGTCATTATCATTCACATTCTTGCGGTCACAGCACATAAGAATGATGTGCACTTCACCACCTTATTCAGAATCTAATTGATAGCGGTGTCCTGCAATTGGCAGACGATGACATTGTGCTACTTGAGGGTGGGAATACATGTCCTACCAAATGGAAAGGATTGGTAGCAGTCATATCCACTGAGGCTGATGATAATGTCAAAGTATTTCCCATACAAGTAATTCAACTTAAAGGAGTTGACAATCCTTCGAAAGTGGCTGCACTAGAGCCAATTTCTTTACCTTTCAGACCTCAGTATCTTGTTGTTAGCTTACACAAAGTACCATGGAATTATGAAAAAGCTGAAGGATCCACGTCTCTTACTGCTGCTATAGTGTCGAAGGAAAATCCACTGTATCTTTCTCAAAGGGTGATGAAGCCCGCTATAAAAGCAAAGGGGAAGATTCCCATGGAGAAGATTGAAAAATTCCTCCACACCATGGGCCATAATGAAGCCAAGGTGGTTCTAAGCTTAAGAGAAGCTCCACATCATATCTCAATACTAGACTTTGTTTTCTCTTCCGAAGATCACAGGAAGATTTTATTAAAGGTTTTGGAAGAAGCCTACTTGCCAAAATGAGTGGATGCGAAAAAATTTCAACATCTGGTTGATCATATTTTCAATAAAAATGTGATATCCTTCACTGATGATGACATACCTCTCGAAGGGACCGGTCATTGCAAGCTATTACACATTATCGTTTTATCCTTCTAGTATATGTCAATCTCAAAAAGATCCGAAGCTGCTATATGATTATCAAAGCTTTTGATGGATCCCGATGAAATTCTGTCGGAGAGATTGAGCTGCCAATTGAGATTGGTCTAAATACATTCAATGTATCCTTCCACATCCTCAAGATAGATTCAGGATACAACCTGCTATTGGGGAGACAATGGATCCACATGGCTGGAGCCGTTTCTTCTATACTACATCAACAACTCAAAACATTGTCAACAATAACCTAGTCACTGTCAACGCTGAGCCGGAATGTCCTGAACAAGGAGATCTACCAATCATCAGCTTTAATTTAGAAGTTGAGCCGTCCAGTTTTCATACTTTGGAAGTGAGTAACACGCAATACCATCCTATTGGAGCGCCACTTCCAGTACCCAAGATTTCTGTCGAGGTTATGTCGACCGCTCAAGAAATGATGTCATTGAGTCATCAGCTTGGACAAGGGCTTGGTAAAGATAAGAAGGGTATTAAGCACCCTATTTAAGTGTCCAATCAAACCGGGACAGCCGGACTAGGCTATTCTTCCAGTTCCAGTCATAGGAATCCTCATAAGCATAAGCAGGTTCCTCAAGCTTCCGTGACACAACGATTTTCTCCATCTGCACCTCATGAGCGGATATAGTCCCTGATAAAAGGTGCCATCCTATGTTATGGTTATGTTGTTTCCCAAACCAGTACCATTCAAAGCAAAAGAGGTCCTGATTCCTGATCCCGAAGTGGAAGAAAGGGAGTGGAAACATAAACATGACATCGCCCTAATGATGTCAGACATACACATCATTGTCCATGATAAACATACAAACATATATACCCAGACGATGATTTCCCAGATGTTATGGTCATCATTCGGGAGAAGGAGGACGATGACAACCCCTCCATCACTGCAGTCCATCAGGACTTTACCCTCGACAATTTGAGTAACACTCTATGCATTGGTCGACGAGGGTAAACCGGGCAGAAAATCCCTATGCCCTGTAGATTATTTTAATTGCTTACTTTTCTATACAATATTAGCAGTTATTTTATTAGTACATGCCAACGCTTGTGTATGATTAAATAGTTTCATATATTAAGTGAAAGCATATTTTATTTCAGGACACTGAATTTAGATGTGCCTATACTTGATGATGAGGTGCTTTTTCTCCAAGAGGACTGTAACTTTGATGCAAAGTTGGACTCAGACTTGATGGAAATACAAGAGGACATTGAGACACCTCAGGAGATTAAGGAATGGGTCACAGACAAACCTAAACCCAACCTTGACCAAGCCACTTCTTTCAATCTTGGAACCTTAGAAAGCCCTAAGCTAATCCAGATTGGTTCAGACCTCACCCCAAACCAATGGAATGACATGGTTGCGCTACTAACCCAATTACAGGATGTGTTTGCATGGTTTCACAAAGACATGGTGGGTTTGTCCCCTGAAATTATTCTTCATCGCCTTCCCATTAAAGAGGGATTTAAGTCAGTCAGGTAGAAACTCAGGCGATTGAAACCTGAATGGAGTTTAAAGGTTAAAGAGGAAATTTTGAATCAATTTCAAGCTGGCATTATAATGGTGTCTACATATCCGGAGTGGATATCCAACATTGTTCCCGTACCTAAACTAGGAGGAAAGGTGCGAGTTTGTGTGGATTATCGGGATCTGAACAAAGCTTGCCTTAAAGATAGTTTTCTCGTGCCTTTTATCCACATTCTCATTGACAATACTGCTCAATACGCCATGTACTCCTTTGCTGATTGCTTTGCGGGGTACCATCAAATTATGGTCGTTGAAGAGTACCGTGAGAAAACTGCTTTCATCACACCTTGGGGAATATTCTGCTATAGACAGTTGTCACTCGGCCTCATCAATGCCGGGGCAACCTACCAGCGAGCTATGATGGCTCTTTTACATTATTTAATGCATAAAGAGACAGAGATCTATGTGGATGACATAATTGTCAAGTCCCGAAGGGTGGAAGACCACTTAGACCATCTTAGAAAGTTATTCAACAGGTTTGGTAAGTACAACTTGAAGTTAAATCTAGCCAAGTGTGCCTTTAGTGTCAAATCAGGCAAGTTGCTAGGTTTTTTAGTCAGCCGCAAAGGGATTGAGCTGGATCCCACCAAAATCCAGGCCATCAAGGAAATGCCCATTCCTCAGACAGAGAAGGAAATACGGGGATTTTTGGGAAGAATCAACTTCATTATCAAGTTTATTTCTCAACTCACAGCAACCTGTGAGCCCATCTTCAAATTGTTAAGGAAGAACTCCTCCATGAAATGGAATGATGAGTGTTAGAAAGACTTCCTTACAATCAAATAGCAACTAGTTAACGCTCCTATTTTGGTACCACCCAGGGATGATGTTCCCCTATTCATGTATCTGTCCATTAATGACAATGCCATGGGCTGTATACTGGGGCAAAAAGATGATAGAAGATAAGAACGAGCTATCTATTACCTCAGCAAAAGATTCAGCAGTTGTGACGCCCCCAAAATAGGTATACATCACCCATCTTGAGTCGCCATAAAATACACTACTAACAACTTCATTTATACAACTGTCGTACAAAATACGTAGACATGTATACTGTGAGTTTTAATACAAATGTATGTAACTCTCATGGTGCCTCGACCACAACCTTACAATGGTACTTTACATAAAAGTACAGTAAAAAACTGTTTTAGAAATTAAAATCTTTGGGAAGTGCTCAAGGAAACCTTCGTACATAGGAGGCCATGAATCTAAGTTATGATAGATATCATATGTCCAGAGAATTATCCTTGGTTGATCCAATAGACCCCAAAGAAAAATGAGAAGATTACTATCATGTTCCTTCCAATGGTGAGTCTTCTCTTGACATATAACTATCTCCACTGTCTCCAAGTGAAAATTATATTTCAAATAAACTCCAAGATCATATAGGTAGTTCTCGTAGATAAACTCAACAAGTGGATGTGCACAATCCTGTCTTATGATAACACGAGGTTGTATGTCATTAGACATCTTGTATGATAGTGGCAAAACACCCTTCCAAAGTTGGGTTCACCTCACCCTATTCGGTTCACTAAAATTAAATATCAAATGACGTATACAATACGACACACTTATCTAAAGTTCTCAATAAAATTATTTCCATACTATTTAGGGAGAACCTCAACAACTATAGACCACCATTCTATTCCCCTGTTAACCCCGCTCGACTCGGCAATACTCTTATTACTTTAAAGGAATTGTGAAGCAAAAGAGTGAGCACAACTAGCCTAGTAAAGAATATCATAACTAAAGATAATGAAATTATCAATAGCTTTCGTCAATAATAAATCAGAGATTTAGAACATATGGTAGATGATAAAACTTTTCAACCATAGTTGCAGCGGAATGAGCAATCCATTAAAAGAGTCAAATAGACCATCAGGTCTATTATCTTCTCTATGTTAAAAGTTCACCAATAATGTTTTATCCCTATAACATCAATCAACAATTCCTGTCCACAATCATATGAATAACCCATAATCATAATTGTGATTCTGGATTCCTTTTCGCACACAGGACGAAAATAATTTTCATCACCTGTCTTCACCTGAAACATAAAAAATCATAGTTATACCAAATCATAATTCCTGCTCATAATCACAATAATAAATTCATCTTTGCACTATGGCCAAAGATATACAACTGTATAACATATAACCAATAGTTCATCTTTGCACTACCGGCCAAAGATATACAACTGTAAACCAATAACCAACAGTCCATCTTTGCACTACAGGCCAAAGATATACAAGCTAGAAACCAATAATCTTTGAGACTCGACTTAATAGTATCACGACCACAAATTATCCATGCACTACGGGCCAAGGATATTCGTGTTTTCAATTACGGTTATGATTATACCGAATAATCCCTGGTCATAATCATACCAAGTCCATCTATGCACTACGGGCCAAAGATGACTTTTACCATATCATTTGTAACATTACGGTCATGATTATACCGAATAATCCCTGGTCATAATCATACCAAGTCCATCTATGCACGTAAGTCACAGATGACTTTCAACACAATATAAGCATGAGGATCATGACAACGATATAAAGAATCAATCAAATGAGATAAAGGATAAATATTAAACATTTATAATATAAATTATCTAGGGTTCAAGAATATTCCAATGTTATCAATCACTTAATAATCTCATAATCTAATATCATTAATATTATAACAATATTTTAATTATTTCTTAAACTTATAAACAATTTATTTCAATTATTTACACTTTACCAAATAATGCATTTAATCATTCAAAATGCCATACTCATAAGATTTCATCACCAATTGATCAAATCCCTTATCAAAAATCAGCATATACCCTATATAGGATTCCCAAGCCATAAAATCTTATTTACCAATTTTCAACTTCACATAACATATTTAACTCATATACTCATAACTAGTGCATTTTCATGAAAAATACCAAATCAGTCCCAAAAATATTTCTTTTCTGGGATTTAGCAGAATATAGTCCCATATTGAACATATATCTTTCTCAGAATTTTTAAAATTCATTTATTATTTTTCATAAATCAGTTTCTAATTAATTCCTTAAGAAATTAGCTAACTCAAGTTTAACTCCAGAAATTCCCAAATCTTGGCAGGATCTTACACATGTTAACGTGATCTTCCAGTTTAAATTTCATGGTCATCGGAGTTATAGAACTCCGGTTATAGCATTTTTTTGTCTGAAAAACCTAAATATTGAAATGGTCATAACTTGCTCATTTTAAGTCGGAATGAGCTCATTTTTGGATAGAAGGTACTTTATACCATATATTTTCATGTCCCAAAAGGCCGGAATTTTTCTCATAAATTAAGTGGCCAAAACAGCCCTTTTAAACTTCTAGGCAGTAGCCTTTTTGGTGTTTTACAGTTTTGGACTCCTTTGCTAAAATCAGTCCATACGAAAATCTACAACACCTTTTCAGGTGATTCCACTTGGATAAGTTAGAAAACTCATAGATCTAACTCTAGAACTTGACCACACTCAAAAATTCAAAATATAATAGGAGATATGGTCAATTGAATTTCATATTCCATTTTCACCAAAATCTGATTTTCAACCCTTTGTGATTTCTAAGAAACTTTCATGTTTTCACATAATAACCAATATAACTTATTATAACACTTACTAATACTACATATACCCATGATTTTCATCAGTCCAATGCTTTTATTATGACTTTCATCATAATCCACGTAAACAGATCATTTCCACAATTTAATAAGGAATGAATACAAAGGATCATTCACCATGCATATGGTAATCCACATAAATAGGTTATTCCAACAAAATAATAAAGAATAGAATAACTAAAGAATTCACTATGTATGCGATAGATCGCACAGACAGGTTATTCTCAACAGAATAATAAAGAACGGAACCGAATTCGTGTAATTCACTTGCAAGGTGATATTCTAACAAAATAATAAATAATGAAACCAGGTCATGCGTAAACGCACAGACAGGATATTTCGACAGAATAATAAAGAAATGAATAATAGAAGAATTTCACCATGTATACAGTACTTCGCATAGACAGGTTATTCCAACATAATAATAAGGAATGGAATAATAGAAGAATTTTGCCATGTATCGTGTAGTCCGCGTATACAAGTTATTCCAACAGAATAATAAAGAATGGAATAACAAAAGTTCTCTTCATGAATACGAAAGAAATAATACCCCTTACGAGTACAACAAATAATATCCCTTACCTTAGAAGAAACTGGATATATGAGTAGTGAAGTAGCAGAATACTTTTCTTCTTTCTCTCTATAGTTTCTCTCTCTAGAGTTTCAGTGAATTCGTAAGAAATAATGAAGGAATGAGCACTTATTTATAGGAGAATGGACTAAATAGTAACTAATTCCTGAACGGTCCAGATTGATTTACTTTTAAACGGACGGTCTAGATTGGTTTACTATAAAATATTCTAATAAAACAAAATCTTTTAAATAAAATATAATATATTCTATTTATAATCTAATAAAACGAATAACTTTATAAAAGTATTTTGTTTTTATATAAAAAGATTTTACTATGCAAACACTATGCAGGCACTATGCAAACACTATGCATAATAAAATAAAATATATTTTAATTATTGTCTAATAAAAAAAAAATAACTTAATAAAAGTATTCTGTTTTATATAAAAAGATTTTACTATGTCAAACACTATACATAATAGAATATAATATATTCTATTCATAGTCTAATAAAACGAATAACATTATAAAAGTATTTTATTTTATATAAAAAGCTTTTATGTTTTATTACATTAATAATACTAATAAAATAAAACTTCATCATCATTATTATAATTCACATTATTAATCGACCAGGTCGTTCCCAGGAAATAGGGGCTTTCCAATAAGGATTTCTCCCTATTGGTGCGCAATTAGGTGACCACCAAACCTCTCCTTGGCAGAACTTCTAGACATCGTTAATATTACAAATAATAATATTAATAACTTTGTTATCTCAATTATTGATTTAATAATATATAAAACATCGACAATAATTGAATCAAACTTAGTGACTTCTCACGAAAGCATTAATAATCAATACCGTGTGCTACTATGCAACCACGCATATTTTACCACCGATTATTTTATGACAACTTGCTTACTTTGAAAATTTTTCAAATGTCACCCTTAACTTTAAAATTTTATCAATTTAACTATTCACCAAAATAGAAAAATTGAATACTTTTATTTCATAAAATTTGGGGTCTCACCGCAGCAGTGAACACAAGTACACTCTGATTGAAAAGACTTGTTGTGCTTTAGCATGTGCTTCCATGAGGTTACAACATTACCTCCATGGTCACATAATCCATCTCATATCTCGTGTTTATCCTCTCAAGTACGTGTTCAATAAGCCCATACTGAATTGTCGGCTGTCTAGATGGCAGTTGATCCTACATCAATTTGATATCGTCTACATGACACAAAATTCTATCAAATGTCATAGGATTTGAGGATCAACTGGCTGCCGCACCTGCAGGGGATTACAAACGCTTAGAAACATATTTTCCCGATGAAGGGGTAATGACAGTTCAGCAACACCATCAGTACGATGCATGCCACACATGGAAAATGTATTTTGATGGAGCTGTTAACACAGAAGGCTCTGGAGTTGGAGCAGTTTTAGTATCCGCTATGGGGGAGCAGTATCTCATCGCTGTCAAATTGCAGTTTGTCAGCACCAACAACACTGCTGAGTATGAAGGCTGTATCATGGGGCTAAAACTTGCATAATCCACAAGAATCTATCAAACCAAAGAATTATATTTGCTGCCTTACAATCGGCAAGTTTAGAGATGGCTTTGGAGTTCGAAGAAATCTCCTTTCTACACATTCCTCGTAATAGGAATGATTTTGCATATGCACTAGCAATGTTGGCCTCTTTAATTCACATACCTGACAAGGAAAACATGCCAAACATCACATTTGCCTTGCAAAAGGACCCATCTTATGGGAACTATGTTGGAGAAGTATCGGATGAGCTACCTCCCATCCAAAACCCTTGGTATAAGCATATCAAGGATTATCTGCGAGATTGATCTACACCCGCTGAGGCAAGCCTGATTGAAAAGAGGCAGATCCATCGACTTGCTATCAAATTCTACCTGAGCGGAGATACACTCTACAAAAGAGATCCAGGACTATGTCTCCTCAGATGTCTGGACAAAGACCAAGCTCAGAGGCTCGTGGATGAGATCCATGGTGGAGTACGTGGCCCACATATTAGCAAACCCCTAATTGTTAAGAAAATCCTCAGGATAGGGCATTATTAGCTTACCCTCAAAGTTGACTGTGACGATCACGTCAAGAGGTGCTATCAATGCCAGATTCATGAGAATGCTATCCACGCCCCTCAAAGGGAACTCCACAATATGAGTTCTCTATGGCCCTTCTCAGTGTGGGGAATGGATGTGATCGAGCCCATCGAGCCCAAAGCCAGTAATGGACATCGATTCATTTTCACCATGATCGACTACTTCACCAAATGGGTAGAAGCAGCCTCCTTCCCCAGGGTTACCAAAGACATCATCATTGCTTTCATTAGAAACAATATCATTTGTTGATATGGACAACCAGAGGTCATTGTGTCAGACAATGCTAAGAACCTCAACAACAAAATGATGGAGAAGTTATACAGTAAATTCCACATCAGACACCTTAACTCCGTCATCTACCGTCCAAAGATGAATGGTGTTGTTGAAGCAGCTAATAAAAATATTTAAAAGATCCTGCAGAAAATGTCCGCCAATCATAAAGGATGGCCTGATCTCTTGCCTCTGACTTTATTAGCCTACAGAACTTCAATGCGTACTTCCACTGGGGCAACCCCCTACTCATTACCGTATGGGATGGAAGCAGTGCTCCCCATAGAGGTGGAAATGGAATCCCTCAGAGTGTTGATGGATGCTCAACTGGATGAAGACCAATGGGTACAAGACAGGTATCACTAATTGTCTCTAATAGATGAAAAGTGAACCGCGACTATCTTCCATGGTCAGTTATATCATCAAAGGATCGCATGATCCTACAACAGGAAAGTATGGCTACGCAGTTCAAACAATATGAATTTATTTTGAAGAAGATCATTGATAACCAAGATCAATCCAAGGGAAAATTCCATGGTCAGTTATATCAGCAAGGCCCGTTTATTGTCAAGGAGGTATTGATAGGAGGTGCTCTCAGACTACAGGAAATGGATGGCGATGAATTTCCACAACTTATCAACTAAGACACCGTGAAACGGTATTATGTCTAAATTTACCATCAAGCAAACATCCTGGTTTTTGGATCATCAAATCACCAATCATTCCGATTTCTAACCCTTTCTACATACTCTTATGCCCCTCAGAGAAACATACACTTCAAACCAGTAGCATGGTTTCACCTCATTTCAAAAATTTGGTTATCCTGAAGACGGGATTGAACCTTTCACACATGCAGTTTATCCTAAAGACGGGATTAAACTTTTCTACGCCTGTAGTTTGTCCTGAAGATGGGATAAAACTTTTTCTACACCTGTAGTTTGTCCCCACCATGGGATCAAAGTTTCTTCTCCCCGCAGTATAGCCTGCACATGGGATTTATACTTCTTTTCGGCTGTAATTCATCTTGAGGGGTGAACTACATCGACCTGATCTCCCTGATACACGGGAGTACGTAGGCAACCATATTCTATATGGCTTAGTCGTAATAAAAAAAACAACAAAAACATTTCTTCCATTTCTCTACAAAAACAAAAAAAACAAAAACACTTCTACACCCTTCTTCATCAATAAAGCTTCTACACCCATCTGCCTTCACATTCAGCATTGGACCTCTTACACCAGGTTCGAACTATGTAGACCTAATCTCCTCTTCAATAGGAGTACGTAGGCAGCCATTAATGGTTCGGTCTAACCCCTACCAGAACATAAATACTTGTCACACGGTACTAGGATCAAAACTTCAATCCACCACATTTCATCGGCTTCAGACCAAAGGGATGGAATTACCAAACCTCTCCTTACAAATAGGAGATTCGATAACCATCTAAGCTGCAGTTGTGCCTCAAAGAGAAACACCAATCCATAAGAGATGGAATTAACTTGGCTTCTCACAAATAGAAGTACTAGCGACCATATGTGGTGCGATCAATCTTATAGAGGAAAAGCCACACTCCTCTCCACATTTCTATACAGAAACCAGTCCCAAGACACCAAAGATGGTAGGGATACATACAGATCAATGATCCGTTCTAAGAGATCATGCGATGGCTCAATGTCCACATATCAAGGACGAGTTCAGAAGTCATCAATATCAAAAGCCCTGAAGAAGAAGGCAAATATCAAGCAAGTATCAAGGCACAACTGAAAGGGTCGTAAATTAAAATATATTTCTCTACCATATATAATACTGTTTGATATATACAATATGTGTTGTACATGAAAAAATGGCTAAGCTAGTCTGTGCAGGAAAATAGAAGTTTATCTACGGATCTGTGTGTATGTGGACTATTAGATCTAACATAGCATCCCTCTCTGAAGAAGGAGGTAACGCTGCAAGCTCCTGCCCAATGGTATCTACACGAGCTAGTAGATCCGAGGCTAACTGCATAGTGGCATGATGCTCATCAATATATGCACTCATATCGGTAAGGATGCCAGTTGTATGGGATCTCACTGAAGTACTGTTTGCGACGACCACATCCAGGGCAGATAGGGCAGCATCCCACTCCACAATCAATGCATCTTTAGCTGATCTAGCCTCGTCTCTCTCAAACAGAGCTGCGTCTCTCCCATTAAGAACTGTCAACATCAAGGCCCTAGCCTGATCTCTCTCAAAGGTCATCAGATGTAGACTCTGCTCTAGATACTATGCTAAATGCTGAATCACATTAGCACTCGTAGTGGGAGAATCCATCACAAATGTTGGCAACCCAGCAGTTAAATCCTCCCTGATGGGAATATCAGTATCCTCCATAGGCTCCTCATCGTCGGAATCAGTCCCTTGCACTGTGGATAGTACCGTAGCCGATGCAGTCTCTGTCTCCATCCATGCAGAATACTCTGCAGAATAACCTGGATGGCTGACAAAAAATGATGTTAGCTCTTGCTAATCCCAACAGGCATACAACCTGGATCTATCCTCTGATGATAAGTGCCGAGAAGCAAAGCACTGACTCGATGCCCCCTTAAAAGGATAAAAATCCTGAAACTGTTCAAACTGACACATCACGGCCAGTGGATGGTAAGTGATCATACCTCTTAAGCCAGCTAGAGGAAGATAATCATGTCCCGAAGCTTAAGTAATGAAGTTGTAGGGTGAGTTAAGCCCTGTACACGGCAATATAGCGAACAAATCTCTGATCCCTGCCAGGAAAGCTGACCAAGATGCAGCATCCTACACTCCGTAGGCTGAAAAGAGTTCGACATGACTATATCATGGGTGAAACAATACCCATGCCGTCTGAAAGTGTCAATCGGTATCAAGTGTGACATAAACTACACGTCTGACATGGTGAGATGCTATAAACACTCTTCTTGGGATAAGTGCAAAGAATATGTAGTGACCTCGAGTCTCTCACATGATCATCGGTATAATGGTACGACCCTCCCTGAGAGCTCTCATAGCCATAATGACGCCAATGTCCAACTCATCCATGTATCGTGGCATATAGACATACGACAGTACGCACAATAGCAGTACATCTACTCTGGCCAAACGCCAATGATCCTCCGGTATGTTAAAATCCCCAGAATGCCGTGCATATCTATCCTCAGAGCCAAATCCGTCAAACAGAAAATGCTGGGATATAATATGGCCAGATGTGATCTCATCCTGTACCACTCTACGCCTCAAACCAGTGAGGGTCATGAACTGCCTACTCATGTCTCCCTTAGCCCTATGCACACAAGGTCTATTCAGTGGTAGCATCGTCAAACGTGCATACTCCTCCAAAGTAAGAGTCAACTCCTGGGTCCCAAATCAAAAAACCTGCCTCTCCAATACCCAGTGCTCTAGCATGCCCTCCACGAATCCTGTGGGAACCTGAAACATCAACAAGGTCATAGTATGCTGCAACAAATGATCTACAGTCACCATGTCTGATGGTGACATGCTATCATACCACGATCGCATACCCGATGCCACCAAAAATGGTGGGGTATGATCAATACGGCTAACTGTCGAAGAAGACATCTATACTGGCCGTGTCATACGACCATCCAAGGGTTAATGCTGAATATCTCTGGACATACATATATATGCATAACATAATAACATGCATGATACAATAGATGGCAATATGATATAGGAAATACAAAATTATACATACATTCCTAAGTATATCATCATCTAATACATCTCTGTACAGCTAAAATACAGGGGAATGGGACAAAGCTGCCCTACATCTAACAGAGGCCTATCAAAAGATATAACGAGAATGGGGCAAAGCTACCCAATGTCTAAATAGAGGCCTATCAAAAGAGATAATGAGAATATACATCAGAAGAAGTCAATGGTATTGATGTCTACATCGTCAATCCTATCCACCTGATATAACTCCTCCTGAGTCACTGGATCTCTATTTACAGGGATGTCAAGCCTATACAAGGGAGGATCTGCACTGGCAAAGCCATATGGGTTACCTGAGGGGCCAGTGCAGGAGCTGGAGGGATCAAAAGTATCTGCCTCTGAAGGATCTCTACCTAAGTGTCGAATAAAGAAATGTGTCCGGTCCAACTTTCGAGTCAAACTGTCAATCTGTGTCACATGAGTCGGATCTCTGACATAGGCTAGCCAATCTGTCATCATCACGGATCCTGGAACCATATCCCCCATGAACTGAGTGGCGTGGGTCTAGGCTCCAATGGTACGAGGGAACCACCAGTGCTGGAACATCTCCTCAGTGCAAGGACCCTCTGATAATGTGAAACCGTCAATCCCCAACAATGAGACATCAATGAAGGGTGACTGCAACATAGGCCAATAACGCCTAGTAGGAGGCAAGATCGGCATGCGAATCTCTCCTTTAGTGCTCCTGATAGCACGCTCTCCTAAGTAGAGCTCCCATCCTCCATCTATGAAGAGAGGAATCCTACGGGTGGAAATCATGTGCTCGACACCAGTCGGGTACCCATCCTCAAATCCAATGCTCAAATGCTCCCTAGAGTAGGGAACCCACGTGATAACATCCGCTGTCAACAACTCCAGCAGTAGGCGGCAATGAGTGAAACCCTCAGCAACAGGGACCTCCGCCAGTATGAAATGATGCCATCTCCATCCTCTTGGATAGGTGTCTAAACCTAACACGCTCATAGGACATAAACATGGAAGCCTCTCATAGGCCCAAAATTGCCAACACAAAGGCAAACATCTGCTATCACTCAACGCTCTTAACATTTACATGGGAAAAGACAAGAGAAATACTAACCAGTAGAAATGGGTAGAATCCTAACCAAGCCTCGGTCAAGCCCTGCGATCGCATAAATATTCACTTGAGGAAGTAGGTAAAGGTGTAAGAATCACAGTCATAGTCTCCTATACGGTCCACATGTCAAGTGGCACTGATCAAAGCGAAGGACATCGTAAAAGAGTTATCTGCTATGAAGCAGCCCCTAATGATCATCAGGAACAATCGCTGAAGAATGCGATCCCTGAATCTTACAACATTGGGTATGGGCTCACTCAGCAGCCCGCTCATAACATCTTCATTCAAAGCACCTGAACGTACAATCTTGCCTTTGAGCGCCTCTGCCGGAACTCCCAACAAGGATCTAACGGCAGTAGGGGTAATATCTGTCGTACAAGGCACTGGCTCCCCTCCAAACTCCATACCTGTGATAAACTGCCAATCCATCAGCGTCATCATCACCTCACGGTCCAAAGAAATGGAGTGACTAAATCTGTGAAACCAAAGATCGAACAATGCCCTGAGGTAACCCAGGGACAACGACGGGGAAGAATGGAAAAGAACATCCTGAATCCCCAGCCATGTACAATCGCTCTATAGTCATTGTCCAAAGCCTGATACATAGAGTTGATGTTGAACCAATTCCCTCGAGGCTATGTAAAGCCAGGAACCTACATCAAATGCAGATAAACATCAGAACCCTTTACTCCTCATCGATATGAAATAAGGAAGATTATGATCTGATTTTATACCTCGTTTGTGTGCAAGTAGACTGAAGGATGTCGACTCAAGTTGCCCAGAAGCTCTAGGTTCGCCACTTGAATACTTGGCAAATCCCTACGGGGAACACGCGTAGCAAGAGCAGGAACCTCAATCGGTACATCCTCCTCCTCGTCCTCGACGTCCGACACTTCAACCTGGATAGGATGTATCACCGCCTCCACCAATCGACGAGGTTGTCTAACAGAACGGGGCCGAGGCACTTTAGAAGCCCTTCTCCGTACACCAAAAGTGGTCCTGCGGGAATTACTCGGCTGATTCGGATCCATAATATCTGGACAACAAGTCTCCGAATCACCTCTGAAAGGGTGTAGTAATGTTTAACCTGGGGCATTTCAAAATGCATTTTATGACTACATGCATGCATGCATTATTTTATCATACGTCTAAAGTAGAGTTAAAATGCATAACTACCCAATACCTAGGTTTTGGAAATTTTTTGCTATAGTCCCCTTTGTAAATGGGACTATCCACATGCGCATAGGCATGACTAGGTGGCCATTCAGTAGCATACCTACCCACAGTCATATACATCCTACATGCATTAATACATCACAGTATAAAATCCGTAAGTGTAGTTTAATTACCAGGATTATTTTGCTTTTCTACCTTTACTCATTTGTCCTCAAATAGGATAAGAAATGACAGTAAAAGGTGCCAATTTGACTGTTTCAAAAGTCAAATTTTTTCACATCATTATATTCAGCATGGTTTAATACTAACATTTACTATGTTGAATATTTTTTATAAAGTTATATCAGCATGCATATTCACTACTATGTGTCTAAGTGCATTTCATGTGATAAATCATTTTCCAACGAATAGAAACTGGAAAAGAATACATACATATGTTACCAGGACAATGAAGAACACTTGTACGGTGGCAAAATGTGCAGAAAGTGACCCGAACTCAGCAGGTCTGAAGAAGAGCTCAAGAATTTCCTTCGCGGTGCAACTTGAAAGTGATTTATGAAAGCAAACTGCATGCCTTTCATACCCACGGTTGGCCGCAGGTGTCCCTACGACTGCTGTAGGTGTACCTGCGGCACCCCTACTTAGGTCCCACACCTCCAGCTTGGTCCAGTTCGAGTTGCAAAGGAGGTCTCACAAGCTGAGAAGGACAAATCAGGAATAAAAACGCTACGCGATTGAGCGAAACAACATGAAATCCTGGTTTTCACGGGCCAAACTCTGGCTCTGCATATCACTCATTGGTATTCACCTACATATAAGGTATTCTATACCGATGAGCTCATGCTCGGTAATACCTCACACAGGTCCGATGCCACAAATGCAGGGTCGTAACCTTAAAACAAACCTCCTCGGCGGGGGTTACAATGCAGAATTTCAAACATCCCCGACGGGGGTCACAATGCAAAATTTTAAGACATCTAAGTATCCCCGGCGGGGGTTAAAATGCATTCGAAACCATTGATATGCACATCAATGAAGGTCAAGCAACCTTGACGTTACCTTAGTCGGTGGTAAGTAAACCCATTGAAACCATTGATAGACACATCAATGAAGGTCAAGCAACCTTGACGTTGTCTCAGCCGGTGGCAAGTAAATCCATCAAAGCAACGTATCCACGGTGGGGGTTACAACACCGAATTCAAACATTGATAAAGTATCCCTGACGGGGGTCTCAACGTGATTTAACCATTGATATACGCGTCAATGAAGGTCAAGCAGCCTTGACATATTTCCCAACAAGGATCATAACGTAATCATTGATACATACATTAATGAACGTCAAGCACCCTTGACAGTTTTCCCAACAGGAATCTATCCGGTGATATAAACATCAACAAAGGTCAGGTAGCCCTGACAACACGCACTTTTGGCATTAACTCCAACATGATCATGGTATATACTGGTGACACAAACCAGAGAAGACCGATGATGGAATATGTTATACACATCCTCAAAACAGATAGAGCTTTATCCCCATAGATCTCTTGCACACGAGAGGCACCTTTATGGAGTAAAAGTCTGTATCAAGGATCCAAGACTTTGGTGATAGCCCCAACATCAACATCCTTGAAAACATGGATCGCATGTCCAAGACATTACTGATTGTCATCCCCGATAAGATTAACAGGGAACCGACAATCATTCATACATCCATCATGCATTTGCATCATGTTGCTGCACATAACATCATGTTTATCTTGTTGCATTTTAAGTGTCTAGGATTCTTTATCCTATCCATGCCTTGCATTGCATGAATATGATAAAGAGGGGCATCTGTAGACACTCAAAATTTTTTGCACACCTTTTACTAACATTGCAAGAGGGAAGATTCGTCTTTCGGAGATAACTCCGGAAGACAGCTCATATCCATTCAAGATACTACCGGATGTTCAGTCTTAACCCCAGAACACACACCGGGAGTATCAATTCCAACCTCAAAGATAACCCCGAGTTTCATCCTTGGCGATAACCCCAAGGAATGCTATGTTGTAATTCTGATGATAACTCCGAAAATGCTTGTTTCAAATGCATACGATCAGCTTCAATCCCAGACCTCCTGCGAGGCACTTATACCAAAGACCCGGAGCCAACACTGGGAAGACAGGCACACTTACAGATGACCTTGCTGAATTCCAACACTTGTAGCAGTCCAATCTCAAATGTAACCCTGAATTCTCAGATTGAAGTTCTACAAGTTTGAGCAGACATCACAGTGCACGAGTGCACGTACTTCAAGATGATTGGATCCGCAGAGCCCGGGGCACCCCGGGCAGCCGCAGGTGCATCTGCAGTTGCCCCCATTATAAATAGAGGGCTTGGGGTGGCCATTTTAAAAGAGGAAAAGGCGAGGAAGCCCTATCCAATTTGCTTTGTACACACCCTATATTAAGTGTTTCCTCATTTTAAACACATGTTAGCTCACATATAGCCACATTTTTATCGGCGAGAGCTGAGTGTTTATCCATTTAGAGTCATAGAAGCGTACTTTGGAAGCCCACTGTAAGCCTTCTCACACTCTATAAAGCCTTTCTCTTCATCTTTGCTCACACTATTCTACACATTGAGAGTCGTGTTGTGTGCGTATGCCCAGATTTCGGTCCATGGTTTTCATTTCTGTTTGTATATATATACTTATATATGTATATATTTTATATATGGACTAACATTATATATATATATATATATATATATATTGTTATCGGACATATCCGATGAGACTGGGTTTTATATCCGGTGCGTCTACTGCTTTTATAGATATATATATAAAATAGAAGTGTTTTTGAACATACTTAATTTCCCGCTCAAACCATATTAAAAGATCTTGACCATCAAAACTTTGGGATAAATCTAACCCTTCAAAAAGCTTTTAAGGTAATAACTCTCGCTCTCTCTCTCTCTCATGCTGCCATCCTGGGTTGGATAAAATACTACCATCTTACTATAAAATATTATATAAAAATGAATATTTTTAAAAATATAAGGGATAATTTCACAATACTTTTGTCATATTAATAAATATTTTTATAAATATAAGGGATAATTTCACAATACTTTTCTCATATTAATAATAAATAGATATCACATTAATATAAAAAAAATAAAATTATCACATTTTACTTACAAAAAAAGGAAATTTTTACTAATGACAATTTTTTAATTTGAACTGTCCAAAGTTTGGGATAAATTGTACCCTCTATAGTGTCGGAGGCACTCTGGATTGCTATAGTGTATATATATATATATATATATATATATATATATATATATATATACATTTCTGTCAGGCCTGGAGTTTACTTCGAGGCCTTTTACTGCTTTATTTACATTTAGTCCCGCCTAGAGTTTACTTTGTGGCGGTTGATCGCATTTACTGCTTTATTTTCTGATCCCCCGTGGAGGTGCTTCGTGGTGGTTGATCATGTCCATATATATACATATATATATATATATATATATGTATATATATATTTACCGCTTTTATATATTTACATTTCTGATCCTCCACAGAGGTGCTTCGTGGTGGTTGATCATGTCTATATATATATATATATATATATATATATATATATATTTGTAGCTTTTATATATATAACTACTTACTGCTTTTTCATATAAACCGTGGTATCCTGTGAGCCTAGGAATCATGTGATCATAGATTCAGTCTACTGAATCTAGATTCGGTTCTCGTGATGGACATTTTCAGCTGTAAGCAGCTTGTACATTATTTACGGTGTCTGAATTTCCTTGGATGGCTGTTATGCCCATGAGGAGTTCGGCATTGCTGTATATTATCTTCTCGAAGATGCCTCGCATCTCAAAAATAAAAGCAAACCATCTGAACATTTAATAATAAAATTGAAGTATGAAAATGTCTCAATTCCTATTGAGCACAGGGTTTGAAAAACCTATTTTACAAAACTTCATTGCTATATTCTGTTTAAAACTGATTTTTTTCTATAAATTCAAACCTTTTGTATATAGGTGCGAACGAGGCCTCGCACTACTTCCAAATAATTGCACATTGATCCACATACACACACACACACACACACACATTCATATAATAGTTTCTTGAAAAGTGGCGGTCATCGTGGCAACACGGATGTCGGGGGGTGCCTAACTCCTTCCCTCCGCAAAATCAAGCCCCCGAACTCAAATGAATCTCGGTTTCACTGACCTATTTAGCAGTGTCACATCACTAGGTCATTGTACAAACCATTTCTCGGTTGCATTGGTGCAACCAGCTAAAAACACCAACTACCAACTCTTAATAATCCATCGTCGACATTACACATGTCGGACCTTTTTCACTTGTTTTTTCAAAAAAATCTCACCTAACATGAGAACAATAAAGAACAAGTAACGAAAAGGGACAAATAAAAATCCCGACGTCAATAAACACTCTTCAAGATCCTAGTGTTATCCCTACCTGTCAACTAGACACTGCAATCTAGTCCAAGAAGGTATGTATCAAAAACGTAGAGTTCGACCGTCTGAAGGTTGAAGCATTGACAATGGTTCAATCTGAAGATTGATGGTCGAACAGGGATTATTAGAGAGCATCGATGCAAAAGGACAACCTCTGATCGAGAAATTAGAAGAAAAAAATAAAGTTGACAACCTGCCCTAGACCGTAGACTAAAGTGTCAGAAAGTCAGAAAAGGGGATGTCATGTCACATCTGCAGTCTACACCAAATAACTCGAGATCTGCGAAGCAATTTAAAAAACTTTCAATGGCTACTTTCCAACGGGAAGATTAGGAAGGAGTATAAATCAATAGAGCTTCAAAGATCAAGAGTTGCTGATGATTGCTAATTTACAAAATCGTTGAGTTATAGAATGCTATTGTTGACTCTACGAGTTCCACCAGAGATTAACAGAACAAGTCTAAGTGATAGTGAGACTACATAGGTGGAAGTGAAGCAACCTTGAAGAAGGACTTAATCAGACCAGAGCTTCACTCAACAAAGATGAGAATTCCACTGAAGATGGTAGCTAAGCTGAGAGCCGAAAAGGACAAGAAGATAGCAATCAAAAAGTGGCAGAGTACAAAGAAGATCAAGAAAGCCACTCTACAGATCACCGTGAACCAAAGGCTGAAAAAGAGCAGATGTAGAATCATGTCTACAAAGCATTAAAAAAGGGTTCAGGGATTGCTAAGTGCCAGACGAAGTCTATCAAAAGCTCAAAGTCTTAGCAAATCCAGATGGTGATGGTGTACATCTGACATCAGATGAAGATGAGCAAAAAAGATTAAAGATCAGCTGCACCAAAGAAGATGTAGTCTAGACTCCAAGTAGAATGCCAAGAGGACTACGCCAAGCTGCTAAGTACATAAGATGTTCAAGCCTAAAGACATCTTAGCAGATTAGCACCAAAAACAACAATAACTACAACAACAAGAAGCCAGGGCCTGAG
Organism: Panax quinquefolius; assembly: GCA_020205615.1. NCBI lineage: Eukaryota > Viridiplantae > Streptophyta > Magnoliopsida > Apiales > Araliaceae > Panax > Panax quinquefolius. The sequence continues at coordinate 31,242,897 of CM035168.1, forward strand.
GGGTCCTTGTCCGGAGGGACCAAACAAAGTTCCAGGACTACTGGGCTTGAAGAGTTCCTAGGGAACTAGAGGAGTTCCAAGGCTGCTGGCCTTGAAGAGTTCTTAATGAACTGAAATTCCAAGACTGCTGGCCTTGAAGGAATCTTAGTGATTCAGGGTGTTGCCCTTCCTTAGTGGAAATCCTACTAGTTAAAAGCATAAAAGTGGATTAGGAGCTTGAGTCTTTGAACCACTTAAAATCCCTTGTGTCATTTATATTATGTACCTAACTGCTATAACTGCTATGTATGTATTAATTGCTTAGAACTTAACTAATACTAAGAACAATGTACATATGATTATGAATATGTCAATGAAGGGTCTCTTTTACTTATTCTGCTGTGCTTGAAAAGATTCTTATGTTTGTCATATGCTAATTCATTAGCAATGAAAAATAAAAGAGAAAAGTATTAGAAAATAGAAAAGGATCTATTTAACCCCCCTTCTAGATCTATTGTGTGCCTATTGGGAACTAACAAAATGGATTATTATAATGTTTTTAATTTAATTTGGAAATAAAAGTGTGACAATAAACTATGTTATAAAGGGGGTAATTAAAATAAATTAAAGGAATTTAATTTAGTTTTTGTCAAACAAGGCTTAAAGATATTAAGTCTTTAATTTTTAAAGAGTTTTTTCCAAACAAAGCTTTATGGCTTTCAGAATTTTGAATTTTGAATTTTGAATAATATAAATAAAATAAATAAAAATAAATAATATATATATATTAATTTTGGTAACCGCTAATTTAATAGGGTCATTAGTAGAACGTCAATTTTAGACGTTTGAAAGTGTGTGCCTTGGTTTTGTTTTATATCACGTAAAAGAGTGAGTCTGGTATTGGCTTAAGATAAAAGAAAAGGAAAATTACAGAGAAAAGAATTTTGAGAGAGACTAGAGTGAGTTGAGAGGATAAAAGGTCCATGAAGTTGCAAGTTTGTCTGTGATTGGCAAGGAATACTAAGCAAGTGAAGGTATTTTTCTATCACCTTAATATGATATGTACATATATGTTTTACGGCATAGTTCCTAGAGTCTTTGTGTTCTTGATTGTAGTATAAAATTATTTACAAAAATTGTTTGTAATCCAAATTTCTTTACGATTGTTAATAAGTTATGTGTAATTGTAATTGTCATATTATAACTAGAATATATATATATATATATATATATATGTGTGTGTGTGTGTGTGTGTGTGTGTGTGATTGTATGCTAAATTATGTGATTGTATGCTAAATTACGTTCAAAAGAAAGGAAATGGTTTTACAGTGAATATATTTATGAACATGACTTGTAGGGGTACCAAAATTAATATTTGATAGTGAGCTAATTGTGAAATTGAACCTTGAGTATGTTAATATGTTAGGAAATGAAGAGAACGTAGTTCGAATGAGGTTATTTAGTGTATAATTATGGTTCCGGTGTTAATTTTATCAAACAATGTCAAAAATGGAGTTTTAGTTTGAAACATGGCATTCAAGGATTTCTGAAGTTGTTGTTTAGTTGTTTTAAATTAGTATATGTATGATAGGTAAAATTTATGTGTAATTTATGTAAGTTATACATGATAAATTGGTGCTAGAAGTGATTAAACACTCAAAAATTAGCTTGTTTTTGCTCTTGTTCTCAACACTGTAATTCGGCGCCGTAACGCCAAGCCTTAGCGTCGCAGCGCCAAATCCTCGCGCCGCAGCTCTAAACGCGGTGCCACAACACCAACCTCGTGCCACAACACCACTACCTAGCTTGTTACTCGTGTCGTAGTGCCGGCAATGCGTCAGTAGTGCCAACCTAGTATAAATCGTAGGCGCCATGATCTTGCTTAGCGAAATGGCCCGTAAAATTATTTCCTTTTACATAGAGTCTGTAATTGTTGATATGGTGCAATATTATGACTGTTAAAAATGTAATTTTGTTATTGATATATTATAGTACTAAGAATGAGCATATAATTAACACTTATTTGTATGAGCATATAATTAACACTTATGTGCCGTAGTTTTGTTACTAATGTAATTTGACTATGTCGTTAAAAATCAGGCCATACATGAAATATGTACTTATTTGTATACAGAGTATTTGTAGTGACTAATTGTCTCCTAATGACATGTGATTAGGATATTATGAATCAAACTGTTACGGTTTAGCTTACACGCAAGGCAAGTTTTTCTAACCCAAAACTTTCTTTTTGCAAGTTTCTTAACCTTAATTATATCGTGCAAGCTCCTAATCTTACCTTTTGATATTGAGCCAGTTGTTTTTCTAATATTTAACTTGTTATTTAGCATGCAAGTTTTTAAATTTTGATACACTAATATTGAATAAGTTTATGTCATTCAATTTACTATTTGTTATGCATGCTCAATACTCAATTCTGGATAAGATTTTAACCTTAGCTTAATATTGTTTAAGCAAGGTATGTTAAGTTATTCAATGCTTATGTTTTAGTTCATTCCGAAAGCATAACCTTATCATGTAATGTTGATTCATTTATGACTTATTACATAGCGCATTGTCCCTACATTTTATTCAACTAATCCTTAGTTGATGTTCGTTAAACTCTAAATTACCCTGAAACTTATCTGAACCAAACTTACTTTGGTGCGAACTTGTATTCCAAATACTGAGATGAACAACCCTGTTACAGGGGATAATTTATGCATAGCGTTGAAATGTTTGTGCACAATACATTGTACGAAGGGCTGATCCCCCTAAGTATGAGGAGTCCCTATAGTCTTATGACTGTTAAAGTTTAAGTTAAAAGAATACTTATAACTGTGGACATAGTTCATGGTCTTTTGACCCTCAGTAATATATTTCACATTATGTTCTTGATTATTATTGATGAAATACCTTATTCATTTTTATTGAGCCTATTCATTTTGGCAATTGATATGAAGTTTCATTATCATTTCAAGTGAGCTTTGTTTGCTCACTCTTGCATATATAAATATTACAACTAAAGTTGAGAAGGTCGATGAACCTACTACCAGTAAAGAGAAAGGGAAGATAAGTAAGTATTCAAGACTTGTAAACCTGTGAACTTTTATATTGTTAGATTATATTATGTGATGTAACTATTTAATTTTTTTCCGCACATAATATTTTTAATTAAGGGCTAGATAACCTAGGAGATTTTGTTGAACTTATTGATGTAACCCTTTAATAGGGAGGTTTATTATTAATCTTTATTATGTTTGGGTAGTTAGAGATGAATGTTTTTATTAAGTGAGCACCAAATCTGGTGGAAATGAAGTACCCGGATTTGGGGGTGTCATAATTTGGTATCAAAGCTTTAGTTTATGAACCTTAGGTGGGGAAAAGCCTTAGGAAGAAACCTTTGAAAAGATTGTGGTGATAAACTCTTATCGAGTTTTAAGGAACAAGTAATAAAACACTTATGTGATTATGTGATTACAACTTATGTGCTCTTGAGTGTCGAGTAGTAATGATTAGTAATTAAAACTTAAAATGTTCTTGTCAGGATGGCTAATATTGGAGAATCCAGTTAGGCTAGGGAGGAAGGATCCCAGAGGCCTAGAAAGGAGGAGCCTAGAGATATTCAGGTGATTTGGGAACAACTACTGCCACGGAAATCATCTCCGTTGGTCACTGTAGTTGAGCAGGAGGGGTTACATGATAAGGATGATGAGATAGAGACGGACGAGGAGGAACCTGAGGAGCTGCCACAGTCGAATGAAGATGAGGAGGAAGAGATTCCACTTAACTCGATCACTGCCCGTATGTACGACGAAGTCTACGACCGCAATGTGGAACTTCAGGATAGCGTTGAGGAGTTGAAAGAGATAGTAGTTGAACAACAGACCTCAATGGCACAGAAGGACAACGAGATCCAAGATCTAGAGGAACGTCTGAATAATATCGAAGGGAAGCTGGTCCACACTGAAAGAGGAAATGAGCAACTGACGGAGGAGATCGCAGAACTGAAGAACAAGTTGAAGAAAGAATCTAGTAAGAGGGCAAGAGCCGAAGACATGTACGAAGAAGCTTTTAAATGAGCCAGGGTAGCAGAGAGAGATGTCCAAGTGAAGAAGATCAAGATGGAAGAGATGGATAGTGTTTTCAACACTGTGATTAATCGAGCTCAAGATCGGGTCATGGGTTATCCTATTGAGTTCGAGACACTGCCATCACACATATTAGATCGCCGAACAATGTTCCGTATTATGGAAGAAGAGCGTTGTAAGGCTATGCAATATTTTTGTAGGTCATCATAAATGTACTTTCTGACGCCCCAAAATAGGTATACATCACCCATCTTGAGTCGCCAATAAATGGTACAAAATTCAAATACAACTTAATTATACAACAGTCGTGTAAAGTACGACAAAATACATGCTGTGAGTTTTAATACAAATATTTCCTTCTAGACAATATCCACTCTCAGAATAAGTCCTCAATACATTTATTGTCACACTATTTAACAGAATAGTGAGGACTACTAGCTAACACTATCATCCAGAACATCACTCTGTTCCCCGACTCGTCCCAGCTACATTCTCATTTCCTGAAGAGAACAGTGAAAGAAAGGGTAAGCTCAACTAGCCCAATAAGAAAAATTATGACTAAGATAATGCAAAATAAATTATCATTAGTCTTCAACAATGTTAAACTGATAAAATACAATAGACATCCAGTTCAACTGCAGTGGAATAAGCAATCCATTAAAAGAGTCATGTAGAGAATAAAATCTACTATCGTTTATGTTTTAAAAGGTTTTTCATCACTTTTATTGTTGGGACTCAGTATAATAAATAATCCACATCATCCCTGCACTACGGCCAAGGATATTCATTAGGGTCACGACCACAAATTCCAAGCACTACGGCCCAAGGATATTTGTGTATTCATCAATGGTCATGATCATGCCAACAACTGTCCATCAATGAACTACGGACCAATAAGGACTTTTACCACATCATTTGTAACATTACGGTCATGATTATACCGAATAATCCCTAGTCATAATCATACCAAGTCCATCTATGCACTACAGGCCACAGATGACTTTCAAAAATATAAACATGAGGATGATGACAATGATATAAGAATTCAATAAAACAAGTTCAAGAATTAATTTATTCAGGGACTAATAACGTCCAAATTGTCAACATGATACTGCTTTGTAGAGTAAAATTCAAGAATGCTCAGAAGAATATTTCCATAAAAAATATTGGATGACGCGCAAATATCAAGGATATTCCACTAATTTCATGGAGTATAGAAGTCAAAATTTTAACCAACTGAGTATAATAACGAATGGAATAACAAAAGAAATCACCATGCATGCGGTACTTTGCATAGACAGGTTATTCCAATAGAATAATAATAACGGAACCGTGTCGTGAAATTCACACAATCGACGTGGATGTTCCAAATGTAATAATAAGTGCTTGAATAATAAATAATGGAACCGTGTCCGTGTGTAAAACACACGACGGTGATATTCCAACAGAATAATAAAGACGGAATAATAAATAATGGAACCAGGTCCGATGTAAAACACATAGATAGGATATTCCAATAGAATAATAAAGACAGAATAATAGAAGAATGTCACCAAGTATAGGGTAGCTCACAGATACAAAAGTTATTCCAATGTAATAATAAGAAATGGAATAACAATAGTTCTCTTCATAAATAAGAAAGAATAACACCCCTTACCGTAAAAGAAACTGAATATAAGAGTAAGGAAGTAGCAGAATCCTTTTCTATAGTTTCTCTATAATTTTTCTCTCTGGAGTTTCAAAGAATTAAGTAAGAAATAATGAAGGAATGAGCTTCTATTTATAGGAAAATGGAATGCATAGTAACTAACTCATGAACGATCCGAGATTGATTTACTTTAATCGACAAATCCATATTTAAAGCAAAATCTTTTAAATAAAGTATAATATATATAATAATAATGACAATCATAGTACTCTCAATAATTCAATTCTTCCAAACATTTAATTTTCAACGCAATATATATATATATATATATATATATATATATATATATATATTATATTAGTACAATCAAGACATGAACACAATATATATATAATATAAACACATGTTCCCTACAAACACAACACACACCACATACCACTTAACAATACCATTCCCCACAAAAACCCATTAACAATATATATTATATTATATATATACACCCACACACAACCTTATATACATAACCCCCTCCCCAATACGAATCTCTCTCCCACCCCCATTTTTAAATTTCATTTTTCAACACATATGGGCCCCACATGTGGCCCCCGCCTTTAAATAATTTTCTACCAATTATTTTGAAAAATGGGTAAATAGGAATCCATAAAATAAGCAAACTTCATAAAAATCACCTTAATAATTTTAACAACATTCATCATCTTTATTACAATTCACAATATTAATCGACCAGGTCATTCCCAGGAAAGAGGGGCTTTCCAATAAGGATTTCTCCCTATTGGCGCGCAATTAGGTGACCAAACCTCTCATTGACAGAACTTCTAGACATCGTTAATATTGCAAATAATAATATTAATAACTTTATCGTCTCAATTATTAATTTTAACAATATATAAAATATCGACAATAATTGAATCAAATAACGTGAGATATTGTGCAACAATTACTATAGCAATAATTGAACAAAACTGAATGACTTCTAACGTAAGCATCAATAATCAATACCGTGTGGTACTATGCAACCACGCCAGACATATTCTGATTTTTTACTACCGAGTAGTTCAACAATATTAACGGTAAAACTTCCGCCGTTATTTTCATAAAAATATTTTTGTCGTTTTCTCAATCTGACAATAATTCCATTGTGGGGTCCACCAATGATTGTGTCGTCGCACGAATATTCCCCGACACAAAGAATATTCCCTAACCAATCGAATATAATATAACAACTTGCATACTTTGCAAAATTTATAAATATTACCCCCAACTATAACATTATACTAAATTCACACCATAATATTAAAAATATTTCGAGAAAATTAAATATTTATTCATAAAATCTGGGGTCTCAATACTTGATATGTGATTAATGATATAATAAATAATATTTAAATCTCAAGTGTTAAGTAACCTATGGGATATGATGATGATGTTATCCTGGAACTTCAGTAGTTCTAGAAAGTAATGTAAATGGCAGTGATGCTATTGTTCTTATATTTTCTAAAAGATTATAAATGAATAAAAAAATTTATTTTATTCAAAGTGTTATGTGTTACGTGATAATCTTTTATAGTGTGCAAATTAAGTAATAAATACTTAAAGGAATTGAGTAACAATCTAATGGGTGTATTTTAACAGAAAAGGCCTCCAAGAAGACGTCAGCCTTGAAAAAGAACCCCTAAGGGATCTACCAACAATAACAACGCCAAAGCTAACCCCGTTTAGCAGTTAAAGACGTTACTGATGGGTGCATTACAGAATCAACCGCAGAATCAAGTTGTGGCATTTAAGGACTTCAAGGCGGTTGGACCACCAAAATTTTGTGGGTCCATGAATCCGGTTGAGGCACATACTTAGATTATCGAGATAGAGAAAGTGTTTGATGTAGCTAGAGTAGGTCAGAATCAGAAGGCTGCTTTTACAAAATTTATGTTAAAAGCAGAGGCTAGTTCTTGGTTGCAAGCCAATAAAACTCAAAGAGGACAAGGGGTGATGACATGGGATAGGTTTAAGGAGATATTCTTTGAGACCTATTTCCCATAGAGTTCGAAGAATCAGATGGAGGTACAGTTTCTACAACAGAAGCAAGGATTAATGACAGTATCAGAGTATGCCGCAAAATTTAACGAATTGGTGAGGTTTGCGCTATATCAAGTCAACACAGATGAGCACAAAGCGCGGAGATTTGAATAGGGACCAAACCACAGTTTAGACAAGAAGGTCTCCTATTTTTAGTGAAGACATTCGCAGCAGCGCTTGAGAAGGAAATTCTCATTGAGGGTGGAGGCGAGGCTGTGCCAATGTATAATCAAGAACAAAGAAAGAAGAAGAATGAGGGTGAAGGTAAGAATGATAGTGGGAGTGGAGGAAATAGTAACAATAACCTGAAGAGAAAATGGAATGGAAATGTGAGTTCTGGAAACCAGCAGGGTAACCAGCAGAAGAAGTTTAAAGCATGTGCTACATGCGGGAAGTTTCACGCGAGTGTGTGCTGTGATGCCCCCAAATTTAGGTACTCGAAACCTGAATTCAGTGCTTCACGATACTATTTCTTTGAGCGAAATAATAATATTGTCATAAATATTAAACTTAATTTACATATCAGAGTTGTCTAAATCCCAGGTACGTGACCTTAAAACATTTTGTTACATGATAGATAATAAATATTATCATCTTATTTAAGTCTAGCTATTACATAAGATAACACAAACTTATTCTGACAGATTTCCTTCCCCTTTGTTCCTGGCAGAGCCCTCTGGTTGATCATACTTAATTGAAAACATTTAAATTAAGCAAGAATGAGCATTTGAGTGCCCATCAAGTAATAGCAAACAATAAACATTAGCTAAAAGGATTAAATGTTTTCTTTGAGTTACACTTCTACAACGAAGCAATAGTTGTGAAGTAACTGAAACAATTCTAATCAACATATCAATTCTATTTTAAATTTTTGAAATTACGTACTGACTATAAATAGAGAGCAGACGACAAACTATGAACACAATTTTTTGTTTTCAAAAAGGTTAAACATAACTTCATCTATAACTGTCATAACTTACATGCACGGGGGGTGATTAGCCTGTTATGCCCTGTATCGATCAATACTACATATCAGAACGATATTCTCATTTATCTTATCTGCCTTGGGCGCACAAAAGTTTCCCAGATTTGGGATGTTCATACTTACCCTGAATCCGAACCAAAATAATTTTGTTGGATATCAATAGAGTTCTATCATGTTCAACGATATTTTTAAATTTGTGTCTAGCCGAGTCAAATAGCTTAGACAACTTTTATTTAAGGTATACATACTGGAAATCAACAAATATGTTTCAACATGTACAATAATTATCCAAGTTAGGACATTTGTATATCCATACTTAGAATTTAATGAACAGATTATATATATCTGAATCTTACAGTAATATTGTACTGATAAACAATGAACGGATAAAGTTCAAGAACTTGCATTAATATGAATATTTGGATACATAATCAATAACAATAGAGTTAATAATCTAACACAACGATAATATAATTCTAAAACTTTCTTACTCATGTTCATTGCATAATGTAAATGCAAAGGTAGGATACTTGCACCAGTAAAAGAGTTAGAATTAAGAAACTTGCTTTCGATAAGCGTCGAATAAAGTAATGCAAGGGTTTAAGATACTTGCCTGATCTGCTGCTTACACAACTTAGTTTTATCTTTAATTCAACGACCTATCATTCATAAGATTGTTCTATTGATTAGAGTAACATATCATAACACATTGTACTGTTATTTACAGTCAACACATAACCTAATCACATTGTCACATACATTTATCAGTTATTAGGACACAAACAGACACTTATCAGGTCAACCTATATAGGTTTGAATTAATTATGACAGCATTTTGGTGTACCGACTGCTTTATCGGGAAATTATTGAGTTTATTGTTAATAAAACTCTAATCTATATCTTAAATATTATTCGGATAATTTAAATATTAGTCATATTATTTTTCCATGACTTATAATAATTTTTAATTAATTATTATAATTTATCATGATTTTTCAAACTCGGAATCATTATTAAATGATTTAAATATTAAATAATTCTATTATCATTAATATTTAAATAATATCCAAATATTAATGAAACCATTAAAGTAATTTATAATAACTCAAAATATTTTTAAAGTATTAATATTACCCTTAAATGATTTTTAAAACATTAAAATCATTTTTAAATAATTACCATTAATATTTAAATATTAAGGTATTATTCACTAAGATATTAAAAGTCATTTATAATAACCTAAAATAATTTTAAACCATTTATATCCTTTTTAAATGATTTTTCAATCAATAAAACTATTTTTAAATTATTTATTTAATATTATTATTAAATAAATCTAATATCATTAATATTAAATAATTAATGAAATTTATCTTAAAATATTAAAAGTTACTCCCTCCGTCCTAAATTAATTGCTTAGTTTTGACTTTTTAAAGTCAAATTGACCATTTTTAAAACTAATTTTTTTACTATTTTTGCTAAAATATAGGTGAAGAGATTATAACCAAAAGAAAGTATAGACAATTTATTACTAACCCAAATTTTTATAATTTTAGAAATATATTTATATATGCTAATTATTAACTCTAAAAATAGTCAATTTGACGTAAAAATTCAAAATTGAACAATTAATTTGGGACGGAGGGAGTATATTTTATAACTTAGAATATCTTTAAAATCTTTATTTTCATTTAAAATGATTTTTATAATATTAAAATCATTTTTAAACCAATTTATTTAATATAATTATTAAATAAATCTAATATCATTAATATTAAATAATTAATGAAATTTATCTTAAAATATCAAAAGTTATGTTTTATAACTTAAAATATTATTAAATACCTTATTATCATTTAAAATGATTTTTAATATAATAAAATCATTTTTAATTTATTTATATAATGCATTTATTAAATAATTAAATGTCAATAATAGTAAAATAAATACTAATATTTATGAAAAATATGCCAAATTATTAAAATTTAATTTTTATAACTTAAAATAATTTTTGTAATTTTCAGAAATCATTTAGCATTTTTAAATGATTTTTAGAATTTATTTCTATTTTTAATCATTTTCCAGAAATTAGAAAACTAAAATAATTAAATTAGTCGCTAAAGGCTTTAGCGACGGTTTTCTGTCGCGGTTGGTGTTCTTCAGGCTCAAGAACACAGACAGACAGTGATCAAGGTATCTTGTTTGACCACCCCTTCTATTCTGTTTAATGTGGTCCTGTGAAATCTAAGACTCTAATATTGTAGTATTGTTGTAACACTACAAAATATAACCATCACCTTAGTCAAACAACAAATCAGATGCAAGATCCAGAGCTTCAAACTCGTTGTCAGACGGTTGCCTAGGTTTTTTGGGTAACCTAGAAACCCAGGCAGTTACGAGTGCCTATATTGTGGCTCGATTTACTCTAGGTTCTGTTCAATAACTGGTCGATCTCATATCTCAAATATGTAGTACACATGTCAAAGAACATATAAACATCAACATATCAGTTCAAGCTTAACTTAGTTTCCAGATTCAATCTGGTCAAACCCTGTTAGAGGGCTTGTTCATCCCTTTTCTGGAAATTCCAGAAAACAGACATCAAAGTCGAGTAGGCTAGTTTGACCAGCCACTCCATTCGATATGTTGATGATTTGAAGGATCTAATGACATATATCTATAGTACATGTTACATGCTACAAACTAGATAACATAACATCATCATATCACATAACAACATACAGATTAAGACGTTGCAAAAGCTTGTCAGACACTGAAATTTGATTTCTGGGTTTCCCAAAATTCATCTGGTCATGCTCGATCAATGGGTTTTGACCAAGAATAACATGAAATCTACATATCCCCTGACCGTGATTCCAGTTCCAGATTAAAGATATCATGACATTCTACAAGTTTAAACATTAAAACAGCCAAAACAGTAAACATGCTAAGATCTAGAAGGTCTGACATTCATTGTCAAACAACATTTTGAAAAAATTTCATATTCTTAAAAACATCAAATTCATGCACTTAGATGTTATGGATCTAACATGTGCCAACCCAGATCACTTATAGACACTACAAACAACATATTTAAACATTTAAATATAACATGTAACATACTTTAAATATCAGATTTGGTTTAGGGTTTTATACCTCACTTCGATCCTTCTTGAATCTGGGCCTCCTGATCTGATTGTAGTGTTCTAGGAACTTGATTGGGGACTGATATACTTAATATTTTCATGGGTTTAAAGAGAGAGAGAGGCTTGGTGGTGTGTTTGTGAACAAATGTGGCTAAATGATGAACTTTCCTCTCTCTCAATCTATATATAATATGGTGTAATGCTTATTGTTGATCATGTGATCAGATTTTTATTGATTAAAGTTTATTACTAGACCACATGGCTAGCTAGAGTTAGTCACCAACAACTTACTAGGGCTAGATCTACACTACATCTCATTAAAATATTCACAAAGGGCAATTTGGTCGATTGACTTTTACTTTTAGTGGCAAACTTGGCAATTTATTTCAACCCTTAGGGTTTGACCCTTAGGGTTTAACCCTAATGTTTCCTAAGCTAATTTTCTAGGATTTTGTAATTAGGGCTAAAATAGAAATTTTAGTTTCTAAAAATTTGAATTAGGGCTCCCTAATTAAATTAGGTTTCCTAATCACTTAAGACTTGCATATTAGGCTTATAATTACCAATTACCATTAAGCTTGCTAACTTAAATATTATGGTTTATAACTTAGCAATTAGGGTTCTAATTTAGTAATTAGGGTTTATAAATATTAATTAGGGTTTACCTAATTAACATTAAACATAATAATGGTCATTAATTACATAACACACAACTTAACAAATCTTACAGTCATAATTGACTTTTGTACTATAGTTTATCAGTAATGTTAGGGTTTGTACTGTTTCACTATAAATGTTCCAAAAATTATCATTACACACATATCATGCTTGTTTATAGCATTGAAATATAAATAATATTATATTCTTATTCTCATTCCTTATTCAAATTCTAAAATTAGGGTTTTGAATCCATAAATGACATATCCTTCATATATACCATTATTAATTAAGTTAAAATAATTAACTTAACTAATATAACAAAATACATATCATAATAATCATATCATATATACAATAATCATATTTTCATGGAAAATAAATAATAACTATTTTTATTAATTTATTATAGGAATATAATATATAATGATCAATAATTCTTAAAAAGAAATTATTTACAATTATTCATGTAATCAATTAATTTTATTTATCACATATATACATATATTTTACTTTGCACATATTCACACCTTTATATATAATAAAAAAAATTATACGCAAAATTTCTTATTGAAAATATTGGGTTATTACATCCACCCTTCCTTATAAGGATTCCGTCCCCGAAATCACCGCTTTAAAACTTATAAACACTAGGGCAAATAGCATACACAGTCATTTCAAGTAGATCTCGATCAGACTCAATCGAACTGATCTTTAACTATTCAACATAAAGCTTGTCTTTCTGATTATACGAAAATCTGATTTCTAACAGAACTCAAATTTCTCCTTCAAAATTTTTTTGTAACATAATTTACTATATTTAAGAAAAATCATATATATGAAAATAAAATTCATATGAATAATACCTGCAGTTCCATCCCTGGCAGCTACGGTATCCCGAACCGTTATGTTGAAGACTCTTGCGGTTGATTTTGTTGAAGTTGGTCCCGTTATCGCCAGTGTTCCGCTGACTTTCCCCGTATTCACGCTTCCTATATCCATTCTCCTTTTCGGTCAGTCCTTTACCTTATGTTCCATTGATACACATAGAAAACACCCATTGCTCATCTTAGGATTGGTGCAGTTAGGAGAGATATGTACCTCCTGCCCACACTTGCATCATACAAACTTACCCTTAAGACACTCACCTGAGTGATTCTTCCCACAATTATTACACTGCACAACATACTTCTTCACACCTTCTTGTTTGACTTGGATATTTCCAAAATTGTTCCACTTTCTTTTTGCATTCCCACTACAACTACCATCTTCTACCTTCCCGGCTCCCTCACCCTTATTCTTTCTTTCCTTATTGTAGAGGCTCATATCCTCACTTCCCCCTTTAGCTATGATATTCTTTTCTAAGAGAGCCGTAAAAGTATTGATTTGTAACACCACCACCTTATTTTCGAGCCAGGGTTTTAAGCCCAACTCAAACCTCCTTCCGTTTCTAGCCTCCGTATCCACTTGGTGCGGAGTGAACCTTACTAATTCATTAAACTTTACGGCATACTCCGCAACTGTCAAGTTCTCTTGCTTCAATTCTAAAAACTTCACCTCCATCCTAGCCTGCACACTAGACGAGAAATAGCTCTCAAAGAACAACGTCTTAGACCTAGTCCATGCTATCACTTCTTCTCCTACCCTAGCTTGATTTGCCTCCCACCAGAAATTCGCCTCTCCTTTCATCATATAGGTGGAAAAAGCTATCTTTTGTCCCTCAGCTACCCTAGCGACTATAAACGCTTTTTCTATTTCCTTAATCCAAGTTTGGATGTCTATTAGGTCAGTGGTACCTCTAAATTCTGGTGGTCCTACAGCCTTAAAATCTTTGAAGTTCGCAAATCAATTGTCTGGCTGATTTCCAGCGTCTTGCATTCCATTCTGCATAGCCTGAGCTACCATGTTCGTGAAATTTTGCATAAGGTCTAGTTGTTGTCCTCCAGCATTGTTGACAAATTCTTCTGCCCTTTGGTTTCGAATTTGACGTCTTGGTGACATTGTCTGGTTAAATTATACTTTATTAACTTTCATTCTAAACCTTATCGTATAAGTTTAATATTTCAAACTTATTCCATTTATCAAACATAGATTTAAATTCATTTAGTAATTTCAAAATACTTTACATAGCATAGCAAATACTGCTTTAAACATCTGATATCCCTTTGTGACCACAAAAGTTAGGATTCGCTACTACTACTTATACAAAAGTTGAGAATATTACATTACACACGCACATTACCAAACATACATAATCAAATACTAATTCTACTTATTTCATGCACTTCTTTCTTGATTCTGGACAACCTTTCGCCCGATGACCTTCTAATCCACAAATAAAACATGCACCTTGCTTAAAGTCGGGGCAATGAGGAGAGGTATGTCCCTCACGGCCGCAAATATAACATATCTTTTTCCCTTGGTTATTATCAGATTTTCCTAAGTCTTGGTCTTTTATCTTTCTTTTCCCCTTATTGCTCAGAGCTGCACACGATATGTTGCTTTTGGCTCCCATCTGATCAATTTGGATCTTAAGCTTATCTTGTTCTTCCATCATTTCGATTAATGTCTTTCGCAATTGTCTATTTAGTAGCTTTTCTATTTCCCACAACTTTTCCAGAGAAGAAAACTTGTTCCTCAGATTCTGTAACGCCCCCAAATCTGGGTATCTTCCAACCCGACATATGGTGCTATACGGCACTACTATTCATACATTCATTCAATTAAAAAGCCTCAAAAGAGCGAACATGTCTTCTATATATTCAAAGTAATATTTACATTTCCCAAGTTCTATACCCATTACAAACGTTCTTTGTCATAATATCAATTACATTACAACAATAAACCTATACTATTACGTAGACAGCTTAACGATATGCCTTAGTCTTTCCCTTATCCTTATTCGATCCTTAAGGACGTTCAATCTTAGCTATATTCATATGGTTCAAGCAAGAGTGAGCATAAATAGCTCAGTAAGTATAACAATTTCAATAACAACATGCTTGACACATAAGAATCGTATATCTTCAATAACTGAACAATAGTTATGAAGTACTATTGATAATTCAAAATAGTACTTCATCTTTCTTTAAAAATGTTTTAAAATAATAGTATTCAGTAAAACATCAATTCCAATTCAAGACCTGGAGCATTTCGTTCTTCTTTGAAAAGGATAACCCCACACTAAGTCTGTAAGTCCGGTATTACTTAAGAGCACTTCTAGGTGATCAGCCTATAGTACTCTATGTTGATAAACACTGCATTCATTAAACGTATGTACGTTTAAGTTTTGCCAACCTCACGTGCCTGTCGTTTGAGGACAAAACATTTGTTTAGCATACTTTATCTTCTTTTGAAAACCATAGCAAGTAGTTGACAAAAGATAACAACATTTGATAAGAGTTGGATAGATTATCAATAATCCACCAAATACATTAAGTCTAGCCGAAAGAGTTGGCTTTAACTCCATCATACATCAATTCATGCGTAAGGATACATGAATTTCAAAACATGTTCAGATTAAATTGAGACAAGGGTTAGAATACTTTCCTTCAGCGTCTGCTATAGTATAATTACTTTATGTTCAAGTCTTTAGAGTCTCTACAATACATTATCACATAACGTACCATATTAGGTTATATATAATCAAGTACTTATATGATTATATCTTACCCTTCTTCTCAATCTAATCATATATTAGATTCGTTTACTATTAATTTCGGCTTGTCACTTATACTTACATTTATAATTGAATAGGTTATCAACAACCTTTACATACTATTCTTAAGGTTTAACAATGTTTTAACAATGTTACTTTATGTTCCTTAAGGTAAGTTCAATTTGAATTAATCATATTCCTTACTTTGTACTTATAAACATTCATTACTATCTTTGATCTAGGGTCGGGCGCCATGGGGACCAAATTGTTTGTTCTCTCTAAGCCGCGCTGCTCTTGTGAAGAATCTGATGGCATGTCCGGACTTGGTATTTGCTGCACATGATACTTACTCGATTAATCCGTCTCATGGGCGCCCTCCTCAAGAGATGTCAAGTAGTATACACGTATTGCATGTGCATGACAATTGGCCTCAATGACAGCACCACCCAACTTCTGTGCACCAAATAGTTTTGACAGTTTTTTAACTTTGCGAAATTCCCGGGCTCATAACTTCTTCATTATAAGCCTACGGTTCACAAATTACATACTCTACGTGTTCATGCAAGAATTTTATATTTTAATCTTCGTTTGCTCAAAATTAACCTATTGGTTCATTTTTGAAGAAAACGATAAACGTTTGTGAACGTTCAATGCTCGTTTCTTCGTTCTAAGTTGGAATTCGGTCATTTTTGAGTCCGCAACTCTAGAATGCGAAATATGAGTTGTCTCCATCAAAAAACCAATGTTTCTGAGTTCAAACACAAAATATGACTTCTATTCCGAGAATTTCACGAATTCGACGATTATCGTCCAATCGTGTGATTTCCGACATAACTTCATTACTTATGATTTGTTCATTGCTTCAAATGAATTCCATTCATCTTATGAACATCTCAACATACTTATTACTACAATTTATTTTCATGTTGGATTTTGACTTATTCTTACATGATCTTATAACTTATTAAGGTATAAACAACTTATAGCTTCATTGCTCAAGACATATGATAATTAAAGTCTTTTAATCATCATCCTTATATGTTCTAAACATATAATTTCATTCATGTATACATGATATAAATTCATACAAGTTCTTTGTTTTCATACAAACTTCTTAAGGTAAACATATAACAAGTTCGTATAGCTTCTTCATAAGTTCATAACTTATGTAAGTTTAAATTACTTATTTCTGACTTATGTGGCTTAAGTCCTTTTATTAATCATTATTCTTACTTCTTAACATCCATGTTCATATATCCCTACTTCTCTTATCAACCTATCATGGTAGAAATAGAAGATTAATGGACAAGAAGTCTTACCCTTGAAGTTCTTTGGAATAAGTCTTCTTCTTCTTCTCACAAATGGAAGTAGCTTATTCTCTCTAACACTTCAGCACTTTATAAGTTTGTTTGGATGAGTTGAACAATTAGAAAATGACTAGCAAACTCTCTCTATTTATAGAATTCCCAAAGTTAGGGTAGTTTGGTCATAATAAAATCCCACCTCCTTAAGCCACCTCCTTATTATTCATTACTTGTTAAGCAAAACAATTATCTCTTACTTGGCCATTACACTTAAGTCTTGGTCATCACACAAAATACTTGATTACCAAGATTAACCATATTAATATGGTTTGCCCCATGGGTCACTACAACCCATTGGATCCTAGCTTGGGCTTGGATTAATTTACTTAACTTTTGGGCTTGCATTAACAAACATTAACTTATTCATTAACTAATATTTGGGCCTTACCATTAATTCACTTGGGCTTGTACAAATTCCTAACAAATCCTACAAGTCCAATACCGTTGCTTAATACATATAACATATTGTTTACGTATTATTCTCGTATTCTAACTCGTATATAAATTCTTCATATACGATATTCCATCATTCATACTAACTCGTATAATACTTCGTATTATACTCGTATTCATTACCTTGTACAATACTTAAGTATCATACGTTTATTACTTAACTCACTAATACTTCGCTTTCCTTAATGTTCTCAAATTAAGTCCGCAAGCGAAATATTATGTTTTCTATACTTAGAGTATTATTACATAATCTGTCTTACCTCGATATTCTATCATTACGTATTTCTCGAAAGTTCAAAATAAGTCCCGAGCAAATATCGATGAATAGTGTTTTTCAAAAAATTTCTTAGAAAAATTTTATTTTTGTCTTGGAAATTAAAACACTTTAA
Source organism: Panax quinquefolius (assembly GCA_020205615.1). Taxonomy (NCBI): domain Eukaryota; kingdom Viridiplantae; phylum Streptophyta; class Magnoliopsida; order Apiales; family Araliaceae; genus Panax; species Panax quinquefolius. The sequence continues at coordinate 31,261,358 of CM035168.1, forward strand.
TTCCTTCACGTAGCTAAAATACTATGACATTCCAACATTATTAAGTTATAGAATGACAACCATCTTGATAACACATAGAATATAATTTTATTTATTCTTTAATTCAATAAAATTATTTTACAATAAAATTCAAATTTCTCGGTCGTTACATCTTCCCCCTTATAAGGATTTTGTCCCCATAATCTCATCTTACTTTAATCAAATAATTGAGGAAAATTTTTCTTCATCTTTTCTTCTAATTCTCACGTTTCTTCTTCGGCATATATCGTGGTTCTTCCATAACACCTTTACTGAAGGTTTAACTTTGTTCCGTAGAACTTGCTCTTTTTATCGATGATTTGAATCGGCAATTCTTCGTACGTTAAGTCCTTCTCGATATGAATCAGTTCATACTCGATTACGTGCTTATAATCTATCTTATAAGGACGTAACACAGATACGTGAAACACGTTATGTATCATTTCTAAGTCTGGAGGTAATGATATCACATAAGCTACCTCTCCCACCCTTTTTAATACTTCAAAAGGTCCTATAAACCTTGGACTTAACTTTCCCTTCTTTCCAAAGCATACCTTTTCTTTCCAAGGAGATACCTTTAGAAACACATACGAGCCTACTTCAAACTCTCGATTTATTCTATGCGAGTTTGCATACTTATTCTATCTGTCTTGAGTAGTGACAAGACGCATTCGTATTAACTTCACTACATCCGCTGTCTGCTACACTAATTATGGTCCTAGCATTCGATGTTCTCCCACCTCATCCCAATACAATGGTGTTCTGCACCTCCTTTCGTACAAAGCTTCGTAAGGTGGCATGCCTATGCTTGCATGATAATTATTGTTATACGCAAACTCTACTAGTGGTAGGTGATCATCCCAACTACCCTTGAAATCCATGACGCAAGATCTAAAAATATCTTCCAATGTCTGAATTGTCCTTTCACTCTGTCCATCGGTTTGTGGATGATACGCTGTACTTAACTTCAGCTGCGTTTCCAACTGCTCTTGCAAACTCCTCCAAAAGTTCGCTGTGAATCCTGGATCACGATCTGACACAATCGATATTGGTACTCCATACCTAGAAATAATTTCCTTAACATAAATTTTAGCTAACTAGTCTAAGTTATACTTGACCCTAATTGGCAAGAAGTGAGCCGACTTTGTTAACTGGTCTACTATTACCCAAATCGAATCGTACCCTTTAAGTGTAGTCGGAAGTCCCACCACAAAGTCCATCGTGATATGCTCCAACTTCCATTCTGAAATTTCCAATGATTGTAACAAGCCACTTAGTCATTGATGTTCAGCTTTAACTCTTTGACAAGTTAAGCATCTACTCACATATTCTGCTATTTCTCTCTTCATGTTCGGCCACCAAAATCTCTGTCGAAGGTTTTGATACATCTTAGTGCTACCAAGATGTATCGAGTACCTTGAACTATGAGCCTCTTGTAACACTTGTTCCTTTAATTCCGTCTCATTCGGAACCCAAATTCTTCCTTCAAATCTTAATAATCCCTCATTATCAAGACTATACTTAATATCTTTTTCATCGGCTAACCGCTTCTTCATTTGATCACACTCATCAGTTTTGAGTTGTACTTCCTTGACTCTCTCTACGATAGTAGATTGCATCTCCCTCATAAAAAGTATCTGCCTCGAGTCACTTGGAATCTTCGATTATATTTCCATTCTAGCCATCTCTGTTATTAACTCATCTTGAGTTGTTAACATAGTCAACTTTTCCCGACCCTTCCTACTTAAGGTGTCGGCAACTACATTGGCTTTTCCAGGGTGATACAGGATCTCAGAATCGTAATTCTTTATCAACTCCAGCCATTTCCTCTGTCTCATATTCAACTCCTTCTATGTGAAAATATATTTTAGACTCTTATGGTCTGTATATATCTCACATTTCTCCCCATAAAGATAATGTCTCCATATCTTTAAGGCAAATACAACCGCGGCCAGTTCCAGATCATGAGTAGGGTAAATTTTTGCATAATCCTTCAACTGCCATGATGCATACGCAATGACCTTTCCATGCTGCATGAGCACACAACCAAGTCCTTTATGCGAAGCATTGCTATAAACTACAAAATTTCCTGTGTCATCGGGTAATGACAAAACAGGCGCTTCACTTAATCTTTTCTTCAGTTCTTGAAAACTGTCTTCACATTTATCCGTCCATACGTATTTCACCATCTTCTTTGTCAAGTTAGTCAACGGTGTAGCCATCTTCGAAAAATCTTGGATAAATCTTCGATAGTATCTTGCTAACCCTAGGAAACTCCGAACTTCTGTCGGTGTTTTCGGTTGTTCCCAGTTCATTACTTCTTCTAACTTCGCTAGATCCACTAAAATCCCTTCTTAGTCAATGACATGACCTAAAAACTGCACCTTCTCTAACCAAAATTCACACTTAGTGAATTTCGGATATAACTTCTCCTTTCTTAGTGACTCAAACACTAATCTTAGTTGTTCAACATGATCTTCCGGCGTCTTAGAATAGACTAGAATATCATCAATAAACACAACGACAAACTTGTCCAAATATTGTTTGAAAACTCTGTTCATCATATCCATAAATTCAGCTAGTGCTTTCGTCAATCCTAATGACATTACCAGAAACTCGTAATGACCATAACGAGTCCTGAATGCTGTCTTTGGTATATCCTCCTTTCTAACCTTCAATTGCTGATACCCCATGCGCAAATATATCTTAGAAAAATACTTTGGAAAAACTTAAACTTACAAAGTTACAGAGAATGGAATTTACTATGGAAAAGACATAAGGATTGAATTTTTCTGATAAGAGGGCTATTTATTATGAATTATTGAAGTTCCGAAGTTCCAGAATAATTGATTTTTGAAGTTTTAATTATTTTTTTTAATAAAAACTTTTTTTGTGCATTTGGTGGGCCCCACAAGTATTGTAAACATGCTGAATTCAGAAGTCTAAGGTTGGCATAAATTTTTTTATTTATATATTAATATTTTATTAAATTTTTTGCTTTGGTGCTCTAAGCATTTTCCTATAAATAGGGTGCTTAGGTTAGAATTAAAAATCACACCAGAAACTAAAGTTTTCTCTGTCTTTATTATCGAGCGTATTCTTGTGAGTATTTTGAGACTTTGAGTGTTGCTATACGGTACAAGTTCCCTTCAACACTATATCCAGTATTCCAGTCAGAAGTACTATCTTTTCGAGGTAAGAGATGTTATTTTTTTTAAAATGATATTATTTCTTCTAATATCATTATGTCAGATTATTGGTAAGATTTTTCTTGTGAAATTCTTGCCTTTTAGTGTCAGGGTTACTATTCACGTATACGGCACTATTCACGTATACAACACTATTCACGAATACGGCACTATTCACAGAAAAATTACATTTTAGTTTTTTGTCCAAAATATCTATTATGAATACTAGCTTTGATTGTATCCATGTTTTGATCATTCTTGAATTTTACTTCACTATGTTTATTTATGATGTATTTTTGAACTCCTGATTGTTTAAAGTACTTAATCCTTAATATTTGTTCTTTTGTTTCAATCGGATTCGCTTTTCTTTAAAATATTTTTCATCATCCTCAGTCCTAAATGATGATATTACTGAATATCTTTGGCCTGTAGTGCAAAGATGGTTGATTTTCTTATGAATATCTTTGGCCCGTAGTGCAAAGATGAACATGTGTTGAGATGATCATGACCAACTGATGAATATCTTTGGCCTGTAGTGTAAAGATGAATATTTGATTGAAGATGTATATTAATTGATGTTACATGGATAAAATATTGATGATGGACTTATAAATTTATAGATAATAGTAGATTTCATTCTCTACGTAACTCTTCTATGAATTATTATTTTCGCTGCGAATATTGATCTGAAACTTGTTGTCTATTTTATTTTATCAGATTTTTCCCTGTTGAAGACTAACGATAATTTGTTCTATATTATCTTAGCCATAATATTCTTTACTGGGCTAGTTGAGCTCACCCTTTTCCTTTTTGTTCCATTTTTCTTCTCAGGAGGCGAGAATATAGCGAGTTCTAGTCGGGGTGTGGAATGATGGATCTAAAAAGTTGTCTTAGTATTCCTCGCCATTTTTGTAAAATAATGTACCAATAATTATAATGAGGACTTATTTGGGTGTGTATATTGTCTAGATGGCAATATTTGTATTTAAACTCACGCTTTATATGTTGTATTAATAAAGTTGTAGTTGTTTACAGTACCATGTTATCGATTTACTCAAAATGGGTGATGTATACCTATTTTGGGGCGTCCACGTAAATCACCGAGCATACGTTAGACCGCATAGAATAATAAATAACGGAATCAGTCATGCGTAAAACGCATTGCATACGATATTCCAACAGAATAATAAATAATGGAACCAGTCATGCGTAAACACACGTACAAGATATTCCAATGAATAATAAACAACGGAACCCTGGCCATGTAAACGCATTGCATGTGATGTTCCAATGTAATAATAAATAACGGAACCAGGTCATGTGTAACACACAGATAGGATGTTCCAACAGAATAATAAAAAATGGAACACACAGGTAATGAAAAATGGAATAACCTTAATAATACACCCTCCCATCCAAGCAATCTAATTCCTTTTGATTTCCTGAGAACCATCCCATTATTCCACCAACATGTGGGCAACACTTGCCCTACTTATGGCCCCCCACCAATATTATATATATATACACTGAATAACTTCCTACCGATTATTTTGAAAAATGGGTAAATGGGGGTCCAACTAATAAGCAAAACTTACAACAAATACTTCATAAAAATTCCTTCAATATTTTTAACAACATTTATCATCATTATTATAATTCACAATATTAATCGACCAGGTCGTTCCCAGGAAAGAGGGGGCTTTTCAATAAGGATTTCTCCTATCATGCCGCAATTAGATGACCAAACCTCTCCTCGGCGTAACTTCTGTACATCGTTAATATTGCAAATAATAATATTAATAACTCTTTCATCTCAATTATTGATTTAATAATATATAAAATATCGACAATAATTGAATGAAATAACGTGAGATACTATGCAACAATTACTGAAGTAATAATTGAACAAAACTGAGTGACTTCTCACGTAAGCATCAATAATCAATACCGTGTGCTACTATGCAACCACGTGTATTACTGTACTTTTACTACCGAGTAGTTCAACAATTTTAACTGTAAAACTTTCGTCGTTATTTTCATAAAAATATTTTTGTCATTTTCCCAATCCTACAATAATTCCGTTGTGGGGTCCACCAATGATTGTGCCTTCATACGAATATTCCCTGTTAAAACGAATATTCCCCGACCAATCGAATATTATATAACAACTTCCATAATTTGCAAAATTTATAAATATTATCCACAATTATAACATTATATCAAATTCATTCCATAATATTTAAAAATGATATTTATAGAAAAATCATCTTTATTAAAAAGTTGGGGTCTTACAACACTGCGACGCCCCCAAAAATAGGTATACATCACCTATTTTGAGTCGCCAAATACATGGTACAGAATACAAATATAATCTTAAATATACAACATGAGCTGTGAGTTTTAATACAAATATTGTCTTCTAGACAGTATTCAAACTCAAAATAAGTCCTCAATACATTTAATATCACATTACTTCATAGAATAGTGATGACTACTAATGCTATCATCTGGACCGTCACTCCGTTCCCCGACTAGTCCCTGCTACGTTCTCATTTCCTGAAGAGAATAATGAAAGTAAAAGGGTGAGCTCAACTAGCCCAGTAAGAAATATTATGACTAAGATAATGCAGAATAAATTATCGTTAGCCTTTAACAGTGTTAAACTGATAAAATATAATAGACATCAAGTTTAACTTGCACGGAACAAGCAATCCATTAAAAGAGTCAAGTAGAGAATAAAATCTACTATCTTTTATGATTTAAAAAGGTTTTTCATCACTTTTATCGCTGAGACTCAGCTTAATAAATAATCCACATCAATCCTGCACTACGGCCAAGGATATTTATTAGTATCACAACCACAAATTATCCATGCACTACGGCCAAGGATATTCGTGTATTCATTAATGGTCATAATCATGCCAACAACTGTCCATCAATGCACTACGGGCCAATGAGAACTTTTACCACATCATTTGTAACATTACGGTCATGATTATACCGATTAATCCGTGGTCATAATCATACTAAGTACATCTATGCACTACAGGCCACATATGACTTTCAACATAATATAAACATGAGGATGATGGCAATGATATAAGAATTCAATAAAACAAGTTCAAGAATTAATTTATCCAGGAACTATTAACGTCCAAATTGTCAACATGATCCTTCTTTGTAGAGTAAATTTCAAGAATTCTCAGAAGAATATTTCCATAAAAAAGATACTGGATGAAGCACAAATATCAAGGATATTCCACTAATTTCATGGAGTATAGAAGTCAAAACTTTAACCAACTGAGTATAATAAAGAATGGAATAACAAAAGAAATCACCTAGCATGCGTTAGACCGCACAGACAGGTTATTCCAACAGAATAATAAATAACAAAACCAGGTCATGCGTAAATGCACAGACAGGATATTCTAATAGAATAATAAATAATGGAACCAGTGTCATGCGTAACGCACGCATGTGATATTCCAATGTAATAATAAACAACGGAACCAGTGTCATGCGTAAATGCACGTATGTGATGTTCCAACAGAATAATAAATAATGGAACCAGTCATGCGTAACGCATGATGGGATGTTCCAACGTAATAATAAAAAATGGAATAATAGAAGAATTTCACCACGATGCGGTGATTGCATAGAGACAAAGTTATTCCAACATAATGATAAAGAATGGAATAACGTAAGAATTTCACCAAGTATAGGGTAGCCCGCATATACATGTTATTCCAACAGAATAATAAATAATGGAATAATAGAAGTTCTCTACATGAATAAGAAAAAAATAATACCCCTTACCTTAAAAAGAAGAGTACTGGATATAGGAGTAGTGAAGTAGCAGAATACTTTTCTTCTTTCTCTCTATAGTTTCTCTCTCTAGAGTTTCAGTGAATTTGTAAGAAATAATGAAGGAATGAGCTTCTATTTATAGGAGAATGGACTGAATAGTAACTAATTCATGAACGGTCCAGATTGATTTACTTTTAAACGGACGGTCCATATTGATTTACTATGCAGTATTAATAAAATATTCTAATAAAATAAAATCTTTTAAATAAAATATATTATATATATATTATATATATTAAATATATATATATAACATGTGCCAAAAAAAATCACGGCATACACTCTCGTGATCAATATTTTCCTTCCTTCACCAAATTGTCAACAAAGTTATATATATATAACCTTGATAATACACCCTCCCATCCAAGCAATCCAATTCCTTTTGATTTCCCGAGAATCATCCCATTATTCCACCAACATGTGGGCAACACTTGCCCTACTTATGGCCCCCCACCAATATTATATATATATACACTGAATAACTTCCTACCGATTATTTTGAAAAATGTGTAAATGGGGGTCTAACTAATAAGCAAAATTTACAACAAATACTTCATAAAAATTCCTTCAATATTTTTAATAATATTTATCAACATTATTATAATTCACAATATTAATCGACCAGGTCATTCCCAGGAAAGATGGGGCTTTCCAATAAGGATTTCTCCCTATTGGCGCTCAATTAGGTGACCAAACCTCTCCTTGGCAGAACTTCTAGACATCGTTAATATTGCAAATAATAATATTAATAACACTGTCATCTCAATTATTGATTTAATAATATATAAAATATCGACAATAATTGAATGAAATAACGTGAGATACTATGCAACAATTACTAAAGTAATAATTGAACAAAACTGAGTGACTTCTCACATAAGTATCAATAATCAATACCGTGTGCTACTATGCAACCACGCGTATTACTGTACTTTTATTATCGAGTAGTTCAAAAATTTTAACTGTAAAACTTCCGCCGTTATTTTCATAAAAATATTTTTGTCATTTTCTCAATCCGACAATAATTCTGTTGTGGGGTCCACCAATGATTGTGTCGTCGTACGAATATTCCCTGTTAAAACGAATATTCCCCGACCAATCGAATATTATATAACAACTTGCGTACTTTGCAAAATTTAGAAAAATCATCTTTATTAAAAAGTTGGGGTCTTACAACCTCCCCTTCTTATGAGATTTCGCCATCGAAATTAGGGTACGTACCTAGGATGTCGAAAAGGTAAGGATGTCTTAATTTCATTTCAGATTCTAACTCCCAGGTCATTTCCTCAACATCGTGGTTTCTCAATAAAACTTTGACTTGAGGTATAACCTTGGAGCATAGAATATGTTCCTTCTTATCCAAGATTTGAACAGGAAACTCTTCATACATCAAATCTTCCGCTATTTTGTTTGGTTCTAACTCAATAATGTGGTTCGGGTCTTCCACATATTTACGTAACATGGATATATGAAAAATGTTATGAACACGAGACATACTTGGTGGTAAAGCGAGTCTATACTCCATAGTTCCTACTCGATCGAGGATTAAAAATGGGCCAATGAATCGAGTATTGAGCTTTCCTCTCTTTCCAAATCTCGTAACTCCTTTCCATGGAGCAACATGTAACAACACATGATCTCCAATATCGTATTCCACGTCCATTCGATGAAGATCAGCATAACTCTTTTGTCGATCTTGTGAGGTTTTTATACGTTGTCGTATTGTTTGAATCTTTTCCGTAGTCATACGTAACAACTCCAGTCCCAACAATGTTGCTTCACCCACCTCATCCCAGCATACTAGAGAATGACACTTTCTTCCATAAAACGCTTCGAATGGAGCCATGCCAATACTTGCTTGGTAGCTGTTATTGTAGGAAAACTCCACCAATGGTAGGAACTTGTCCCAACTTCCCTTGAAGTTAAGGACACAGAGTCTTAATAAATCTTCAAGAGTTTGAATAGTCCTCTCTGATTGTCCGTCCGTCTGAGGATGATATGCCGAACTAAATCGTAAGTCCGTTCCCATAGCTTTTTGCAAACTAACCCAAAATCATGAACTGAATCTTGGGTCTCGATTAGAAACTATGGATACTGGCATACCATGTAGTCTTACAATCTCGTTTATGTACATACGAGCAAGACGTTCAAGTGTATAAGTTTCTCGTATTGGTAAGAAATGAGTAGACTTGGTCAATCTATCAACAATGACCCAAATTGCATCTATGCCTTGAGAAACCTTGGGAAGACTAGTAACGAAATCCATGGTAATGTGCTCCCACTTCCATTCTGGAATTTCAAGTGGTTGCAATGGACCTTTTGGTACTTGATGCTCCGCCTTAACTCGTTGAAAAGTTAGACACCTTGGGATAAACAGTGCTATCTCTCTCTTCATATTGCTCCACCAAAATGTATGACGAAGATCACGATACATTTTGGTACTCCCAGGATGGATTGCAAACGGTGTTTTATGTGCCTCCACTATGATTTTATACTTTAAATCAGGGTCGTTAGAAACACAAAGTCTGGAGTTGACTCGGAGTATTCCTTCTTCATCGATTCTTTCTTCCGACATAGCACCTTCTTGCACTTTCTTCCTCATACGCATCAGCTCTAGATCTGTAACTTGAGCAGCTTTAACTTTATCAATTAAAGTAGGCTCTACTCGTATATTATCCATCATCACATGGGTCCCTGGAGTCTTTAACTCTATCTCCATCCTTTGCAAGTCACACAAAATGGGCCTTTACGTTGTCAATATCGCACTCGTACCCGTATATGATCTTCTACTCAATGCGTCAACTACCACGTTTGCTTTTCCAGGATGGTATTGGATGGTATGATCATAATCTTTCAACAGGTCAAGCCAATGTCATTGTCGCATGTTGAGTTCCTTTTGAGTGAAGAAATATTTGAGGCTTTTATGATCCATAAAGATCTCCACTTTCTCCCCATACAAGTAATTCCTCCAAATTTTAAATGTGAAAACAACAGCTGCCAACTCTAGATCATGAGTAGGATAATTCCTCTCATATTCTTTGAGTTGTCGAGAGGCATAGGCTATGACTTTCCCATGTTGCATGAGAACACATCCTAACCCTTTTGGTCAAGCATCATCAGAGATGACAAATCCTCCGAGCCGATGGTATTGTCGTAATAAAATCTTTGAAATGAGTCTCCTCTTAAGTTCTTGAAAACTCTTCTCACATTCCTCGTTCAAACCAAATTTTGTATCTTTCTGAGTCAGCTGAGTTAATGGAGTAGCGATTCGAGTAAATCCTTCTACGAATCTCCGATAATAACCAAATAAGTCGAAAAAGCTACGTATTTTATCCATCGATTTAGGTTGTTCCCAGCTTTGAATAGCTTCAATCTTTGTTGGGTGAACAGATATTCCATGACTTGATACTACATGCCCAAGGAATGCTAATTCCTCAAGCCAGAACTCGCATTTCTTTAACTTGGCATAAAGCTTATATTCACGAAGCTTTTGGAGTATCAGCCTCAAGTGTTGCTCATGATCTTCACGGCTTTTGGAATAAATAAGGATGTCATCAATAAAGACGACCACAAAGTGATCCAAATATTCCTTGAATACTCGGTTCATTATGTCCATGAAAGCAGCAGGAGCATTAGTCAATCCAAAAGACATGACTAGGAATTCATAATGCCCATACCGAGTTCTGAAAGCCGTCTTTGGAATGCCATTGGTTCTAATCTTCAATTGGTGATATCCATAACGAAGATCAATCTTTGAAAAGAATTTGGCTCCTTGTAACTGGTCAAACATGTCATCAATACGTGGCAATGGGTACCTATTTTTGATGGTGACATGATTCAACTCCTGATAATCAATACAAAGTTGCATACTCCCATCTTTCTTTTTCACGAATAGAATAGGAGCACCCCAAGGAGAAGTACTAGGACGAATAAAGCCAATGTCTAACAATTCCTGTAGTTGGGTCTTTAACTCCTGAAGTTCAATAGGAGCCATTCGATATGGGGCTTTGGAAATGGGTTTTGTACCGGGTTCAAGGTCGATACAAAATTCAATTTCACGCTCCGGGTGTAGGCCAGGAAGTTCTTAAGGGAATACGTCAGGAAATTTATTAACAATAGAAATATCATTCAAAACTGACGTATTTTTTTTAGATCCGTGACATGAGCTAAGAAAGCTTGACATCCGTTTTTCAATAAACGAATAGCTTTATGGCTTGAGATGACAGTGATTGATTTTAATGGTTTGGTTGCTTGAATTCGCATAATAGGTTGGTTAGGAATATGAAAACTAACAACCTTACGAAAATAATCAATTTTTGCATGATGAGTAGTTAACCAATCAATCCCTAGAATCACATCAAATACAAGTATTTTCAATGAAATAAGATCGACAGGTAATGTGAGGGTACCGATTTGAACCAAATAAGACTTATAAACAGTGGATGTAATGAAGGTTTCTCCCAATGAAGTTTCAACAGATAAGTCAAAGTCTAATTTCTCCGGAGTTAAATTTAAACGTTGAGCGCAAGTAGGAGAAATAAAAGAATGGGTAGAACCGGTATCAAATAAGGTATATACTTTGCTAGAGTTTATGATAAGCTTACCCGTGATGACCTCGTCCGGGTTCCTTGCTTTATGGGAGGTCACGACAAACGCTCTCCCTTGAACTACCGATTTTGTCTTGTCTAGGACGGCCTTTGTTGCCTCCATCCCAGCTGGACTTGTCTTCGGTGCACAAAAAAATTGGGCCAGGTGACCTTCTTTTCCACAATTATAACACGCTTTGGATGGAATCGCGCAGTTTGGACTGACGTGTCACTCTCCTCCACATTTGAAGCATATGATAGGTGGTCGTTCTCCTTCCTTAACGACAAGTGCTGATGCTGATGTCTTTCCATCATTGTTGAATCTCCTCTTCTTGAAATATCCATTCTTATTGTTCTGGCCATGATTACCACCAAAGTGGTTACCATTTCTGGCATATTGATTACCTCCACGCTTATTGTCACCGCTTCGATGACTGTTATCACTGGTATTATCATTTTGCCAGCTGCTCTCTTTTGGTTGGGTTGGCTCATTATCGCACTCCAATAACTGAGCCCTATTAACAACATCTGAATATAAACATAGTTTATGAGAGATAAGATATTGACGTATCTCGGGTTTCAAACCTCTTAGAAACATTCGCGTCATTCTCTCCTCATTATCAACCAAATGAGACGCAAACTGGGACAACTCGGCAAACTTGGCTTCGTACTGCGACACGGTCATGTTGTTTTGCTCCAGCTTGATGAACTCTACCTCTTTCATGTGACAAATACTTTCGGGAAAGTACTTGTCGTTGAACAGTTCTTGGAACTTCTCCCAAGACATCTTCAGTGCGGTAGGTTGAGTACGCTTTACAGATTCCCACCAGTAATTTGCCTCTGCCCGTAACATGAAGGTGGCAAAGGGAACCTTTTGCTCCTTAGAGCATCCCAAGACATCAAATATCTTGTTGATTTGCTTTATCCACGTCTCCGTCTTAAGTGGTTTTGGCTCTCCAAAAAACTCCTATGGTCCCAGGTTCCTTGAGCGCTTAGCGATGGACTGCTCGAGAGTTGCTAGTGTTTCCACCTGCATTTTGGACAGGAGCCATTCTTGTCTGATGTTGCATGAATTGCATAAAGCCTCTGAACATTCCATTTTTCATCATCTGGTCCATGTTGTTGTTTACTTGAGGATTGTCTCCTTCTTGATGCACATTATCCTGATTATTGATCAGTGGAGACTCAACGGTCTCCTGTGCTCCATTGATGTTCTCAACATTCTCGGATGTCATTTTCAAATACTGCCACAAAAAAAGGGTTATTTAATATATCACATATTATCCCTATACTATGACCGACCAATTAAATACCAAATAAACTTAGGTAGGTCATACTAACGAAGGAATTTCCCGTCTCTCCCCTCCTAGTTCTTGTCTCACATCTTAGCCATGGATCATATTTCTAAGCTTTGATACCAACTGTGACGCCCCAAAAATAGGTATAGGCCACCCATCTTTGGTCGCCAGAAAAATACACTAAAAAAACTTCATTTATACAACTGTCGTGCAAAATACAACGACACATATACTCTGAATTTCAATACAAATATTGTAACGTATATAATACGACAATATTCATACTCAAATTATTACAATGCCATCTAAAGTACATCAGCAAATATTTCAAGTCCCCAAAGGAACACGAGAAGATTTCTGTCCTCCTCATTCTAATGGAGTGCATTTTTGACGCTTCCAAATTCGAGTTCGCCTCACCCTATTATTGTTCACCAAAATTAAATATTAAATGATGTATAAAATATGTCACACACATTTTAAGTTCTCAGTACAATTATTATGCCACACCGTTTCATAATTTTATTAGGATTGTGACTAATTTGCAACACCACTTTATACCCATGTTCTCTCTGCTTGTCACAGCTACACTTTTATTACCTGAAAGGGGTAGTGAAGTAAAAGGGTGAGCACAAATAGCCCAGTAAATAATATCATGACTTAAGATAATTAAATTATCAAAACAATTTAGATATTTAGAACATATGGTAGAAGATAAAAGTTTTTAACCATAATAGGAGCGGAATCAACAATCCATTAGAAGATTCAAGTAGAACATAATGTCTACTATCTCTTCTAGATTAAAAATCCATCATTAATATTTCATTCTTGTAATACTCATCAACAGTTCTTTATTATACCCAAGACAAAGAGAACTCTCATCACTTGTCTTCACCTAAACCACCACAGATTATAATTAAATCACAATTCATATTTATAATCAGGTAAATCAACAATCCATCTTTGCAATACAAGCCGAAGACATACAACTGTAAAATCAATAACAAACAATCCATCTTTGCACTACAGGCCAAAGATATACAACTGTAAAACCAATAACCAACAGTCCGTCTCTGCAATACATGCCAAAGATATACAACTTTAAACCAATAACGCTGAGACTCAACTTAATAGTATCACGACACTACGGGCCAAGGATATTCATGTTTTCAATTACGGTCATGATCATGCCAACAACTGTCCATCAATGCACTACGGGCCAATGAGGACTTTTACCACATCATTTGTAACATTACGGTCATGATTATATCGATTAATCCCTGATCATAATCATACCAAGTCCATCTATGCACTGCATGCCATAGATGACTTTCAACATAATATAAACATGAGGATGATGACAATGGTATAAGAATTCAATAAAACAAGTTCTTAATCATGCCAACAACTGTCCATCAATGCACTACGGGCCAATGAGGATTTTTACCACATCATTTTTAACAATATGGTCATGATTATACCGATTAATCCCTGGTCATAATCATACCAAGTCCATCTATGCACTACAGGCCACAGATGACTTTCAACATAGTATAAACATCAGGATGATGACAATGATATAAGAATTCAATAAAAACAAGTTCAAGAATTAATTTATCCATGAACTAATAACGTCCAAATTGTCAATATGATCCTTCTTTGTAGAGTAAAATTCAAGAATGCTCAGAAAAATATTTCCATAAAAAGATACTGGATGAAGCACAAATATCAAGGATATTCCACTAATTTTATGGAGTATAGAAGTCAAAACTTTAACCAACTGACTATAATAAAGAATGGAATAACAAAAGAAATCATTAGGCATGCGTTAGACCGCACAGACAAGTTATTCCAACAGAATAATAAATAACGGAACCAGGTCATACGTAAATGCACAAACAAGATATTCCAACAGAATAATAAATAATGGAACCAGGTCATGCATAAACGCACAGACAGGATATTCCAACAGAATAATAAACAACGGAACCAGGTCATGCGTAAATGCACAGACAGGATGTTCCAACAGAATAATAAATCATGGAACCAGGTCATGTGTAACGCACAGACAGGATGTTCCAACAGAATAATAAAAAATGGAATAATAGAAGAATTTCACCATGTATGCGGTACTTCGCATAGATAGTTATTCCAATATAATGATAAAGAATGGAATAATAGAAGAATTTCACAAAGTATAGGGTAGCCGCATATATCTGAGTTATTCAACGAATAATAAAGAATGGAATAACAGAAGTTCTCTTCATGTATAAGAAAGAAATAATACCCCTTAACTTAAAAAGAAGAGTACTAGATATAGGAGTAGTGAAGTAGCAGAATACTTTTCTTCTTTCTCTCTATAGTTTCTCTCTCTAGAGTTTCAGTGAATTCGTAAGAAATAGTGAAGGAATGAGCTTCTATTTATAGGAGAATGATTTGAATAGTAACTAATTCATGAACGGTCCAGATTGATTTACTTTTAAACGGACGGTCCATATTGATTTACTATGCAGTATTAATAAAATATTCTAATAAACAAAAATCTTTTAAATAAAATATATTATATATATTAAATATATATATAACATGTGCGAAAAAAAATCACAGGATACACTCCGTGATCAATATTTTCCTTCATTAACCAAATTGTCAACAAAGTTATATATATATATATATATATATATATATATATATATATAACCTAATAATACACCCTCCCATCCAAGCAATCCAATTCCTTTTGATTTCCCGAGAACCATCCCATTATTCCACCAACATTTGGGCAACACTTTCCTTATTTATGGCCCCCCACTAATAGACCCCAACTTTTTAATATTAGTGGGGGCCATAAGTAGGGCAAGTGTTGCCCACATGTTGGTGGAATAATGGGATGGTTCTCGGGAAATCAAAAGGAATTGAATTGCTTGATGGGAGGGTGTATTATTATTATTATATATATATATATATATATATATATATATATATATATATATATATAACTTTGTTGATAATTTGTGAAGAAGGAATATCGATCACTTTTGAGTCTATCCTGTTTTTTTTTCAAGTACATATTATATATATATATTTAATATATATAATATATTTTATTTAAAAGATTTTATTTTATTAGAATATTTTATTAATAATCGTGATACTAAATCAATATGGATCGTCTGCTTAAAAGTAAATCAATCGACTGTTTCATTGAATTAGTTACTATTCACCCATTCTCCTATAAATAAGCTCATTCTTCATTATTTCACGTTATTTCAAATCAAACTCAGAGAGAAACTATGATGAGAAAGAAGAAAAGTATTCTGCTACTTCACTACTCCTATATCCAAAGATTTTTGGTAAGGTTATATTTCTTTCTTATTCATGAAGAGAATTTCGTTATTCCATTCTTTATTATTCGCGAGAATAACTCTGATGTGGATTATTTATATACTTGGTGAAATTCTTCTCGATATTCCATTCTTTATCATTATATAATATCATAAAAGATAGTACATTTTGATTCTCTCCTTGATTCTTTTAATGGATTCTTGTTCCATTGTAGTTAAACTTGATGTACATTGTATTTTATTATTCGGTTTAACATCCTGATAATTTATACTGCTATTATTATATTACGCATTATATTAGTCATAATATTTCTTACTGGGTTAGTTGAGCTCAC
Source organism: Panax quinquefolius (assembly GCA_020205615.1). Taxonomy (NCBI): domain Eukaryota; kingdom Viridiplantae; phylum Streptophyta; class Magnoliopsida; order Apiales; family Araliaceae; genus Panax; species Panax quinquefolius. The sequence goes on from CM035168.1 coordinate 31,277,991, forward strand.
CCTTTTACTTTTATTATTCTCTTCAGGAAATGAGAACGTAGCGGGGACTAGTCGGGGAATGGAGTTACGGTCCAGATGATAGCATTAGTAGTCCTCACTATTCTATGAAGTAGTGTGATAATAAATGTATTGAGGACTTATTTTGAGTTTGAATACTATCTAAAAGACAATATTTGTATTAAAACTCACATCTCATGTATTCTAGCTAATACAAGAGAGCTGTGAGTTTAAATATAAATACTGTCTTCTAGACAATATCCACTCTCAGAATAAGTCCTCATTACATTTATTTCCACACTATTTAACAGAATAGTGAGGACTACTAGCTAATACTATCATCCCACCATCACTCCGCTCCCCGACTCGTCTCTAATCCCACGCTCTCATTTCAAGAGAATAAGAAAGGAAGTGTGAGCTCAACTAGCCCAAAGTAAGAAATATTATGACTAAGATAATGCAGGATAAATTATCATTAGCCTTCAACAATGTTAAACCGATAAAATATAATAGACATCAAGTTTAACTGCAGCGGAACAAGCAATCCATTAACAGAGTCAAGTAGAGAATAAAATCTACTATCTTTTATGATTTAAAAGTTTTCATCACTTTTATCACGATACTCGACTTATAAATAATCCACATCATCCCCACACTACGACCAAGGATATTCATTAGGGTCACGACCACAAATTATCCATGCACTACGGGCCAAGGATATTCGTGTATTCATCAATGGTCATGATCATGCCAACAACTGTCCATCAATGCACTATGGGTCAATGAGGACTTTTACCACATCATTTCTAACATACGGTCATGTTTATACCGAATAATCCCTGGTCATAATCATACCAAGTCCATCTATGCACTACAGGCCACAGATGACTTTCAAAAAAAAAATAAACATGAGGATGATGACAATGTTATAAGAATTCATTAAAACAAGTTCAAGAATTAATTTATCCTGGAACTAATAACGTCCAAATTGTCAACATGATACTTCTTTGGAGAGTAAAATTCAAGAATGCTCAAAAGAATATTTCCATGAAAAGATATTGGATGAAGCGCAAATATCAATGATATTCCACTAATTTCATGGAGTATAGAAGTCAAAACTTTAACCAACTTAGTATAATAAGGAATGGAATAACAAAAGAAATCACCAGGCATGTGATAGATAGCACAGGCAGGTTATTCCAACAAAATAATAAATATGGAACCAGGTCCCAGATAAAAGCATTGCACGGGATATTCCTATGAGAATAATAAATACGGAACCAGTCCCACAGTAAAAGCGCATGCAGACGAGGATATTCCAACAGAATAATAAAGAATGGAATAACATAAGAATTTCACCAAATATAAGGAGTCCACAGATACAAAGTTATTCCAATGTAATAATAAAGAGGCGGAACCGGTCCAAATAAAAACGCATGCATGAGGATATTCAGCAAGAATAATAAAGAATGGAATAACATAAGGATTTCACCAAGTATAGGGAGTCCAAGCGTATATAGGTTATTCCAATGAATAAATAAGAATAGAATAACAGAAGTTCTCTTCATGAATAAGAAAGAATAACACCCCTTACCGTAAAAGACACTGGATATCGAAGTAGTGAAGTAGTAGAATACTCTTCTTCTTTCTCTCTATAATTTCTCTCTCTAGAGTTTCAGTGAATTCGTAAGAAATAATGAAGGAATGAGCTTCTATTTATAGAAGAATAGAATGAATAGTAACTAATTCATAAACGACCCAGATTGATTTACTTTTAAACAGACGGTCCAGATTAAAACTTAAAGCAACGGTCCATACTGATTCACTATTAAAACATTAAACCAGCGATCCATACTAATTCACTATTAAAACTTTAAACCAGCGATCCATATTGATTTACTATTAAAACATTAAACCAGCGATCCATATTGATTTACTATTAAAACTTTAAACCATCGATCCATATTGATTCACTAATATAACTTCAACCAACGGTCTGAAAAAATAGCACATCTCCTCATGGAATAATATTGTACCCAAATACCCGAATGCATAATACTAGAGTGAATAGTAACCGGGTGAATAGTAACTCGTGAATAGTAACTCATGAATAGTAACTCGTAAATAGTAACTAGTGAATAGTAACTCGTGAATAGTAACTCATGAATAGTAACTCTAACACAAAAAGTGTCTCGAATACTCGATTGAACAATATAACCTCCAGGCATCAATTATCATCAGAATAGATGTCAATTTCTACTAACACAAATAATCCCAACACAATGAAACTATCAAATTCATCTTTAATCAACACGAACTTAATCATCATTAATATCATAACTCACAATATTTAACAACCAGGTTTATTCCCGGAAAAGGGGGGCTTTCCAATAAGAATTTCTCCCTATTGGCGCGCAATTAGGTGACCAAACCTCTCCTTGACAGAACTTCTAGACATTGTAAATATTGCAATTTAATAATATGAATAACTTTGTCATCTCAATTATTGATTTAATAAAATAACATATTATGCACATGATACTGTGACAATAATTGAATCAATAATATGAGAGATATGATGCAACAATTACTGTAGCAATAATGCAGTATAACTGAGTGACTTATCACATAAGCATCAATAATCAATACCGTGTCCTACTATGCAACCACACGTATTACTGTACTTTTAATATCGGGTAGTTCAACAGTATTAACGGTAAAACCTCCGCCGTTATTTTCATAAAATATCTTTTTCATTTTCTAACTACGACATTACTTCTGTTGTGGGGTACACCAATGATTGTACCGTTGTACGAATATTCCCCGACAAAAAGAATATTCCCCGACCAATCGAATATTTTATAACAACTTGCATACTTTGCAAAATTTTCAAATACTACCCACAACTATAACACTATCTCAAATCCACACCATAATATTAAAAAAATATTTTGAGAAAAATAAATCTTTATTCGTAAAATTTGGGGTCTCACAATCTCCCCTCCTTATGAAATTTTGCCCTCAAAATTAACGTCACGTACACAGTATCTTAGAAGAGATGAGGATACCTTGACTTCATTTTAGATTCTAACTCTTGAGGTAGAACCTGTGAGTGTTGAATACGATCCTTCTTATCCAAGATTTTAACATGTATCTCCTCATACGTTAAATCATCCGCTATCTCGTCCTGTTCTATTTCAATAACGTGGTTCGAGTCTTTCACATATTTACGTAACATCGATAAGTTAAAAACGTTATGAACACGCGACACATTTGGCGGTAAAAAGAGTCTATAGGCCACAGTTCCTACTCGATCGAGGATTTCAAATGGGCCAATAAAATTGAGGGTTGAGATTTCCTCTCTTCGTCGATTCTTGCTTCTAGAATAACGCCCTCTTGAACCTTCTTCTTCACATTCATCAGATTCGGGTGTGTAGCTTGAGCGGATTTAACTTTATCGATTAAAGTCGATTCTACTCGTATATTCTTTATCATCACATGGGTTCGTATATTCACACTCGTAAACGCATACGATCTTCTACTCAACACGTCAGTTACCACGTTCGCTTTTCCACGATGGTATTGAATGGTACGATCGTAATCTTCAACAGCTCGAGCCAATCTCTTTGGTGCATGTTACGTTCGTTTTAGTTGAAGAAATATTTAAGGGTTTAAGAAATGGGTTTTGTACTGGGGTCAATACAAAATTCGATTTCACGCTCTAGGGGTAGGCTAAGAAGTCTTCAAGAATACATCAGGAAATTTATTAACGATAGAAATATCATTCAAAACTGTGACCCTCATCCAAGACTTAGATAGTACGTCACATTGATACCAACTGTGACTTCTATCCCTTAACCTGGATAGCACCTCACAATGATACCTATCAACTTGCCATCTTCATTCACGATGTCGCCTACAGAAAGTCTGGCTTCGATGCATTCCACACAAGGAAGTCAACAATGAAAGGATCGGGGATCTTTACTTATGGCTTGATATGACAGTGATTGACTTTAGCGGTTTGGTTACTTTGAATTCGCATAACAGGTTGGTTATGAATATAAAAGCTAACAACCTTACGAAAAGCATGATGAGTAGTTAACCAATCGATTCCTAAAATCTCATCAAAGGAAAGTATTTTCAAAGAGATAAGATCGACAGGTAACGTGAAAATGTCAATTTGAATCAACAAGATTTATAAATAGTGGAGGTAACGAAGTCTCCTACTAACGAAGTTTCAACCAATAAGTCAAAGTCTAACTTCTCCGGAATCAAATTTAAACGTTGAACGCAAGCAAGAGAGATAAAATAATGGATAGAACTGGTATCTTATAAGGTATAAACTTCGCAAGAATTTATAATTAACTAACCCGTGCTAACTTCGTTCGGGTTACTAGCTTTTAAAGAAGTCACGAAAAACACTCTTCCAGAACCAACGACTTTGTTTTGTTCGTATTTGCCTTTGGTGCCACCGTCTCAGCTGGACTTGACTTTGGTGCACGACAAAATCGAGCTAAATGACCTTCTCTTCTTGAAATTTTCACTTCTATTATCTTGGCCATGATTACCACCGAAGTGGTACCATTCTTGGCATGATAATTTCCCCTATGATGGTTATCATTGTTCCAATTGTCGTTGCCACCGGTATGATTATTATCGTGTTGTTAGTCGTTACCTTTTGGTTGAGCTGACTCATTATCGCGCTCCAATAGCTGAGCCCTATTCACAACATCTGAATACAAACACTGTCACAAAACAAGGGTTAAATAACATATCACATATTATCCCTATACTCTGACCGACCAATTAAATACCAAATAAACTTAGGTAGGTCACACTAGCGAAGGAATTCCTCATCTCTCCCCTCCGAGTTCTTGTCTCACATCTCAGCCAGGGATCATATCCCTAAGCTTTGATACCAACTGTGATGCCCCCAAAAATAGGTATTCATCACCCATCTTGAGTCGCCAGATATATGTACAGAATACAAATACAATCTTAATTATACAACAAGAGAGCTGTGAGTTTAAATACAAATACTATCTTCTAGATAATATCCACTCTCAGAATAAGTCCTCATTATATTTATTTCCACACTATTTAACAGAATAGTGAGGACTACTAGCTAATACTATCATCTGGACCATCACTCCGTTCCCCGACTGGTCCCAGCTATGTTCTCATTTCCTGAAGAGAACAATGAAAGGAAGGGTGAGCTCAACTTGCCCAGTCAGAAATATTATGACTAAGATAATGCAGGATAAATTATCATTAGCCTTCAACAATGTTAAACCGATAAAATATAATAGACATCAAGTTTAACTGCAGCAGAATAAGCAATCCATTAAAAGAGTCAAGTAGAGAATAAAATCTACTATCTTTTATGATTTAAAAAGTTTTTCATCACTTTTATCGATACTCGACAATAAATAATCCACATCATCCACACTTTACTGCCAAGGATATTCATTAGGGTCACGACCACAAATTATCCATGCACTACGGGCGAGGATATTCGTGTATTCATCAATGGTCATGATCATGCCAACAATCGTCCATCAATGCACTACGAATCAATGAGGACTTTTACCACATCATTTGTAACATTACGGTCATGATTATACCGAATAATCCTCGGTCATAATCATACCAAGTCCATCTAAGCACTACAGAATGTATTGACTTTCAAAAAAAAATATAAACATGAGGATGATGACAATGTTATAAGAATTCAATAAAACAAGTTCAAGAATTAATTTATCCAGGAACTAATAACGTCCAAATTGTCAACATGATACTTCTTTGTAGAGTAAAATTCAAGAATGTTCAAAAGAATATTTCCATGAAAAGATACTTGATGAAGCGCAAATATCAATGATATTCCACTAATTTCATGGAGTATAGAAGTCAAAACTTTAACCAACTTAGTATAATAAGGAATGGAATAACAAAAGAAATCACCAGACATGTGATAGATAGCACAGGCAGGTTATTCCAATAGAATAATAAATATGGAACGGTCCCACAGAACGCATTACATCTGATATATTAAACGAATAATAAATATGGAACCAAGTCCCATGTAAAAGCGCATGCATGGGATATTCAACGAAATAATAAAGAATGGAATAACATAAGAATTTCACCAAATATAGGGGAGTCCGCGTATACAAAGTTATTCCAATGTAATAAAAAGACGGAACCAGTCCGACGTAAAAGCATGTGAATGTGGGATATTCCAATGAATAATAAAGAATGGAATAACATAAGGATTTCACCAAGTATAGGGGGAGTCCAGCGTATCTGAGTTATTCCAATGAATAAATAAGAATAGAATAATGAAGTTCTCTTCATGAATAAGAAAGAATAACACCCTTACCGTAAAAGACACTTTGGATATCAAGTAGTGAAGTAGTAGAATACTCTTCTTCTTTCTCTCTATAATTTCTCTCTCTGAGTTTCAAAGAATTAAAAGAAATAATGAAGGAATGAGCTTCTATTTATAGAAGAATGGAATGAATAGTAACTAATTCATGAACGACCCAGATTGATTTACTTTTAAATGGACGGTCCAGATTAAAACTTAAAGCAAAGGTCCATACTGATTCACTATTAAAACATTAAACCAGCGATCCATACTGATTCACTATTAAAACTTTAAACCAGCGATCCATATTGATTTAATATTAAAACTTTAAACCAGCGATCCGTATTGATTCACTAATATAACTTCAACCAACAGTCTGAAAAATTAGCACATCTCCTCATGGAATAATATTGTACCCAAATACCCGAATGCACAATACTAGAGTGAATAGTAACCGGGTGAATAGTAACTCGTGAATAGTAATTCGTGAATAGTAACTCCTGAATAGTAACTCCGACACAAAAAGTGTCCCGAATACCCGATTGAACAATATAACCTCCAAACATCAATTATCATCGGAATAGATGTCGATTTCTACTAACACAAATAATCCCAACGCAATGAAACTATCAAATTCATCTTTAATCAACACGAACTTAATCATCATTAATATCATAACTCATAATATTTAACAACCAAGTTGTTCCCAGGAAAGAGGGGACTTTCCAATAAGGATTTCTCCTATCATGGCGCTATTTATTAGGTGACCAAACCTCTCCTTGTGAACTTCTGACATTGTAGATATTGCAATTTTAATAATATGAATAACTTTGTCGTCTCAATTATTGATTTAATAAAATAACATATTATGCACATGATACTATGACAATAATTGAATCAATAATATGAGAGATATGATGTTGCAATTACTGTAGCAATAATGCAGTATAACTGAGTGACTTATCACATAAGCATCAATAATCAATACCGTGTGCTACTATGTAACCACGCGTAGTACTGTACTTTTACTACCTGGTAGTTCAACAGTATTAACGGTAAAACCTCCGCCGTTAATTTCATAAAATATCTTTGTCGTTTTTTAACTACGACAGTACTTCCGTTGTGGGGTCCACTAATGATTGTGTCATTGTACAAATATTCCTCAACAAAAAGAATATTCCCCGACCAATCGAATATTTTATAACAACTTGCATACTTTGCAAAATTTTTAAATACAACCTACAACTATAACACTATCTCAAATCCACACCATAATATTAAAAAAATATTTTGAGAAAAATAAATCTTTATTCGTAAAATCTGGGGTCTCATACATATTATGAAGATGATACCGTGACAATAATCGAATCAATAATATGAGAGATATGATGTAGCAATTACTGTAACAATAATTGAGTATAACTGAGTGACTTCTCACGTAAGCATCAATAACCAATACCGTGTGCTACTATGCAACCATGCGTATTACTGTACTTTTACTACCGAGTAGTTCAACAGTTTTAACGGTAACACTTCCACCATTATTTTTATAAGAAGATAATTCTGTCGTTCTCTAAATACGACAATACTTCCATTGTGGGTTTGCCAATGATTGTGCCATCGTACGGATATTTCTGATAAAAAGAATATTCCCCGACCAAACGAATATTTTATAACAACTTGCATATTTTGCAAAATTTAGAAATACTACCCACAACTATAACATTATATCAAATCCACACCATAATATTAAAAAAAAAAATTGAGAAAAATAAATCTTTATTCATAAAATTTTGAGTTCCCACGTAGCCTTTTCGACATTGTGGTTTCTCCATATCACCTTCACAGAAGGTATCACCTTATTCCTGAGCACTTGTTCTTTCATGTCGACTATCCTGAGCAGCTACCAGTCTTGCTCTGATGAGTTTGATAATTTCAGTGATTTGTTGTACCAGTTTCGGTCCTAACAGTTAACGTTCACCAACTTCATCCCAGCATAGTGGAGTTCTGCATTTCCTGTCGAATAATGCCTCGTATGGTGGCATGCCAATGCTTGTGTGGTAACTGTTATTGTAGGTGATTCTGCCAATGGTAGATGATCATCCCAGTTTCCTTTGAAATCCATGATGCATGCTCTAAGCATATCTTCTAACGTCTAGATTGTTCGTTCACTTTAACCATCAGCTTGCGGATGGTATGACGTACTCATCTTCAGTTGTGTTCCCATGCATTCTTATTGTCTCTTCCAGAAGTTTGATGTGAATCTTAGATCTCTATCTAATACAATTTAACTGGAACTCCATGTCTTGAAATGATCTCCTTAACGTATAGTTTTGCAAGCTGATCAAGATTAAATATAATTTTTATTAGAAAAAAGTGTGCTGATTTCATTAATCTATCCACTATTACCCATATCGCATTGTATCCTATCTAAGTCATTGGAAGACCTACCACACAATCCATTGTGATATGCTCCCACTTCCATTTCGGTATGTCCAACGGTTGAAGTAATCCACTCGATCTCTGATGCTCGACCTTTACTCTCTAACATGTCAAACATTTTGCAACACATTCTGCAACGTCTCTTTTCATATTTGGCTACCAAAAATGTCGCCGCAAATCTTGATACATTTTCGTACTTCCTAGATGGATCGAATATCTTGAGTTATGAGCTTCTATCAAGATTTCTTCTTTAATCTCCGGTACTGCTGGAACCCAAATTCGTCCCTTAAATCTTAGCACTCCTTCAGTATCAACCTTGTATTTCATCTCACTATCCTCAACCATACTTTCCTTTATTTTTCTGCATTCTTCATCCTGTAGTTGAGCATTCTTTATCTTGTCCACCAAAGTTAGATTGGCTTCCATCTAGTACAATCTTTCATCAGCTTCTTTTGGAAATTTGATTTCCAACTCTAGCCTTGCCATTTTTGAAATGAGCTCCTCCTAGTTGGTTAACAACATCAACTTTTCTCGACCTTTCCTACTCAAGGCATTTGCAACCACATTGGCTTTGTTCGAATGATAAAAGATTTCATAATTGTAATCTTTTATTAATTCTAACCATCTCCTTTGATGCATCTTCAGACTCTTATGGTCTGTATAGATCTCACACTTCTCTCCGTAGAGATAATGTCTCCATATCTTCAGAGAAAATACCACTGCCGCCAACTCTAAGTCATGATTTGGATACCCTTTCTCGTAGACTTTCAGTTGCCTTGATGCATACGCAATGACTTTCCCGTTCTGCATAAGGACACAACCCAATCCCTTATGTGAAGCATCACTATATACCACAAAGTTTCCTATATTATATGGTAATGACAACACATGTGCCACACTGAGCCTCTTCTTCAATTCCGTAAAACTCTTTTCACAATTTTCCATCCAAATAAATTTTACAGATTTTCTCGTCAAATTTATCAACGGTGTGGTAATTTTGGAAAAATCCTGAATAAACCGTGTATAATAACCTGCCAATCCCAAGAAACTTCTCACTTCTAATGGAGTTCTTGGTTGTTCCCAATTTATCACAGCTTCAACTTTTGATGGATCCACTGAAATTCCATCTTTATCAATTACATGTCCAAGAAATTATACACGTTCTAGCCAAAATTCACATTTAAAGAATTTCGCGTACAACTTTTCTTTTCTTAGCATCTCCAACGTCAGATGTAAGTGTTCCACATGTTCTTCTTGAGATTTGGAGTACACCAAAATATCATCAATAAATACCACCACAAACTTGTCTAAAAATGGTTTAAAAACCCTGTTTATCAAATCCATGAATGTAGCAGGGGCTTTTGTCAAACCAAAAGACATTACCTCGTAATGTCCATACCAAGTTCTGAATGTTGTCTTCGGTACATCTTCCTTCCTTACTTTCAATTGGTGATATCCACTTCTCAAATCTATTTTTGAAAAGTATCTAGCACCCTTCAACTGATCAAACAAGTCATCTATTCTTGGCAACAAATATTTATTCTTAATAGTGACTTTGTTTAATTCCCTATAACCAATACAAAGACGCATTGACCCATCCTTCTTCTTCACAAATAACACCGGTGCTCCCCACAGTGATACACTAGGCTGAATAAATATCTTGTCTAAAAGTTCTTGCAATTACACGAATAGTTCCTTCATCTCTACCAGAGCCATTCTGTACGGGGCCTTCGATATTGGAGCAGTTCCTGGAGCTAAGTCGATCACGAACTCAATTTCTCTATCAGGCAGAAGTCCTGGAAAATCTTTCGAAAACACGTCCACAAAATCCCTAACCACTGGTATCTCCTCTAGTTTCACCCCCTTCTTTTTTTGAGTATCGACTATGTAAGCTAAGTATCTTACACAGCCTTGACTCAATAACTTCTTGGCCTGTATAATCGTCAGACATCTCATGTGTCTAGGCCACAGTTAACTTCTTGGCCACAGTTAAAGCATACTCGTTTCCCCCTTAAGCACATACCCGTGTGAAACCTCCCGCATGTAGCACATGCTTCAAACTTCTTCTTCTGCTAGTTACCCTGCTGGTTCCCAGCTCCCACATTTGCATTTCACTTCCTCTTCAAGTTATTATTACCATTTCCACCATTACCATTCTTAGCTTCACCCTCATTCTTCTTCTTTCTCTGCTCTTGATTATACTTTGTTACAGCCTCGCCTCCACCCTCAGCGAGAATTGCCTTCTCTAGTACCGCTGTAAATGTCTTCAGTTGAAACATTGAGACTTTGTTGTACAACCAGGGCTTCAATCCCTGTAAAAACCTCCTAGCCTTGTGCTCATCTATGTTGACTTGATATGGCACAAACCTTTCCAACTTATTAAATTTCGCAGCATACTCCGATACCGTCATTGATCCCTACTTCAGTTCTAAAAACTGCACCTCCATCTGATTTTTCGAACTCTCTACGAAATAAGTCTCGAAAAATATCTCCTTAAACCTATCCCAAGTTATTACCCCTTGACCTCCTCGAGTTTTATTTGCTTGCCACCAATAACTAGCCCCTGATTTCAACATAAATGTTGCAAAAGCAATTTTCTAATTCTCACCTACTCTAGTAACATCAAAAACTTTCTCTATCTCCATGATCCAGGTCTGTGCCTCAACCAGATTCATGGACCCATGAAATTCGGGTGGCCCAACCGCCTTAAAGTCCTTAAATTTTGCAACTTGATTTTGCGGTTGATTTTACAATGCTCTCGTCAGTAACATTACTAATTGCTGAACTGGATTAGCCTCAACATTGTTGTTATTGGTAGATCCCTCAGGGGTTCTTTGTCTTGGTTGACGTCTTGGAGGCATTTTCTGTTAAAATATTATCATTAGATTATTATTCAATCTTCTAAGTATTATATATACAACTTGCACATCACAAAAAAAATACCACATAGCACACAATATCTTGAATAAATAGTAACTTTTATTTATTCATCATCTTTTAAAAACATAGCCATGATAGCATCCCTGCTATCTACATTACTTTCCTAAACTTCAAAAGTTTCAGGATAACATCATCATTATCATATCCCATTGGTTATATAATACCCGAGATTTACATCTTATTTACTCATTAATCACACAATAATTACATTTCTTATGACGACCTACTAAAATGCTGCATAGCCTTACGACGCTCCTTTTCCATAATACGGAACATTGTTCAGCGATCTAGTATATACCATGGTAGCGTCTCAAACTGTATCAGATAATACATGATTCAGTCTTAATCTCGGTTGACCACGGTGTTGAAAACGCTATTCATCTCCTCCATCTTGATCTTCGTTGTTTGTACTTCTCTCTCTGCTACCCTGGCTCGTTGAGAAGCTTCCTCATACGCGTCTTCGGCCCTTGCTCTCTTAGTAGACTCTTCTTTCAATTTGTTCCTCAGCTCTGTGATCTCTTCTGCCATTTGCTCGTTCTCTCCATCAGTGTGAATCAGCTTCCATTAGACATTACGTAGACGTCCATCTAAATCTCAGATCTCGTCGTCCTTCTGCACCATCGAGGTCTGCTGTTCAGCTACAATCTCTTCTGACTCCTCGACTCTATCCTGTAGTTCCACATTACGGTCGTGTACTTCGTCAAACATACAGGCAGCGATCGACTTTGGTGGAAACTCTTCCTCCTCATCCTCCTCATCCCCATCCGATTGTGGTAGCTCAACGGGATCCTCCTCATCTGTCTCTACCTCATCATCCTCATCAGGTAACCTCTCTTGCTCAACCACTGTGACCAATAGAGATGACTCTTGTGGCAGTAGTTGTTCCCAAACCACCTGAATATCTCGAGGTTCCTCCTCTCTAGGCATCTAAGACCTTTCCTCCATAGCCTGACTGGATTCTCCTACAATAGCCATCCTGAAAACAAAATTTTAAGTTTTAATTACTAATCATTATTACTCGACACTCACGAGCACATAAGTTGCAATCACATAAGCACATAAATTGTTTTATTACTTCTTTCTTAAAACTCGATAAGAGTTTATCACCACTACCTTTTCAATCTTCTATAAGGTTACTTCCTAAGGCTTTTCCCCACCTAAGGTTCATAACCTAAAGCTTTGATATCAACCTGTGACACCCCCAAATCTAGGTACTTCATTCCCACAAGATTTGGTGTTCACTTTCCATTCATTCATATCTAACTACCCAATTATAATAAAATTAAACCATCAATCTTCCCATTAAAAGGGTTACATTTGACGCCCCCAAAATAGGTATACATCACCAATTCTGAGTCGCCAAATACATGGTACAGAATTCAAATACAACTTAGTTATACAACTGTCGTGTAAAGTACGACAAAACATAAGCTCGGAGTTTCAACACGAATATTGTCTTCTAAACAATATCCAAACTCAAATTCAATATTATTACAATTATTATCACACTATTTCACAGAATAGTGTGGACTACTAATGCACCATCTCGGACCATCACTCCGTTCCCCGACTAGTCCCGGCTAAGTTCCCATTTCCTGAAGAGAACAATGAAAGCAAAGGGTGAGCTCAACTAGCCCAGTAAGAAATATTATGACTAAGATATTGCAGAATAAATTATCGTTAGCCTTCAACAATGTTAAACTGATAAAATACAATAGACATCAAGTTTCACTGCAGCGAAACAAGCAATCCATTAGAAGAGTCAAGTAGAGCATGATAACTACTATCTTCTATAATTTAAAAAGTTTATCATCAATTTTATCGCTGAGACTCAGCTTAATAAATAATCCACATCACTAAATTACCCATGCACTATGGGCCAAGGATATTCATTAGTATCACTACCACAAATTATCCATGCACTACGAGCCAAGGATATTCATGTTTTCATCAATGGTCATGATCATGCCAACAACTGTCCATCAATGCACTACGGGCCAATGAGGACTTTTACCACATCATTTGTAACATTACGATCATGATTATACCGAATAATCCCTGGTCATAATCATACCAATCAACAGTCCATCTATACACGTAAGCCAAATATGACTTTCATCACAATATAAGCATGAGGATGATGACAATGATATAAGAATTCAATTAAAAGAAAGTAAAGGATAAATTTTTTAATATTTATAATTTAATTTATCCAGAATTCAATAATGTCCAAATTGTCAACATGATACTGCTTTGTGGAGTAAAATTCAAGAATAATATTGTATCAAAAATGATTTGGACCGAAAAGAAATCAATTTTTGTCATGAATAGTAACCTGGGTGAATAGTAACCGAGTGAATAGTACCCCGTGAATAGTACTTAGAGAATAGTACTTCAAGAATAGTACCTCATAAATAGTACTCCGACATAAAAAAGTTAGAACTTATCAATAATGATCAGAATAATATTTCCATGAAAAGATACTGGATGAAGCACAAATTTTAAGGATATTTTATTAATTTCATGGAGTATAGAAGCCAAAACTTAACAAAATGAGTGTAGAATTCAAAATCTGAAACAAAATAATATTAGTTACATACTACAGAGTATGGAAGAAAATATTATTTCTTACGGATACTGAACAAAAATAATATTCCTTACCTTAAAAAGAAGAGTATTCCAACTGGTATAGTGGGGATATTCTTGAAGAAAACTTTTACTATTTTCTACACTCAAAGCTTCCTAAAACTCGAAAGAAATACGCTCAATATTATAGAAGAAGAATTCTCTGATTCTGGTGTGATTTTCAATTCTAAGTAAGCATCCTATTTATAGGAGAATGGAAAGGATACTATTTGAATTTAAAAATCACGGGTGAACAGTTGCAACTCGCGGGCGCCGAATGTGACGCCCCCAAAACAGGTATACATCACCCATCTTGAGTTGCCAAATATATGGTACATAAATCAAATGCAAACTTAATTATACAACTGTCAGGTAATATACGACAAAACATAGCTGAGAGTTTAAACAAGAATATTGCCTTCTAGATAATATCCACTCTCAATAGAGTCTTCATTACAATTATTATCACACTATTTCACAGAATAGTGAGGACTACTAAAATAACCATCTGGACCGTCAATCCGTTCCCCGACCAATCCCAGCTATATTCTCATTTCCTGAAGAGAACAGTGAAAGAAAAGGGTGAGCTCAACTAGCCCAATAAGAAATATTATGGCTAAGATAATGCAGAATAAATTATCCTTAGCCTTTAATAGTATAACAACTGATGGAATATAATAGACAACAAGTTTTAGATCAACAACTGCAGTGGAATAAGCAATTCATTAGAAGAGTCAAGTAGAGCATGATATCTACTATCTTCTATGATTTAAAAAGTTTTTCATCAACTTTATCACTGAGACTCAGCTTAATAAATAAACCACATCATTGAATCATCCCTGCACTATGGGGCCAAGGATATTCATGTAATCATCAATGGTCATGATTATACAGAATAATCCCTGGTTATAATCATACCAACAACTGTCCATCAATGCACTACGGGCCAATGAGAACTTTTAGCACATCATTTGTAACATTACGGGTCATAATTATACCGAATGATCCCTGGTCATAATCATACCAATCAACAGTCCATCTATGCACGTAAGCTAAAGATGACTTTCATCACAATATAAGCATGATGATGATGACAATGATATAAGCATTAATCAAACAAAATCAAGGATAAATATTAAAGACTTTAAATTTATCCAGAGTTTAAAAATATCCAAATTGTCAACATGATACTGCTTTGTGGAGTAAAATTCAAGAATAATATTCATGTATAAAAAATAATTTGGACAGAAAAGAAATATATTTTTTGGGTGAATAGTACGCCGTGAATAGTACCCTGTGAATAGTACTTCGGGAATATTACCTCATGAATAGTACCCCGGCATGAAAAGTGCCCCCAAATACCCGAGCGAATAATATTTGAGTGAATAGTAATCAGTTTAATAGTAACCCATGAATAGTAACTCGTGAATAGTACTCCGGCATAAAAAGTGCCCCGAATACCCGAGTGAATAATATTTGAGTGAATAGTAATCGGGTGAATAGTAACTCGTAAATGGTAACTCATTAATAGTATTCTGGTATGAAAAGATCAATAATTATCAAGAAAGCTCATAATAATATTTCCATGAAAAGATACTAGATGAAGCAGAAATATCAAGGATATTCTACTAATTTCACGGAGTATAGAAGCAATACTTTAACAGAATGAGTGTAGAATTAGGAATATGAAACGAAATAATATTACTCACATACTATAGAATATGGAAGAAAATATTATTTCTACGAATACTGAAAAATATAATATCCCTTACGACTGTTGAACGAAAATAATATTCCTACGAATATTGAACCAAGATGATATTGCTTACGAATATTGAACGAAAATAATATTCATACGAATACGAAAAAATAATATCTCTTTAGAATATGAAATAAATAATACCCCTTACCTCAGAAGAAGACTGGATACTAGAATAGTGAAGTAGCAGACTACTCTTCTTCTTTCTCTCTATAGCTTCTCTCTCTATAATTTTTCTTGTGAGTCTTAGTAAATTGGTGAGAATGAAAGAAGAATGAGCTTCTATTTATGGGAAAATATAGTTTCGATAATTGCACATTTTGGGGCTCGAAATATTACAGTATAATACCTTCATTTTTTCCTTCATTTTTAATTTAGTCCTGCAAGTATTATCAAACTTGCACCACCTCTCCTAATAGTACATCATGTGAATCAATAGTACAATCATGTGGCTCAATAGTTCTATACATGTGAAAAAAATAATTACAGTATAATACCTTTATCTATACCTCCATTTTTAATTTAGTCATGCAAGTATTATTAATCTTGCACCACCACCCCTAATAGTACATTCATGTGAATCAATAGTACACACATGTGAATAAATAGTTATAAGCATATGAATTAATAGCAATTAATTGCTCATTTATCCGATTAATTACCCGATTGGTCAATATAACCTCCAGAAATCAATTATTATCGAAATAAATGTCTATTTCTACTAACACTAATAATCCCAACACAATGGAACTATCAATTTCATTTTTAATCAACACAAAATTATTCATCATTAATATTATAACTCACAATATTTAACAACCAGATCATTCCCAGGAAAGAGGGGGCTTTTCGATAAGGATTTCTCCCTATTGGCGCGCAATTAGGTGACCAAACCTCTCCTCGGTAAAACTTTCTAGACATCGTCAATATTGCAAATAATAATATGAATAACTTTGTCGTCTCAATTATTGATTTAATAACTTTGTCGAATATTTCTTGTTAAAACGAATAATCCCCGACCAATCGAATATTCCCCGACATATCGAATATTTTATATTATTAAATCAATAATTGAGACGATAAAGTTATTCATATTATTATTTGTAATATTGACGATGTCTAGAAAGTTCTGTCGAGAAAAGGGGTTTGGTCACCTTATCGGAAAGCCCCCTCTTTTCTGGGAATGATCTGGTTGTTAAATATTGTGAGTTATAATATTAATGATGAATAAGTTCGTGTTAATTTAAGATTAAATTGATATTTCCATTGTGTTGGAATTATTAGTGTTAGTGGAAATTGATATCTATTCCGATAATAATTGATGTCTGAGGTTATATCGACTAATCTGAATCTGGATAAATGAGTAATTAATTGCTATTAATTAACATGCTTATAACTATTTGTTCACATATGTGTATTATTGATTCACATGCATGTACTATTAGGGGAGGTGGTGCAAGATTGATAATACTTGCATGACTAAATTAAAAATGGAGGTATAGATGAAAGTACTATACTGTAATTGTTATTTTTCACATATATAGAACTATTGATTCACATGATTGTACTATTGATTCACATGATGTACTATTAGGGGAGGTGCTGCAAGTTTGATAATACTTGCAGGACTAACTTAAAAATGAAAGAAAAGATGAAGGTATTATACTATAATATTTCGAGCCCTAAAACGTGCAATTATCGAAACTATGTTTTCCTATAAATAGAAGCTCATTCTCTCTTCATTCTCACCAATTCACGAAGACTCACAAGAGCAATTGTAGAGAGAAAGAAGGAGAGTAATCTGCTACTTCACTACTCCAGTATCCAATCTTCTTCTGAGGTAAGGGGTATTATCTTTTTTGTATTCATGAAGAGAGTTATTTCTTTCAATACTCGTAAGGGTTGTTATTCCATTCTTTATTATTCTGTTGGAATAACCTATCTACGCGGACTACCGCATGCATGGTGAAATTCTTATGTTATTCCATTCTTTATTATTACATTGGAATAACTCGCTCTACGCGACTCACCGCATTTATGGTGAAATTCTTTTGGTATTCCATTCTTTATTATTCTGTTAGAATAACCTGTCTATGCAGACTACCGCATGCATGGTGAAATTCTTTTGTTATTCCATTCTTTATTATTCTGTTAGAATAACCTGTCTATGCGGACAACCGCATGCATGGTGAATGACCCTTCGTATTCATTCTTTATTAAATTGTGGAAATGATCTGTCTACGTGGATTACCGCATGGCGGGTGAAAATCCATGTGCAGTTTCGTATATTCTATTATATTTGTATGAGATATCATTTCTTTTATACTTGTCATGGAATATCATTTTCTTTTGTATTTTTCTTTAATGAGTACTATTCATGGGTACTATTCATGTATACGGTACTATTTATGAATACGAGATATTATTTACGAGTTACTATTCATGAGTTACTATTCACGAGTTACTATTTACGAGGTACTATTCACGACAAAATTGGTTTCTTTTTCTGACCAAATTATCGTTGATTTATGAATCTTACTCTTGAAATTAAATCAATGTTTTGATCATATTGTTTTTATTATATATATAATATTTTTGTAATCCTGGTGATGAAATTTCTCTTTGACTTAAGTGTAAAGATGGGTAGATTATTGGTATGATCGTGACTATGGGTTCTCTTTGGCCAGTAGTGCAAAGATGAATTATTGACTGGTATGATCATGACCATTGAATTTATAATTGAATATCTTTAGCTTAAGTGCAAAGGTGAATTGATCAACATGGTTGTAATTATTGCTTATATAAATTCTGAAATGATTATATATTTCTTTGAGATATTAATATCTTTGGCTCGTAGTGCAAAGATGACCTGTTGTTGAATATCTTTGGCCTGTAGTGCAAAGATGAATTGTTGCTGAATATCTTTGGCCGTAGTGTAAAGATGACCCGTTGTTGAATATCTTTGGCCTGTAGTGCAAAGATGAACTGTTAATGAATATCTTTGGCCTATAGTGCAAAAATGAATTTATTAGTGTGATTATGAACAGGAACTGTGATTTGGTATAACCATGATCTTTGATGTTTCAGGTAGAGACAGGTGATGAATATTATCTTCATCCTGGGTGCGAAGAGGAATTTAGAATCATAATTATGATTATGAGTTATTCACATGATTGTGGACAAGAATTGTTGATTTATGTTACAGGGATAAAACATTGTTGGTGGACTTTTAACGTGGAGAAGATAATAGACTTTATGGTCTATTTGACTCTTCTAATGGATTGCTCGTTCCGCTGCCACTATGGTTGAAAAGTTTTATCATCTACCATAGGTTCTAAATCTCTGATTTATTATTGACGAAGGCTATTGATAATTTAATTATCTTTAGTCATAATATTCTTTACTAGGCTAGTTGTGCTCACCCTTTTTCTTCACAATTCCATTCAGGTAATAAGAGTGTAACTGGGTCGAGCGGGGGTAACAGGGGATTAGAACGGTGGTCTATAGATGCTGAGGTTTCCCCTAAAATAGTATGGAAATAATTTTATTGAGAATTTTAGATAAGTGTGTCATATTTTATATGTCATTTTAACCATTGATTTTGGTGAACCGAATAGGGTGAGGTGAACCCAACTTTGGAAGGGTGTTTTGCCACTATCATACAATATGTCTAATGACGATTTACTTTGTGTTATCATCGTATGGGGTTTGTGCACATGCACTTACTGATTATATCTATTAGCACTACCTATATAATCTTGGAGTTTGGTTGAAATATAATTCTCAATTAGAGACAATGGAGATAATTATATGTCAAGAGAAGACTCACCATTGGAAAGAACATGACAGTAATCTTCTCATTTTTCTTTGGGGTCTATTGGGTCAACCAAGGATAATTCTCGAGTCATATGATATCTATCATAACTTAGATGCATGGCCTCCCATGTACGAAGGTTTTCTTGAGCATTTTCCAAAGATTTTAATTTCTAAAACAGTTATTGACTGTACTTTTATGTAAAAGACCATTGTAAGGTGTTATGGTCGAGGCACCATGAGAGTTACATATATTTGTATTAGAATTCAAAGCTTATGTGTTGTCGTACTCTGCACGACAGTTCAACAGTTGTATAAATGAAGTTTGTATTTGATTTCTGTAGTGTGATATCTGGCGACTCAGAATGGGTGATGTATACCTATTTTGGGGGCGTCACAAGATCGTTCCCAGGAAAGAAGGGGTTTTCCTATAAGAATTTTCTCCCTATTGGTGCGTAATTAGGTGACCAAACCCCTTTCCTTAACAGAACTTTCTAGACATTGTTAATTATACAAATAATAATATGAATAACTTGTCATCTCAATTATTGATTTAATAATATAAAATATTGACAATAATTGATTCAAATAATGTGAGATACTATGCAGCAATTACTATAACAATAATTGAATATAACTGAGTGACTTCTCACGTAAGCATCAATAATCAATATTGTGTGCTACTATGCAACCACGCGTATTACTATACTTTTATCACCTGGTATTCCAACAGTTAACGGTAAAACTTTCGCTGTTATTTTTATAAAAAGATATTTTTGTCATTTTCTAAATCCGACAATAATTCCATTGTGGGGTCCACCAATGATTGTGTCGTCGTACGAATATTCCCTGTTAAAACGAATATTTCCCGACCAATCGAATATTTTATAACAACTTGCATACTTTGCTAAATTTGTAAATATTACCCACAACTATAACATTATATCAAATTCACTCCATAATATTAAAAAATATATTTTGAGAAAAATTCATCTTTGTTCATAAAAGTTGGGGTATTACAACCTCCCCTTCTTATGAAAATTTTTCCCTCGAAATTGGTATACGTACCTGGTATGACGAAGAGGTGAGGATACCTTGATTTTATTTCAGATTCTAACTCCTATGTCATTTCCTCAACATCGTGGTTTCTCCACAAAACTTTGACTTGAGGTATTGTTGGTTGAAAAACCGATCACTAAACACGCGCAAGTATACGCGGTCTAACAAGTAATACAGTGATAAGTTGAATGTCGTATCCACAAGGAACTATCACTAATATTTACCAAGTACTGACTGTGTATTGCTAAAGTCTTATTCGAACAACAATAAATGAAAGTGTGATTAATCTAAGCATAACTAATTATCAAAGCAAGTAAATGGATAACGAATGGTAATCAAAGGAATTACAAGCTAAGGTTACAACTTCACCCCACTCAGGCATTCTGTCGAACACCTGACATGCTATGTTTCATCAAACTAGCTACCCTTCTCTCTCTAGTCTTAATGGTCACGAAAATTTGTCGACCGAGAACACACATGTGTTCATATACCTCTGTCGAGGTATGCACAAACATATCCTTTCCAGATCCACCCATTAGGGAATAAAACAGAAAAGAACGCCCGAGCTAGATACAATCCTACATATGTCTATGTGAATTGATCAGAACAAGGATTTAAGCATAAGTTCTCAAAAAGGTCGCACGTGGCGCACAGATATATATATCTATTCTACGCACAACTTATGCAGTCGAAACCCACAATCACATGCCAATATATTTAGGTGTAAACCTACAATCCTTCTGTCGATATCATGTAAATTACCAAAATCATCACTAATGTCTTAGTGAGAATCATTAACCGTAAATATATCAACCAAATCATATGGTGCCAATCAAAGAGATAAGACAGTCAATTTAAATAACAAGGGTTCCATTATAACCTTAGAGCCAATATTCAGTTTATAGATATTAAACAAAATACAAGTAGCAATAAAGACAACATTTATAGAATACAAAATTAGAGGAAATAAATGGATAAAAGGAAACTCTGTCAAAGCCCTTCAATATCCACGCATTTCGCTCAAATCAAGCTTTCCAATCTGTGTCACTCACTGCTCTTGTCGCTCCAAGGATATGTCAGACTTCTCCCTAATCTACCTAATCTATATTTACAGACATCACTAAGAGAAAGGAAGAGAAATTACAGAGAAAAACTAATCTAAGCTAAGCTATGTGATCTCAGATCTACTGAGTATATTTTATGCAGATCCTTCCTTTCCTTTTATATCAGTTATTACTTCTTTTGCTAGGTCAAAACAAGCCCTCTCTGCCTGGGCACCGGAGGTGGCGCCGTGACACGACGATAATAAGTCATGTTTAGCGCCACAAATACCACATTAGTAATGAAGGACACGGGAGCTCATGTGTAGCCACGAGCCTAAGAAAAAAAATCGATGGCGCTTACTGACACAGTGATGACATCAGCAGGGATAGGGAGGTGGCACCGCAGCGTGAGCACAAAGCTTGGCTTTGGCGCCACGGCGCGGGTATGTAGAATTTGACCGTTTTGCCCTTTAAAGCTAAAAAAGCACTGTAAAGCTCTGCAATACATCAGTTAAGCGTAATAAAACTATATTTATATAAAACTATATAAAAACTACAAATTTAGGCAATTGTTTAAGTTATAAAGTATCCGATTCGCGGGTATAAATTCCACTCATCAAATACCCCCAAACGTAAGTCTTTGCTTGTCCTCGAGCAAACTATCTAACACAAAAATAACAGTAGTAATTTAACACACAGAAGGGATATAAAACTATATACTAGCATCGTGGCTACGAATCTCAATCAAAGCTACTCCCAAAGAACAAGGCAAACATAGGCATGAGTAAGGGTTTATACTATTTTAAGCATAAGACTGTATTCGATCCATTCTATATGTGTGTGTGAAGACCAACCATCCTAACTAATCATAGCTTAAATAAGTTTGCACAGTCGATTGTTAATACTAATATGCACACTCCGCAACTTAAACATTCAACAAGCATTAAGAATAAGACACAAATGTAGTAAAGGATCAAAAGACTCTAGCATGAAGACAGTAAAATCTGACTCGAACAGTTCTTAATTACCTTAGGCTAATCAGAACTACCCATTAATGATCTTTTGATCAGTGACTCCCAAGCCAGACGACTTTAGGGCACTAGGTGTAGAACACCCCTAAGAATCTAGTAACTCGAGCAGCAAAGGCCACGTAATCAACATAAGCCCAAATTAGACTTTACAAAAATTGAGGATTATAAGGCGAGTGCATTTTATGCTCCATCTCAATATCAGTCCTGCGTTTATGGGCGAGTGCATTTTACGCTCCATCTTGACCCACCGGAAGACTTTCGATATTCAATCTTCATTAACTTTATATTCTTTTTTTTTCTTTTTTTTATATATAACAAAACATGCACGAATCCAAGATCCAAAACTGTATAAACGTCTAAGTCTTTTATTACCTTGTAAAAATGAAAGTTTATAAGAGTGAACAAAACTCTCAAAGCAATAAACATGCAAAGTAAATTCGAAAAATAACTAGTTAACACAGTTGGTCGGTGCTTGCTAGAAGAACGGATCAATAACAGTCTCAACTTATCAACTAACAAACCCCTAGTACATACATGTTTGACACGACTCTATGGGAGACTTACTCATTTGGCGCTAGTCATAGCCACAATCAAAAATCAATAATGATAAATATAACACCCTTGCTAAATAGCAGCTCAAAATAGGGTGAAAAGGCCATTCGCATGGCACAAGCATCTAAATCTGTATAAGCCCCAAAAAGATGGCTATAAACCACAATCATACTAATAATAATCAAAGCATTAATGAATAAAACCAAAAACAGTTCATGACATCCATAATGATAAAAATCCAAGCATAATCCCGCAGTTCAAAATGACTGCACTATAATAATGATAATAAAAACATAATAAAGTACTAAAGTATGCAACCTAAAATGGAAGTAGACAGAAATAAATAGATAGTAGCCAAAAAAACACCCCCAAACTTAAAGTGAGCAATGTCATCATTGCTTTAACATAATCAATCGATACAAGAGGGCTTCCCTGAAGATCGCTCACTCCGCAGCGGCATCTGCTTCATCTTCATTAGCTGCGTCTTCATCGGTGGGAGGTGATGGTGGAGGGTATGGTGGAAAGATAGGAGGCTTCGGGAACTGGTATGGCATGAACTCAGCGTTCTCGCCACAATAGTCGGTGTAAATGCTCTGCATGGTGTCTACCACCACTGATCTGCGATAGTAATGTCCACGCCTCGTACATACACGGTACGAATGTGCCTCTACACTCGTCATGCGAGCCTTGACGTCGTACTTTTGATGCAGCAGGGTGAGAGACACCATGATGTCGGCCAGTAGTCCTTACCTAGTTGGGCCTGCGTCTGGAGCCGCGTTTGGATGCTGTGGGGGCTCGGCCTCTACTGTAGGAGGTGGCACTGTAGGTGGCCTGTACCCTTCGCCCCTGACATTAGACTCTGCCCCATCCCACACATTGAAGTGTTTGATCGTCTGATGGTCGATGACAGTCATGGGCGGTGAAGTTATCTCTTCTGGTCCCTACTGTATACCTAACTGCTTGTATAATCGCGTGATCACGGATGGATGGGGAAGTCCCAAAGTGATGGTACTCTTGATCGCCTTAATTATCGAGTCATGGATAAGAACTCCAATATCCACGTTCAGACCCGTGACAATGGCCAATAACAGAATCACCCTATCTTTAGTCACGTCGCTCAAGTGACAGGTCGGGATCATGCTGGCACAAATAAAGCTGAACCAAGCCTTCCCATAGCGACTAAGTACCGAAGACGGGAAACTGGTCTTTTCACCCGTATAATCATTTTTCTTCCATATCGTTCCGGGCTTGCAGAGCCTTCTGATGATATCCTCAAGGTCATAACCGCGGAGTCCCGGCTGTATATAATCATTGCCCGCATAGTTGGGTGTCGCGAATAGTGCATTGATGGCTTGACTATTAAATGCCACGGACCGCCCCTAACTTGAACCATTGCAGGACCATCTGAACTGGCATTTGCATAAAACTCCCGAACTACAGATACAACAGCTGATACGGGTGGTTTTATAAAGTTCACCCACTGACGTTCAAGTAGCATGTTTGTGAGTTCACCATCCTTTTTATCAGGCCTCAACCCCTGTTTAGGAATCAAGTTTCGCGTGTCAAAAGAGTCTTTGTACCATTTCTAGGTTTCTTCACTCACAAACTTGGCTTTGTCCCAGGCCTGTGGTGCTGTGGATGAGGAACCGCCGACGCTAAGTCGTTGCCTCTTTGGTGCCATTTCAGAAATTAAAGCAGTTGGTATGAACAATAGCAGAAAACCCAATTCAAACTTCCCTAAACCTTTTGCAGATAAACCCAATGAAATTCCAATGCCAAAACAGCCCAAATCAGTTAACTTTTTGGTTCAGACAATTTATCGAACACCTTGTGTGCGTTCTGCAAAACCAACTTGGACAGCCTTAGTTTGAAAATACTTTCCCCCAGATTTCCTTCAGCGAAAATCACACCAAAACACAGCAAGAAGAACAACACAATCCCACGATGTGAAATCAAAACAAAATTGACAAATATCCCCAATTACCTTAAATGAGAAACCCTAGTTTAATCCCCTCTTTTTGCTTCGTGCACTGGCTTGGGCTCTTGTTGGAAGGTTATCTGAATTATTCACTTGTAAGATTTATGGACGAATGCTAGGTGTATAGCAGAAATAAGGCGAATTTAGATTTTGGGGTACTTGGGTGCTTGTGTGCTGCCGAGTCGGTCGAGAGAAAGGAGAGGAGTGGCAAAACTTGCAGGCCAAAAGCAGTTTTTAAAAACCAAATCTCGCTTGTGGCACCGCGGCGTGGCCTGCCCTTTGTTGGTTGGTGCTGCGGCGCTAATTAGTAGTGGGCAAGGATCGCTGCCGATGCTGCGGTGCGACCTACCCTTTGTCTCTTGGCGCCGCGACACAAAGTGTAAAAACCAAGCTTTTGCACCTAGCGCTGCGGCGCGGGTTCTAGTACATCTGTTGGCGCCATAGCGCAAGGGACATTTTCTGTGTTTTTCCTATCTGTTATCTGCACATGCCAAGACAAGAATAAAAACTACACTACAAAGGCAAAAATACATTATTAAAAACCTCAAAAACACTATTTTAATATAAGATACATCATAATAAACATGCTGCCTGTAGATGATAGACACAAAACCATTAATGGACAATCTAACAGCTATGTTAACAACTAAAAAGAATAGACACAAAGTAAACTAGACATAAGTAAAGAAAACAGATAAAATTTATACCGAGATGGAGGTGCCTCCCCACCAAGTGCTTGTTTTAAAGTCGTCGGCTTGACTATATCGATGTCGTTCAATCCGGGTCATAAGGAAAAATGACCATTTCATGCCGCCTTTTCGTCAATTCTTCTAAATTTTTGGCCGACATAGATAATTGGTCATTCTTCTTTCCTTCATCCATCCAGTCATCCATTGGCACAAAGAATCGTTCGCCACTGGAATTATCCACTAATTCGCCTTTGTCATCAAGTTGAAAGCGTTATTTGTGCTCTATTGGGCTCTCTAGGGTTTCCACAGTCATGAGCGTGGTTCTAACTGTTGATTACTCTTGACAGTGCACCCACTGATGATCCTCTCTTCTTCTAGCTCAGCCTCCGCAAGTTGGTCAATTTTCACATTGACATTGCCCTCAACACTTTGATGAGACTCATCACCTTCTCCTCGCTTATCCACCGTGCACTGCTCTACTACTTCATCGTCGAGATCAATTATGACCGGTAAAAAATTTGGCGGTGGATTTGTAATGGCAATGACGAGTTGCCCCAATTGACTTTCGAGGCTCTGCAATGCGGCTTCTTGGCTTGCCATCCGAACCTCATTTCTCTCAATAAAGTTAGAGAGGAGTTGTTCAAGCCTGTTCTCTTCTTCTTGTGTTGAGTACGCAGAAAAGCTCTCATTGGGTTGAGATGTCAACTCATAGTGCGGCGGAGACTGATATTCAAACTGAGAGGCATGATTCAGATCATGATATTGCTCTTAACTGTAGTCCCAAGAATTTGGATAACCCTGGCAGTTTGGATGATAGGAGATCGGTTTAAAGTCAGCTCGTTTCTGACCATAGGCATTCTGAGTGGACTGACACTCAAGATTGTCAAAAAACCTCAAGGCATTTGTAATTTGAACTTGCAATTTCTCGAGTCCTTCTTCCGAGCTTGGTTGCGTCGTCCCCTCATAAGGCCATTGATAACATTGATCGTCCATAATCTGTAAACTTAAAAACAAAAAAGAAAAGAAGATCAAACAAATAAAAGAAATATATATATATATATATATATATATATATATATATATACACGTTCAAAGTAAGACTAAATTGATTGAAATCAATATTGGACAATATTAGAATAATAGTTCCCCGGCAACGGCGCCAAAAACTTGTTGGTCAGAAAATCGATCACTAAACACGCGCAAGTATACGCGGTCTAACAGGTAATACAGTGATAAGTTGAATGTCGTACCCACGAGGAACTATCACTAATATTAACCAAGTACCAACTTTGTATAGCTAAAATCTTATTCGAACATCAATAAATGAAAGTGTGATTAATCTAAGCATAACTAATTATCAAAGCAAGTAAATGGATAACGAATGGTAATTGAAGGAATTATAAGTTAAGGTTACAACTTCACCCCACTCAGGCATTCTGTCGAACACCTGGCATGCTATGTTTCATCAAACTAGTTACCCTTCTCTCTTTGGTCTTAATGGTCACGACAATTTGTCGACCGAGAACACACAAGTGTTCATACACCTTTGTCGAGGTATGCACAAACATATCCTTTCCAGATCCACCCATTAGGGAATAAAACAGAAAAGAACGCCCGAGCTAGATACAATCCTACATATGACTATGTGAATTAATCAGAACAAGAATTTAAGCATAAGTTCTCAAAAAGGTCGCACGTGGTGCACAGATATATATCTATTCTATGCACAGCTTATGCAGTCGAAACCCACAATCACATGCCAATATATTTAGGTGTAAACCTATAATCCTTCTGTCAATATCATTTAAATTACTAAAATCATCACAAATGTCTTAATGAGAATCATTAAATGTAAATATATCGAACCAAATCATATGGTGCCAACCGAAGAGATAGGACAGTCAATTTAAATAACAAAGGGTTCCATTATAACCTTAGAGCCAATATTCAGTTCATAGCTATTGAACAAAATACAAGTAGCAATAAAGATAACATTTATAGAATACAAAATTAGAGGAAATAAATGGATAAGAGGAAACTCTGTCAAAGCCCTTCAATCTCCACGCATTTCGCTCAAATCAAGCTTTCCAATTTGTGTCGCTCACTACTCTTGTCGCTCCAAGGATATGCCAGACTTCTCCCTAATCTACCTAATCTATATTTACAGACATCACTAAGAGAAAGGAAGAGAAATTACAGAGAAAAACTAATCTAAGCTAAGCTATGTGATCTCAGATCTACTAAGTATATTTTATGCAGAGCCTTCATTTCCTTCTATATCAGTTATCGCTTCTTTTTCTAGGTTAAAACAAGCCCTCTCTGCCTGTGCACTGGAGGTGGCGCCACGGTGTGGGCCAATAAGTTGTGTTTGGTATGCCG
The DNA here is from genome assembly GCA_020205615.1 of Panax quinquefolius. Classification (NCBI taxonomy): domain Eukaryota; kingdom Viridiplantae; phylum Streptophyta; class Magnoliopsida; order Apiales; family Araliaceae; genus Panax; species Panax quinquefolius. Next base: position 31,306,665 of record CM035168.1, read on the forward strand.
CAGCCACATTAGTAATGAAGATGCCAGCGAGCTTCATGGCTGCTGCCGAGCCTAAGAAAAGTCAAGTGGTGTTGCGGCGCTGTGATTACATCAGTAGGGACAGGGAGGTGGCAACACATCGTGAGCACAAAGCTTGGCTTTGGCGCCGCGATGCGGGTCTGTAGAATTTGACCGTTTTGCCCTTTAAAGCTGGTAAAGCACTATAAAGCTCTGCAATACATCAGTTAAGCGCAATAATACTATATTTATATAAAACTATATAAAAACTATGAATTCAGGTAATTATTTAAGTCATAAAGTATCCGATTCGCGGGTATAAATTCCACTCATCAGGTATAACCTTGGAGCGTAAAATATGTTCCTTCTTATCCAAGATTTTAACAGGTGCCTCTACATACATTAAATCTTCCACTATCTCGTCCGGTTCTAACTCAATAATGTGGTTTGGGTCTTCCACATATTTACATAACATAGATATGTGAAAAACGTTATGAACACGAGACATACTTGGTGGTAAAACAAGTCTATAGGCCACAATTCCGATTCGATCGAGGATTTCAAATGGGCCAATGAATCGAGGATTGAGCTTTCCTCTCTTTCCAAATCTTGTAATTCCTTTCCATGGAGCAACATGTAACAACACATGTTCTCCAATATTGAATTCCACGTCCTTCCGATGAAGATCAGCATAACTCTTTTGTCGATCTTGTGAGGTTTTTATACATTGCTGGATCATTTGAATCTTTTCTGTTGTCATGCGAACCAATTTTGGTCCAAACAACATTGCTTCACCCACCTCATCCCAGCATACTGGAGAACGACACTTGCATCCATACAATGCCTCAAATGGATCCATGCCAATACTTGCTTGATAACTATTGTTATATGAGAATTCCACCAATGGCAAAAACTTGTCCCAACTTCCTTTGAAGTCAAGGACACGGAGTCTTAATAGATCCTCAAGAGTTTAAATAGTCCTCTCCGACTGCCCGTCCGTTTGAGGATGATATGCCGAACTAAAACGTAAATCCGCGCCCATAGCTTTTTGCAGACTATCCTAAAATCGTGAAGTGAATATTGGGTCTCGATCAGAAACTATGGATACTGGCATACCATGCAGTCTTATAATCTCATTTATGTACATACGAGCAAGACATTCAAGCTAATAAGTTTCTCGTATAGATAAGAAATGAGCAAACTTGGTCAATCTATCAACAATGACCCAAATTACATCTATACCTTGAGAAACCTTGGGAAGACCAGTAATAAAATCCATGGTAATGTGCTCCCACTTCCATTTTAGAATTTCAAGTGGTTGTAATGGACCTTTTGGCACTTGATGCTCCGCGTTGACTCGTTGATAAGTTAGACACCTTGAGATAAACTCCGTTATCTCTCTCTTCATATTGCTCCATCAAAATGTATGTCGAAGATCATGATACATTTTGGTACTCCCAGGATGGATTGAAAATGGTGTGTTGTATGCCTCCATCATGATTTTATACTTTAAATCAAGGTCGTTAGGAACACAAAGTCTGGAGTTGACTCGAAGTATTCCTTCTTCATCGATTCCTGCTTCCTGAATAGCACCTTCTTGTACTTTCTTCCTCATACGCATCAGCTCTTGGTCTGTAGTTTGAGCAGCTTTAACTTTATCGATTAAAGTCGGTTCTACTCGTATATTTGCCATCATCACGTGGGTCCCTGGAGTCTTTACCTCTATCTCCATCCTTTGTAAGTCATACCAAATGGGCCTTTGCGTTGACAATATCTCACTAGTACCTGCATATGATCTTATACTCAATGTGTCACCTACCACGTTCGTTTTTCTAGGATGGTATTAAATGGTATAATCATAATCTTTCAATAACTAAAGCCAATTTTGTTGCCGCATGTTGAGTTCCATCTGGGTGAAGAAATATTTGAGGCTTTTATGATCCGTATAGATCTCCACCTTCTCCCCATACAGGTAATGCCTCCAAATCTTAAGTTCAAAAATGACTGCTGCCAACTCTAGATCATGAGTAAGATAATTCCTCTCATATTCTTTGAGTTGTCATGAGGCATATGCTATGACTTTCCCATGTTGCATGAGAACACATCCTAAACCTTTGCCTGAAGCATCGCTGTATATGACAAATCCCTCCGAACCAGATGGTATTATCAGAACAGGTGTTGAAATAAGTCTTCTCTTGAGTTCTTGAAAACTCTTCTCACATTCCTCGCTCCAACCGAATTTTATATCTTTTCGAGTCAGCTGAGTTAATGGAGTAGCGATTCGAGAAAACCCTTCTACGAATCTCCGATAATAACCAGCTAAGCTAAGAAAGCAACGTACTTCAGTTACTGACTTAGGTTGCTCCTAGCTATGAATTGCTTCAATCTTTGCCGGGTCAACAGATATTTCGTGATTTGATATCACGTGCCCAAGGAATGCTACTTCCTCAAGCCAGAACTTGCATTTCTTCAACTTGGCATAAATCTTATTTTCACGAAGCTTTTGGAATATCAGCCTCAAGTGTTGCTCATGATCTTCACGACTTTTGGAGTAAAAGAGGATGTAATCAATAAAGACAATCACAAAATGATCCAAATATTCCATGAATACTCGGTTCATCATATCCGTGAAGGCAGTAGGAGCATTAGTCAATCCAAAAGACATGACTAGGAATTCATAATGCTCGTACCAAGTTCTAAAAGCAGTCTTTAGAATGTCATCAGTTTTAATCTTTAACTGACGATATTCGAAACGAAGATCAATCTTTGAAAAGAATTTGGCACCTTGTAACTGGTCAAACAAGTCATCAATGCGAGGCAACGGGTACCTATTTTTGATGGTGACATGATTCAACTCCCGATAGTCAATACAAAGTCCCATATTTCTATCTTTCTTTTTTATGAATAGAATATGAGCACCCCAAGGAGACGTACTAGGACAAATGAAACCGATGTCTAATAATTCCTGCAGTTGGGTTTTTAACTCCTGAAGTTCATTAGGAGCCATTTGGTATGGGGCTTTGGAAATGGGTTTTGTATCGGGTTCAAGGTCGATACAAAATTCAATTTCACACTCTGGGGGTAGGCCAGGAAGTTCTTCGGGGAATACATCAGAAAATTTATTAACAATAAAAATATCATTCAAATCTGACGTATTTTTGTTTAAATCTATGACATGGGCTAAGAAAGCTTGTCATCCATTTTTCAATAAACGAATAGCTTTATGGCTTGATATGACAGTAATTGACTTTAATGGTTTGGTTGCTTGAATTCGCATAATAGGTTGGTTAGGAATATAAAAGCTAAAAACCTTACGAAAATAATCAATTTTAGCATGATGAGTGGTTAAACAATCAATCCCTAAAATCACATCGAATGCAAGTATTTTCAAAGAGATAAGATCAACAAGTAACGTGCGGATGCCGATTTGAATCAAACAAAACTTATAAACAGTGGATGTAATGAAGGTTTCTCCCAACGGAGTTTCAACAGATAAGTCAAAGTCTAATTTCTTCGGAGTTAAATTTAAACGTTGAGCACAAGTATGAGAAATAAAAGAATGGGTAGAACCGGTATCAAATAAGGTATAGACTTCGCTAGAGTTTATGATTATCTTACCCATGATGACCTCGTTCGGATTCTTCACTTTTTGGGAGGTCACGACAAACGCTCTCCCTTGAACTACCGACTTTGACTTCTCTGGGACGGCCTTTGGTGCCTCCATCCCAGCTGGACTTGACTTCGTTGCATGACAAAATTGAGCTAGGTGACCTTCTTTTCCATAATTGTAACACGTTTTGGACTGCTGCATGCAATTTAGACTTATGCGTCCCTCTCCTCCGCATTTGAAGCATATTATAGGTGGTCGTTCTCCTTCCTTAACAACGGGTGCAGGTACTGTCGTCTTTCCATCATTATTGAATCTTCTCTTCTTGAAATTTCCACTATTACTGTCTTTGCCATGATTACCACCAAAGTGGTTACCATTTCTGGCATGTTGATTCTCTCCACGTTTGTTGTCACCGCTTCGATGACTGCTACCACTGGTATTATCATTTTGCCGGCTTCTTTCTCTTGGTTGGGTTGACTCATTATTGCGCTCCAATAATTGAGCCCTATTCACAACATCTAAATACAAACAAAGTTTGTGAGAAATAAGGTATTGACGTATCTCAAGTTTCAAACCTCTTAGAAACATCTGCATCATTATTTCCTCATTATCAACCAAGTGGGACGCAAACCAGGATAACTCAGCAAACTTAGCTATGTACTGCGACATGGTCATATTGTTTTGCTCCAGCTTGATGAACTCTACCTCCTTCATGTGACGAATACTTTCGGGAAAGTACTTGTCGTTGAACAGTTCTTGGAACTTCTCCCAAGACATCCCCAATGCGATAGGTTGAGTACGCTTTACATATTCCAACTAGTAATTTGCCTCTCCTCGCAACATGAAGGTGGCAAAGGGAACCTTTTGCTCCTTGGAGCATCCCAAGACATCGAATATCTTGGTGATCTGCTTTATCCACGTCTCCGCCTTAAATGGATCTGTCTTTCCACAAAACTCCGATGGTCCCAACTCCTTGAATTGCTTAGCGGTGACCATCCGTGAGTTGCTAGTGTTTCCACCCGCATTTTGAATAGGAGTCTCTCTTTCCTAATGTTGCACGAATTACAGAAAGCACCTAAACATTCTGTCGTTCATCATTTGGTCGGTTTTGTTGTTTGCATGAGGATTGTTGCCTTCCTGATGCACATTATTCTTGTTATTGATCATCGGTGATTCAACGGTCTCATGTGCTCCATTGCTATTCTCAACATTCTCGGATATCATTTTCAAACACTGCCACAAAATAAGGGTTAATTGACATGCCACATATTATCCCTATATTCTGATCAGCCAATTAAATAATAAATAAACTTAGGTAGGTCATACTAGAGAATACCCGTCTCTCCCCTCTTAATTCTAGTCTCACATCTCAGCCAGGGATCATATCCCTAACCTTTGATACCAACTGTGACACCCCCAAAATAGGTATACATCACCCATTCTGAGTCGCCAAATACATGGTACAGAATTCAAATACAACTTAATTATACAACTGTTGTGTAAAGTACAACAAAACATCAGCTCGGAGTTTCAACATGAATATTATCTTCTAGACAATATCCAAACTCAAATTCAATATTATTACAATTATTATCACACTATTTCACAGAATGGTGAGGAATACTAATACACCATCTCGGACCATCACTCCATTCCCCGACTAGTCCCGGCTAAGTTCTCATTTTCTGAAGAGAACAATGAAAGCAAAGGGTGAGCTCAACTAGCCCAGTAAGAAATATTATGACTAAGATAATGCAGAATAAATTATCGTTATCCTTCAACAATGTTAAACTGATAAAATCTAATAGACATCAAGTTTAACTGCAGTGGAACAAGCAATCCATTAGAAGAGTCAAGTAGAGCATGATAACTACTATCTTCTATGATTTAAAAAGTTTATCATCAATTTTATCGCTGAGACTCAGCTTAATAAATAATCCACATCACTAAATTACCCATGTGTTACGGGCCAAGGATATTCATTAGTATCACGACCACGAATTATTCATGCACTACGGGCCAAGGATATTCGTGTTTTCACCAATGGTCATGATCATGCCAACAACTGTCCATTAATGCACTACGGGCTAATGTGGAATTTTTCCACATCATTTGTAACATTACGGTCATGATTATACCGAATAATCCATTGTCATAATCATACCAATCAACAATCCATCTATGCACGTAAGCCAAAGATGACTTTCATCATAATATAAGCATGAGGATGATGACAATGATATAAGAATTCAATTAAAAGAAAGGGAAGGATAAATTTTTAAAGATTTATAATTTAATTTATCTAGAATTCAATAATGTCCAAATTGTCAACATGATACTGCTTTGTGGAGTAAAATTCAAGAATAATATTGTATCAAAAATGATTTGGACCGAAATGAAATCAATTTTTGTCATGAATAGTAACCCGGGTGAATAGTAACCGAGTGAATAGTACCTCATGAATAGTACTTCAGGAATAGTATCTCATAAATAGTACTCCGACATGAAAAAGTTAAAACTTATCAAAAATGCTCAGAATAATATTTTTATGAAAAGATACAGGATGAAGCGCAAATTTCAAGGATATTCTACTAATTTCATGGAGTATAGAAGCAAAAACTTAACAAATTGAGTGTAGAATTCGAAATCTAAAACGAAATAATATTAGTTATATACTATAGAGTATGGAAGAAAATATCATTTCTTACGAATACTGAACAAAAATAATATTCCTTATTTTAAAAAGGAGAGTATTCCAACTGGTATAGAGGGGATATTCTTGAAGAAAACTTTTACTATTTTCTACACTCAAAGTTTCCTAAAACTCGAAAGAAAAACGCTCAATATTATAAAAGAAGAATTCTCTTATACTGGTGTGATTTTCAATTCTAACTAAGCATCCTATTTATAGGATAATGGAACGGATACTATTTGAATTTGAAAATCACGGGTGAACAGTTGCAACTCGCGGGCGCCAAATCCTTTGGCTGATTTCTAAAAAATTATTTTCTGAATTTACTATGTAAACACTATACAACCACTATGCAAACATTATGCATAATAAAATATAATATATTCTATTTTTCATAAAAAAATAAAACTTATATATATATATATATATATATATATATATATATATATATTCCTCCTTCACCTCCGTAATCTTTCCCCCCCATTTCTATAATAATTCACACGTGGGCCCACTAATTATATATAATTTATGGGCCCCACCACTTATTATATATACTGAATAACTTTCTACCGATTTTGAAAAATGGGTAAGTGGGGGTTCATATAATTGCAAAATTTACAACAAATACTTCATAAAATAAACCCTTAATATTTTTAATAACATTTATTCATCATTATTATAACTCGCAATATTAACAATCAGATCGTTCCTAGGAAAGAGGCGTGACCAAACCCCTTTTCTTGACAGAACTTTCTAGACATTGTTAATTATGCAAATAATAATATGAATAACTTGTATCTCAATTATTAATTTAACAATATAAAATATTGATAATAATTGAATCAAATAATGTGAGATACAATGTAGCAATAATTGAATATAACTGAGTGACTTCTCACGTAAGCATCAATAATCAATATTGTGTGCTACTATGCAACCACGCGTATTACTGTACTTTATCATCGGGTATTCCAACAGTTAACAGTAAAACTTTCGCTGTTATTTTTATAAAAAGATATTTCTGTCATTTTCTAACTCCGACAATAATTACGTTGTGGGGTCCACCAATGATTGTTCCGTCGTACGAATAATCCCTGTTAAAACGAATATTACCTGACCAATCGAATATTTTATAACAACTTGCATATTTTGGAAAATTTATAAATATTATCCGCAACTATAACATTATATCAAATTCACTCCATAATATTCAAAATTATATTTCGAGAAAAATTCATCTTTGTTCATAAAAGTTGGGGTCTTACATTACATCATTAAATCAAAAGTCTCCTAGGTTATCTAACCTTTAACATAAATCAAGTGTGAAAATAAAATAATTACATCACATCATTAAATATAAAGTCTATCATCATGACATTAATTAAATTACAAGTCTTCATCACTTGTTCATTTTCCCTTTTCCCTTGCTAGTGGTAGGTTCATCGACCTTCTCAATCTTAGCTGCAATGTAGGGACTCCCCGTACTTAGGGTGATTAGACCTTCGTATCATGTATTGTGCACAAACATCTAAATGCATTGCATAAAATAACTCCCCTATAATAGGGTTGTTCTTCTCAGTTTTAGGGTACAAGTCTGCACCAAAGAAAGTTTGGTTTGGATAAGCTTCAAGGGGAATTAGAGTTTCACAATCATCAACTAAAGGACTAGGTTAATCAACAAGACTTAACAACACTATGAGTGATCAATAAAAATTTAATGTAAAATGATTAAGAATCACAAGTGAACCAACTATACATTAAACTTATGCTTAGAAATAACTAAAAAGCATAAGCATTGAATTAAACAATAAACCTTACTTGAACGATATTAAGCTAAGGCTATGATCTTTGTCAAATAAAGAATTGAATTATTGAACATACATTAACTGATAACAAGCTGGAAACAAAGCTTGCTCAACATGATAATAACTTGTGCAAAGTAAATGAAATATGACAGCTCAATATTGAGATTAGAGTTCAAGAAATTGCATTCACTATAAAAGATTGAAACTAAAGCAACTTGCTTAACTATAACAAGTTAGAATAAATCAACAATGATTAGAATTCAAAACTTGCTCGAATAAAGTTAGGGTTAAAGCTTACTTAAATAAAATTTAAAGATAAAAGAACTTGCTCAATTAAAGTTTAGGGTAAGGAACTTGCCTCGTGCGTAAGCTATAAATTACAACTCACGTTCACCTAAACACATTATTAGGATCACAATATCTATTAGATATACTAACATACACTTTCCAAAATAAAACTCACTTTTAGTTAAACTTGTTACTTTAGTACAAGTTTTACTTTACCATATGCATTTCAGAAATCACAAGTATTAACTTCAAAACACTTATTCATAATTCATTGTGTACCTTAAATTATAACGTATCGCTTTCATAACTTACTAACTTTGGAATTACTAATCACATGATAAGATTCTGTTTTAACCTCTTAATTATATGTTTGTCACATTAACATATCAATAGACTAAGTTACAATAGGTCTTCAAGGTGCAGATAAGTAATGGCATCATCGCCTCTCGATCGGGGTATGATGCAACTGCGTATGCCATACTTAAGCACAGGGACCACCAGTAGCTCACGCCATTTGTAATAACCCGATATTTTCTATATAATTAAATCAGAAATTTTGCGTATAAATTTTTTTTTAAAGGTGAGAATATGTGCCAGGTAATGTGTATGTATATTTGTGATAAATAAAATTTATTTATTACATGAATAATTTCAAATAATTTTCTTAGAATTATTAACCATTATAAATTATATTATTATAATTATTTTTATAATAAAAATGTTTTATTATTTATTTTCCATGAAAATATGATTATTATATTATTTAAATAATATATAAAATGATCATAAAATTATTATAATAATTATTTTATTATATGAATTTATTTCAGATTAATTAAGCTAATTATTTAACTTAATTAATAATGATAAGTATATGTAAGAAAATCGGATATGAAATCCAAACCCTAATTTTTGATTTATATCAAGGAATGAGAATAATAATATAATATTAATTATATTTTGATTTTTCAGTGCTATAAATATATACTGTATGTACGCATTGTTAATGATTGGTCAATGATGGTGCAGTATGTGAAAACCCTTGTATTACTGATAAACCCTAGTTTTGAAGTCAAATGAAACTTTAAAATCTGTTTAGTAATTGTGTTATGTGATTCATGATAATTATAATTATTAATGATAATCAGGAAAACGCTAATTATGGAAAACCCTAATTAGTAATTTAAAAACCATATTTTCTTAAATAATAATTAGCTAATTGCTAAGTGGAAACCCTAAATAGCAAAGTGTTAAGTATTAATGCTAATTAGTAGATCTTAAACATAAATACCAAAGTGTTAAGTAAATTAAAAACCTATAATTAATTAAGAAACCTAAATTATTTTAGAGCACTCTAATTATACTTTTTTGAAACTAAAATTTTATTTTTACAAACCCTAAATTGAAAATCCTAAATTACTAATTATAGTCCTAATGATAATTAGTGAATCTATAATCTAAAGTTCATGATCTATGTGATTAAGAAATTAAGCATGATTAATAGTCCCTAAATTACATTTTTAGGAAACTAAAATGTTGTATTTTCAACTTTAAATTAGATATCATACAAATTCAATGTGCCAAACCTTAGGGTTAAACCCTAAGGGTTAAACCCTAAGGGTTTGACAAGTTACCATAATGCCATTAAATTTCTAAGTCAAATGACCTATATGCCCTTATTGTATTATTGAGGATAACTTGTAAATCTAGCAATATTTGAATTGGTAACCTAACCTAACCACTCCATGTGACTAAAATCTCCAACTATCAGCCATATATGATCAGCCATATACATTATATTAGATTATATATAGTCCAAGAGAGAGAAAAGTGTGTATTATAGCCAATTTGTTCAACTTACTCTCAAACAAGTCTCTCTCTCCTCAAACCCACAAATTTTTTGTGCTAGATCAGTCACAATTCAAGCCCCACTAACACTCACAACAAATCAGAGGCATAGATTCAAGAATTTGTGCTTAAATGTATAAAACCTTAATCAAAAATTTGACCCTTGATCTTCTGTTAAAATTTATGTTTATGTGTTGTAATATGTTCTATGAAGTGTTTATCAATGATCTGGGTTGGTATATTGTAGATCCATAACATCTAAGTTCTCAAAATTGATGATTTTCAAAATCTAGAAAAAAAAATTTAAAAGTGGTCTGACAACGAATGTCAGACCCTGTAAATCTCATTCTGTTATGAGTTTTTATAGTTTGAATGTTTGAAGTTGTAGTATGTCATGAGTTCTTTAATGTGGAACTTGAATCAAGTCCATATCTGTTATAGATTAAAAGTTATAAGTGGTCAAACAGGGTTGACCGATCACGAAATTGAAATTCTGGGTAACCCAGATTTTTCCAGAAACGGTCTAACAAGATTTTTAGGGCTTCTGATCTTACAACTGGTTATGATTTTGGCTATTTTCTTGTTGTGATGTTGTAGACTGGTATAAGGACTACACAATAATTCCTTTATATCATCTATTGCATGTAAAGAATCAAAGTTGTGAAGAGTCAAAGTATCGTTGACCGTCTATTTTGTTGAATTTTGGAAAACCCAGATTCATGAAGAACACGGTCTCTGACATGGTTTGACCATGCCAGATCTTGTTCATGTGTTATTGTTAGAGTAATATGATGTTATATACTTGTACCCTGGCATGCATGCTACATTATTGAACCTTTATGTGAGACCCCAGATTTTATAAATAAAGATTTAAATTTCTCGATTTTTTTTTTAATATTATGGTGTGGATTTGATATAATGTTATAGTTGTCGGTAGTATTTGAAAATTTTGCAAAGTATGCAAGTTGTTGTATAATATTCGATTGGTCGGGGAATATTCTTTTTGTCAAGGAATATTTGTACGACGACACAATCATTGATGGACCCCACAACGGAAGCACTGTCGTAGATAGAAAATGACAAAAATATTTTATGAAAATAACGGCGGAGGTTTTACCGTTAATACTGTTGAACTACCCGGTAGTAAAAGTACAGTAATATGCGTGGTTGCATAGTAGCACACGGTATTGATTATTGATGCTTACGTAAGAAGTCACTCAGTTATACTCAATTATTGCCACAGTAATTGCTGCATCATATCTCTCATTCGATTATTGTCATTGTATCATGTGTATAATATACTATTTTATTAAATCAATAATTGAGACAATAAAGTTGTTCATATTAATAAATTGCAATATTTACAATGTCTAGAAGTTCTGTCAAGGAGAGGTTTGGTCATCTAATTGCACGCTAATAGGGAGAAATTCTTTTTGGAAAGCCCCCTCTTTCCTGGGAACAACCTGGTTGTTAAATATTGTGAGTTATAATATTAATAATGAATAAGCTCATGTTGATTAAAGATAAAATTTGATAGTTTCATTGTGTTGGGATTATTTGTGTTAGTAGAAATCGACGTCTATTTTGATGATAATTGATATCTGGAGGTTATATTGTTCAATCGGGTATTCGGGACACTTTTTGTGTTGGAGTTACTATTCATAAGTTACTATTCATAAGTTACTATTCACGAGTTACTATTCACGAGTTACTATTCACGAGTTACTATTCACGAGTTACTATTCACGAGTTATAATTCATGAATTACTATTCATGAGTTACTATTCACCCTGTTACTATTCACTCTAATATTGTGCACTCGGGTATTTGGGTACAATATTATTCCATGAGGAGATGTGCTAATTTTTTAGACCGTTGGTTGAAGTTATAATAGTGAATCAATATGGACCGCTGGTGGAAAGTTATAATAGTAAATCAATATGGACCGCTGGTGGAAAAGTTATAATAGTGAATCAATATGGATCGTTGGTTTCAAGTTTTAATAGTAAATCAGTATGGACCGTTGCTTTAAGTTTTAATAGTAAATTGATCTGGATCGTTCGTTTATAAGTAAATCGATCAGGACCGTTCATGAATTAGTTACTATTCAATCCATTCTTCTATAAATAGAAGCTCATTCCTTCATTATTTCTTACGAATTCATTGAAACTCTAGAGAGAGAAATTATAGAGAGAAAGAAGATGAGTATTACGCTACTTCACTACTTCGATATCCAAAGGTCTTTTACGGTGAAGGGGTGTTATTCTTTCTTATTCATGAAGAGAACTTCATTATTCCATTCTTTATTATTCATTTGGGATAACTCAGATCGTGGCATACCCTATACATAACTCAGATACGCCAGCATAGCCTATACTTGGTGAAATTCTTATGTTATTCCATTCTTATTTATTCTGTTGGAATAACTCAGATACGCTGTGACACCCTATACTTGGTGAAATCCTTATATTATTCTCATCTTTATTATTACAGTAAGAATAACTCAGATCTGTGCCACATACCCTATACATAACCTGTATACGTGGAATACCTATACTTGGTGAAATCCTTATGTTATTCCATTCTTTATTATTCTGTTGGAATATCATGTCTATGCGTTTTACGCCGGACCTGGTTCCGTCTTTATTATTCTGTTGGAATAACCTGTCTATGCGAAGTACCGCATGCATGGTGAAATCCTTATGTTATTCCATTCTTTATTATTCTGTTGGAATATCCTGTCTGTGCGTTTTACACCGAACCTGGTTCCGTATTTATTATTCTGTTGGAATAACCTGCCTGTGCTATCTAAGCCGAGTTGTCCCGGTTTGCGTCCCATTTGGTTGATAATGAGGAGAGAATGACGCGAATGTTTCTAAGAGGTTTGAAACTCGAGATACGTCAATACCTCATTTCTCATAAACTTTTTTTATATTCAGATGTTGTTAATAGGGCTCAATTATTGGAGCGCGATAGTGAGTCAACCAAACCAAAAGAGAGCAAAGCAAGAAAATGATAATACCGATGATAGCGCATCATCGAAGCGGTGACAATAAGCATGAAGGGAATCAACATGCCAGAAATGGTAATCACTTCGGTGGTAATCATGGCCAAAACAATAAGAATGGGCATTTTAAGAAGAGGAAATTTGACAATGATGGAAAGACGTCAAAGACCAAAGACCATTGTTGTTAAGGAAGGAGAACGACCACCTATCATATGTTTCAAATGCGAGGGAGGGCATATCGGTCAAAATCTAGCGATCTTGCCGTCCAAAGCATGTTATAATTGTGGAAGAGAAGGTCACCTAGCCCGATTTTATCATTCACCGAAGACAAGTTCAGCTAGGATGGAGGTACCAAAGACCGTTCCAGAAAAGTCAAAACCGGTAGTGCAAGGGAGAGTGTTTTTCTTGACTTCTCAAAAAGCGAGTAACCCGAACGAAGTTAGCACGAGTTAGTTAATTATAAATTCTTGCGAAGTCTATACCTTATAAGATACCAGCTCTACCCATTATTTTATCTCTTTTGCTTGCGTTCAACGTTTAAATTTGACTCCGAAAAAGTTAGACTTTGACTTATTGGTTGAAACGTCGTTAGTAAGAGCCTTCGTTACCTCCACTGTTTATAAATCTTGTTGATTCAAATCGACATTTTCACGTTACCTGTCGATCTTATCTCTTTGAAAATACTTTCCTTTGATGTGATTTTAGGAATCGATTGGTTAACTACTCATCATGCTTTTCGTAAGGTTGTTAGCTTTCATATTCCTAACCAACCTGTTATGCGAATTAAAGTAACCAAACCACTAAAGTCAATCACCGTTATATCAAGCCATAAGTAAAGAGCCCCGATCTTTTTGTTGTTGACTTCTTTGTGTGGAATGCACTGAAGCCAGACTTTCTGTAGGCGGCGTCGTGAATGAAGATGGCAAGTTGATAGGTATCATTGTGAGGTGCTATCCAGGTTAAGGGATAGAAGTCACAGTTGGTATCAATGTGACGTGTTATCCAAGTCTTGGATGAGGGTAACAGTTTTGAATGATATTTCTATTATTAATAAATTTCCTGGCGTATCCTTGAAGACTTCTTAGCCTACCCCTAGAGCGTGAAATCGAATTTTGTATTAACCCTAGTACAAAACCCATTTCTAAAACCCTTAAATATTTCTTCAACCAAAACGAACGTATCATGCGCCAAAGATGTTGGCTCGAGCTGTTGAAGATTACGATCGTACCATTCAATATCATCGTGGAAGAGCGAACGTGGTAGCTGACGCGTTGAGTAGAAGATCGTATGTGTTTACGAGTGTGACGCTGTTAACATAAAAACCTATTTTTGTATAACTTACAAATGATGAAGATAGAGTTAAAGACTCTGGAGACCCACGTGAAGATAACGAATATACGATTAGAATCGACTTTAATCGATAAAGTTAAAGCCATGCAAGCTACATACTCAGAGCTGATGAATGTGAAGAAGAAGGTTCAAGAGGGCGTTATTCTAGAAACAAGAATCGATGAAGAGAGGAAATCTCAACCCTCGATTTTATTGGCCCATTTGAAATCCTTGATCGAGTAGGAACTGTGGCCTATAGACTCGTTTTACCGCCAAATATGTTGCGTGTTCATAACGTTTATCACGTACCGATGTTACGTAAATATGCGGATGACCCTAACCACATTATTGATTTAGAACTGGACGAGATAGCGGAAGATTTAACGTATGAGGAGATACGTGTTAAAATCTTGGATAAGAAGGATCATATTCAACACTCAAAGGTTATACCTCAAGAGTTAGAATCAAATGAAGTCAAGGTATCCTAATCCTTCTAAGATACCAGTATCGCACTAAATTTCGAGGGCGAAATTTCATAAGGAGGGAGATTGTGATACCCCAAATTTTATGAATAAAGATTTAATTTTCTCAAAATATTTTTTGAATATTGTGGTGTGAATTTGAGATAATGTTATAGTTGTGGGTAGTATTTATAAATTTTGCAAAGTATGCAAGTTGTTGTATTATATTTGATTGGCCTGGGAATATTCTTTTTAGCGAGGGAATATTAAATAACAATCAAGACAATCATTGGTGAACCCTATTAATGTAATTATTGTTTGGATTGAGAAAACGACAAAAATATTTTTATGAAAATAACGGCGGAGGTTTTACCGTTAATACTGTTGAACTACCCGATAGTAAAAGAACAGTAATACGCGTGGTTGCATAGTAGCACACGGTATTGATTATTGATGCTTACGTGAAAAATCACTCAGTTATACTCAATTATTGCTACAGTAATTGCTACATCATATCTCTCATTCGATTATTGTCACAGTATCATGTGCATAATATGTTATTTTATTAAATCAATAATTGAGACGATAAAGTTGTTCATATTAATAAATTCCAATATTTACAATGTCTAGAAGTCCTGTCAAGGAGAGGTTTGGTCATCTAATCGAGGGGAGAAATTCTTATTGGGAAGCCCCCTCTTTCTTGGGAACAACCTGGTTGTTAAATATTGTGAGTTATGATATTAATGATGGATAAGTTTGTGTTGATTAAAGAGGAATTTGATAGTTTCATTGTGTTGGGATTATTTGTGTTAGTAAAAATCGACATCTATTCAGATGATAATTGATGTCTGGAGGTTATATTGTTCAATCGGGTATTCGGGACACTTTTCTTGTCGGAGTTACTATTCTTAAGTTACTATTCACGAGTTACTATTCACGAGTTACTATTCATAAGTTACTATTCACTCTAGTATTGTGCATTCGGGTATTTGGGTACAATATCATTCCATGAGGAGATGTGCTAATTTTTCAGACCATTGGTTGAATTTATAATAGTAAATTAATATGTATCGCTTGTTTAAAGTTTTAATAGTGAATCAGTATGGATCGCTGGTTTAAAGTTTTAAATAGTAAATCAATATGGATCGCTGGTTTAAATTTTAATAGTGAATCAGTATGGACCGTTGCTTTAAGGTTTAATCTGGACCGTCCGTTTAAAAGTAAATCAATTTGGACCGTTCATGAATTAGTTACTATTCATTCCATTCTTCTTTAAATAGAAGCTCATTCCTTCATTATTTCTTCAAATTCACTGAAACTCTTGAGAGAGAAATTATAGAGAGAAGCTATAGATAGAAAATCTATAGAGAGAAAGAAGAAGAGTATTCTGCTACTTCACTACTTCGATATCCAGTGTCTTTTACGGTAAGGGATATTATTTATTGTACTCGTAAGGGGTGTTATTCTTTCTTATTTATGAAGAGAACTTTTGTTATTCCATTCTTATTTATTCTGTTGGAATAACTTGTATACGCGGCATACCCTATACTTGGTGAAATCCTTATGTTATTCCATTCTTTATTATTCTGTTGGAATAACTTTTGTATCGCAGCATACCCTATACATAACTCGTATCACGCCAGACACCCGATACTTGGTGAAATCCTTATGTTATTCCATTCTTTATTATTCTTGGAATAACTCAGATATCTGCCAGATACCCTATACATAACCTCAGATATCGCGGCATACCCGATACTTGGTGAAATCCTTATGTTATTCCATTCTTTATTATTCTGTTGGAATAACCTATATACGCGGTATACCCTATACATAACCTGTATACGCGGCATACCCGATACTTGGTGAAATCCTTATGTTATTCCATTCTTTATTATTTTGTTGGAACATCATGTTGGTGCGAATTTCGCCTGACCTGGTTCCGTTATTATTATTCTGTTGGAATAACCTGTCTATGCGAAGTACCGCATGCATGGTGAAATCCTTATGTTATTCCATTCTTTATTATTCTGTTGGAATATCCTGTCTGTGCGTTTTACGTCGGACCTGGTTCCGTATTTATTATTCTGTTGGAATAACCTTCCTATGCTATCTATCACATGCCTGGTGATTTCTTTTGTTATTCCAATCTTTATTATACTCTGTTGGATAAGTTTTGACTTCTATACTCCATGAAATTAGTGGAATATCCTTGATATTTGCGCTTCATCCAGTATCTTTTCATGGAAATATTCTTCTGAGCATTCTTTAATTTTACTCTATAAAGAAGTATCATGTTGACAATTTGGACGTTATTAGTTCCTGGATAAATTAATTCGTGAATTTGTTTTATTGAATTCTTATATCATTGTCATCATCCTCGTGTTTATATTTTTGAAAGTCATCTGTGGCCTGTAGTGCATAGATGGACTTGGTATGATTATGACCAGGGATTATTCGGTATAATCATGACCGTAATGTTACAAATGATGTGATAAGAGTCCTCATTGGCCCGTAGTGCATTGATGGACAGTTGTTGGCATGATCATGACCATTGAAGAATACACGAATATCCTTGGCCCGTAGTGCATGGATAATTTGTGGTCGTGACCCTAATGAATATCCTTGGCCGTAGTGCAGGGATGATGTTGATTATTTATTAAGCTGAGTCTCAGCGATAAAAGTGATGAAAAACTTATTAAATCATAAAAGATAGTAGATTTTATTCTCTACTTGATTCTTTTAATGGATTGCTTGTTCCGCTGCAGTTAAACTTGATGTCTATTGTATTTTATCAGTTTAACATTGTTGAAGACTATTGATAATTTATTTTGCATTATCTTAGTCATAATATTTATTACTGGGCTAGTTGAGCTCACCCTTTCTTTCAATGTTCTCTTCAGGAAATGAGAATATAGCTGGGACGAGTCGGGGAAAGGAGTGACTGTCCAGAAGATAACATTAGTAGTCCTCACTATTCTGTTAAATAGTGTGCCAATAAATGTAATGAGGACTCCTTTGAGTATGGATATTGTCTAGATGACAATATTCCTATTAGAACTCTCAGTTCATGTATTGTCGTATGTTACACGACAGTTGTATAATTAAGATTGTATTTATATTCTGTACCATGTATCTGGCGACCCAAGATGGGTGATGTATACCTATTTTGGGGGCGTTACAGTTGGTATCAAAGCTTAGGGATATGATCCCTGGCTAAGATGTGAGACAAGAACTAGGAGGGAGAGACAAGGAATTCCTTCGCTAGTATGACCTACCTAAGTTATTTGTTATTTAATTGGTTGGTCAGAGTATAGGGATAATATGTGATATGTCAATTAACCCTTGTTTTGTGACAGCGTTTGAGAATGGCATCTGAAAATGCTGAGATAAGCAATGAAGCACATGAGAGCGTTGATTCAGCTCAAGCAAAAGGTAACGGCCAACAACACGATAATAATCATACCGGTGGCAACGACCATTGGAACAATGATAACCATCGTGGGGGAAATTATCATGCCAAGAATGGTAACCACTTCGGTGGTAATCATGGCCAAGATAATAGAAGTGAAAATTTCAAGAAGAGAAGGTCGTTTAACTCAATTTTGTCGTGCATCAAAGTCAAGTCCAGCTGAGACGGTGGCACCAAAGGCGGATACAGACAAAACAAAGTCGGTGGTTTCAGGAAGAGCATTTTTGTGACTTCTCAAAAAGCGAGTAACCCGAACGAAGTTAGCACGAGTTAGTTAATTATAAATTCTTGCGAAGTCTATACCTTATAAGATACCGGTTCTATCCATTATTTTATCTCTCTTGCTTGCGTTCAACGTTTAAATTTGACTCCTGAGAAGTTATACTTTGACTTATTGTTTGAAACTTCGTTAGGAGAAACCTTTATTAGCTCCACTGTTTATAAATCTTGTTGATTCAAATCGACATTTTCACGTTACCTGTCGATCTTATCTCTTTGAAAATACTTTCCTTTGATGTGATTTTTGGAATCGATTGGTTAACTACTCATCATGTTTTTTGTAAAGTTGTTAATTTTCACATTCCTAACCAACCTGTTATGCGAATTCAAGAAAACAAATCCAAAAGTCAATCATTGTCATATCAAGCCATAAGTAAAGAGCCCTGAGCCCTTTCGTTGTTGACTTCCTTGTGTTGAATGCACCGAAGCCAGATTATCCGTAGGGGACATCGTGAATAACAGTGGCAAGTTGATAGATATCAATATGACGTGTTATCCAAGTCTTGGATGAGGGTCACAGTTATGAATGATATTTCTATTATTAATAAATTTCCTGGCGTATTCTTGAAGACTTCTTGGCCTACCCCTAGAACGTGAAATTGAATTTTGTATTGACCCCAGTACAAAACCCATTTCTTAAACCCTTAAATATTTCTTCAACTAAAATGAACGTAACATGCGCCAAAGACATTGGCTCGAGCTGTTGAAGATTACGATCGTACCATTTAATATCATTGTGGAAAAGCGAACGTGGTAGCTGACGCGTTGAGTAGAAGATCGTATGCGTTTACGAGTGCGATGTGTTTAACACAAAGACTCATTTCTATAACTTACAAATAATGAAGATAGAGTTAAAGACTCTAAGGACCCACGTGAAGATAATGAATATACGAGTAGAATCGACTTTAATCGATAAAGTTAAAGCCGCTCAAGCTACACACCCAAATTTGATGAATGTGAAGAAGAAGGTTCGAGAAGGCGTTATCTCAACCCTCGATTTTATTGGCCCATTTGAAATCCTTGATCGAGTAGGAACTATGGCCTATAAACTCGTTTTACCACCAAGTGTGTCACGTGTTCATAACCTTTTTAACTTATCGATGTTACGTAAATATGTGAAAGACTCGAACCACGTTATTGAAATAGAACAGGACGAGATAGCGGATGATTTAACGTATGAGGAGATACGTGTTAAAATCTTGGATAAGAAGGATCGTATTCAACACTCAGAGGTTCTACCTCAAGAGTTAGAATCAAATGAAGTCAAGGTATCCTCACCTCTTCTAAGATACTCAGTGCGTGTACATAAATTTCGAGGGCGAAATTTCATAAGGAGGGGAGATTGTGAGATCCCAGATTTTACGTGCCTGCCTGTGCTATCTATCACGTGCCTGGTGATTTCTTTTGTTATTCCATTCTTTATTATACTTAGTTGGTTAAAGTTTTGACTTCTATACTCCATGAAATTAGTGGAATATCCTTGATATTTGCGCTTCATCTAGTATCTTTTCATGGAAATATTCTTTTGAGCATTCTTGAATTTTACTCTACAAAGAAGTATCATGTTGACAATTTGGACGTTATTAGTTCCAGGATAAATTAATTCGTGAACTTGTTTTATCGAATCCTTATATCATTGTCATCATCCTCATGTTTATATTTTTTTGAAAGTCATCTGTGGCCTGTAGTGCATAGATGGACTTGGTATGATTATGACCAGGGATTATTCGGTATAATCATGACCGTAATGTTATAAATGATGTGTTAAACGTCCTCATTGGCCCGTAGTGCATTGATGGACAGTTGTTGGCATGATCATGACCATTAATGAATAAACGAATATCCTTGGCCCGTAGTGCATGGATAATTTGTGGTCGTGACCCTAATGAATATCCTTGGTAGTAGTGTGAGGATGATGTGATTATTTATTAAGTCGAGTCTCAAATGATAAAAGTGATGAAAAATCTTTTTAAATCATAAAAGATAGTAGATTTTATTCTCTACTTGACTCTTTTAATGGATTGCTTATTCCGCTGCAGTTAAACTTGTTGTCTATTGTATTTTATCAGTTTAACATTGTTGAAGTCTAATGATAATTTATCCTCAGATTATCTTATTCATAATATTTCTTCTTGGGCTAGTTGAGCTCACCTTTCTTTCACCGTTCTCTTGTGAAATGAGAACGTAGCGAGGACTAATCGAACTGAGAGTGATGGTCCAGATGATAGTATTAGTAGTCCTCACTATTCTGTTAAATAGTGTGACAATAAATGTAATGAGGACTTATTCTGAGAGTGGATATTGTCTAGAAGACAATATTTGTATTAAAACTCACAGCTTTCTTGTTGTATATTAAAGATTGTATTTGTATTCTACACCATGTATCTGGCGACCCAAGATGGGTGATGTATACCTATTTTGGGGGTGTCACAGTTGGTATTAAAGCTTAGGGATATGATCCCTGGCTAAGATGTGAGATAAGAACTAGGAGGGGAGAGACGGGGAATTCCTTCATTAGTACGACCTACCTAAGTTTATTTTTTATTTAATTGGTTGGTCATAGTATAGGGATAATATGTGATATGTTAATTAACCCTTGTTTTGTGGCAGTATTTGAAAATGGCATCCGAGAATGTTGGGAACATCAATGGAGCACAGGAGACCGTTGAGTCTCCACAGATCAATAACCAGGACAATGTGCATCAGGAAGGAGACAATCCTCATGCAAATAACAACACTGACCAAATGATGAATGATGGAATGTTCTGAGGCTTCATGCAACATCAGGTGAGAGCGGCTCCTGTCCAAAATACAGGTGGAAACACTGGCAACTCTCGGACGGTCACCGCCAAACAATTCAAGGAGCTGGGACCACCGGAGTTTTTTGGAGAGCCAAAACCACTTAAGGCGGAGACGTAGATAAAACAGATCAACAAGATATTTGATGTCTTGGGTTATTCCGAGGAGCAAAAGGTTCCCTTTGCCACCTTCATGTTGCGGGCAGAGGCAGATTACTGGTGGGAATCTATAAAGCGTACTCAACCTGCCGCACTGAAGATGTCTTGGGAAAAGTTCCAAGAACTGTTCAACGACAAGTACTTTCCTGAAAGTATTCATCACATGAAAGAGGTAGAGTTCATCAAGCTGGAACAAAACAACATGACCGTATCGCAGTACGAAGCCAAGTTTGCCGAGTTGTTCCGGTTTGCGTCCCATTTAGTTGATAAGGAGGAGAGAATGACGCGAATGTTTCTAAGAGGTTTAAAACTCGAGATACGTCAATACCTCATTTCTCATAAACTTTGTTTGTATTCAGATGTTGTTAATAGGGCTCAGTTATTGGAGCGCGATAGTGAGTCAACCAAACCAAAAGAGAGCAGCCGGCAAAATGATAATACCAGTGATAGCAGTCATCGAAGCGGTGACAATAAGCATGAAGGGAATCAACATGCCAGAAATGGTAATAACTTCGGTGGTAATCATGGCCAAAATAATAAGAATGGGCATTTTAAGAAGAGGAAATTCGACAATGATGGAAAGACGTCAGCACCAGCACCCGTTGTTAAGGAAGGAGAATGACCACCTATCATATATTTCAAATGCGGAGGGGAGGGGCATATCAGTCCAAACTGCGCGATGCCGTCCAAAGCATGTTATAATTGTGGAAGAGAAGGTCACCTAGCCCGATTTTATCATTCACCGAAGACAAGTTCAGCTAGGATGGAGGCACCAAAGACCGTTCCAAAAAAGTCAAAACCGGTAGTGCAAGGGAGAGTGTTTTTCTTGACTTCTCAAAAAGCGAGTAACCCGAACAAAGTTAGCACGAGTTAGTTAATTATAAATTCTTGCGAAGTCTATACCTTATAAGATACCGGCTCTACCCATTATTTTATCTCTTTTTCTTGCGTTCAACGTTTAAATTTGACTCCGAAGAAGTTAGACTTTGACTTATTGGTTGAAACGTCGTTAGTAAGAGCCTTCGTTACCTCCACTGTTTATAAATCTTGTTGATTCAAATCGACATTTTCACGTTACCTGTCGATCTTATCTCTTTGAAAATACTTTCTTTTGATGTGATTTTAGGAATCGATTGGTTAACTACTCATCATGCTTTTCGTAAGGTTGTTAGCTTTCATATTCCTAACCAACCTGTTATGCGAATTAAAGTAACCAAACCACTAAAATCAATCACCGTTATATCAAGCCATAAGTAAAGAGCCCCGATCTTTTTGTTGTTGACTTCTTTGTGTGGAATGCACTGAAGCCAGACTTTCTGTAGGCGGTGTCGTGAATGAAGATGGCAAGTTGATAGGTATCATTGTGAGGTGCTATCCAGGTTAAGGGATAGAAGTCACAGTTGGTATCAATGTGACGTGTTATCCAAGTCTTGGATGAGGGTCACAGTTTTGAATGATATTTCTATTATTAATAAATTTCCTGGCGTATCCTTGAAGACTTCTTAGCCTACCCCTAAAGCGTGAAATTGAATTTTGTATTGACCCTAGTACAAAATCCATTTCTAAAGCCCTTAAATATTTCTTCAACCAAAACGAACGTATCATGCGCCAAAGATGATGGCTCAAGCTGTTGAAGATTACGATCGTACCATTCAATATCATCGTGGAAGAGCGAACGTGGTAGCTGACACATTGAGTAGAAGATCGTATGTGTTTACGAGTGTGACGTTGTTAACATAAAAACCTATTTTCGTATAACTTTCAAATGATGAAGATAGAGTTAAAGACTTTGGAGACCCATGTAAAGATAACGAATATACGATTAGAATCGACTTTAATCGATAAAGTTAAAGCCATGCAAGCTACATACTCAGAGCTGATGAATGTGAAGAAGAAGGTTCAAGAGGGCGTTATTCTAGAAACAAGAATCGATGAAGAGAGGAAATCTCAACCCTCGATTTTATTGGCCCATTTGAAATCCTTGATCAAGTAGGAACTGTGGCCTATAGACTCGTTTTACCGCCAAATATGTTGCGTGTTCATAACGTTTATCACGTACCGATGTTACGTAAATATGTGGATGACCCTAACCACATTATTGATTTAGAACTGGATGAGATAGCGGAAGATTTAACGTATGAGGAGATACGTGTTAAAATCTTGGATAAGAAGGATCATATTCAACACTCAAAGGTTATACCTCAAGAGTTAGAATCTGAAATGAAGTCAAGGTATCCTAATCCTTCTAAGATACCAGTGCGATGCACTCCTAAATTTCGAGGGCGAAATTTCATAAGGAGGGGAGATTGTGATACCCCAAATTTTATGAATAAAGATTTAATTTTCTCGAAATATTTTTTTGAATATTTTGGTGTGAATTTGAGATAATGTTATAGTTGTGGGTAGTATTTATAAATTTTGCAAAGTATGCAAGTTGTTGTATTATATTTGATTGGTCGGGAAATATTCTTTTTAGCAGGGAATATTCGTAACAACGCCCAATCATTGGTGAACCCCACAATGTAATTATTGTTTGATTGAAAAACGATAAAAAATATTTTTATGAAAATAACTACGGAGGTTTTGCCGTTAATACCGTTGAACTACCCGATAGTAAAAGAACAATGTCTGCTGCGTGGTTGCATAGTAGCTACCTGTATTGATTATTGATGCTTACGTGAAAAATCACTCAGTTATACTCAATTATTGCTACAGTAATTGCTACATCATATCTCTCATTCGATTATTGTCACAGTATCATGTGCATAATATGTTATTTTATTAAATCAATAATTGAGACGATAAAGTTGTTCATATTAATAAATTGCAATATTTACAATGTCTAGAAGTTCTGTCAAGGAGAGGTTTGGTCATCTAATTGCGCGCCAATAGGGAGAAATTCTTATTGGGAAGCCCCCTCTTTCCTGGGAACAACCTGGTTGTTAAATATTGTGAGTTATGATATTAATGATGGATAAGTTTGTGTTGATTAAAGATGAATTTGATAGTTTCATTGTGTTGGGATTATTTGTGTTAGTAAAAATCGACATCTATTCAGATGATAATTGATGTCTGGAGGTTATATTGTTCAATCGGGTATTCAGGACACTTTTCTTGTCGAAGTTACTATTCATAAGTTACTATTCACGAGTTACTATTCACGAGTTACTATTCATGAGTTACTATTCACGAGTTACTATTCACGAGTTACTATTCATAAGTTACTATTCACTCTAGTATTGTGCATTCGGGTATTTGGGTACAATATCATTCCATGAGGAGATGTGCTAATTTTTCAGACCATTGGTTGAATTTATAATAGTAAATCAATATGGATCGCTGGTTTAAAGTTTTAATAGTAAATCAGTATGGATCGCTGGTTTAAAGTTTTAAATAGTAAATCAATACGGATCGCTGGTTTAAATTTTAATAGTGAATCAGTATGGACCGTTGCTTTAAGTTTTAATCTGGACCGTCTGTTTAAAAGTAAATCAATCTGGACCATTCATGAATTATTTACTATTCATTCCATTCTTCTATTAATAGAAGCTTATTCCTTCATTATTTCTTACGAATTCACTAAAACTCTTGAGAGAGAAATTATAGAGAGAAGCTATAGAGAGAAAATCTATAGAGAGAAAGAAGAAGAGTATTCTGCTACTTCACTACTTCGATATCCAGTGTCTTTTACGGTAAGGGATATTATTTATTGTACTCGTAAGAGGTGTTATTCTTTCTTATTTACGAAGAGAACTTCTGTTATTCCATTCTTATTTATTCTGTTGGAATAACTTGTATACGTGGCATACCCTATACTTGGTGAAATCCTTATGTTATTCCATTCTTTATTAATCTGTTGGAATAACCTGTATACGTGGCATATCCTATACATAACCTGTATACGCGGCATACCCGATACTTGGTGAAATCCTTATGTTATTCCATTCTTTATTATTCTGTTGGAATAACCTATATACGCGGTATACCCTATACATAACCTGTATACGCGGCATACCCGATACTTGGTGAAATCCTTATGTTATTCCATTCTTTATTATTCTGTTGGAACATCGTATGGGGTACGAATTTTGCACGACACGGTTCTCGTTATTATTATTCGTTGAATAACTTTTTGTCTATCGCAATACCGCATGCATGGTGAAATCCTTATGTTATTCCATTCTTTATTATTCTGTTGGAATATCCTGTCTGTGCGTTTTACGTCGGACCTGGTTCCGTATTTATTATTCTGTTGGAATAACCTTCATGTGTTATCTATCACATGCCTGGTGATTTCTTTTGTTATTCCATTCTTTATTATACTCTGTTGGTTAAAGTTTTGAATTCTATACTCCATGAAATTAGTGGAATATCCTTGATATTTGTGCTTCATCCAGTATCTTTTCATGGAAATATTCTTCTGAGTATTTGTAAGACCCCAGCTTTTATAAATAAAGATGAATTTTCTATAAATATTATTTTTGAATATTATGGAATAAATTTGATATAATGTTATAGTTGTGGGTAATATTTATAAATTTTGCAAAAGTAAGTAAGTTGTTATAAAATATTCGTTTGGTCGGGAATATTCTTTTGTTTGGGAATATTCGTATTTACTACCAATCATTGGTGGACCCCATAACGGAAGTATTATCGTAGTTAGAAAACGACAAAAAATTATCTTTCTATAAAAATAACTACGTGAGGTGTTACCGTTAAAACTGCTGAACTACCCGGTGGTAAAAGTACAAGAATACGCTGCGTTGCATAAGAAGACACTTGTATTGATTATCGATGCTTACGTGAGAAGTCACATAGCTATACTCAATTATCACTACAAAGAATTGCCGCATCATATCTCTTATATTATTGATTCAATTATTGTCACAAGATCATCTCGTATAATATGTTATATTATTAATTGAGACGACAAGTTATAAATGATTAATAATTGTTGAAAGATTAAAAATGTGTTGATTAAAAATAAAATGATTTGTGGTAATATTTATTCAATCCTTGATGTATATAAAGAGTCTGTTATGAGACGCTTTGTGGTAAGTTTGATTATTTTATGGGGGCCCATATGTCATCATCTAAGAGTCTCTTCACAATAGTAATAACTTTGTGAATAGTAATTACCTTTGTCAATAGTAATTACCTTCGTCCAATAGTATTTACCTTCGCCAATAGTAATTACCTTTGTGAATAGTAATTACCTATGTAAATAGTAATTACCTTCAATCAATAGTATTTACCTTCAATCAAGAGTAATTACCTTCACCAATAGTAATTACCCTTCATGAAATAAGTAGTTGTCTCTTTAATATTACCAAGAGTCATTTTGACCCTTCGTACACTCAAGAGCCACCCTCGCTTTTTCTATAAATAGAAAGCTCATTCCTTCATTATTTCTTACTTAATTCATTGAACTCTAGAGAGAGAAACTATAGAGAGAAAGAAGAAAAGTATTCTCGCTACTTCACTTTTCCAATATTCATTTCTAAGGTAGGAATATTATTTGTTGTACCGTAAGTGGGTGTTATTATTTCTTATTCATGAAGAGAACTGTTGTTAATCCATTGCTTATTATTCTATTGAATAACTCAGTATAATGCGGGTCTACCTTATATTTGGTGACATTCTTCTATTATTCATTGGAACATCCTGTCTCATGTGTTTTACACCTTTACCGGTTCCGCTTTTTTATTATTTTTTATTGGAATATCATGTTCATAGTGTTTTACACCCAACCGGTTCCGCTTTTTATTATTATTCTATTGGAATATCCTCGTCTGTGTGTTTTACACCGACACGGTTCCATTTTTTATTATTCCATCTTTATTATTCTCGCTTAATATCCATGCATGTATATACGGACCCGGGTTCCATCATTTATTATTCCGCATTTATTATTCTCGGTTGAACATCCCGTCTTGGTGAATTTCACCTAACTTGGTTCCGTTATTATTATTATTCTGTTGAATAACTCTGCCTGTAAGGGCCTATCGCATGCACGGTGATTTCTTTTGTTATTCCATTCTTTATTATACCCAAATAAGTTAAAACTTTGACTTCTATACTCCATGAAATTAGTAGAATATCCTCGATATTTGCGTTTCATCCAAAGATCTTTTCATGGAAATATTCTTCCCATCATTCTTGAATTTTACTCTACAAAACAGTATCATGTTGACAATTTGGACGTTAATAATTCCTGGATAAAATAATTCTTGAACTTGTTTTATTGAATTCTTATATCATTGTCATCATCCTCATGTTTATATTATGTTGAAAGTCATCTGTGGCCTGTAGTGCATAGATGGACTTGGTATGATTATGACCAGAGACTATTCGGTGTAATCATGACCGTAATGTTACAAATGATGTGATGAAAGTCATCTGTGGCCTGTAGTGCATAGATGGACTTGGTATGATTATGACCAGAGACTATTCGGTGTAATCATGACCGTAATATTACAAATGATGTGATAAAAATCCTCAGTGGCCGTAGTGCATTGATGGACAGTTGTTGGCATGATCATGACCATTAATGAATACACAACTATTCTTGCCCGTAGTGCATGAATAATTGTGGTCGTGATACTAAAGAATATCCTTAGCCAGTAAAGTGTAAGGGTGATTCGATGATGTGGAATATTTATTAAAGCTGAGTCTCAAATATAACAAAGGATGAAAAACCTTTAAATCATAAAAGATAGTAGATTTTATTTTCTACTCACTCTTTTAATGGATTGCTTATTCCGCCGCAGCTTAAACTTATTGTTTATTATATTTTATCGCTTTAACATCATTGAAGGCTAATGATAATTTATTCTCGCATTATCTTAGTCATAATATTTCTTACTAAGCTAGTTGAGCTCACCCTTTCTTTCACTCGTTCTCTTCGTGAAATGAGAATATAGCCGGGACGAGCCTGGGGACGTAAGTAATGGTCCGAGGATAAGATTAGTAGTCCTCACTATTCTCGTGAAATAAGGTGATAATAATTGTCATGAGGACTCCTTTTGAGTTTGTAAAATATCTAGTAGACAATATTTGTATTCAAATTCATAGTTTATGTCATGTTGTACACGACAGTTATATTAGTAAGTTGTATTTAAATTCTATCATGTATTCGACTACCCAAGATGGGTGATGTATACCTAATTTTGGGGCGCCACAATTTAGTATCGAGCTTAGGATATGATCCCCGCTAAGATGTGAGAATAGTACTAGGAGGGAGAGACGGGAATACCTTCGCTAGTATGACCTACCTAAGTTTATGTGCTATTTTATTGGTCTGGTCGTAATATAAAGATAATTTGTTACATATTAATTAACCTTTTGTTTTGTGGCAAGATCTCAAAATGACATCCGAGAATGTTGAGAATAGCAATGGAGCATGTGCGATCGCTGATTCACCATATATCAATAATCGTGATAATGTGCATCGTGAAGCGCGACAATCCTCACGCAAACAACAACACCGACCAAATGATGAATGATCAAATGTTCGTGAGGCTTTTATGAATTTATGCAACAAAGAAAGAAGAGAGCGACTCGCCCCAAAACGTAGGTGGAAACACGAAAAACTCTCAAGCGGTCACCGCTAAACAATTCAAGGAGCTGGGACCACCGGAGTTTAAGGGAGAGCAAAACCACTTCAAGCGAAGCATGGATAAAGCAGATTACCAAGATATTTGATGTCTTGGGATGCTCCGAGAGCAAAAGGTTCCTTTCACGCCTTTATGTCATACGGAGAGGCGAGACATCGGTGGGAATCCAGAAACGTACTCAACTCCGTCAGATCAAGATATCTTGGGAGAAGTTCCAGAGTCGTTCAACGACAAATACTTTCCCGAAAGTATTCGCCACATGAAGGAGGTGGAGTTTATCAAGTTGGAACAAAACAATATGACCGTGTCGCAATACGAGGCAAAATTTGCGGATGAGTTATCACTTTTTCAAGGCCCCACTTGGTGGATAATGAAGAGAGAATGGCGCGAATGTTTTAAGAGGTTTGAAGTCGAGATACGTCCAACATCTTATTTCTCATAAACCGTGTTTGTATTCGGATGTTGTAAATATGGCTCGCTTAGTGGAGCGCGATAACGAGTCAACGTAACTAAAAGAGAGCGAATCGGCAAAATTATAATACCAAAGTAGAGTAGTCATCGGCGGTGACAACAAGCGTGGAGGGAATCAACAAAGCCGATATGGTAACCACTTCGGTGGTAATCGTGGCCAAAACAATAAGAATGGACATTTCAAGAAAAGGAGATTCAACAATGATGGAAAGACGCCAAAGACCAAAGACCCGTTGTTAAGGAAGGAGAAAGACCACCTATCATATGCTTCAAATGCGGAGGAGAGGGACACATCATCTCCGAATCACGCCCATGCCATCCAAAGCATGTTATAATTGTGGAAGAGAAGGTCACTTAGCTCGATTTTTGTCGTTTCATCAAGACAAATTCAACTAGGATGGAGGCACCAAAGGCCGCTCCAGAAAAAGTCAAAATCGGTGAAGTGCAAGGAGAAGCGTTTGTTGTGACCTCCCAGAGAGCAAGGAACCCGAATGAGGTCATCACGGGTAAGCTTATCATAAACTCTAATGAAGTCTATACTTTATTTGATACCTGCTTCTACCCATTCTTTTATTTCTCCTACTTGCGCCATCGATTAAATTTGACTCGGAGAAATTAGACTTTGACTTATCTGTGGAAACTCCGCTTGGGAGAAACCTTCATTACATCCACTCGCTTATAAGTCTTGTTTGGTTCAAATCGGTACCCTCACATTACCTCGTCGATCTTATTTCATTAAAAATACTTGCATTTGACGTGATTCTAGGGATTGATTGGTTAACTACTTATCATGCAAAATTGATTGTTTTTGTAAGGTTGTTAGCTTTCATATTCCTAATCAACCTATTATGCTAATTCAAACGACCAAACCATTAAAATCAATCACGACCATCTCAAGCCATAAAGCTATTCGCTTATTGAAAAACTGGATGTCAAGCTTTCTTAGCTCATGTCACGATTTAAACAAAATATATGCCGGGCTTTGAACGATATTTCTATTGTTAATAAATTTCCTAACGTATTCCCCAAAGAACTTCATGGCCTACCCCCAGAGCGTGAAATTGAATTTTGTATCGACCTTGAACCCGGTACAAAACCTATTTCCAAAGCCCCATATCGAATGGCTCCTATCAACTTCGTGAGTTAAAGACCCAACCGCAGGAATTGTTAGACATCGGCTTTATTCGCCCTAGTACTTCTCCTTGGGGTGCTCTGCTCTATTCGTGAAGAAGAAAGATGGGAGTATGCGACTTTGTATTGATTATCGGGAGTCAATCATGTCACCATCAAAAATAGGTATCCATTGCCACGTATTGATGACCTGTTTGACCCGATTGCAAGGAGCCAAATTCTTTTCAAAGATCGATCTTCGTTCAGATATCACCAATTGAAGATTAGAACCACCGACATTCCAAAGACTTTTTCCGTAACTTAGTACGGCATTATGAATTCCTAGTCATGTCCTTTGGATCGACTAATGCTCCCCGCCGCCTTCATGGATATGATGAACCGAGTATTCAAGGAATATTTAGATCACTTTGTGGTCGCCTTTATTGATGACATCCTTATTTATTCCAAAAGTCGTGAAGATCATGACCAACACTTGAGGTCGACACTCCAAAAGCTTCGTGAATATAAGCTTTATGCCAAGTTGAAGAAATGCACGTTCGGGTTCAAGAAGTAGCATTCCTTGGGCACGTGGTATCAAGTCATGGAATATCTATCGACCCAAAGAAAGATCAAGCTATTCAAAGTCGGGAACAACCTAAATCAAACCACCAAAGTACGTAGCTTTCTCGGTTTAATTTAGGGTTATTATCGGAGATTCGTGGAAGGATTTTCTCGAATCGCTACTCCATCGACTCAAATTTGACTCGAAAAGATACAAAGTTCTATTGGAGCGAAGAATGTGAGAAGAGTTTTCAAGAACTCAAGAGGAGACTTATTTCAAAGACTGCTCGACAATACCATCCGCCTTGAGGGATATGTCATCTATAAGGATGCTTCGGCAAAGGGTTGGGATGTGTTCTCATGCAACATGGAAAAGTTTTAGCCTTATGCCTCGCGACAACTCAAAGAATATGAGAGGAATTATCCTACTCATGATCTAGAGTTGGCAAATTTGTTGTCTTTGCACTTAAAATTTGGAGGCATTACTTGTATGGGGAGAAAGTGGAGATCTTTACGATCATAAAAGCCTCAAATATTTCTTCACTCAAAAGGAACTCAACATGCGACAACGACGTTGGCTTGAACTGTTGAAAGATTACGATCATACCATCCAATACCATCTTGGAAAAGCGAACGTGGTAGCGAACGCATTGAGTAGAAGATCATATGCAAGTACGAAAAGCGTTATTGTCAACGCAAAGGCCCATTTTGTGTGACTTGCAAAGGATGGAGATAGAGTTAAAGACTCTAGGGACGCATGTGATGATAGCGAGTATACGAGTAGAACCGACTTTTAATCGATAAAGTTAAAGTCGCCAAGCTACAAACTCGAGCCGATGCGTATGAGGAAGAAAGTGCAAGAAGGTGCTACGCCAAGCAAGAATCGATGAAGAAGGAATACTTCGAGTCAACTCCAGCATTTTGTGTTCCTAACGACCTCGATTTAAAGTATAATATCATGATGGAGGCGCACAACACACCATTTGCAATCCATCTCGGGAGTACCAAAATGTATCATGATATTCGCCATACATTTTGGTGGAGCAATATGAAGAGAGAGATAGTTTGTTTATCTCAAGGTGTCTAACTTGTCAACGAAGTTAAAGTTTAGCATCAAGTACCAAAAGGTCCATTACAACCACTTGAAATTCTAGAATGGAAGTGGGAGCACATTACCATGGATTTCATTACCTGGCCTTCCATAAGGTTTCTCAAGGCATTGATGCGATTTGGGTCATTGTTGATAGATTGACCAAGTCTCGCTTCATTTTTTACCGATACGAGAAACTTATACACTTGAACGCCTTGCTCAGATGTACATAAACGAGATTGTAAGACCGCATGGTATGCCGGGTATCCATAGTTTCCGATCGAGACCCAAGATTCACTTCACGATTTTGGGTTAGTTTGCAAAAAGCTATGGGCACAGACTTACGATTTAGCTTCGCATATCATCCTCGACGGACGGACACAATGGAGAGGACTATTCAAACTCTTGAAGATCTACTAAGACTCGTGGTCCTTGATTTCAAGGAGTTGGGACAAGTTCTTACCATTGGTGGAGTTTTCCTACAACAACAGCTTATCAAGCAAGTATCGCATGGCTCCATTCAAGCGTTGTATGGAAGAAAGTGTCGCTTCCAAGATGCCGGGATGAGGTGGGTGAAGCAACGTTGTTGGGACCGGAGTTGGTACGTATGACTACGGAAAAGATTCAAACGATCCGACAACGATAAAAACCTCACAAAATCGATAAAAGAGTTATGCCGATCTTCATCGAAAGGACGGGAATTCGATATAGGAGATCATGTGTTGTTAAGAGTCGCTCCATGGAAAGGAGTTACAAGATTTGGAAAGAGAGGAAGACTTAATCCTCGATTCATCTGGCCCATTTTAATCCTCGATCGAGTAGGAACTCGGCCTATAGACTCGCTTTTACCGCCAAATATGTCTCGTGTTCATAACGCTTTTCATATATCCATGTTACGTAAATATGTGAAAGACCCGAACCATATTATCGAGTTAGAACCGGATTTAAATAGCGGAAGATTTGACGTATGAAGAGGTTCCCTGCTCAAATTTTGATAAGAAGGAACATATTCTACGCTCCAAGGTTATACCTCAAGTCAAAGTTTTGTGGAGGAACCACGATGTTGAGAAAAATGACTTGGGAGTTAGAATCAAATGAAATCAAGGTATCCTTACCTCTTCGACATACCGTGTACGCATTCTAATTTCGAGGGCTAAATTTCATGTTAAGGGAGGTTGTAAGACCCCAAATTTTTTATAAATAAAGATGAATTTTCTATAAATATTATTTTTGAATATTATGGAATAAATTTGATATAATGTTATAGTTGTGGGTAATATTTATAAATTTTGCAAAGTAAGCAAGTTGTTATAAAATATTCGCTTGGTCTGGGAATATTCTTTTTGTCGGGAATATTCGTACGACGGCTCAATCATTAATGTGGACCCCATTAACTAAGTATTGTCGTAGTTAGAAAAACGACAAAATTATCTTTCTATAAAAATAACTATGAGGTGTTACCGTTAAAACCGCTGAACTACCCGGTGGTAAAAGTACAAAGAATACGCTGTGGTTGCATAAGTAGCACACACTCAGTATTGATTATCGATGCTTACGTTGAGAAGTCACTTAGCTATACTCAATTATTACTACAAGAATTGTCGATCATATCTCTTATATTATCGATTCAATTATTGTCACAAAGATCATCTCGTATAATATGTTATATTATTAATTGAGACGACAAGTTATAAATGATTAATAATTGTTGAAAGATTAAAAATGTGTTGATTAAAAATAAAATGATTTGTGGTAACATTTATTCAATTCTCGATGTATATAAAGAGTTTGTTATGAGACGCTTGTGGTAAGTTTGATTATTTTATGGGGGCCATATGTCATCATCTAAGAGTCTCTTCACAATAGTAATTACCTTTGTGAATAGTAATTACCTTCGTCAATAGTATTTACCTTTACCTTCGCAATAGTAATTACCTTTGTGAATAGTAATTACCTTTGTGAATAGTAATTACCTTCGTCAATAGTATTTACCCTTCGTCAATAGTAATTACCTTCAATATTACCAATAGTAATTACCCTTCAAGAAATAAATAGTAGTTGTCTCTTCAATATTACCAAGAGTCATTTTGACCTTCGTTAAGACCAAGAGCCACCCTCGCTTTTCTATAAATAGAAAGCTCATTCCTTCATTATTTCTTACTTAATTCATTGAAACTCTAGAGAGAGAAACTATAGAGAGAAAGAAGAAAAGTATTCTCGCTACTTCACTTTTCCAATATTCACTTTCTTCTAAGGTAGGGAATATTATTTGTTGTCTGTAAGGGGTGTTATTCTTTCTTATTCATGAAGAGAACTGTTGTTATTCCATTTCTTATTATTCTCGTTGAATAACTCGATATACGTGGTTTACCCTATACTTGGTGACATTCTTCTATTATTCTCGCTGAACATCCTCGTCTGTGTGTTTTACACCTAACCGGTTCCGCTTTTATTATTATTCTTCGCTGGAATATCCTGTCGTGTGTTTTACACCTACACCGGTTCCTTCTTTATTATTATTCTCGTTGAATATCCTCGTCTCGTGTGTTTTACACCGACTCGTTCCATTTTTATTATTTCGCCTTTTTATTATTCTGCGAATATCCTGCTCTCGTGTATATACGCGGACCGGTTCCATCATTTATTATTCCGCATTTATTATTCTCGCTGGAACATCCTATCGGTGGTGAATTTTACCTAACCCGGTTCCGTTATTATTATTCTGCTGAATAACTCACTGCAAGGCCTATCGCATGCACGGTGATTTCTTTTATTATTCCATTCTTTATTATACCCAAATGGTTAAAACTTTGACTTCTATACTCCATGAAATTAGTAGAATATCCTAGATATTTGCGTTTCATCCAAAGATCTTTTCATGGAAATATTCTTCCGATCATTCTTGAATTTTACTCTACAAAACAATATCATGTTGACAATTTAGACGTTAATAATTACTGGATAAAATAATTCTTGAACTTGTTTTATTGAATTCTTATATCATTGTCATCATCCTCATGTTTATATTATGTTGAAAGTCATCCGTGGTCCGTAGAAAGCATAGATGGACTTGGTATGATTATGACTTGAGACTATTCTTGTAATCATGACCGTAATGTTACAAATGATGTGATGAAAGTCATCTCAGCTCAGTAGTGCATAGATGGACTTGGTATGATTATGACTGCACACTATTCGTGTAATCATGACCGTAATGTTACAAATGATGTGATAAAAATCCTCAAAGGGTCAGTAGTGCATCGATGGACAGCTTGTTGGCATGATCATGACCATTAATGAATACACAACTATTCTCGCCCGTAGTGCATGAATAATTGTGGTCGCGATACTAAAGAATATCCTTAGTCAGAGCGGGTGAGTGATTCGATGATGTGGAATATTTATTAAAGTCGAGTCTCAACTATAACAAAGTTGATGAAAAACCTTTAAATCATAAAAATAGTAGATTTTATTTTCTACTTGACTCTTTTAATGGATTGCTTATTCATTGCAGCTAAACTTGTTGTCTATTATATTTTATAAGTTTAACATTGTTGAAGGCTAATGATAATTTATTCTGCATTATCTTAGTCATAATATTTCTTACTGAGCTAGTTGAGCTCACCCTTTCTTTCACCGTTCTCTTCGTGAAATGAGAATATATATAGCCGGGATGAGTCTGGGAACTGAGTTATGGTCCGTAGGATAGCATTAGTAGTCCTCACTATTTTGTGAAATAGTGTGATAATAATTGTCATGAGGACTCCTTTTGAGTTTGTATAATATCTAGTAGACAATATTTATATTCAAATTCACGCTTATGTCGATTGCACACAACAGCTTATATTAGTAAGTTGTATTTAAATTACGCACTATGTATCCGACTACCCAAGATGGGTGATGTATACCTAATTTTGGGGGCGTCACAGCATTCTTTAATTTTACTCTACAAAGAAGTATCATGTTGACAATTTGGATGTTATTAGTTCCTGGATAAATTAATTCGTGAATTTGTTTTATTATATTCTTATATCATTGTCATCATCCTCGTGTTTATATTTTTGAAAGTCATCTGTGGCCTGTAGTGCATAGATGGACTTGGTATGATTATGACCAGGGATTATTCGGTATAATCATGACCGTAATGTTACAAATGATGTGATAAAAGTCCTCATTGGCCCGTAGTGCATTGATGGACAGTTGTTGGCATGATCATGACCATTGATGAATACACGAATATCCTCGGCTCAGTAGTATGGATAATTTGTGGTCGTGACCCTAATGAATATCCTCGTCAGAAAGTGTGTGGATGATGTTGATTATTTATTGTCGAGTCTCAACGATAAAAGTGATGAAAAACTTTTTAAATCATAAAAGATAGTAGATTTTATTCTCTACTTGATTCTTTTAATGGATTGCTTGTTCCGCTGCAGTTAAACTTGATGTCTATTGTATTTTATCAGTTTAACATTGTTGAAGACTATTGATAATTTATTTTGCATTATCTTAGTCATAATATTTCTTACTGGGCTAGTTGAGCTCACCCTTTCTTTCACTGTTCTTTTCAGGAAATGAGAATATAGTTGGGACGAGTCGGGGAAATGAGTGACGGTCCAGAAGATAGCATTAGTAGTCCTCACTATTCTGTTAAATAGTGTGACAATAAATGTAATGAGGACTCCTTTAAGTTTGGATATTGTCTAGATGACAATATTCCTATTAGAACTCTCAGTTCATGTTTTGTCGTATGTTACACGACAGTTGTATAATTAAGATTGTATTTATATTCTGTACCATGTATCTGGCGACCCAAGATGGGTGATGTATACCTATTTTGGGGGCGTCACAGTTGGTATCAAAGCTTAGGGATATGATCCCTGGCTAAGATATAAGACAAGAACTAGGAGGGGAGAGACAGAGAATTCCTTCGCTAGTATGACCTACCTAAGTTATTTGTTATTTAATTGGTTGGTCAGAGTATAGGGATAATATGTGATATGTCAATTAACCCTTGTTTGTGTGACAAATTGAGAATGGCATCCTCGAAAATGCCGAGATAAGCAATGAAGCACATGAGAGCGTTGATTCAAATTTCAAGCAAAAGGTAACTACCAACAACACGATAATAATCATACCGGCAACGACCATTGAACAATGATAACCATCGTGGGGAAATTATCATGCCAGAATGGTAACCACTTCTGTGGTAATCATGGCCAAGATAATAGAAGTGGAAATTTCAAGAAGAGAAGATCGTTTAACTCAATTTTGTCGTGCATCAAAGTCAAGTCCAAATTTGAGACGGTGGCACCAAAGGCGATATGCATAAAAAAACAAAGTCGGTGGTTTCAGGAAGAGCATTTTCATGACTTCTCAAAAGCGAGTAACCCGAACGGTTAGCACGAAGTTAGTTAATTATAAATTCTTGCAAAGTCTATACCTTATAAGATACCGGTTCTATCCATTATTTTATCTCTCTTGCTTGTGTTCAACGTTTAAATTTGACTCCTGAGAAGTTAGACTTTGACTTATTGTTTGAAACTTCGTTAGGAGAAACCTTTATTAGCTCCACTGTTTATAAATCTTGTTGATTCAAATCGACATTTTCACGTTACCTACCGATCTTATCTCTTTGAAAATACTTTCCTTTGATGTGATTTTTGGAATCGATTCGTTAACTACTCATTATATTTTTCGTAAAGTTGTTAATTTTCACATTCCTAACCAACCTGTTATGCAAATTCAAGCAAACAAATCCTAAAGTCAATCATTGTCATATCAAGCCATAAGTAAAGAGCCCTGAGCCCTTTCGTTGTTGACTTCCTTATGTAGAATGCACCGAAGCCAGATTATCCGCAGGGGACATCGTGAATAACAGTGGCAAGTTGATAGATATCAATGTGACGTGTTATCCAAGTCTTGGATGAGGGTCACAGTTATGAATGATATTTCTATTATTAATAAATTTCCTGGCGTATTCTTGAAGACTTCTTGGCCTACCCCTAGAACGTGAAATTGAATTTTGTATTGACCCCAGTACAAAACCCATTTCTTAAACCCTTAAATATTTCTTCAACTAAAATGAACGTAACATGCGCCAAAGACGTTGGCTCGAGCTGTTGAAGATTACGATCGTACCATTTAATATTATTGTGGAAAAGCGAACATGGTAGCTGACGCGTTGAGTAGAAGATCGTATGCGTTTACGAGTGCGATGTGTTTAACACAAAGACTCATTTCGTATAACTTACAAATAATGAAGATAGAGTTAAAGACTCTAAGGACCCACGTGAAGATAATGAATATACGAGTAGAATCGACTTTAATCGATAAAGTTAAAGCCGCTCAAGCTACACACCCGAATTTGATGAATGTGAAGAAGAAGGTTCTAGAAGGCGTTATCTCAACCCTCGATTTTATTAGCCCATTTGAAATCCTTGATCGAGTAGGAACTATGGTCTATAAACTCGTTTTACCACCAAGTGTGTCGCGTGTTCATAACCTTTTTAACTTATCGATGTTACGTAAATATGTGAAAGACTCGAACCACGTTATTGAAATAGAACAGGACGAGATAGCGGATGATTTAACGTATGAGGAGATACGTGTTAAAATCTTGGATAAGAAGGATCGTATTCAACACTCAGAGGTTCTACCTCAAGAGTTAGAATCTGAAATGAAGTCAAGGTATCCTCACCTCTTCGGCATACCAGGTACGTACATAAATTTCGAGGGCGAAATTTCATAAGGAGGGGAGATTGTGAGATCCCAGATTTTACGAATAAAGATTTATTTTTCTCAAAATATTTTTTTAATATTATGGTGTGGATTTGAGATAGTGTTATAGTACATTGATGGACAGTTGTTGGCATGATCATGACCATTGATGAATACACGAATATCCTTGGCCCGTAGTGCATGAATAATTTGTGGTCGTGACCCTAATGAATATCCTTGGCCGTAGTGCAGGGATGATGTGGATTATTTATTAAGCTGAGTCTCAGCGATAAAAGTGATGAAAAACTTTTTAAATCATAAAAGTAGATTTTATTCTCTACTTGACTCTTTTAATGGATTGCTTGTTCCGCTGCAGTTAAACTTGATGTCTATTGTATTTTATTAGTTTAACATTGTTGAAGACTATTGATAATTTATTCTGCATTATTTTAGTCATAATATTTCTTACTGGGCTAGTTGAGCTCACCCTTTCTTTCACCGTTTCTCTTCGTGAAATGAGAATATAAATTTGAGACAAGTCGGGGAAAGGAGTGACGGTCCGAAAGATAGCATTAGTAGTCCTCACTATTCATTAAATAGTGTGACAATAAATGTAATGAGGACTCCTTTGAGTATGGATATTATGCAGATGACAATATTCCTATTAGAACTCTCGGTTCATGTATTGTCGTATGTTACACTTGACACAACAGATAATTAAGATTGTATTTGTATTATGTACCATATATCCGGCACCCAAGATGGGTGATGTATATCTATTTTGGGGGCGTCACACTTTAAATCACATTAATCAAGCCAGGAAGGCAAAGATTTTAAGCTTCAAAGTAGACACCTAGCACTGTTCTTCACTTTTGGGTAACCTAGAAAATGAAGAACAGCTTCCGATAATGATTTTGAAGGCACCAGAACTCTCGATTTGTCAGAGCTTGGACATGAACTTAGTATGTAGTTGTAGTATTACACTTATACTACACTCCTAACATATTAAAAAGCCCAGAACATAACAAGATCATAGATTTATTAATGGTCAAACATTCTACCCTGCAAGCTGACATGAATGTTCTGGGCAAGCTCAAGAACACCTATAGCGACAGTTTTGTCGCTATAGGATCCTTTAGCGACAAATATTTTCAGAAATTAATTATTTTAGTTAAATAAATAGAAAAAATAGTTTTAAATTATTAAAAATACATTATAAATTATTAAAAATATTTAAAAGTCCGAAAATTAGTTTTTAATTATTTTGAGTATATTTCATAAATATTTAATCTTTTTCGAATATTAAAGGTATTTAATTTATTTAATTATAATATTAAATAAATTATTTAAAATGATTTTAATACATGAAAAATCATTTAAAATTATATTATGATGTAAGAAAATATTTTAAGTTATTTTTAATGACTTTTAATATTATGTGATGAATTTCATTAATAAATTAATATTAATGATATTTAAGTTAATTAATAAATGTATTAAATAAATTATGAAAAATAGAATTAATGATTTAAAATCATATAAAAATGATTTAAGATTTTAAAATATTTTTAAGTTATAAAATATAACTTTTAATATTTTGTCATGAAAAATATTAATTATTTAATACTAATGATATTAGATTTATTTAATAATTATGTTGAATAAATTAGTTTAAAAATGATTTAAATATTATAAAAATTATTTTAAATGAAAATAAAGTGTTTAAAGATATTTGAAGTTATAAAATATAACTTTTAATATTTAAAAGATAATTTTATTAATAATTTAATGATATTAATTTAATAATAATGATATTAAATTTATTTAAGAATTATATTAAATAAATAGTTTTAAAAATGATTTTATTAATTTAAAAATCATTTAAAAAGGATATGAATAAGTTAAAAATATTTTAAGTTATAGTTAATGACTTTTAATATTTCAATAAATAATACATTAATATTTTAATATTAATGGTAATTATTTAAAAATGATTTTAAATGTTTTAAAAATCTTTTAAGGGTAATATTAGTACTTTAAAAATATTTTAAGTTATTATAATAACTTTAATATTTTTGGCAATGGTTTCATTAATAGTTTAATATTAATTAAATATTAATGATAATTGAATTATTTAATATTTAAATCATTTAATAATGATTCCGGCATTTGAAAATTTATGATAAATTATAATAAATGTTTAAAATGATTATAAGTCATTTAAAAATAATATGACCGATAATTACAGATATTGAACTACAGGATAGAGTCTTAGACTAGATAAATTACCCGATAAAGCCGTCGGTAAACCGATATGTTTCAGAAATTGATCTAGACATAGATAATTTGAAAGTATTAATGTTTATTTGTGATTCAATGACTGTTGAATATTTGTGACAAGGTGATTAGGTTATGTGCTGACTGCAATAAGTAGTAGTATGTGGTATGATATATTATTCTAATCGATAAAATGATCTTAATGATGATAGGTTTCGGTATAAAAGATAAAACTAAATTGCGTAACTGTAAGCAGCAGACCAGGCAAGTATCCTACCTTTGCATTTCCTTTATGCAATGGACATGAGTAAAAAAGTTTCAGATTTCTATTATTATTGTACCAGATTATTAACCCTATTGTTATATATATTATATCCGATCATTGTTTATCAACATGATATTATATTATATAACTCATATATATATTCTGTTCGTTAATTTCAAAATATGGTTATACAAGTGTCCTCACTTGAATAATCATTGTATTTAAACACACGCCGATATATATATATATATATATATATATATATATATATATATATATATATATATATATCGATCCCCCATATGTATACAATAACTAAAAGTCGTCTAAGATATTTGACCAGCTAGACACATATTTAGAAATATCGTTGAATATGATAAAATATTTTTGTATCCAATCAAATTATTTTGGTTCGGATTCCAGACTAAGTATGAACATCCCGATCAAGGGAAAACTTTTATGCGCCCAAGGCGGACAGAGTGAACGATAATATTCTTGTATGTAGTATTGATCAATACAGGGCACATTGGGATGATCACCCTCACGCCCGTAAGTTATGACAGTTTGCGGATGAAGTTCTGTTAAACCTATTCAAAAATTGAAAACAATGTTCATAGTATGTCAACTTAACCCAATTTATAGCCAATACGTAGTTTCAAAAATTTGAGATAGAATTGTTATGTTATTATTATCGGTTCAGTTTACATCAAAACTATTGATTTGTTGTAGAAGTGATGTACAAAGAAAACATTTAATTCTTTCAGCTAATTATATTTATAATTGTTATTACTTGCTGGGCACCCAAATGCTCATCCTTGCTTTAAATTTAAATATTTTCAGCTAGGCATGATCAACCCGAAGGTTCAGATAAGAACAAGTGAAAAGGAAAGCAAACAGAATATGTTTAATGGTATCTTTTGTAATAGTTAGACAATATTTAGATCATGATATATATTATTTATCATGTAAAAAATTATAGTAAAGGTTGCGTACTTGGGATTACACTCTGATATATGTAAATTAAGTTTGATGTTTATATTATTGTTATTATTATTAGTATTATTCGGCTCATAGAAATGGTATCATAAAGCACCGAGTTCAAGTTTCAAGTACTCGAGTTTGGGGGCTTTACACCGTTTTTGGCCTTGACACCAACGCAGCTGCGCTGGTGTACAGACAAAAAACTGTGCAGTCTTAGAACAATTAAACAACAACTTCAATTAATTTAAATCCTTAAATTCCATGTTTTTGTACAAAAACTCTATTTTTGACATCCTTCACAAAAATTAACACTGTGATCACAATTCTACACCAATTTAACTCATTCAAACTACTTTCTCTTCGTTTCTTAATGAACTAGCATATTCAAGGCTCAATTTACAGATTAGTTTACAAATTAACCACCAAATTAGGTACTTTCACAAGCCATATATATAAACATGCACTATAAACAGTTTGCTTTCTTTTTAACGTGATTA
Source organism: Panax quinquefolius (assembly GCA_020205615.1). Lineage (NCBI taxonomy): Eukaryota > Viridiplantae > Streptophyta > Magnoliopsida > Apiales > Araliaceae > Panax > Panax quinquefolius. The sequence goes on from CM035168.1 coordinate 31,349,995, forward strand.
GCACACTAATTCTTGTCTAAATGCAAATTATAACACCACAATTACACACAATTTCAACAATTCAGTTTATATAACAACAATTCACCCAATGTGAATTCATAGAAAACATAAGATTCATGTATATAAAATATTCATGTATATAATATTAAGGTTTTAGAAGTATACCTTCTCTTGCTTGAACAATCCTTGCTAAAACACAGAAATTGTTTTGGATTTCGTGAACTTTTCTCTCAAATTCTCTCTATTCTTTCTGCAAACTCTCTCTACATTCTTTTCTCTATATTCCCTTTTCTCTTAGGCTTAGGCCAATTCCAGACCTTTTACGTAACAAAAAAAATGACGCACCAAAACGTATGAAACTGCCGTATAATTATTATAATAATTACATGTCAGTTATAAAATATTTAATATATTTTATTTATATTTTTCTTTATATTATTTATTATAATTCAAATTCAAAATTCAAAAGCCATAAGGCTTTATTTGGCAAAACACTTTTAAAATAAAGACTTAATATCTTTAAGCCTTGTTTGGTTAAATTAATTTAAAACTACTTTAATTTATTTTAATAAATCATTTATACTATAGTTTATAATCCTATATTATTTATTTGGATTTTCATATCCAATAAAAATACTTAATAAATTTCCCACTTAATCCAAATGTCACAAAATTATAATCTCATTATAATTTTATTTAATAATTTAACATACCATTTTAAATTATTAAATTAAAACATCAATATATCACTTTATGATAAAACGAAATTTTGTAATTTAATTTTAATATTTATTGAATTAAATAAATATTTTCTTCTATGATTTAATTATTGGATTAAATAATTAATTGATAAAATTGTGGTAGATTAATTTAATTATATATGTTATATTTATTAAATTAATGTGGAGAAATTTTATTACTCAAATTATGTGTTATGTGAGCTTATCAATTAAAAGAAATATTTAATAAGCTTAATGTTATTCTAATTAATTTAAAATTAATTAGAGATTTAATAATCTGATATAATTAATAAACGAGAAATTTAATTATGTTGCTATATGAATTAAATGGGAAATTATTATATTATATTTAAATTAAATTAAATAAGATATTAGATTTATTGTGTAAATGGACGTGACATTATATTAAACTATAGTATAAGAAGTTTATCAAATTAAATGGGAATGAGTTATTATGAATAGCCAATCAAGGCCTTAGTGGAGGTTGAGGGCAGTTAACCCATGATTGGTTAACTGACCACAACTGCATCAGTTTATAAATTATAAATGTATTCTTCTTTTATTTCATTTTTCTAAGTCTGATAAGAAAAACTAGTCAGAGAGAAATTCATAATTGTTGAGGGAAATTGTGAGTGTGTGATTGAAGAAGAATCTGAGAAGGAATTCATCTCCTACTAAATCTATACTATGCTTTGGGTAATCTCTTCAACCCAGTTTCTATTTTACATTATTAAAGTTTTCATGAAAATGGCTCTCAAGTTTCTGTTAAAATATCTGTAGTTGGAAAGAGTAATAATTATGTGTTTATATATGTGATAAGATATTTTTATAACGTGTTTATGATATATATTATGGTTCCATAACATCAGTTTCATGAAAATACGTCGTATATTGTTGCTAAAAAATTACAGAGTATAGAAATATGGCCATATGGCCCTTACTCGCAAATTTAATACGTCAAACATATATTGTCTCATAAATTTTACACTTGTATATAATTATGCTTGTCAAACGAAGAAAACAAACTTTGAATGGACAGATTTGATGTTATAACGAAACCGTAATGCCAATTTTTATGTTTTGTGTTCAAAACATTAAAGAACATCAAGAACAGTAAAAATTACATGTTTTGATTCTGGAAATTGTATGTTTTAACTTGTTAAAATCATGCTAGGAAGGTTGAGTAATTATTATGTGTATAATATAATGTCTGGGTATGTCTAATTTCATGTATGGATAAAGAAATTGGTAGAAATTGGCACGTTTTGCATTTTTCGCGAATCATAGCTGAACCCGCACCAGAATAAGAAGTCATGCCATCTTGGCCGAGTCAGCAATAAACACCAAGAAAAAGTCTGTCGATCAGCCAGCCATACCACTCTGCAGATTGTTTAGAAATAAAAAATTTTATTGTTCACGTCTAGGAAGTTGATAGTAACTTAATCTAATGAACATAAAAACATGTTAGACGTATAACAAGACGTTAAAATAAATTCTTAGCATGCCAATAACACATTTATATGTGGATTAAATTATTGAATGCATCGTTAGCTTATTGTTCGTAAAGTGTAAATTATGTGTCAATGAGTGTAGTAATTCGACTAAGTATGGTCATAATCTGAGTTAGACAAAAAGAATGAACTTGTAATGACTAGTTCCGTTATAATTGACTGGTATTGTGAATGTAAATGGTATGTAGGATTAAATCAAGGAACGTGTATAATTAACGTGTAATTTACGTACGAGACAAGTTTTCTAACCCTACTTGTTGTCATTATATAAGTTTATAAATTTACCTCTCTACATCGAGCAAATTCTCATTATTATTGATCAAGTCTGTTTTGATATATTAAAGTTTATTAATCTTTCAAAGCATGATGATGTTATACAATACTTATTCTATTGTATACCTCTTGAGATTTTATTTCAATTTAAATATCAGTTATGGTTGAACCTTGTTAGACTAGCGAACTCTTAACGATTCGACTAGTCCATAGTTTATGAACGCTCTAAATTTCAGAACCCTTGTTAAATTATCCAAACCAAACTTCCTTTGGTGCGGACTCTAATGTCAAACTGAGATGAACAACCTCACAGATAGGGGATTACTTATCTTTATAGCGTTAAGATAGTGTGCACAGTATGGTATTAAGGGCTGATCCCCCTAAGTACGAGAAGAATAGTCCATAGTCTTATGACTATTAAAGGTTTCAAGTATAAACACTTGACAACCTAGGACATAGTTCAAGGTCTTATGAACCTCAGAAGTTCTTTTGATTCTTGTTATCCATTCTTGATTCAAAAGCTGAGTTTTCTTATTTCAGAAGTCTTTGATTCATTCGCATGTTATTATTTTATTGTTATATTGTTATACCTGTGGGCAATCGTGCTCACTCTTGCATAATGATAACATTGCAGTTAAGAACGAAAGATCTGACGAGCCTTCCACTAGCAAAGGCAAAGGCAAAGTTAGCAAGTAATGAGGATTTGTTGTTAGTCGATGAAATTTGTTTCGGACTTGATATTGTTTAAGACTTTATTTATTTATGATTCCGCACAGATGTTTAAGGTTAGTTTAACCTGGGATTGTATTTATTATTATTCAGATGTTGTAACCCCATAAGGGGAAGATTTATTTCTATCTTTTGCATGGTTCGCATTTATTATGGGTAGATAGATAGATGAAATTTGTACAGTGAACACCAAATCCCGCGGAAATGGAAGTACTCGGATTTGGGGGTGTCACAGGTTGGTATCAAAGCAGTAGGTTATGAACCTTAGGTGGGGGAACAACCTTAGGTAGTAGCCTTATAAGAGATCGAGAACATAGTGTTGGTAAACTCTTATCGAGTTTTAAGAAATGAATTCCTTAATTCATTGAAGATAATAAAAGACTTTATGTGCTTATGTGATAAACTTATGTGCTCGCGAGTATCGATTAGTAACTAAAACTTAAAACTACGTTGTAAGGATGTCGGTTGTTGGAGGAGCTAGTCGAGCTGGGGAGGAGGAACCCCAAGTACCTACAGTGGAGGAGCACCGATACATTCATGTCATCAGGGAGTAGTTGGTACAGATAGAGTCGTCTCCATTGATCACTGTTGTTGGTCAGGAGCATGAGCCTGAGACTGATCCAGAGGAGGATCCTGAGGAAGAAGATGAGTTCCCACCGAACTCTATCATTGCTAAGATGTAAGACACGTTTTATGATCATAACATAGAGTTATGGGATACTATTCAGGAGCTAAAGGAGCGAAGGGTTAGTTAATAGCTGACCATCGAGTAGAGGGATAGGGAAATTGTGACTCTTCACACACGTCTAGGAAACGTGGAGTGGGATCTGGTTCACGAGAAGGGTTAAACCGAGGAGAAGTCCGAAGAAATAGAGAAGTTAAAGAAGGAACTGAAAGAGATCTCAGAAAGGCTGACCATAGCAGACGAGGGCTGGGTAAGAGAGTCACATCGTGCTGATCTTGTAGAAGAAGATTGTCGTGCGAAGAAGGCTAAGCTCGGGGACACGTATTCTACACTTCAAAATGCAATGGATAAGGCTCAGGATCGAGTTATGAGATACCCAATTCAATTCGAAGGACTACCATCGTACATGCTAGATCGCCGAACGATGTCTCGCTTCATGGAAGAGGAACGTAGCAAGGCTATTCAGCGCCTTAACAGGCAGTGATGAGATTAGTTTAATTATGTGAAAACCCATTTGGTAGTTAAAGATGTAAATTCAGATGTGTTTATAAACAAAGGAATATTTTAATGTTTTAAATTTAGATTCTTTATCTCGGGATAGTTGATGTAAATAGCAAAGGTGATGCTATCGCTTGATGTTAAAACTTTCGATTTGAATAAATATCGAGTTTATTGATATAATGTGTTAAGTGATTATGTTTAAATGTTTTAGTTGAGCCTTAAATGTTTAAGGGATTGAATAAAGACCTAATAAGCGATATTCTTAATGTAAAAATGTTGCCAAGAAGATGACCAAACCGTCAGATGGCCCAAGAAGGGTCAATAAACAACAACAACGACACCAATGGTAACCCTGTTCAGCAATTGGTGAAACTGTTAGCTAGAGCAATTAATAATCGACCTCAAGTTCCATCGAATACATCGTTCAAGGATTTCAAGGCTGTGGGACCGCCAGAGTTTAAGGGATCCATGAACTCGATCGAAGCTCAAACCTAGGTTATGGAGATGGAGAAAGTGTTTGATGTCGCCAGAGTAAGAGAGGACCAGAAAACCTCCTATGCGACTTTCATGCTAAAATCCGAAGCCAGTTATTGGTGGCAGGCAAACAAGGTATGGGGAGGAGAAGGTGTGATAACCTGGGAGAGATTTAAGGAGATGTTCTTTGAGATGAATTTTTTGACCAGCTCGTAGAACTAAATGGAGGTCCAATTTCTGGAGTTAAAATAGGGGAATATGTCCGTATCAGACTATGTGGCAAGATTCAACCAACGGTCCATATTAATTTGAGCATACTAATTTAAGTCCAAATCAGAATCCGATTTGTAGGTATAAAACCCACTCATCAGCGGTAATCAGCGTAGACAGGTTACTCTTGCAGATTAATAAAGAATAGAATGACAAGCCTTATGAGTATGAAGAAAATAACATCCTTTACGAATACGAAAGAAATAATACCCCTTACGAATACGAAAAATAATATCCCTTACGAATAAGAAATAAATAACACCCCTTACCTTAGTAGGAGATTGGATACTGCAATAGTATAGTAGCAGAATACTCTTCTTCTTCCTCTCTATATTTTCTCTCTCTAAGTTTTAGTGAATTCATAAAAAGAATGAAGTAATGAGCTTCTATTTATAGGAGAATAGACTAAATAGTAATTGATTCATGAACGGTCCTTATTGATTTATTATTAAACGAACGATGCATATTGATTTGCTATTAAAACTTCACCCGACAGTCCATACTGATTTACTATTATAACTTTAACCAGCGGTCCATATTAATTTACTATTATAACTTCAACCAACGGTCCATATTGATTTATTATTATAACTTTTAGTAACGTTCTAAAAAATTAGCACATCTCCTCATGGAATAATAGGCCAAACTTGCAACAAACGCCTCATGACAAACCCCTCTATTTATATCAAAAATTGAATAAATATTTACCACAAATCGCTTATCTTCAATAAACACATTTTTGATTTTTAACAATTATTCATCATTTAATATTATAACTCACAATTTTATTGTTATTATTTATAGTCTTTGATTCATTCGCATGTTATTATTTTATTGTTTTATTGTTATACTTGTGGCCAATCGTGTTCACTCTTGCGTAATGATAACATTGCAGTTAAGAACGAAAGATCCGACGAGCCTTCCACTAGCAAAGGCAAAGTTAACAAGTAATGAGGATTTATTGTTAGTTGATGAAATTTGTTTCAGACTTGATATTGTTTAAGACTTTATTTATTTATGATTCCGCACAGATGTTTAAGGTTAGTTTAACCTGGGATTGTATTTATTATTATTCAGATGTTGTAACCCCATGAGGGGAAGATTTATTTCTATCTATTGCATGGTTTGCATTTATTATGGGTAGATAGATAGATGATATTTGTACAGTGAACACTAAATCCCACGGAAATGGAAGTACCCGGATTTGGGGGTGTCACAGGTTGGTATCAAAGCTGTAGGTTATGAACCTTAAGTGGGGGAACAACCTTAGGTAGTAGCCTTATAGGAGATTGAGAACATAGTGGTGGTAAACTCTTATCGAGTTTTAAGAAATGAATTCCTTAATTCATTGAAGATAATAAAAGACTTTATGTGCTTATGTGATAAACTTATGTGCTCACGAGTATCGATTAGTAACTAAAACTTAATACTGTGTTGACAGGATGTCGGATGTTGGAGGAGCTAGTCGAGCTGGGGAGGAGGAACCTCGAGTACCTACAGAGGAGGAGCCCCGAGACATTCATGTCGTCAGGGAGCAGTTGGTACAGATAGAGTCGTCTCCGTTGATCACTATTGTTGGTCAGGATCATGAGCCTGAGACTGATCCAGAGGAGAATCCTGAGGAAGAAGATGAGTTCCCACCGAACTTTATCAGTGCTGAGATGTAAGACGCGCTTAATGAACGTAAAATAGAGTTATGGGATACTATTCAGGAGCTGAAGGAGCAAACGGTTAGTTAGCAGCTGACCATCGAGCAGAGGGATAGGGAGATTGTGACTCTTCACACACGTCTAGGAAAGGTGGAGTGGGATCTGGTTCACGAGAAGGGTCAAACTGAGGAGAAGTCCGAAGAAATAGAGAAGTTGAAGAAGGAACTGAAAGAGAGCTCAGAAAGGCTGACCATAGCAGAGGAGGGCTGGGTAAGAGAGTCACGTCATGCTGATCTTGCAGAAGAAGATTGTCGTGCGAAGAAGGCTAAGCTCGGGGAGACGTATTCTATACTTCAAAATGCGATGGATAAGGCTTAGGATCGAGTTATGAGATACCCAATTCAATTCGAAGGACTACCATCGTACATGCTAGATCATCGGACGATGTCTCGCATCATGGAAGAGGAACGTAGCAAGGCTATTCAGCGCCTTAACAGACAGTGATAGGATTAGTTTAATTATGTGAAAACCTATCTGATAGTTAAAGATGTAAATTCTGATGTGTTTATAAACAAAGGAATATATTAATGTTTTAAATCCTGTAGATTCTTTATCTCGGGATAGTTGATGTAAATAGCAGTGATGCTATCGTTTGATGTTAAAACTTTTGATTTGAATAAATATCATGGTTTATTGATATAATGTGTTAAGTGATTATGTTTAAATATTTTAGTTGAGCCTTAAATGTTTAAGGGATTGAATAAAGACCTAATAAGCGTATATTCTTAACATAAAAATGCCGCCAAGAAGACGACCAAACCGTCAGATGGCCTAAGAAGGGTCAACAAACAACAACAACGACACCAATGTTAACCCTGTTCAGTAATTGGTGAACCTATTAGCTGGAGCAATTACTAATCAACCTCAAGTTCCATCGAATACATCGTTCAAGGATTTCAAGGCGGTGGGACCGCCAAAGTTTAAGGGCTCCATGAACCTGATCGAAGCTCAAACCTGGGTTATGGAGATGGAGAAAGTGTTTGATGTTGCTAGAGTAAGAAAGGACCAGAAAACCTCCTATGCGACGTTCATGTTGAAGCCGAAGCCAGTTATTGGTGGCAGGCAAACAAGGTACGGGGAGGAGAAGGTGTAATAACCTGGGAGAGATTCAAGGAGATGTTCTTCGAGATGTATTTTCCGACCAGCTCGCAGAACCAAATGGAGGTCCAATTTCTGGAGTTGAAATAGGGGAATATGTCCGTATCAGACTATGCGGCAAGATTCAACGAGTTGGCTAGGTTCGCCACATATCAAGTGCATACTGACTAGAGAAAGGCAAGACATTTCGAGTAGGGACTGAAGCCCTGGTTGTATAGCAAGGTATCAATGTTCCAATTGAACACTTTTGCTGGGAAGCTAGAGAAGGCCATACTCGCTGAAGGTGGAAGCGATGTGGTAACTAAATATAATCAGGATCAGAAGAAGAAAAAGAGTGAAAATGAAGGAATTAACAAGACTGGTGGAAGTAGCACGGGAGGTAGTAATAATCAGAAGAGAAAGTGGTCTGATAACTCGTCAACTGGAAATCAACAAGGAGGGCAGAAGAAGAAGATCGAAGCATGCCCAACCTGAGGGAAAGCTCATCTGGAAGTTTGCATGAAGGGAAAACGAGTATGCTATAATTGTGGTCAGGAAGGCCACATAACACCTAACTATCCTAACCCAAAGAAGGGTGCCTGCTTCACTTGTGGTTCAAAGGATCATCTTGCAAGGGATTGTCCTAAGAAGGGATCAGGAGGGAATAGAGGAAATAGTGGTGGAAGCACTCTAACTATCATAGGACCAACTGCAACCAACTGACCGACTGCCAGAACATTCAACACGACAGTACAGGATGCATTGCAATCTCGTGATGTGGTGTCAGGTATCATTCCGATCAATAAAGTTAATGCTTATGTATTATTTGATTCGGGTACTACTTGTTCATTTATATCTGATGACTTTGCTAAGAACTTAGAATTGCTTAAGGACGAGTTGGAATACCCCATGAACATAGAAATTACGAATAGAGAAATAATCCCTGTTAAGTACGTACATAAGAACTGTAGAGTGGATATTAAGGGTAATATCATGAACGTAGATCTTATCCCTATTCGACTTGGGGAATTTGACGTTATCTTGGGTATGGACTGCTTATCCAATTATGGGGCGGTAATTGATTGCCAGAAGAAACGTATTAACCTTATGACTCCGTCAAAGGTTGTGTTTTATAATAGCAAGTCGCCTAGACAAGCGAGTTATATGACGATGATGCAGGCCAGGAAGTTGTTAAGACAAGGCTGTGTAGGATATCTAGCTTATATAATTGATAGTCGTAAAGAGAATTCGAAAATAGAGGAGATACCAGTAGTAAGAGATTTCGCAGACGTACTTCCGGACAATTTGCCAGGACTTCCACCAAATAGAGCGGTTGAATTCGTGATCGATTTGGCTTCAGGAACGACTCCAATATCGAAGGCACCATACCGAATGACACCAGTAGAGATGAAAGAACTGATGGTTCAACTTCAAGAATTACTAGACAAGAAGTATATCCAACCGAGCGTATCGCCGTGGGGAGCGCCGGTGTTATTTGTGAAGAAGAAGGATGGGACAATGTGGCTCTACATTGACTATAGAGAACTAAATAAAGTCACGATTAAGAATATATATCCATTACCGAGGATCGATAACTTGTTTGATCAATTGAAGGGAGTGAGATACTTTTCAAAGATAGACTTGAGGAGTGGTTATCATCAACTGAAGGTGAGACCAGAGGATGTTCCAAAGATAGCATTCAGAACACGATATGGTCACTATGAATTTTTGGTAATGTCATTCGGTCTAACAAATGCTCCTGCAGCGTTAATGGATCTGATGAATAGGGTGTTTAAACTGTTTCTAGATAAATTCATGGTGGTACTCATCGATGACATTTTGGTATACTCAAAAACTAAGGAAGAACATGAAGAACATTTGAAGGCAACGTTAGAGGCGTTGAGAAGAGAGAAGTTGTACACTAAATTTTTGAAATGTGAATTCTGGATTGAAAGAGTACAATTTCTTGAATATGTGATCGATAAGGACAGAATTTCGGTAGGTCCATCCAAAGTCGAAGCCATGATAAACTGGGATCAACCGAGAACGCCGTCGGAAGAACGAAGTTTTCTTGGGTTGGCAGGATATTACAGAAGATTCATTCAAGACTTTCCAAGATCACAACTCCGTTAACGAATTTGACTCGAAAATGGTGAAATTTGTTTGGACAGAGAAGTATAAGGAATGTTTTCAAGAATTGAAGAAGAGGTTGAGTACAACACCTTTGTTATCTCTTCCGGATGATACAGGAAATTTTGTGATTTATAGTGATGCATCGCATAAAGGACTTGGTTGTGTTCTTATGCAGAACGACAGAGTCATTGCGTATGCGTCACGACAATTGAAGGATTATGAGAAGGGGTATTCGACCCATGACTTGGAGTTAGCTGCAGTGGTTTTTGCTTTGAAAATCTGGAGGCACTATCTCTATGGGGAGAAGTGTGAAATATATACAGACCACAAGAGTCTAAAATATATCTTTACACAGAAGGACTTGAATATGCGTCAAAGAAGGTGGTTAGAGTTAATTAAGGACTATGATTGTGAGATTTTATACCATCCGGGTAAAGCAAATGTGGTTGCCGGCGCCTTAAGTAGGAAGGATCGGGAGAAATTGATGATGTTGACCGCTCAGGATGAGCTAATTTGAGCAATGGAAAAGTTGGAATTGGAAGTGAAGTATCCTATGGAGGTTGAGGAGAAGCTGGTCCAGATACAAGCTGGTACGACTATACTGGATAAAATTAAGGAAGCTCAACTTCAGGTCGAAGAATGTGAGAAAGTGAAAAAGAAAATATCTGAAGGGACTGAACCGTGATTCAAAATAGACAGTGAGGGACTACTAAGATTTGAGAGCAGAATTTGGGTGCCGCTAGTGCCAGAGATTAAGGAAGACATTTTGAATGAGACTCATAGCTCACGATATTCGATTCACCCTAGTATTACTAAGATGTTCCAAGATCTTCAACAATATTTCTGGTGGCCGAATTTGAAACGAGAGGTTGCAGAGTGTGTTGTCAAGTGTCTGACATGTCAAAAAGTGAAAGCAGAACATCAGAGGTCGAGTGGGTTACTACAACCTTTAGAGATTCCAAAATGGAAATGGGAACATATTACGATGGATTTCGTGGTTGGCCTTCCGATAACTTAGAAAGGCTACGACATAGTATGGGTTATCGTTGACCGACTGACAAAATCCGCAAACTTCCTTCCGATCAAAACCAGATTTAACTTAGATCAATTGAAAAGGTTATATGTGAAAGAGATTGTTTTGAGGCACGGAGTCCCGGTGTTAATTGTCTCAGATAGAGATCCGCGCTTTACATCAAACTTCTGGTAATGTCTACAGGAATGCATGGGTACACAGTTGCGATTGAGTACAGCATATCACCCTCAGACAGATGGACAGAGTGAAAGAACAATTCGGACATTAGAAGACATGTTAAGAGCTTGTATAAGGGACTTTAAAGGAAATTGGGATGATCATCTACCGCTCGTAGAGTTCGGCTACAATAACAGTTACCACGCTAGTATTGGCATGACGCCTTATGAAGCGTTATGTAAGACCCCAACTAATTATAAATGAAATTTAATTTCCTCTATTTATTATTTTGAAATAGTAAGGGTTGATTTGATTAATGTGGTTAGTTATGGGTAAAATGCGCGAATATTTCAAATAAGCAAGTGGTTATAAAATATTCATTGTTGTCGTGGAATATTCTTGCTGTCGGGGAATATTCGCAGACGACAAATACATCTTAATGTGGGCCCCATAAACTAAAGCGATTGGATGAAGAAAATGACAAGTATAAGTTGTTTATAAATAACAGGCGTAGTTGTTACTGAATTATCTTGTTGAAATACTCGTTGTTAAACACAAGATAGCTTTACCAGTATTGCACCAATTATTGATTCTTACGTAAGAAGGAACTACTTAATAATTGTTACAGTAATTAATATTCAATATTTTATTTTATTGATTCAATAATTGATGGGTTGATATTTTATATTATTGTTGTTTCAATAATTGTCATTACATAGTATTTTCCATTATCGGATCAATAATTGATATTATTTGAATAATATTATTAGATAGCAATATTGGCAAGAAAGTTCTGTCTAAGGAGAGGTTTGGTCATCTAATTGTGTGCCAGTAAGGAGAAATCCTTATTGGAAAGCCCTCTCTTTCCTAGGAACTGCTTGGTTGTCAGTATTGTGATTCTGTAATATTATTTGTAAATAATTAATTATTGATTTATATAATGAGAAAAATATTTATTTTATATGGATATAGATGGAGAAATTTTTTAATATGACAACTGTTGAAAATTAATATTTTATCTTTTTCTAATAAAATAATTCATTATTATATTATAATAATATAATAATGGAGATATTTTTACAATGAATGTGGGATATATGAATAAATGAAGAGGAAGAGTATTTTTGTTACTAAAAATATTTAGAACATGTTTTTCATGTATGTGGACCCCATTTCTTGACTGAAAATTTGATTATAGCTTGTAAAATTGCCCGTTTATGGATTTCGGTCAATTTCTGTTTGGAATTTGGAAAAACTTTCTTCTGCAAAGTTGTAGAGACTGGAATTTGCTATGGAAAAGGCATGAGGTTCGAATTTTTCTGATAAAAGGACTATTTATTATGAATTATTGAAGTTCCGGATTAATTAATTTTTTTTTGAAGTTTTAAATGAATCAATTGAGAAAAACGTTTTTGTGGTTGTTATTGAGGTGTGGCTGATGTCTAGACTATATTGGTGTGCGTAGGAAATTTAAGAAAAATAAATTATTATTTTATTAAATTTTCTACTTTGGTGTTCTAAGCATTTTCCTATAAATAGGGTGCTTAGGTTAGAATTGAAAATCACACCAGAAACTGAAGTTTTTTCTCTCTTTCTCTCTCTATATTATCGAGTGTATTCTTGTGAGTATTTTGATACTTTGAGTGTTGTTATACGGTACAAGTTCCTTCAAAGACTATATCCAGATTCCAAATCGTAAGTCTTGTCTTTTTCAAGGTAAGGGATATTATTTTTTTAAAAATGATATTATTTTTTTCAATATCATTATGCCGGAATATTGATAGTATTTTTCTTGTGAAATTCTTGTCTTTTAGTGTCGGGGTTAATATTCAAGTATACGACACTATTCACGTATACGGTACTATTCACGAATACGGCACTATTCACAGAAAAATTAAATTTTCGTTTTTTGTCCAAAATATCTATTATGGATACTAGCTTTGATTGTATCCATGTTTTGATCATTCTTGAATTTTACTTCACTACGGTTATTTATGAAGTATTTTTGAACTTAGATTGTTTGAAAAACGAATCCTTAATATTTATTCTTTTGTTTCACTGGATTCGTTTTCTTTAAAATATTTTTCATCATCCTCAATCCTAAATGATGATATTACTGAATATCTTTGGCCTGTAGTGCAAAGATTAATGATTTTCTTATGAATATCTTTGGCCCGTAGTGCAAAGATGAAAAGGTGTTGAGATGAACATGACCAACTGATGAATATCTTTGGCCTGTAGTGCAGAGATGAATATTTGATTCAAGATGAATATTTATTGATATTACAGGGATAAAATATTGATGATGGACTTTTAAATTCATAGATAATAGTAGATTTCATTATCTACGTAACTCATCTATGAATTATTATTTTCGCTACTAATATTGATCTGAAACTTGTTGTCTATTGTATTTTATCATATTTTTCCCTGTTGAAGACAAATAATAATTTGTTCTATATTATCTTAGTCATAATATTTTTTACTGGGCTAGTTGAGCTCACCCTTTTCCTTTTTGTTCTATTTTTCTTCTCAGAAGGCGAGAATGTAGCAAGTACTAGTCGGGGTATGGAATCAAGGTCCTAGGAAGTTATTTTAGTAGTCTTCACCATTTTTGTAAAATAATCAATAATTGTAATGAGGACTTATTTGGGTGTGAATATTGTTTAGATGACAATATTTGTATTTAAACTCACAGTTTATGTATTGTATTAATAAAGTTGTAGTTGTTTCTGTACCATGTTATTGACGACTCAAAATGGGTGATGTATACCTATTTTGGGGGCGTCACACGTTATACGGCAGAAAGTGCAAAACTCAGCTATATTGAGATGAAGTTGGCGAAAGACAATTACTAGGCCCGAAATTGGTACAGCAGACAGCAGAAATAGTCAAAATGATCCGAACAAGACTAATTGCAGCTCAAGATAGGCAGAAGAAATACGCTGATTTATACCGTAAAAATGTTGAGTTTGAATCAGGTAGTTATGTGTTCTTAAAGGTCTCTCCCTGGAAGGGAAAGATCAAGTTTGGAAAGAAAGGGAAATTAAGCCCAAGATTCATTGGACCCTTTGAGGTACTGCGAAGAATCGGAGAAGTTGCGTATGAGGTAGCCTTACCTCCAGCTCTCGAGAATGTCCACAACGTTTTTCATGTTTTAGTTTTACGACCCTATAAACCCGATTACAAGCACGTGATTGAATATGAACCCCTACATTTTGACAAAGATTTATCTTATGAAGAAATTCCTATTTAGATTGTTGATCGAAAAGAACAAGTTCTTAGAAATAAAGTAATACCTTCTATTAAGGTAATTTAGAGGAACCACAACGCTGAAGAAGCTAAGTGGGAACTCCATATGATGAAGAATTACCCTCACTTATTTAATTAAATTATTGTAAGTGATTCTGGGGAAAAAATCTTTGTAAGGGGGGGAGAATGTAACGGGACGAACTGATTGAGTCGTGATTCTGAGGACATAATCCTTTTAAGGGTGGAAAGATGTAACAAACGAAATTTTGTAATTTAATTTTAATATTTATTGAATTAAATAATTATTTGATGAAATTGTGGTAGATTAATTTAATTATATATGTTATATTTATTAAATTAATGTGGAGAAATTTTATTACTCAAATTATGTGTTATGTGAGCTTATTGAATTAAAAGAAATATTTAATAAGCCTAAAGTTATTCTAATTAATTTAATAATTAATTAGAGATTTAATAATCTGACATAATTAATAAACGAGAAATTTAATTATGTGACTATATGAATTAAATGGGAAATTATTATATTTTATTTAAATTAAATTAAATAAGATATTAGATTTATTGTGTAAATGGGCGTGACATTATATTAAACTATAGTATAAGAAGTTTATCAAATTAAATGGGAATGAGTTATTATGAATAGCCAAACAAGGCCTTAATGGAGGTTGAGGGCAGTTAACCCATGATTGGTTAACTGACCACAACTGCGTCAGTTTATAAATTATATACGTATTCTTCTTTTATTTCATTTTTCTAAGTTTGATAAAAAAAAACTAGTCAGAGAGAAATTGAGGGAAATTGTGAGTGTGTGATTGAAGAAGAATTTGAGAAGGAATTCATCTCCTACTAAATCTACACTACGCTTTGGGTTATCCATTCAACCCAGTTTCTATTTTACGTTATTAAAGTTTTCATGAAAACGGCTTTCAAGTTTCTGTTAAAATCTCTGTAGTTGGAAATAGTAATAATTATGTGTTTATATATGTGATAAGATGTTTCTATAACGTGTTGTGCTATATATTATGGTTCCATAACATCAGTTTCATGAAAATACGTCGTATATTGTTGCTACAAAATTACAGAGTATAGAAATACGTCAAACATATATTTTCTCATAAATTTTACACTTGTATATAATTATGCTTGTCAAAACGAAGAAAACAAACTTCAAATGGATAGATTTGATGTTATAACAAAACCGTAATGCCAATTTTTATGTTTTATGTTCAAAACATTAAAGAACATCAAGAACAGTAAAAATTACATGTTTTGATTCTGGAAATTATATATTTTAACTTGTTAAAATCATGATAGGAAGGTTGAGTAATGATTATGTGTATATAATAATGTCTGGGTATGTCTAATTTCATGTATGGATAAAGAAATTGGTAGAAATTGGCATGTTCTGCATTTTTTGCGAAGTGTAGTTTCTGGAACTGGTTTGCCACGCCACAATCTTGCGTGTAGCATAAAACCCGCGTCATGCCTTGGCAAATTATACCACAGCCATTATCCTCGCAGCATCAAGAGCAGCTGGCAGTAAAGCAAGTCACAGTTCATCTGTCGAAATACAGTTTCACTCTCTGATTGTCCAAATTAAAAATTTATTGTTCATGTCTAGGAAGTTGATAGTAACTTAATCTAATGAACATAAAAACATGTTAGACGTATAACGAGATGTTAAAATAAATTCTTAGCATGTCAATAACACATTTACATGTGGATTGAATTATTGAATGCATAGTTAGCTTATTGTTCGTAATGTGTAAATTATGTGTCAATGAGTGTAGTAATTCGACTAAATATGGTCATAATCCGAGTTAGACAAAAAGAATGAACTTGTAATGACTAGTTACGTTATAATTGACTGGTATTGTGAATGTAAATGGTATGTAGGATTAAATCAAGGAACGTGTATAATTAACGTGTAATCTACGTACGAGGCAAGTTTCCTAACCCTACTTGTTATCATTATATAAGTTTATAAATTTACCTCTCTACATCGAGCAAATTCTCATTATTATTGATCAAGTCTATTTTGTTATATAAAAGTTTATTAATCTTTCAAAGCATGATGTTGTTATACAATACTTATTCTATTGTATACCTCTTGAGATTTTATTTCAATTTAAATATCAGTTATGGTTGAACCTTGTTAGAGTAGCGAACCCTTAACGATTCGACTAGTCCTTAGTTGATGAACGTTCTAAATTTTAGAACCCTTGTTGAATTATCCAAACCAAACTTCCTTTGGTGCGGACTCTAATGTCAAACTGAGATGAACAACCCTGTATAGGGGATTACTTATGCGCTAGCGTTAAGATAGTGTGCACAGTATGGTATTAAGGGCTGATCCCCCTAAGTACGAGAAGAATAGTCCATAGTCTTATGACTATTAAAGGTTTCAAGTATAAACACTTGACAACCTAGGACATAGTTCAAGGTCTTATGAACCTCAGAAGTTCTTTTGATTCTTGTTATCCATTCTTGATTCAAAAGCTGAGTTTTCTTATTTCAGAAGTCTTTGATTCATTCGCATGTTATTATTTTATTGTTATATTGTTATACCTGTGGGCAATCGTGCTCACTCTTGCATAATGATAACATTGCGCTTAAGAACGAAAAGATCGTGAGCCTTCCACTATGAAGGCAAAGGCAAAGTTAGCAAGTAATGAGGATTTGTTGTTAGTCGATGAAATTTGTTTCGGACTTGATATTGTTTAAGACTTTATTTATTTATGATTCCTCACAGATGTTTAAGGTTAGTTTAACCTGGGATTGTATTTATTATTATTCAGATGTTGTAACCCCATAAGGGAAGATTTATTTCTATCTTTTGCATGGTTCGCATTTATTATGGGTAGATAGATAGATGAAATTTATATAGATGAACACCAAATCCCTGGAAATGGAAGTACTCGGATTTGGGGGTGTCACTGTTGGTATCAAAGCAAGAGGTTTATGAACCTTAGGTGGGGAACAACCTTAGGTAGTAGCCTTATAGGAGATCGAGAACATAGTGTTGGTAAACTCTTATCGAAGTTTTAAGAAATGAATTCCTTAATTCATTGAAGATAATAAAAGACTTTATGTGCTTATGTGATAAACTTATGTGCTCATGAGTATCGATTAGTAACTAAAACTTAAAACTACGTTGTAAGGATGCTTCGGTTGTTGGAGGAGCTAGTCGAGTGGGGAGGAGGAACCCCAAGTACCTACAAAGGAGGAGCACCGATACATTCATGTCATCGGGGGAGCGGTTAGTACAGATAGAGTCGCTCCATTGATCACCGTTGTTGGTCGAGAGCATGAGCACGAGACCGATCCAGAGGAGGATCCTGAGGAAGAAGATGAGTTCCCACCGAACTCTATCATTGCTAAGATGTAAGACACGTTTTATGATCATAACATAGAGTTATGGGATACTATTCAGAGCTAAAGGAGCGAAGGGTTAGTTAATAGGTGACCATCGAGTAGAGGATAGGGAAATTGTGACTCTTCACACGTCTAGGAAGCGTGGAGTGGGATCTGGTTCACGAGAAGGGTTAAACCGAGGAGAAGTCCAAGAAATAGAAAGTTAAAGAAGGAACCGAAGAGATCTCGGAAAAGGCTGACCATAGCAGATTTAGGGGTCGGGTAAGAGAGTCACATCGTGCTGATCTTGTAGAAGAAGATTGTCGTGCGAAGAAGGCTAAGCTCGGGGACACGTATTCTACACTTCAAAATGCAATGGATAAGGCTCAGGATCGAGTTATGAGATACCCAATTCAATTCGAAGGACTACCATCATACATGCTAGATCGCCGAACGATGTCTCGCTTCATGGAAGAGGAACGTAGCAAGGCTATTCAGCGCCTTAACAGGCAGTGATGAGATTAGTTTAATTATGTGAAAACCCATTTGGTAGTTAAAGATGTAAATTCCGATGTGTTTATAAACAAAGGAATATTTTAATGTTTTAAATTCTGTAGATTCTTTATCTCGGGATAGTTGATGTAAATAGCAGTGATGCTATCGTTTGATGTTAAAACTTTCGATTTGAATAAATATCAGAGTTTATTGATATAATGTGTTAAGTGATTATGTTTAAATGTTTTAGTTGAGCCTTAAATGTTTAAGGGATTGAATAAAGACCTAATAAGCGTATATTCTTAACAGAAAAATGTTGCCAAGAAGATGACCAAACCGTCAGATGGCCCAAGAAGGGTCAATAAACAACAACAACGACACCAATGGTAACCCTGTTCAGCAATTGGTGAAACTGTTAGCTAGAGCAATTAATAATCGACCTCAAGTTCCATCGAATACATCGTTCAAGGATTTCAAGGCTGTGGGACCGCCAGAGTTTAAGGGATCCATGAACTCGATCGAAGCTCAAACCTAGGTTATGGAGATGGAGAAAGTGTTTGATGTCGCCAGAGTAAGAGAGGACCAGAAAACCTCCTATGCGACTTTCATGCTAAAATCTGAAGCCAGTTATTGGTGGCAGGCAATCAAGGTATGGGGAGGAGAAGGTGTGATAACCTGGGAGAGATTTAAGGAGATGTTCTTTGAGATGAATTTTTTGACCAGCTCGTAGAACTAAATGGAGGTCCAATTTCTGGAGTTAAAATAGGGGAATATGTCCGTATCAGACTATGTGGCAAGATTCAACCAACGGTCCATATTAATTTGAGCATACTAATTTAAGTCCAAATCAGAATCCGATTTGTAGGTATAAAACCCACTCATCACGTGAATGTCGGCGTGAGCGGTGTTACTCCCGCAGATTAATAAAGAATAGAATGACAAGCCTTATGAGTATGAAGAAAATAACATCCTTTACGAATCACGAAGAAATAATAATACCCTTACGAATCATGAAAAAATAATATCCCTTACTTAATAAGAAATAAATAACACCCTTACCTTAGTAGGAGATTGGATACTTGCAATAGTATAGTAGCGTAATACTCTTCTTCTTCCTCTCTATATTTTCTCTCTCTAAGTTTTAGTGAATTCATAAAAGAATGAAGTAATGAGCTTCTATTTATAGGAGAATGGACTAAATAGTAATTGATTCATGAACGGTCCTTATTGATTTATTATTAAACTAACGATGCATATTGATTTGCTATTAAAACTTCACCCGACAAATCCATACCGATTTACTATTATAACTTTAACCAAATGGTCCATATTAATTTACTATTATAACTTCAACCAACGGTCCATATTGATTTATTATTATAACTTTTAGTAACGTTCTAAAAAATTAGCACATCTCCTCATGGAATAATAGGCCAAACTTGCAACAAACGCCTCATGACAAATCCCTCTATTTATATCAAAAATTGAATAAATATTTACCACAAATCGCTTATCTTCAATAAACACATTTTTGATTTTTAACAATTATTCATCATTTAATATTATAACTCACAATATTGACAACCAGATCGTTCCGAGGAAAGAGGGGGCTTTTCGATAACCAAGCTCCTTTCCTCTACAGAATTTTTTAGACATTGTCAATAATGAATATAATAATATGAATAACTGTGTCATCTCAATTATTGATTTAATAATATAAAATATTGTGTAGATGATACTGTGACAATAATTGAATCAATAATATGAGATACTATGCAACAACTACTGTGGCAATTATTGAATGAAACTGAGTGACTTCTTACGTAAGCATCAATAATTAGAGATAATGTGCAATACCGTGTGCTACTCTGCAACAACGCTTATTACTGTACTTTTTTTCACTGGATATTTCAATAGTTTCACGTTAAAAGTATTGCCGTTATTTTATGAAAAGGTTATTTTTGTCGCTTTCTATATCTGACAGTTATTTCGTTATGTGGTCCTCCAATGATTGCGCCTTCGTACGAATATTCCCTGACCAAACGAATAATTTCTGACCACTTGCTTACTTTGCAAAATTTGGACCTATCACCCATAAATATAGCATTATATCACATCAACACCTTACTATTCAAAATAATATTTAGAGAAAAAATAAATATTTATTCATAAAAGTTTGGGTCTTACAATATATATTGAGAAAATATCTAGACTTGTAAAATTATTTATCGTATAAGCAAATTATTTTATAGAATAATTCTTGTGTTATCTAAATTCATGAAAATTGTTATTCATACTCTAAAGCTTGATTTAAATCATACTTACATCATTGAAAATGATTCTTTGAATCTTGTTGCGAACATTGAATGTATTAATTGCTCCTAAGTATATTGAGAAAAATGTTTATGCCATTTGATTTGGCTAGACCAATATCTATGAATTAAAAAGTTATCCAAACAAATTACTTTGGTGCGGACTTTTATAATCTCTTAAGATGAACAACCCTCATAGAAGGGGAAACTATACAACGTTAGGGGACCGACATTCGCGCAAACAGCATGGGGATTTTATGCATAACACCATGTACTTTAGGCTGATCACCTATTGTACTTGTTTAGGTTGCTAGGAGTTTTCTCGGTGATTCTAGTAGAAATTGGGTTACCAGAAATATTTTTGGTAATTCTTGTAGAAGTTCATAGTCCACAACGACTGCTCAGTGTTCAATCTTCATTAACTTGATATTGCTAAAATCTTTGGATTCTTCTAATAATTCTAGGTCCACAACGACCACTTAGTGATAAATATTCATTCACTTGAAATTGTCAAAACCTTTGAATTTCTTTAATAACTTTTTGGTTCATGATGACTCTTTATTAAATTCAAAAGGATAGATTTTGAACCATTGATATTAATTTGTTCACAACATTCTTATTTAAATTCTAGAGCTATCAACTGTCATTATAACCTTTGTGATTATGAACTTTATATATAGTCGTTCACCTTTATTATTATATTACTTGTTGAGCAAATTTTTTACTCACTCTTGCTTCCCTTAAACATTTCAGTTAGGACAAAGCAAAGTGGAACTTTTAAAAACGACAAAGGCAAGGGCAAGACTATGAAATAGTTTTGCTCTTCTATGCTAGGATTTTATTCTTATAATGTATTAAGACTTAATTAATGTTATGTATTAAGTTATGAAGTGTATTAGTAATGGTTCCGAGATTTGGGGTGAAAATATTTATGTAATTCCGTTGTAAGTGTTAATAGTAGGTTGTATAAGTTATATCGTGGAGCACCAAATTTGAGGAACAAGTATCTAAATTTTGGGGTGTCACACCTAACACTCTTAACGTGTCACTGTCACCAACTGGCTTCTAGAAACACAGTCTGATCTTCGATTCTCACCAAGGATATTTTGATAGTGCATTGGGACCTTCAAATTATAACGCTCCAATGTCAGTCATTCTATTAGACTTGACTGCTCTACGATCGATGATCGTTTATGTGGCTGAGAGAATCACTTGTTCACTTAAAGGTCTGAAGTGAATTTACGAAGTAGAGAGTTTTGATTACTCCAAGTAGTTCAGCGATCTTCTTGATGTAATTGTGATCTTGTGCTTCCTCTGCGATCTTGTACTTTCTAGTAGCTGGTTAACCTTACAATCTTATAATATCCTATCAACTAAACATCAATTCAGCTTCTTTTAAGATCAACCTAACATTATTTAATATTTTTATTCTAAGACCATGTACAATTGATCAATTCTTTATAAGGACTGTAAAATCATACTGGTACAAATATACATTAAGCTCATTCATCATCAAATTAAAATATGTAAACTCTAACAATCTCTCCCAATTTGATGATGACAAAAAGTAATAGTTTTATAACATTCATCAAGAACTAAAATGCAGTGATTTAAAAATAAATATACCTTAGACTATAGTGTGCTAATGTATTGATCTTATCAAAAGCATGAATTTATTAATGTTGAATAATGATCAAAAAAGATTTTAACTATTACATAACAACAGATTTTGAGCAATTTCAATTTTACTTCCTTGATCCTTTTTCCTTTGAGAGCCATTTCTTTTCAGATTCTCTTATGCGATCAACTCTGATTTTGTCTTTATTAGTTTTTCTTCTTATTTCTTCAGCAGAATCTCTGGGACCAAGGTGTGATGCATTCATTGTCTCTTCTCCTACGATGTGCGTTCCTTGAAGATTCATCCTAAGATATGTAGGATCACCAGTATGAATTTGGATGCCAGTAGGAGTTACTCTACTCGATGAGTTTTGTCGTGAAGAGAATCTTCTTTGCTCTAGAGGAATAGGTGATGGAAGATGATGAGGTGATCTCAATCTAAAGATCAAAGGGGTAATAGATATTTGATTTTAATTTCGTGTTCTTTTCTCCCCCTGAGATTTATTTACTCCCCATATGATTCTGTCTCCTTCTAGTTTCTCTTTCTCCCCCTTTTTAGCATCAAAAAATCAGGACGAAATTTACACAGCATCAACAAGTTCTTGCAACTGAGTAGTTGTCATTGTAATATCAACCCGAATTTTATTTTGACGAGCAGTGGCGTGTTCATGTTTCTAAACTGCATAGGATTGATTGTTGAATGATTGAGCTTCCATATGGTGCGTGAATTCTAAAAGAGTGCCACTAAGTGCAAAAAATTTATCTGTGACAGACTTGAGGGAGGACTCATGCATTTCTTGAAGAGCTACTGTGACGCCCCCAAAGTAGGTATACATCACCCATCTTGAGTCGCCAAATACATGGTACAGAAATCAAATACAAACTTAATTATACAACTGTCGAGTAATATACGACAAAACATAGCTGAGAGTTTAAACACGAATATTACCTTCTAGATAATATCCACACTCAGTGGAGTCCTCATTACAATTAGTATCACACTATTTCATAGAATAGTGAGGATTACTAAAGAAACCATCTGGACCATCACTCCGTTTCCTGACCAGTCCCGGCTACGTTCTCATTTTCTGAAGAGAACAGTGAAAGAAAAGGGTGAGCTCAACTAGCCCAGTAAGAAATATTATGACTAAGATAATGCAGAATAAATTATTGTTAGCCTTCAACAATATAACAACTGATAGAATATAATAGACAACAAGTTTTAGATCAACAACTGCAGCGGAATTAGCAATCCATTAGAAGAGTCAAGTAGAACATAATGTCTACTATCTCCTCTAGATTAAAAGCCCATCGTTAATATTTCATTCCTGTAATACTTATCAACAGTTCTTTGTTATACCCAAGACAAAAAGAACTCTCATCACCTGTCTTCACCTGAACCACCAAAGATTATAGTTAAATCCACAATTCATATTTATAATCATGTAAATCAACAGTTTCTCCTTGCCACAAAGGCTTAATAGAACGTTTACTCAATATCCTTACCCCAAAGGCTAAAGATATTCAAATGTAATAACAATGATCATACCAATCGATTTGTCTACCTTTTACTACTGCCGAAGATATTCAACTATAAAACCAATGGTCATGATCATACCAATCAATTGTATGTTAGTGCACTATGGCCAAAGACATTCAACTGTTAACTAATGGTCATGATCCTACCAATCACATCATCGAATCATCCATGCACTACGGGCCAAGGATATTCGTTATTATCACAAGTGGTCATGATCATGTCATACACCTGTCCATCTTTGCACTACGGGCCAAAGCTATTAATCAACAGTTCATCTTTCTAAGTAAGCCAAAGATATACAACTGTAAAACCAATAATCAACAGTCCATCTTTGCACGTAAGCCAAAGATATACAACTGTAAAACCAATAATCAACAGTCCATCTTTCCACGTAAGCCAAAGATGACTTTCATCACAATATAAGCATGAGGATGATGACAATGATATAAGCATTAATCAAACGAAATCAAGGATAAATATTAAAGACTTTAAATTTATCTAGAGTTTAAAAATATCCAAATTATCAACATGATACTGCTTTGTGGAGTAAAATTCAAGAATAATATTCATGTATCAAAAATAAATTTGTCAGAAAAGAAATATATTTTTCAGGTGAATAGTATCCCATGAATAGTACTTTATGAATAGTACTTCATGAATAGTACTTTATGAATAGTACCATATAAATGAATTGTACTCATAGACAGTACTCCGGCATAAAAAAACTTAAAATTTAACAAGAATGTTCAAAAATATCCTTGTGAAACGATACTGGATGAAACACAAATTTCAAGGATATTCTACTAATTTCATGGAGTATAGAAGCCAAAACTTTAACAAAATGAGTATAGAATTCAAAATCTGAAACGAAATAATATTACTTACATACCACAGAGTATGGAAGAAAATATTATTTCAAGCAAATATTGAACAAAAATAACATCCCTTACAACTGTTGAATGAAAATAATATTCCAATGAATATTTAACGAAGATAGTATTCCTACGAATATTGAACGAAGATAATATTCTTTATGAATATTGAACGAAAATAATATTCATACGAATACGAAAAATAATATCTCTTCAGAATATGAAATAAATAATACCCCTTACGACTATTGAATGAAAATAATATCCCTACGAATATTGACCAAAGATGATATTCCTTACGAATATTGAACGAAAATAATATTCATACGAATATGAAAAATAATATCTCTCCAGAATATGAAATAAATAATTCCCCTTACGACTGTTGAACGAAAATAATATTTCTACGAATATTGAACAAAGATGATATTCCTTACGAATATTCAACGAAAATAATATTCATACGAATACGAAAAATAATATCTCTTCAGAATATGAAATAAATAATACCCCTTACGACTGTTGAACGAGAATAATATTCCTACAAATATTGAACGATGATGATAATCCTTACGAATATTGAACGAAGATGATATTCCTATGAATACGAAAAATAATCTCTCTTCGGAATATGAAATAAATAACACCCCATACCTTGGAAGAAGACTAGATATTGGAATAGTGAAGCAGCAGACTTCTCTTCTTCTTTCTCTCTATAGCTTCTCTCTCTATAATTGCTCTTGTGAATCTTAGTGAATTGGTGAGAATGAAGGAAGAATGAGCTTCTATTTATAGGAAAATATAGTTTTGATAATTGCACGTTTTGGGGCTCGAAATATTACAATATAATACATTCATCTTTTCCTTCATTTTTAATTTAGTCCTGCAAGTATTATCAAACTTGCACCACCTCCCCTAATAGTATATCATGTGAATTAATAGTACATTCATGTGAATCAATAGTTCTATACATGTGAAAAAAATAATTACAGTATAGTACCTTCATCTATACCTCCATTTTTAATTTAGTCATGCAAGTATTATCAATCTTGCACCACCTCCCCTAATAGTACATACATGTGAATCAATAGTACACACATGTGAATACGTAGTTATAAGCATGTGAATTAATAGCAATTAATTTCTCATTTATCCGATTAATTACCCGATTGGTCAATATAACTTCCAGACATCAATTATTATCGAAATAAATGTCAATTTCTACTAACACTAATAATCCTAACACAATGGAACTATCAATTTCATCTTTAATCAACACGAACTTATTCATCATTAATATTATAACTCACAATATTTAACCACCAGATCATTCCCAGGAAAGAGGGGACTTTTCGATAAGGATTTCACCCTATTGGCGCGGAATTAGGTGACCAAACCTCTCCTCGACAGAACTTTCTATACATCGTCAATATTGCAAATAATAATATGAATAACTTTGTCATCTCAATTATTGATTTAAGAATATAAAATATTGTGATAATAATTGAATAAAACTGAGTGACTTCTCATATAAGCATCAAAGATACTGTACAATACCGTGTGCCACTGTGCAACCACGCGTATTACTGTACTTTTACTACCGGGTAGTTCAATAATTTAACGGTCAACTTTCGTCATTATTTTTATAAAAAGATATTTCTGTCGTTTTCTAACTACGCTAATACTTCTGTTGTGGGGTCCACCAATGATTTTGTAGTCGTACGAATATTCCCCGACAAAAAGAATATTCCACGACCAAACGAATATTTCCCGACACAACGAATATTTTATAACAACTTGCTTACTTTGCAAAATTTTCAAATATCACCCTTAACTTTAAACTTTTATCAATTTAACCATTTACTAAATAGAAAAATAATTATAAGAAAATTGAATACTTTCATTTCATAAAATTCGGGATCTCACAGCTACAATGGCTCGTTTGTGATCAGCTAAAGTATCGAAAAAGATTCGATCTCGCTCATGAAGATTGCTGGTAATGTCAATACTCGTTTGTTGAAGTTGTTTATGAATTTCTTTGCCCGTTACACTAAGTAACCACGTACATTAGTAGTGATTTTATCTATATGATCTTAAAGGTCAGTATTATTCTTTGTAAGCTTGTCATCAATGTCATGGGACATCTGAGTAGTAAGTTGAGTGAGGGAATTGAGACGTTCCATGACTTGAGTAGTGGTGACCTCCAGAATAGGTTAAGGGCCTTGGGATAAATTGATCAAAGCAAGAGGCAGGTCAAAGAATTCATTTTGAGAGGAGGAGGGAATATTTGTGGGAATTGATAGATTTGATCATTTTGGAGAGGGGCGAGGACCAACCTTAGATTTTCCAGATATAAGATTAGGTGATTTAGTGTCTAGGGAATCTGAGGTCCATGGAGATGAAGTATCGGAAGGAAAGGATGAATGATGAGGAGATGCTATGAGACTAGAAATATGAATGGGTGAAGGAGAGTCGACTCTTGGAAATGGAGAATGAGTTTGGCAAGTGGATGGTTCGATTTCATTTATAGGAGATACAAGTTCTACGATTAGAGACTGAGGAATTGATTTGGATTCAATGTGAGATTGAAACTCTAGGATTTGAAGATTTTCATTATATTCAGTGCTTCAAAAGAGAGGAGATTCTATATGAGAAAGAGGAGGGGATTCTTCATACCAAATAGATGTTGATATATGAGAGTGGGAAGGTTTTTTAAGATCTAAAAGGATAAATTAAAGATCTCATCATGGAAATCAGAAGATGGGAGAAGAAACGTGAATATCGGTAAGATAGAAGGAAATATATGAGGTTCTTTATTAAAGGGTTTAGAGCAAAGCAATTTCCTAGTGTACCTTAAAACTCGAGGAAAGTTTTGAGATACGAGAGGTATACTGGGATAAGTATGTCCATCGAACAAAGTTGTGGTCACGTTGCATGACTGCTCGAAGCAAAGGCAATGATGACATGAAATAAAATGGTTGATCACCTTTTGGTTCAAACATAGTTGTGGTTTGGTCAATGCCCAGATCATAAAATAGAGGTAGAGAGCATATGTGGAATGTACGACTCTCATTCGACCTGCTTATGTGCCTTCAAACTCATTTGGTAGGAGTGAGAAGTATCTAGAACTTCACGCCCAATAAAAATAACTATATGCATTCCTGGTTGATATACTATTTGTGGAGGAAACGAAGAGTGGTTGAGCACTGGTTGAGATGTAGATGGTTGAGATTCCCTTGGATGCTCCTTCTCAGGGATGGTATGTTCAGGTTGCTGCTCCCCCTCAAAAATAGAATCCTCAGGCTTTATGATCGGAGGGTCATAACCCTTGGTAACATCCTCTATGATATTGTATATGACATGAGTCAATCGTAAAGAGGCATCTGAAGAATGTGGTGATCGTTGAGTGGAATCATCCTTATGCTTGATTCTTAGATCTTTCCTTTTCCTCTTTTCTTCTCTTCTTTTCTACTTTGCTTCTTCCTTTTACTTTTGTCTCCCAACTTCCAATCTTTCAGCCTTCCTTTGTCTTTGATCATCTTTCTCAGTCATTTTAATTAACTTACTTATCTTTTTCTTCGGTATAGAGCTTGTATCCACAGTAACATGTTATGCTCCTTGTTCAGCAGGATCTTTTCCTTCTTTTAGGCCAAAAGAGTTTGATTTCCTCTTCCCTTGATTCTTTCGAATCAACATGTATTGCTCTTCTTATTCCTCTTCTTCTATTTCTTCAATTTAAGGAGGCATGGATTCTCTAGCTCGTTCTTCTAATTGGACAGGTGCCTTTCTTTGACGACTCTATCTTTTGTTTCTTAGAATCATCTTGGATAGAGGAATATTTACATCTTCTGCATCTTTCATTTGCTCAGATGTTTGTACTTCTTTTTGTGCGTCCTCTTGACTTTCTAGAACTGCTATTTTTGACAACTTTAGTTTCATCTATTTTGGTTGATCAGGAATTCAAAGAGTCTGAGGAGTAACTGACCATTGAGAAGCTTATTCTTCTTCTTCATGAGCAGTATCTTGCAGATGATACACTTGCCCACAATTTCAGCAAGGAACTCACACTCTTGAGGGAATTCCTTTTTCTTCAGTCCTTTTAACTGTGGGTTCTTCTTATGACCCATTAATGTCATTCCTTCATTAAAATCAATTGTATCTAGTGAAGTGAGACCTTTGTTCTTAAAACTCAGACATGCATTAATTTTGACAGCTCCCACTTAAAGTGTGACTCTTTTGACTTTAGTAGTTATCACACCAGCCTTAAACTCAGCATTTAGATAGAATTCCTTGATGAGATCTGAGTAGATTTTGGTGTTACAGTTCAGACACTTAGAGAACACAGCTTGTTCAACGAGCTTTAGAATGTCTCTGATGTTCTTTTCTTAAGCAATGAACTAATTATAGCACAGCTGAATATCAATCACGATGTGAAAGTTTGCGATTTGATTTCACTGATTCTGAAAATTTTACCCAAGCGATTAAGTATTCTTGGGATTTTGAGATATAGGTTTAGAAGGTTTTTGGATATTTTGAAAAACAGGAATATCCAAATTTTATAGATGTTAAAATAGAAAAGCAAAGGTCATAAATTAAATTTGAAATAATTTCATATATCTTCCCTCTTAGTTATGTGAAGTGGGACACGTGCCATGACATGATACTTTGCACGTCTCTTTAGTTCTGTTGTTTCACAGTTAATACACAGTAGCTTTATTTTTCACTCGCTTGCTTGATCGTGAGTAGTATGCGCCTTGTACGATCACTTTCAACATTACGATTCTACTTTCTGCACTTCGATATTATCATCTAGAAACATAGTATTATGGATGCAAATTTGGCATTACTAACTCACTTATTAGCTTGTTAAATCTAGATTCATCCAAAGGCTTAGCAAACACATCTGCTAGCTGATCATCAGTTGGAATGAAATGCAAAGAGATATCTCCATTTTGAATATGATCTCTAATAAAATGATATCTAATATCTATATGTTTTGTTTTATAATGCATGAAAAGATTATGAGTGATTAAAATGGCACTAGTATTATCACAAAATATTGGGATAGACTTGAAATCAAACCCACAATCAGCAAGCTGGTTCTTTATCCATAGGATTTGAACACAATAACTACTAGTTGTGATATATTCGGTCTTGGCAATGGAGGTTGACACAGAGTTTTGTTTCTTACTGAACCAAGATACAAGTCTATTTCCTAGTAATTAACATGTCCCACTAGTGCTTTTCTTTTCTATCTTGCAACCTACAAAATATGTATCTGAATATCCTATCAGATCAAAGGGAAACTCCTTGGGGTACCACAAGCCCAAATAAGGAGTGCCCTTGAAATATCTAAAAATTCTTTTCACAGCTATTAGGTGGGACTCCTTATGATTAGCTTGAAATCTAGCACAAATGCAAGTTGAGAACATAATATTTGGTCTACTAGCAATTAGATACAGGAGAGATCCAACCATACCTCTGTATTAAGTGATATCTATACTTTTACCTTTTTCATCCTTGTCAAGTTTGATAGCAGATATCATAGGAGTTTTCATGGGGGTGGCTGATTCTAGGCCATACTGTTTCAAAAGATCTTTGATGTACTTGGCTTGATTGATAAAAATTTCTTCTTCAGATTTCTTAAATTAAAGTTCAAGGAAAATTTTTAGCTCACCCATCATACTCATCTCAAATTTACTCTGCATTAAATTGGCAAATCTCTCACGATATTTTTCATCAGTAGAGCTAAATATGATATCCTCAAAATATATTTGAACTAATAAGATTTTATTCTTATTCTTCCTAAGAAATAGAGTTGTATCAACTCTTCCTCTATTAAATCCATTTTCAATAAAATAATTATCGAGTGTTTCATACCATGCTCTAGGTGCTTGTTTTAAACTATACAGTGCTTTATTAAGTTTAAAGACATAATTTGGAAAAGTAGGATTGATAAAACTTGGTGACTGTTCGACATAAACTTCTTCTTGAAGTTCACCGTTGAGAAATGCACTCTTGACATCTATTTGAAAAACTTTGAATCTCATGTGAGTTGCATAGGCTAGAAACATTATAATGGCTTTCAGTCTTGCAATATGTGCTAATATTTCATCATAATCAATCCTTCTTCCTTAGAATATCCTTTTGCTACCAACCTTGCCTTTTTCCTTGTGATCACACCAGCCTCATCCATCTTATTCCTAAAGACCCATTTTGTGCCTATAAGTTGATAATCTTTTGGTCTAGGAATTGTTGGTGTAAAATCTAAATGCGCTCAGCACGCAAGTATACGTGGTCAACAAGTAATATAATGATAAATAAAGTATCGTTCTGACAGAGACAAGCATTAATTTTAATATAACAATTACCAGCTTTGTATTATTTCAATTTTATTAAACTAATCGAATTAATGATTGTAATTAATAAAAACTAATAACTAGAAATCAAAACAAATCAACACAACTAATTACCACAAATTTTAATAAGATAATGGAGAATTAAGCCTACAATTTCACTTTAAGCTTAACTCAGATTATCACACTTCTTTTCAATTCAATTCACTATCTCAGTTCATTAATCAAGAACACTGAAGTAGAATTAGTCATCTCTCGATGCACTAACACCATATTAACTTAAATCCACAATTGATAGAATTAAGTCAAACACCCTAATTAACTAATTCACTATATCTCTATGTGAATTAAAATCAAATAAAGTTTAAATCCCAAGTTCTTACACGATTACATGCGATGTTAGGTATATCTATATCCTAAACATACATCAACAATTCCATCAAAATGCAAAAATCATGAACACATGTTATTATGACTAAGTCTAGATTCATATATCATCTCTCGAGTCCATACAAATCCACATAAAATTGGTGATCAAGCAATTCGTAAGTTAAGCACAAATCACAATAGATGAACTGTAAAGATAGATTTATTAAACTCAAATCAAAGTATGATAATCATCGTTCCACATTAAAGATCCATTGCAAGCTTAATAAGAAATTTAGTTCATAATGAATGAATTAAAAACTAAATAGATAAAAGAATTCATCATCCCAATTACAGAAACTGAATAAAAAGATAAAGACTAGTATAGAACCACCCTTATCCTCACTCAATTCTGCAATTCTTGTGATCTTGATCTTCTGATCCACTCCTCTAATGATCTTTAGTAAATTAGGGCTCAAAGATTTGTGATTGATTAGTGATTAATCTAATTATGTGTTCCTTCACATAAATCACTGTAATAGTAGATAAAAATGACCACAATCCATTCCCAATCCAAACTAAAGTCCTTCAGTCCACGCATATGCAGTGTTAGAATCGCATCTAAAATCCTTCTTCCGTTACAGCACTTTCTCTGGCCTGAAGCGAAGTTTAAGATTTGTATTTCTCACCTGTGGTTCTAAACATTCTTGATATACACCTTCCCGCTGGGTTTCTCTTGTAATAGGCTGCATGGGGTGGGGTATGCTACTAAAGTTTATTGATTTCTTACTTTTGCATGCTGCTTCCCGCCACATTACCACCATTGTATCCCAACTACCACGTAATGCAACCTACAAACAAAACAAACACAAAACACATAAAAATTTACAGAAATAACAAGATTACACATTGTTTAAGTCCAAATAGGAACCCAATTCGTAGGTATAAAACCCACTCATCAAACTCCACCAAACTTAAACTGTGTTAGTCCTCCAGTACAATGATATGCAATGCAATACAACTAACTATATGCCTAAAAATCCAGCAATAAATAGAGCAAAGTCTATTCACACGGCCTCGGAGAAATCAAATAGACATGACAGTACAATATATCAAAGCAAATCAATAACTTCTTAATCAAATATCAAATCTTAAACTGTTATCACTGATATAGTATGTTTGTTCTCAACAACCATGCAAACTGATGTAAAGTTAAATGCAACACATAATAAACCTTTTAAAGGAATCATACAGCTAAAATTCAAGAAATCCAAAAATAAGCAAGATCCAACTAAAATCAAATAGTTACCAAATTCAATGGTCAAAATGGGATACTTATGCTTTATTTATTCACATACGGTGGCTTTTTGCTCTTTTATCCATTTTTCACTTTTTATTTTTCTCATGATTGTGCAATGTCTAGTCCTCTTAGGCTTTTTAGTGCTACCCTTTAGCGAGCTTTCAACCAACGACTCCCAAATCGTAAGGCTTTAGGGCGCTAGGTGTATAGACATCCCCTCGGGCGTACATACTCAAGTAACAAAAGCCACAAAACTAAACTAGTCACGATGTTTATTCATATTTTTTTTCTTTCTTTTATTTTTCTCTCTTTGTTTTCTATTTTTTTTAAATATTATATATCCCAAATTTTTTCCCCAACTTAGGTTCTTGTCTAATCTGAGCCATCACTATCTATTCATGATTTCCTCTCATCCAAACTAGCATTATCCATAAGAACTCCATTATGTGTCAAATTAACTCAATCAGTCAACATAGTTGTTTTTAATGTGTTATCCTAATTATAACAGTTTCAAATAGACAAAGATCTAATTCATGACAAGAAATCACATCAAATTCTTAATAATTAATACTATACTTGTCTATACAATTCCAATCTCATCATTAACCAAAACAGCCTTAAACTATCTAACAACTAGAATCATGCAAGTATGAACTAAATGCAATATAAAAACAGTAAACTAACTAATATTTTTGAAAATTTCCAATTTTTAATTATTTTTTTAGATAGATCAAAAATAAAAACAAAAATATCAAACTATTTACAATACTAAACTACTTAACTACAAAAAAAACATAACTATTCCATTAACAATGCAATTACATGAATGCAAACTAACTGACATGAACTAATGAATGAAAAAATGAACATATGTAAACTAAACATACCTATCAAAAATAAAAACTAAAATATTAAAAAAAACTAAAACTAACTCCCCCAAACTTAACACGTACAATGTCCTCATTGTAAAAATATTGCATTAAAGTAAAAGAGGACTTCCTTGTAGCATGCTAAGCCTGTGGTGGTGGTGGCGGTGGCTGTGGAATAAGGACTAAAAATTCCTCCACGTCAGAATCAGAAGGAGATTACTGTGGCATTGGCTCTGGAGTTGGGAGCTGGAACTAGTCCGTAGCCACTTGATTCAATCTTTGCAATGCTTCATTCAATGAAGCAAAGGAACTATTCATTATGTGGAATATGTGATCATGCCTTGCTGCTAATCTCTTCATCTTTCTATTTGCTTCTTTATCTCTCTCATCAAGATGCCTCTGAAGACTGCGGAACTGAGTACTGAATATGTACTTGCCAGACCGACTACCACCCGTAGCTTCCTCCTCATCAGCTCTAAACTCGTCATCCTTGGAGGTATCCTCTGCCTCCTCTTCCGAAGCATCAGGAAATACGAAGCCTAAACCTCGAGGATGCGAATCCCCTCCAGCCCATACTGAGTATCGAGCAATCATCCTTGGATCTAGTAGCTGGAGTGGCTGCTCCATTGGCTCATCGCCTGACCATTTAACGCCAGACTTTCTACACAACCCATAGATGAGTGAAGGGTGTGACAGTCCTCCTGAAAATGGCCCTCGCAAACAACGCCGAATTGAGAAACTGATGATTGAACAGATGTCGATGTCAAAGTCCTTCACTATAGCATAGAGGAGTGGCACCTTTTCCTTTGTAACTTCACTGGTATACATTGAAGGAAGTAGCTTTGCACACAAGAACGCATACCAGATTTTGCCATATAGGCTCAGATCTTTACTCATGAAAAGGGTGCCACCCTTTCTCCCCTTCGCCCAAATAGTGCTAGGTTTTGAAATCTCCGTGAGGATCTAGTCATAATTGGGATTATTGTCATGTAACTGGACATGTTAACATGTTGTTGGGGCTCGCACACTATAGTACACAATTATAGCCTCTACACTGAACGAAACTTGCTTACCCCACACAAATGCCACATATGGTGCTCTATCTTCAACATTAGAATAGAATTCTTTCACTACATTCCTAATAGCAGGAACTGGATCATCTGTGGATACCTCCCACCCCTGTTCATGAATTTGTTTCTGCATCTGTCTATCAAAAGCATATGGCCTTAAACCCCTTTCCGGTGTCAGTACTTTGGGCACGAGATAATAGTATTTGTCCATCGCATTAGCACTAATTAACTTTCTTTTGTCATAACTTCGGGCCGGTGGCGATGAACCTTCGCCCCTTTGGCGTTTCACAGGAGTCTTAGGTGCCATTTCACAGTACTGTAGTAGAAAATTCCCCAAACTGTCTCTTAAGCAATTTATCAAACCCGTGGTATGCACCACCACTTACAATACCCAAATATGATGACTGGAATCCAAGTATGAAGAAAAATAGATGAGAGTGGCTTACCCAAACTGATTCCCCCAATTGATGATGATTGTGAAGTAGGTGATTGACCAATTTCGAATTTTCCTTCTCCTCTCTTGCTGTAAACCTAAACAGTGACAAACCCTAGGTTGTGGTGACTATAATTTGGTGAAAGTGATGTGTAATGGGTGTGGGATGGTAAAATTAGGTTATGTGTATAAATATAATGGATGTGGTGGACGAATTCTATGGAGAAATAAGGGAGTATGGGAGATTTCGTAGGGGAATAAGTGGTTTAAGTTTCGGTTAATGGAGATGAAGTGGGGAGAAACATATTCTGTAGCGTTTAAAAAAATTCAGATTACCCGTACCCCCGCCAAGGTGGGGGGTATTATAGCTTAAAAGTCCCGCCGGGGTGGGTGTGTCAGACGAGGAAAAAACCCACCAGGGCAGGGGTCCCTCATCTATAGAACTTGAATTTTTTAGCTACTTTTCCCCACGTACATGCACAACTTCATCAATAGTACTTGAAATCCATTAAAACCCAGAAATATAAGATAATTTCATGGAGTTTAAGAGAGCATAATGAAAATTACTGAAAATAACTAACTAGTTAACTGCGAATTGTACACAAATGAACTAAGCAATCCTAAATTTATTGATTAAACTATGAATTGAATAACGTGAAACTAAAATACTGTAAATGATATGAAAATTGGGTTGCCTCCCAGCTAGCGCTTGTTTTTGAGTCTTTTAGCCTAACTACTCCCTATTTCATGGTGCATCGGTAAGAGTGATCGTGGTGGCTTGGTTGTCGATGTCGCCACCCCAATAATGCTTTAGACGCTGCCCGTTAACTTTAAAAGTTTTGAGTGGATTCCTGTTGTAGAGGTCAACGGTGCCATATGGGTAGACTGTCTTGATAGTAAATGTCCCCGACCATTGTAATTTGAGTTTTTCGAGAAACAACCACAGTCGTGAATTGTATATTGGAACATATTGGCCTAGTTCAAACTTTCTCTACAAAATCTTCTGATCGTGCCACTTTTTGACCTTTTTTTGTACAGCTTCAAGTTCTCGTAAGCTTGCAAACGAAACTCATCCAGTTCATTCAGTTGTAGAAGTCTCTTCTCGCCTGCAGCTATTTGATCAAAATTTAGCTTTTGAATGGCCCAATACACTTTGTATTGAAGTTCCACCGGGAGATGACATGTTTTCCTATAAACCAGTTGATACGGAGATATCCCAATTGGTGTCTTGTATGATGTCTGATAAGCCCATAAAGCGTCATCTAACTTTAGAGACCAGTTCTTTCTGTTCGGATTCACCACTTTATCTAAAATTAGTTTCACCTCTCGATTTGAAACCTCAGCTTGGCCACTCGTTCGAGGATGATAGGTCGTTGCAACCTTGTGATTAACTCCATATTTAGCCAAGAGGGCTGTAAAGAACCTATTGCATAAGTAACTTCCCTCGTCACTTATAATTGCTCTTGGCGTGCCAAATCTCGTGAAGATATTTTTTTGTAGAAATTTAAGAACTACCTTGGTATCATTTGTGACGCCCACAAAATAGGTATACATCACCCATCTTGGGTCTCCAAATACATGGTACAAAATTCAAATACAACTTAATTATACAACTGTCGTGTAATATACGACAAAACATAAGCTGAGAGTTTTAAAACGAATATTGTCCTCTAGACAATATACACACTCAATGGAGTCCTCATTACAATTATTATCACACTATTTTATAAAAATAGTGAGGACTACTATAGCCATCATCTCGGACCAGCACTTCATTCCCCGACTAGTCCCTACTATATATTCTCATTTCCTAAAGAGAACAGTGAAAGAAAAGGGTGAGCTCAACTAGCCCAGTAAGAAATATTATGACTAAGATAATGCAGAATAAGTTATCGTTAGCCTTCAACAATGTTAAACTGATAGAATATAATAGACAACAAGTTTAACTGCAGCGGAACAAGCAATCCATTAGAAGAGTCAAGTAGAGCAAGATATCTACTATCTTCTGTGATTTAAAAAGTTTTTCAACAGTTTTATCGCGAGACTCAGCTTAATAAATAAACCACATCGTCGAATCATCCCTAAACTACGGGCCAAGGATATTCATGTAATCATCAATGGTCATGATTATACCGAATAATTCATGGTCATAATCATACCAACAACTATATATCAATGCACTACAGGCCAATGAGGATTTTTTACCACATCATATGTAATATTACGGGTCATGATTATACCGAATGATACCTGGTCATAATCATACCAATCAACAGTCTGTCAGTGCACTATGGCCAAAGACATACAACTGTTAACTAATGGTCATGATCCTGCTAATTACATCATCGAATTATCCATACACTACGGGCCAAGGATATTTGTTAGTATCACCAGTGGTCATGATCATGTCATACACATGTCCATCTTTGTACTACGGGCCAAAGATATCAATCAATAGTTCGTCTTTGCACGTAAGCCAAAGATATACAATTGTAAAATCAATAATCAACAGTCCATCTTTGCACGTAAGCCAAAGATATACAATTGTAAAACTAATAATCAACAGTCCATCTATGCACTACGGGCCAAAGATAACTTTCGTTACAATATAAACATGAAGATGATGACAATGATATAAGCATCAATCAAACAAAATCAAGGATAAATATTAAAGACTTTAAATTTATCCAGAGTTTAAAAATATCCAAATTGTCAACATGATACTGCTTTGTGGAGTAAAATTCAAGAATAATATTCACGTATCAAAAATAATTTTGGATAGAAAAGAAATCAATTTTTATCGTGAATAGTACCCCGGGTGAATAGTAACTGAGTGAATAGTACCACGTGAATAGTACTTCAGAAATAGTACCCTGTGAATAGTACCCTGGCATGAAAAGAGCCCCGAATACTCGAGTGAATAGTAATTAGGTGAATAGTAACCCATGAATAGTAACTTGTGACTAGTACTCCAGCACGAAAAGTGCCCCGAATACCCGAGTGAACAATATTTGAGTAAATAATAACTGGGTGAATAGTAACCTGTGAATAGTAACTCTTGAATAGTACCCTGGCATGAAAAGTGCTCCGAATACCCGAGTGAACAATATTTGAGTGAATAGTAACTGGGTGAATAGTAACCCGTGAATAGTACCCCAGGAAAAATATTTATATTTAATAAGAAAGTTCAGATCAATATTCCAATGAAATGATACTGGATGAAGCGCAAAACTCAAGGATATTCCACTAATTTCAGGGATTATAGAAGCAATACTTACCATAGTAAGTTTAGATTTAAGAATCTAAAACGAAATAATATACGAAACTACAAATGGATTTTCACCTGTCATACGGTACGTAATCCACTTAGACAGGTTATTCCGATATATTGAAGGATGAATACGAAAAATAGTATTCCTTGTGAATATGAAAGAAATAATACCCCTTACGAATACAAAAAATAATACCCCTTACGAATACAATAAATAATATCCCTTACGAATACAACAAATAATATCTCTTACGAATACAACAAATAATATCCCTTACCAAACGAAAATAACATCCCTTACGAATACAACAAATAATATCCCTTACCAGACGAAAATAACATCCCTTGCCTTAGTAGAAGACTGGATACTGCAATAGTGAAGTAGCAGAATACTCTTCTTCTTTCTCTCTATATAGCTTCTCTTGTGAGTCTTAGTGAATTGGTGAGAATGAAAGAAGAATTAAGCTTCGATTTATAGGAGAATGGACTAAATAGTAACTAATTCATGAACGGTCCAGATTGATTTACTTTTAAAATCACCACCAATGGTCCAGATTGATTTACTTTTAAAACCACCACCGACGGTCCAGATTGATTTACTTTTAAAACCACCACCGACGGTCCAGATTGATTTACTATTAAAACCACCACTGACGGTCCAGATTGATTTACTATTAAAACCACCACCGACGTGAAAGTAGTATGCACACAAGCCAATCATGTTTGATGATAAAGCATATACTTTGTAGCAATCTTATTTATGTATTAATAAAAAGTATTAATTTATTAAAGGCTTTTAATTATCTACATGATGCTGTTTTATAATATGTGATAAACCCATAGTTTTAAGCAATGCTTTTAGAATAATGATGATGATCATTCTAATGAGATCTAAATTCTTAGAAAGCTTAAAACTAAAATAGTTCCCAATCGTTAGATTACTAAATTGGGGATTAGTGAATCCAGATAGATTGGTACATATGTTGCTTGCTCATTGGATGAAGATGATTGATCTCATGACCATTTGTGCGGAGACACTAAAGCAAGTATGTAGGTGCTTATTAGAGAATAAGTTCACTGAACGTGGCTCGCTAAGGAATACCTAATGGAGTTTTACTTGCCTATCAATAGGAATTCCTGTAGTGATAGTAGTACAAGTGATCCTTGGACTTGAGATCATCATAGTATTTTGTGTATGATGAGTTATACTTTGACTTATTCCTTAAGACCATTAGGGTATATCAAAGGGTATGCTTGGGTATAATAAGTTGTACATGGAGATAATGTATGATCAATAAAGAATCTACCGCTTCTAGTAAAAGAAGAAAAATGTCCTATGTGATTCGATAAATGACAACCCAGTAGTCCTTGACCAAGGTAAAATGAAATTAGAAAGGAGTTTCTAATTTGCATTATTTGGAGTTGTGCATTTAAGGATCGAAATACATATAATTAAATAAAATAAGATTTGACAGTAATTTCATGTCTTATATTTAATTGGGACATTGTATGGTGGAAGGATTGAATTGTACGGTAACCTATTTACTCAAAGGTTCTTTTATGATTAATGTTGATAATCGCTAGGATGCTTATCCCTATTGTAGAATAAATATTATTTATTTAAATAAATTAATATTTTAATTTATTTATTTAAAAAAGATTAAAATTGTTCTAATTGATTTATTCATAACCGGTTTAATATGGAGAACCTAAAGGGTCACACCATAAAAGGAAGAATAATTATTTAAGAAGTTAATGGAATAATTGTAATACTAAGTTAAGTATATTTAATTTAATTTATGATGATAGAATAAATTAAATAGCTTAATATTTATTATTTAATATTTTGGAAATATTAAATATAAATTAATAAGAGGAGTCTTATTATTATTATTATTACTATTATTATTATTTAATTCCTAAAGGAGTTTGGGAATTAATTAATAAAAGTACTCTCATATAATCCTAATAAGATTAGGAGGTTAAATTACTTAAAAGATTTTAATTAATTATTCTTAATAAGATTGAGAGCATAATTAATTAAAGGAATTTAATTAATTAAAATAAAAAAAAACCAATTCCTTAATTGTTAAGGAGAGTTGCCCACATCTATAAATAAGAGGAGTCTTATTATGGGTGGGTGTGGTTGTTGATTTTTTTCACAACAGAGGTGATTCCAATTGTTAGAGAGTATGCTCTTTTTCTATGAGAGATAGAAAAACTAGGGTTTAGTCAACCCTCCATCTTCTTGAATCTTTCTTCTTTTTTGGATCACCTCTAGAGGCCAAACACTTGGGTGGATAACGTTGATCAAAGGAAGGAACCAAACCCGGTGAATTCAAGTTGAACGCGAAAATGATTTGGAGGTGAACTTGTACCTGAGGAAGCTCGAATCTTCAAGTGTATGATTCTTGTTCTTTATCTTTTCGTTTAATTAATAATTGCGCATAAACAATGATCCGGGTATATGATTTGTAAAATTTTAAAACTCTAATTTTCCAAGCTTTCGCTTATTTTGTGCAATTTGATTGCGTTCAAGAATATTACAAACCTAATAGTGGCATCAGAGCCAAACCTTTATGCAAATTATTAATTGTTTTAATTTGATATGAATATTAATATATGTTTAGAATAATTTAATTAGGCATAATTTTGTTGTATAAAATTAAAAAAAAAAAAAAAGGAAAATCGCGAAATAATTTTGGTTTTACGCTGTCCTTATCCGCGTGGTTCATTTTTATTTTCGAAATCTTGATTCTGTTCAGTACTTGCGTTGGCATGATTTATATATATATATAATATAAATATATGATACAGATGGATATTAATCAAGTGAATCACCAGGAAAATTTATATATATATATATATATATATATATATATATATATATATGTGGAATGATCTATAACATCTATTTGCTATGGATCAAAAAGTGGCATATATCTATACCGTATATTTAACAATGGCTGTGATATAGTTTTGGAACACGCCGTCCTCTGGTATTACTAGCGGACGTGATGATGATAAATTCTGGACATTTATGCCCCCAATTTCCCAAGTAGCCAAGACAAATCAAATCGCACCCACGCGATTCCTCTGTCAAAAACCCACAAAACCGCAATTTTAAGATATGTGAAACCCCTGCTGCAATTGATTTCAAAATCTGAGAAAGACTGCTGCAAATTGATCCGCAATTTCAAAATTTGAGAAACCGCTGCTGCAATTTGATACTAAAATCGCCACAACCCACACGCGACTCCTCTGTCAAAAACCCAAAACTCTCCTGCAATTTTAAAATCGTCAAAACCCCTGCTGCAATTTGATACTAAAATCGCCACAACCCACACGCGATTACAACCCTGTGAAAACCCAAAAACCTCATGCGATTTCAAAATTGTCAAAAACTCTTCTGCAATTTGATACTTAAATCGTCAAAACGCACAGGCGATTCCTCTGTCAAAAACCCAAAATCCATCAATTACTCGGTAAGTTTTGCATTTAATCACTCGGGAAGTAGTTATCTTTTATCAAATTTAAGATGGCTTTATCATGTACAAACTATTTCTACTCTTTTTTCTCTTTTTTTCTTTGTTTCTCATTCAGTCGGTTAAAGTAGTATTGAAGTTCTCAAGTTTGAATTTATATGGACTCTGAAAGAGTTGAGATAGGTCAAAACATTGGATGATATTTTACCATTTTAATCACTATAGCTTAATAACACTGGGTTCATTGAATGTTCATAAAACAATAACTTGATGGGCCTGTGTCATTTTGTTGTTGTGCTCCATGATTATTATTTCCTTCGAACAAGAGTTTACTTCTGAAACTTTTGACAGAAGTCGCAGGGTTACAAAATTAATAGCAAGACTTAGGTGAATGAATCTTTAATACTTCTAACTAATAAAGTCTCTTTAGTAGTTTCCACTATCTAGTTGATAATTATTATAACATCAAATGCTATTTCAATGGATTTTTTTTAAGCAACTTTTTTTTATCATTTATCATTTATTGGCTTTTGCTTTACAGAAAGCCTTTATGAAAAATATATAGTATCTTTTACTTTTTATTTCTCTAGAGGTTATGCTTGATCCGGTGACTATAGCCACATGGCATACTTATGATCTATCATCCATTCATGGTTCAAGGCTGGAAATCCCACATGTCCCAAGATGGGTGAGAAGCTAACTTGAACAAATTTAGTTACCAATTTGGCTATGAAGCAACTTATTAAGCAATATTGTTTGGAAACTGGCATCCCATTTGCTGAAACGGGTATGAAAATTCGGGACAGAAAAACAAAGCCAGTTGTTGCAGGCAGTTTAGCAGTTGAGGGGGGAATGAAAATGCTTGCCAATTTTCTCGTTGGATGGCTTGTAACTAGCAGTGGTGAAGAGCAGAACAAAGCTGCTTATGAGATCCGCTTGCTCAATAAAACAAGCATTTTTAATAGGTCGTGTTTGGTTGAAGCTGGTGTGATCCCAAATTTATTAAATCTTCTTTGCTCAAAAGATTCAGCAAGGCAAGATAATGCGCCATATTGAATCTCTCAAAGTATCCAAAAGTAAGAGAATACTTGTAGAGAATGGGTGCTTAGAATTAGTTCTTGATGTTTTACAGAAAGGCTTAAAAATGGAAGCCCGCAGCTGGTACGCTGTTTTACCTTGTTTCTGTGGAGGAATACCGCAAAAACAGAACTTTTTCTTCAAAATTCCAATTTAAATTTAATTACTAAATGAATGGTACCTTCTAACTATAAGATTTTTCCATGAATGGTTTCTCCTATGCTTTCATTCCTCTCTCCAAGAATAAGCATGTTCCTGCAAATATACATTCTACAAATGCATTGAACTTTACAGTAAGTTACCTTTGCATTGCATAAGTCTTGCGATATTTGATCTCGATATGGACCCAGCTGTTATTAGTTGAGCTCTAGCTAGGTGATGAATTACTGTTGGGTGTAATATTGGATAAAATACATCATACTCTTCTACATGTTTAGTTGACAGGAACTGTATTTTGACCCAGATATTGGTGGAGAACCAATGAATTTTTATGATGTTTTCCTTCACAGTCAAGCTCTTGAAGGCATGACATTATCCATGGTAAGTTGATTTTTTTAGTTTTCTTTACAATAATTTTGTTTGTAGCTTGACCCAGTAACTGACTGCAAGATGTAAAAGATGGAAAAGGAGAGTAATTAATTTTTTCTATTGGTCTGTTAGCTGAAGACACAATGAAACACCTCAAATGAACATTTTTCTGTGGTTTCATTTCTTCAGTAGTGACATGCCTTTATGCGTTGTCCATCTTGTTTGTTGGTTTGAAGGAATTTAATTGAATTGATATGTTGCTGTGTATTGAAGAACTTTAGGTACAATTGATGTTGCTATGTACTGTAAATTGCAGTGTTGTAATTGAATTGATGTTGCTATGTACTGTAAATTGCACATGGGGGCAAAATTGGCAAAACTTTATAATAGTTGTACAATGTTTGTAATTGAATTGATGTAGGTATGTACTTGTACTGGCGCTGGGTTAACCACTATGTACTGTAAATTGCACATGGGGGCAAAATTGGTTAAACTTTGTAATAGCTGTACAATGTTTATAATTGAATTGATGTAGGTATGTACTTGTAGTGGCACTGGGTTAACCACAGATTTCTGATATCTGTGACAGGAATTCGTGTGTACTGATTGTATTGTGACCGTCCACTAGTGTGTCTAGCGGATGGCTTTGTAATAGTTGTACACTGTTTCACACATGGGGGCAAAATTAGCTTAACATTTCACATCTACGTCCGCTAGTAAGACTAGCGGATAGCGTTAAAACAAAATAAATCTCAGCCCTTCATTAATTACACGGATGGTTAAGATGTTATATGACACATTTTGATTGATCTATAGT
This sequence comes from Panax quinquefolius, assembly GCA_020205615.1. Taxonomy (NCBI): domain Eukaryota; kingdom Viridiplantae; phylum Streptophyta; class Magnoliopsida; order Apiales; family Araliaceae; genus Panax; species Panax quinquefolius. The sequence goes on from CM035168.1 coordinate 31,394,321, forward strand.
AACACTTTTTGATTGATCTATAGCAAATAGATGCTATGGATCATTCTCATATATATATATATATATATATATATATATACTAAACTGAAAAACACGTGAATAACTTCGGTAATATGAATATTATTACATGAACATTACTGCTTCGCATAATATCCCAATATATTATTGAAATATAATATGACCAAATATTGTGCATTGGTCGTGTATGTACTAGCGATCAAGGTTTGTAATATATTGCGTTCATGAATATAATAATATTCTAAATTATTTTATAATTAAAATAAAAAATTTATTTTAATTTTAAAATAAAAAGTTTATTTTAATTTTAAAATTGAATTTCATGCTAACTAATTAGAGTTGGAATTGGATTTCATGATAACTAATTGGAGTTGAAATTGGATTCCATGTTTCCTTAAATAAAGGAGTTTATTTAGATATGAAATAAGATTTCATATTATTCAAAATAAAAGAGTTTATTTGTGAATAGGAAAGTGAATCCATCTTTCCTTAAATAAAGGAGTTTATTTAGATATGAAATAAGATTTCATATTTTTCAAAATAAAAGAGTTTATTTGTGAATAGGAAATAGAATACGTGTTTTCTTTAATAAAGAAGTTTTTTTTACTTGGAATTGGATTCCATAATTAATTAAAATAAATGAGTTTATTTTGATTAAAATAAAATAGTTTATTTTGTTCAAAATTGGATAAATTAAAATAAAAGAGGTTTATTTTGATTTAAATTTTGATTAAAATAAAGGAGTTTATTTTGATTCAAAATTAGATTTTATATTAACTAAATTTGCCCATTAAATGATATTAATATATATATTGAATGTTTATTATTCATGAGGTGAATGTTATTTATTGATGCATATGATGATGTGTATGATAATAAATGGGATTGATTATGGACTATTGACCAATGTGATTGAATTTTATTTTAGTTGGATGCATGAATGTATGAGTTTTATTAAATGGGGTATGTGTACCTCGTCTTCTCTAATTTTTTCTTAATGCAATTTCTATCCTCCTCCTATGTACTTCCCCTTGACTGTTGATCAAGGTTTCAATTTATTCTAAATAGTTTTGTAATAGGAATAGTTAGAATTAATTATGAAGAATTGGAGATCAAGGAATAAGGAGCGCTTGAAGACCCATTTGTAATGGATCCCGGGATTTAAATGTAATAGTTATATTTAAATTTAATTCTTGTACCCTAGGTTTGACCTTTTGGTTCACTTAGTGGCTCTAGTGAACCAAACTAGAATAAAGTCCATAATCAATCCGGGTAGAATATAGTATTCTATATATGCATACTAGTATTATATATATATATATATATATATATATATATATATATATATATATATTATGCAAACATGCTTCACATGTTTAATAATATGACACGTATTTTATATATATATGTGCATGCGCGTTAAGCAAGATGATACAAATTAATAACAAACCCCTCAAATTTTTTATATTAAGTCCTAAGCGTTCAAAGATATTTGGAATATCGAACGTCGCCTTCTAGCATGATAAAAAATAATAGAGTATCAATTAATTATTATAAGTTTGTTGTGTCCCCACAAGGCTTATCTTAATTTTTTGAGATGTTAATTTGATCACATTTGATGCTTATAAAGAAAATTGAACAATGTTGTTTTGTTGTGTCACTACAAGGACAATATTTTTCTTTTTTTAATATATGGAGTGCTAGGTTGGTCTTAACTTGGATAATTTTGATTCGGATGTGTCACCACTTGATCAAAATAATCTAAGAGACAAAATACAAGGAGTTACATAATTGATGTAATTGACAAGAGTTGTCTACCTATTTATTTATATATAGTTTGTTGTGTCACCACAAGGCTATATACATTTGAAATGGGATTCTTATTCTCACTAGCAAATCTTTAATTAGATTTTGCCGAACTATATAAGTGAGGGTAATATAGTTTGAAGAAAATAATGGGAGATACCAATTTAAAACAAGACCTAAATTATTTTGGTAATTAATAAAAGAATATATGCTAAAATGTTGTTAAGTACAAATTCATTTACAGAATTTTACAATGTTTAAATTACTATCACTAACCAGACCGAATTAAACGGATTGGTAAAGAAATTTGAGAATAGTTCTCACGGCTGAAAAGCTATCTTATGTCCTTAATAGGCCTATCCCTGCAATGGTTGCAGATAATGCCTCTGATGAAGAGATTGCTACTTTTAGAAAGTGGCAAGATAATGCACAGTTGGCTCAATACATCATGCTCACATCCATGAGTAACGAGCTTCAGCATCAGCATGAAACTATGGATGCTCCTACTATACTCCTACACGTCAAGTAGTTGATGGTGAGGAAAGTAGGACTAATAGATATCAGATATCTAAGGAGCTCTTCCGATCTAGAATGACCAACGACACTACAGTACAGACACATGTCCTAAACATGATCAATTTGATTGAACAATTAGGATAACAGATTTTGTCATGGATGGAGAGTTGAGCCAAGAATTGATCTTGCACTCACTCCCGGACTCCTTTCACAATTGTTGTGAATTTTTCATATGAACAAGCTAGATATCACCCTCGATGATTTGCTTAACATGTTGAAAAATGTTGAGAGTCACTTTCCAACCAAGAAAGACCATGTCTTACTGGTAGGGGCCAAAGAGTCTTCTGAAAAGAAGTACGATTCAAAGAAGGTTAATAGAAAGGAAAAAACAAAGGATAATAAGAACAAAACTGATACGGATAGCAAAGGAATTTGCTTCTACTGCAATAAGCCTGAACACTGGAAAAGAAACTACAAGAAGCATCTTGCAGAGGATAACCAGAAGAAGCTTAGTGAAGTTTTGGTTACAAATACAATTTTGTTCATGATTTAAAATAAATTTTTCTTTAAGTCAAGGTTCTACTTGGGTATTGGATACCGACTTTGGTTATCATAAATATAGATTTATGAAGTGACCAAGCAGAAGTAGAAAGCTAAACAAAGATAAGTAATCCTATTGTGGAAAATGAAGCAAAGGTTGCTACATTAAACATAGAAACTTATGAAAGTAGTATGCATACAAGCCAATCATGTTTGATGATAAAGCATATACTTTGTAAACAATCTTATTCATTTATTAATAAAAAGTATTAATTTATTAAAGGCTTTTAATTATCTACATGATGTTGTTTTATAATATGTGATAAACCCATAGTTTTAAGCAATGCTTTTAGAATAATGATGATGATCATTCTAATGAGATCTAAATTCTTAGAAAGCTTAAAACTAAAATAGTTCCCAATCATTGGATTACTAAATTGGGGATTAGTGAATCCGGATAGATTGGTACATACGTTGCTTGCTCATTGGATGAGGATGATTGATCTCATGATCATTTGTGTGGAGACACTAAAGCAAGTATGTAGGTGCTTATTAGAGAATAAGTTCACTTGAACGTTGGCTCGCTAAGGAATACCTAATGGAGTTTTATTTGCTCGTCATAGGAATTCTCAGTAGTGATAGTAGTACAAGTAATCCTTGGACTTGAGATCATCATAGTATCTTGTGTATGATGATTTATACTTTGACTTATTCCTTAAGACCCTTAGGGTATATCAAAGGGTATGCTTGGGTATAATAAGTTGTATATGGAGATAATGTATGATCAATAAAGAATCTACTACCACTTCTAATAAAAGAAGAAAATGTCCTATGTGATTCGATAAATGACAACCCAAAGAGTCCTTGGCAAGCGCGTAATGAAATTAGAAAGGAGTTTCTAATTTGCATTATTTGGTGTTGTGCATTTAAGAGTCGAAATACATATAATTAAATAAAATAAGACTTGACAAGTAATTCCATGTCTTATATTTAATTGGGATATTGTATGGTGGAAGGATTGAATTATGCGGTAACTATTTACTCAAAGGTTCTTTTATGATTAATGTTGAAATCTATATTATCCGGAAAGTCGTTGATCGCTAGGGAGGCTTATCCCTATTGTAGAATAAATATTATTTATTTAAATAAATTAATTATTTAATTTATTTATTTAAATAAGATTAGAATTGTTCTAATTGATTTATTCACAACCTAGGTTTAATATGGAGAACCTAAAGGGTCACACCATAAAAGGAAGAATAATTATTTAAGAAGTTAATGGCATAATCGTAATAATATATTAAGTATATTTAATTTAATCTATGGTGATAGAATAAATTAAATAGCTTAATATTTATTATTTAATATTTTAGAAATATTAAATATAAATTAATAAGAGGAGTCTTATTAATATTATTACAATTATTATTATTTTAATTTCTAAAAGAGTTTAGGAATTAATTTAATATAAGTACTCTCATTTATTCTAATTGGATTATGAAGGAAAATTAGTTAAAGGAGTTTAATTAATTATCCCTAATAAGATTAGGGAGCTTAATTAATTAAAAATTTAATTAATTAAATAAAACTCAATTCCTTAATTGTTAAGATGGGTTGCCCACATCTATAAATAAGAGGAGTCTTATTATGGGTGAAGGGAATGTTGACTTTTCAACATACGACATAATTCCAATTGTTGGGAGAGTACACCATTTTCTATAGAGATAGAAAAATTAGGGTTTGAGCGAATACCCTTTCTTGAATCTTTATTTTTCCTTGGTGGATCACCTCTGAGGCCAAACATATGGGTGACTAACGTTGATCGAAGGAAGGAACCAAACCCGGTGGATTCAAGTTGAACGCGAAAGGATTTGGAGGTGAACTTGTACTTGAGGAAGCTCGATCTTCAAGGGTATGATTTTATTCTTTATCTTTTTCGTTTAATTAATAATTGTGCATAAAGGGTGATCCGGTATATGGTTTGTAAATTTTTAAACTCGATTTTACACGCTCGCATTTTTTATGCAATTTGATTGCGTTATGAATATTACAAACCTAATGAAGGTGGCATCAGAGCCAAACCTTTATGCGAATTATTAATTGTTTTAATTTGATATGTATATTGATATGTGTTTAGAACAATTTAATTGGGCATATTTTTTATTGTATAAAATTTAATAAATAAATAAAAAAAAAAGGTGCCGAATTTTTATTTTTTTCGCAAGGGCTCATGTGATCCGGCAGGAATTTAAAGGTCACGTGAAACAAGAAAATTTTTGGCAGCTTGGGCAATTTAACAGGCACGGAAATCTTTAAGGGATCACGTGAGATTTAAATAAAAAAAAAAAAAAAAAAAAAGAGGATGCAGGATCACTTATATACTATTTGTATATATATAATATAAAATTGAATCCTTAGTTTTATCCACGGAAATCTCCTGTTATAACGTTATATATATAATTTTAAAAACCGAAATCCGTTGGTGATGATTTGGCAGCATGTGCACGGTTTTATAAAGATAAAAACAAAAGGAAGCCATGAATTGAATATTATATATATATAATTATTTTAATCTTAAAATAAAAGTTTATTTTAATTTTAAAATAAAAGGTTTATTTTAATCTTAAAATAAAAAGATTTATTTTAATTTTAAAATTAGAATTTCATGCTAACTAATTAGAGTTGGAATTGGATTCCATGATAACTAATTGGAGTTGAAATTGGATTTTATTTTTCCTAAAATAAAGGAGTTTATTTGTGAATAGGGAAGTAAATCCATCTTTCGTTAAATAAAGGAGTTTGTTTAGATATGAAATAAGATTTCATATTATTCAAAATAAAAGAGTTTATTTGTGAATAGGAAAGAGAATCCTAATTTCCTTAAATAAAGGAGTTTATTTAGATATGAAATAAGATTTCATATTATTCAAAATAAAGGAGTTTATTTGTGAATAGGAAAAGAATATCCGTGTTTCCTTTAATAATTTTATTTTTTTACATGGAATTGGATTCCATAATTAATTAAAATAAAAGAGTTTATTTTAATTAAAGATATTTTTTTTACATGGAATTGGATTCCATAACTAATTAAAATAAAGGAGTTTATTTTGATTAAAGTTTTGATTAAAATAAAATAGTTTATTTTATTCAAAATTGGATAAATTAAAATAAAATAGTTTTATTTTGATTTAAATTTGGATTAAAATAAAGGAGTTTATTTTGATTCAAAATTAGATTTTATACTAACTAAATTTGCCCATTAAATGATATCAATATATATATTAAATGTTTATTATTCATATGATGAATGTTATTTATTGATGCATATGATGATGTGTATGATAATAAATGGGATTGATTATGGACTATTGACCAATGTGATTGGATTTTATTTTAGTTGGATGCTTGAATGTATGGGTTTTATTAAATGGGGTCTCACAGTGCCTGCGTCTTCTCTAATTTTTCTAAATGTAAATTCTATCTCCCTCCTATGTACTTCCCCTTGACTGCTGATCAAGGTTTCTATTTATTTTAAATAGTTTTGTAATAGGAATAGTTAGAATTAATTTTGAAAAATTGGAGATCAAGGAGCAAGGAGCGCTTGAAGACCCGTTTGTAATAGAGCCCGGATTTAAATATAATAGTTATATTTAAATATTATTTCTTGTACCCCTAGGGTTTGACCTTTTGGTTCACTTGGTGGCTCTAGTGAACCAAACTAGAATAAAAGTCCATAATCAATCCGGGTAGAATATAGTATTCTATATGTGCATGCTTATACTATATATATATATATATTATATATTATGCAAACATGCTTCGCATGTTAATTAATATTACGCGTATTTTATATATATATGTGCATGCGCGCTAAACAAGATGAGACAAATTAATAACAAACCCCTCAATTTTTATATATTAAGTCCTAAGCGTTCAAAGATATTTGGAATATCGAACGCATTAAGCTTTCTAGCATGATAAAATTAATAGAGTATTAAATATTTAATATGAGTTTGTTGTGTCACCACAAGGCAAGTATTAAGTATTTAAGATGTTAATTTATCACATTTGATGCTTATAAAGAAAATTGAACAATATTGTTTTGTTGTGTCACCACAAGGATGATATTTTTCTTTTTTGAATATATGGAGTGCTAGGTCGGACTTAACTTGGATAATTTTGATTCGGATGTGCCACCACTTGATCAAAATAATCTAAGAGGCAAAATACAAGGAGTTGCATAGTTGATATAATTGACAAAAGTTGTCTACCTATTTATTTATATATAGTTTGTTGTGTCACCACAAGGCTATATACATTTAAAATGGGATCCTTATTCTCACTAGCAAATCTTTAATTAGAATTTGTCGAACTATATAAGTGAGGGTAATATAGTTTGAAGAAAATAGTGGGAGATACCAATTTAAAACAAGACCTAAATTATTTTGGTAATTAATAAAAGAATGTATGTTAAAATGTTGTTAATTACATATTCATTTCTGATTTTTTACAAATGTCTAAAATTACTATCATCATGAAGCATATTAGATGCTAAGTTAATCGGAATCAAATTAAACGGATTGGTTAAGGAAATTGAGAATAGTTCTCATAGTGAAAAGCTATCTTATGTCATTATCGCCTATCCTCGCAATGGTTGCGCATAATGCCTCCGAGGAAGACATTGCTACTTTTAGAAAGTGGCAAGATGATGCACATTGGCTCAATGCATCATGCTCGCATCCATGAGTAACGAGCTTCACGTCGAGATGAAACTATGGATACTCTTACTATATTCCCGCACATCAAGTAGTTGATGGTGAGGAAAGTAGGGCCGATAGATATCGATATCTAAGGAGCTCTTCCGATCTAGAATGACCAGATGACACTACTGATGATGGATAAAAGTCCTTAACATTATCAATTTGATTGATCAATTAGGACAACTGGTTTTGTCATGGATGGAGAGTTGAGCCAAGATTTGATCTTGCACTCACTCTCGGACTCCTTTCACAATTGTTGTGAATTTTTCATATGAACAAGCTAGATATCAGCTTTGCTGATTTGCTTAACATGTTGAAAAATGTTGAGAGTCACTTTCCAACCAAGAAAGATCAAGTCTTACTGGTAGGGGCCAAAGGATCTTCTAAAATAAAGAACGATTCAAAGAAGGTAAATAGAAAGGCGTAAACAAAGGATAATAAGAACAAAACTGATATGGATAGCAAAGGAGTTTGCTTCCACTTGCAATAAGCTCGGACACCGAAAAGAAATCATGAGAAGCATCTTGCGAGAGGCTAACCAAAGAAGCTTAGTGAAGTTTGAGGTTACAAATGCAATTTTGTTCATGATTTAAATAAATTTTCTTTAAGTCAAGGTTCTACTTGGGTATTGGATACCGACTTTGGTTATCATAAATATAGATTTATGAAGGGACCAAGGTATAGAAAGCTAAACAAATATAAGTAAATCTATGTGTGGAAAATGAAGCAAAGGTTGCTGCATTAGCTATAGAAACTTATAGTTTAGCACTGCCTATGGGCAAATCTATTAAGACAATAAGTTGTTATTGTATTCCAGTTCTTGTTAAAAATATTATTTCCATTTTATTGTTAGACAATGAAAACTTTGGTATTATAATTAAGAACAATTGTTGTTCTATTTATAATAATAATGTTTTGTATAGAACTGGAATATTACTTAGTAAATTTTGTATACTTAACTTACATGAAAATAATTTTGCATATTGAACAAATTAGTATATGAAAAGGAGATGATCATTCAAAGAGTTGAATGTGTGTATTTGCTGAAATACAAGTGTGAATTATTTGAAAGGTTCAAAAAATTCAAAAGTGAAACAAATTGGCAAAGTATTAGGATTCTTTGATCGGATCAAGGAATAAATACTTGTGCAATAAGTTTCTAGATCATCTCAAATGGTTTTCTCATAATGGACACATCCTGATACGCAATAATTGATTGATGTATCTGAAGGAAAAATCGTACCTATTTGAACATGGTGTGATCCATAATGATTTTACCGACATTCCAGTATCCTTCTGGGATAATGTCCTAGAAATGGCTGCATATCTACGAAAATGGTAACCTCAAAATCCGGCCACAAGACTCCATAAAAGTTATGGACAGGGAGGATTCCTAATCTTAAGTATGTTAAGATAAGGGGTTGTCCAACTTATGTGAAAAAGGTTTCAAAGGATAAGCTTGGGACAAGATTTGACAAGTACAATTTGTGGGACATCCTAAAGTAAGTTTAGGGCATATGTTCTATAATCCTACATAGCAAAAGGTGTTTATTGCGAAACACGCTGCCTTCTAAGATAAAGGTGTTTATCATTGAAGGGGCTAGTGGGAGGATAATAGATCTTGAAGAGTTCAATAACCACAAAACACTATAAGTCAAATAAGAGGAACTCAGAGATGACCTATTGTACCACAAATCCAATCGTAAATCTGGAATAGTACCAAAGATACCTAGGAGGTATGGATTAATCATGGATGATGATGATGAGGTACACATCATAGAAGATGATTATCCAGAGTTACATGTGATGATGTAAGACTTCTAGTGTGTACAAAAGGGTCAGTGGGAGTGTCGTAAAATTTCTAGTATTATATGTTGATATACTATGGATGAGGAATAACATACCAATGCTACAATCAGTAGAGATAAAGTTGTCTAAACATTCCTCCACGAATGATTTGGGAAGAGTATCTTAATTGGGGATAAAATCTATATAGATAGATTTAAAAGGATGCTCGACTTAACCCAAGAACGATATTCATTTGATGCTAAAGTCGTTTAGCATGGCAAACTCCAAGAGATGTCTCATATCGATGAGCTATGGAGTGTATCTCTTAATAGTCCCCACAGACTCCAAAGAGATCACATGATTAACTATCATGTATGCAATGAAATATCTGAGACCGATGTCGACTGACGGTCATATTACGGAGAAGTTCACTTGTGAGTCGGTGAAAAACATCTTAAAGTTCTTAACCTTAAGCACTAAGGATGTAATCATATTCATGGTGGGTCTAAATTAAAACTAGAGGGCTTAACAGACTCAAGTTTTTCGCATGACAGACCATGACGACGTAAAATCCACTATAAGGTAAAGTGTTATCTTGAATCGGTGGTGCGTTGAATTGAAAGGTTCCAAACAATGAAAGAGTTCTTTGGTTTAGTAATAAAGACAAAGTATATAGCTATAAATGAAGTCGCAAGTTGATTGTTTGGATTAAAAGTTCATTACTGTAACTAGGAATAGTTCCCAAGTCTCATCTTGGATCTAAACATGTGTTGTGGCACTTTCATTTGATTATTAGAATCATTGAAGATGGGAAATCACTATAGAGATAGTGGACTCTCAAGAACAACATTACATATCCATTAACTAAAAGCTTATCCAATGAATGAGGATAATCGTCACTTAGAGAAGAAGAGTATAAGATACCATGACGATTGGCTTTAGTGCAAGTGGGAGATTGAAAGTAGTATGCATACAAGCCAATCATGTTTGATGATAAAGCATATACTTTGTAAACAATCTTATTCATTTATTAATAAAAAGTATTAATTTATTAAAGGCTTTTAATTATCTACATGATGTTGTTTTATAATATGTGATAAACCCATAGTTTTAAGCAATGCTTTTAGAATAATGATGATGATCATTCTAATGAGATCTAAATTCTTAGAAAGCTTAGAACTAAAATAGTTCCCAATCATTGGATTACTAAATTAGGGATTAGTGAATCCGGATAGATTGGTACATCGTTCTTGCTCATTGGATGAGGATGATTGATCTCATGATCATTTGTGTGGAGACACTAAAAGCAAGTATGTAGGTGCTTATTAGAGAATAAGTTCAATTGAACGTGGCTCGCTAAGGAATACCTAATGGAGTTTTATTTACATCAATAGAAATTCTGTAGTGATAGTAGTCTGAAGTAATCCTTGGACTTGAGATCATCATAGTATCTTGTGTATGATGAGTTATACTTTGACTTATTCCTTAAGACCCTTAGGGTATATCAAAGGGTATGGTTGGGTATAATAAGTTGTACATGGAGATAATGTATGATCAATAAAGAATCTACCACTTCTAATAAAAGAAGAGAAATGTCCTATGTGATTCGATAAATGACAACCCGGTAGTCCTTGGCAGGCGTAATGAAATTAGAAAGGAGTTTCTAATTTGCATTATTTAGTGTTGTGCATTTAAGAGTCGAAAATACATATAATTAAATAAAATAAGACTTGACAAAGTAATTCCATGTCTTATATTTAATTGGGACATTGTATGGTGGAAGGATTGAATTGTCACAGTAACTATTTACTCAAAGGTTCTTTTATGATTAATGTTGAAATCTATATTATCCGGAAAGTCGTTGATCGCTAGGGAGGCTTATCCCTATTGTAGAATAAATATTATTTATTTAAATAAATTAATTATTTAATTTATTTATTTAAATAATATTAGAATTATTCTAATTGATTTATTCACAACCTAGGTTTAATATGGAGAACCTAAAGGGTCACACCATAAAAGGAAGAATAATTATTTAAGAAGTTAATGGCATAATCGTAATAATAATATAGTTAAGTATATTTAATTTAATCTATGGTGATAGAATAAATTAAATAGCTTAATATTTATTATTTAATATTTTAGAAATATTAAATATAAATTAATAAGAGGAGTCTTATTAATATTATTAAAATTATTATTATTTTAATTTCTAAAAGAGTTTAGGAATTAATTTAATATAAGTACTCTCATTTATTCCTAATTGGATTAGGAAGGAAAATTAGTTAAAGGAGTTTAATTAATTATCCCTAATAAGATTAGGGAGCTTAATTAATTAAAAAATTTAATTAATTAAATAAAACTCAATTCCTTAATTGTTAAGATGGGTTGCCCACATCTATAAATAAGAGGAGTCTTATTATGGGTGAAGGGGGATGTTGACTTTTTCAACATACGACATAATTTCAATTGTTGGGAGAGTACACCCTTTTTTATAGAGATAGAAAAACTAGGGTTTGAGCCAATACCCCTTTCTTGAATCTTTATTTTTCCTTGGTGGATCACCTCTAGAGGCCAAACATATGGGTGGCTAACGTTGATCAAAGGAAGGAACCAAACCCGGTGGATTCAAGTTGAACGCGAAAGGATTTGGAGGTGAACTTGTACCTGAGGAAGCTCGATCTTCAAGGGTATGATTTTATTCTTTATCTTTTCGTTTAATTAATAATTGTGCATAAAGGGTGATCCGGGTATATGGTTTGTAAATTTTTTAAACTCTGATTTTACACGCTTCCGCACTTTTTATGCAATTTGATTGCGTTATGAATATTACAAACCTAACAACTTATAGTTTAGCAATGCCTACGGGAAAATCTATTAAGTCAATAAGTTGTTATTGTATTCCAGTTCTTGTTAGAAACATTATTTCCATTTTTGTTGTTGGACAATGAAATCTTTGGTATTATATTTAAGAACAATTGTTGTTCTATTTATAATAATAATGTTTTGTATAGAACTAAAATATTACTTAATGGATTTTGTGTACTTAACTTATGTAAAAATTATTTTGCAAATTGAACAAACTAGTATAAGAAAAATGAGATGATTATTCAAAAAGTTGAATGTGCGTATTTGTTGAAATACAAGTGTGAATTATTTGAAAGGTTCAAAGAATTCAGATGTGAAACAAATTTACAAAGTGTTAAGATTTTTTGATTAGATCAATGAATACATACTTGTGCAATAAGTTTCTAGATCATCTCAAATGGTTTTCTCATAATGGACACCTCCTAATACGCAATAAATGATTGATGTATCTGAAAAGAAAAATCGTATCTTGTTGGACATGGTACGGTCCATAATGATTTTACCGACATTCCTGTATCCCTCTGGGGTCATGTCCTAGAAATGACTGCATATCTACGAAAAAGTAACCTCAAAATCCGACCATAAGACTCCATAAAAGTTATAGACAGGGAGTATTCCCAATCTTAAGTATGTTAAGATAAAGGGTTGTCCAATTTATGTGAAAAGATTTCAAAGGATAAGCTTGGAACAAGATTTGACAAGTATAGATTTGTGGGACATCCTAAAGTAAGTTTAGGGTATATGTTCTATAATCCTACTTAGCGAAAGGTGTTTGTTGCGAAGCACGCTACCTTCTAAGATAAAGGTGTTTATCATTGAAGGAGCTAGTGGGAGGATAATAGATCTTGAAGAGTTCAAGATCCATAAATCACTATAAGTGAAATAAGAGGAACATGTAGATAGACCTATTGTACCACAACCGAATCGTAAATCTGGAATAGTACCAAAGATACCTAGGAGGTATGGATTCATCATAGATGATGATGATGAGGTACACATGATAGAAGATGATGATCTAGTTAAATATGATGAGGTAAGAGTTGTAGACACTCAGAGAAATGGATTGAAGCAAGCTTCTCAAAAATGGAACATTCATTTTTATAAGACAATCAAAAGAGTTTGATTTTATCAAAAATAAGAATGAACCTAGTGTGTACAAAAGGGTCAGTGGGAGCGTCGTGATATTCCTAGTATTATATGTTGATATATTACGTATAAGGAATGACATGCCAATGCTAGAATCACTAAAGATAAAGTTGTCTAAACATTCCTCCATGAATGATTTGGGAAGAGTATCTTAATTGGAGATAAAATCTATATAGATAGATTCAAGAGGATGCTCGACTTAACCTAAGGAACATATATTTATTTGATGCTAAAGTCGTTTAGCATGACAAACTCCAAGAGATGTCTTATGTTGATGAGCCATGGAGTGTATCTCTCTTAATAGTCCCCATAGACTCTTGAAAAGAGAGATTGCATGAGTGACAATCATGTATATAATGAAATATACGAGACCTGATGATGATCGGTCATATTCTAGAGAAGATCACTATAAGACAGTGAAAAATATCTTAAAGTACTTTACCGGCACTAAGGATGTGATCATATTTATGGTGGGTCTAAATTAAAATTAGAGGGCTTAAAAGACTCAAGTTTTTTTTCAGACAGACCAAGACGACAGAAAATCCACTTTAAGGTAAAGTGTTACCTTAAACGGTGGTGCAGTGAAATTAAAAGGGTTTTAAACAACAAAAAGTTGTTGGTTTAGTGATAAAGACAAAGTATATAGCTATAAATGAAGCTGCAAGTTAATTGTTTGGATAAAAAGTTCATTACAAAACTAGGAATAGTTTCTAAGTCTCATCTTGGATCTAAACATGTGTTGTGGCACTTTTATTTGATTATAAGAATCATTGAAAGATGGAAAATCACTATAGAGATAGTGGGCTCTCAAGAATAACATTAAATATCCATTAACTAAAGCTTATCCAACAGCAGGATAATCGTCACTTAGAGAAGAAGGGTATGAGATACCATGACGATTGGCTTTAGTGCAAGTGGGAGATTGAAAGTAGTATGCACACAAGCCAATCATGTTTGATGATAAATCATATACTTTGTAACAATCTTATTCATTTATTAATAAAAAGTATTAATTTATTAAAGGCTTTTAATTATCTACATGATGTTATTTTATAATATGTGATAAACCCATAATTTTAAGCAATGCTTTTAGAATAATGATGATGATCATTCTAATGAGATCTAAATTCTTAGAAAGCTTAAAACTAAAATAGTTCCCAATCGTTGGATTACTAAATTGGGGATTAGTGAATCCAGATAGATTGGTACATACGTTAACGCTCATTGGATGAAGATGATTGATCTCATGACCATTTGTGTGTGAGACACTAAAGCAAGTATGTAGGTGCTTATTAGAGAATAAGTTCAATTGAACGCATGGCTCGCTAAGGAATACCTAATGGAGTTTTACTTGCCTATCAATAGGAATTCCTGTAGTGATAGTAGTACAAGTGATCCTTGGACTTGAGATCATCATAGTATTTTGTGTATGATGAGTTATACTTTGACTTATTCTTTAAGACCCTTAGGGTATATCAAAGGGTATGCTTGGGTATAATAAGTTGTACATGGATATAATGTATAATCAATAAAGAATTTACCGCTTCTAGTAAAAGAAGATAAAGGTCATATGTGATTCGATAAATGACAACCTAGTAGTCCTTGGCCAAGGCAGAATGAAATTAGAAAGGAGTTTCTAATTTGTATTATTTGGAGTTGTGCATTTAAGGATCGAAATACATATAATTAAATAAAATAAGACTTGACAGTAATTCCATGTCTTATATTTACTTCGGACATTATATGGTGGAAGGATTGAATTATACAGTATCTATTTACTCAAAGGTTCTTTTATGATTAATGTTGAAATCTATATTATCTAGAAAGTCGTTAATCGCTAGGGAGGTTTATCCCTATTGTAGAATAAATATTATTTATTTAAATAAATTAATATTTTAATTTATTTATTTAAATAAGATTAGAATTGTTCTAATTGATTTATTCACAATCGGTTTAATATGGAGAACCTAAAGGGTTACACCATAAAAGGAAGAATAATTATTTAAGAATTTAATGGCATAATCGTAATAATAAGTTAAGTATATTTAATTTAATCTATGGTGATAGAATAAATTAAATAGCTTAATATTTATATATTATTATTTAATATTTTGAAATATTAAATATAAATTAATAAGAGGAGTCTTATTATTATTATTATTATTATTATTATTATTATTATTATTATTATATAATTTAATTCCTAAAGGTGTTTGGGAATTAATTAATAAAAGTACTCTCATATAATCCTAATAAGATTAAGAGGTTAAATTAATTAAAAGATTTTAATTAATTATTCCTAATAAGATTGGGAGCATAATTAATTAAAGGAATTTAATTAATTAAAATAAAAAAAAAACTCAATTCCTTAATTGTTAAGGAGAGTTGCCAACATCTATAAATAAAAGGAGTCTTATTATGGGTGGGTGTGGTTGTTGACTTTTTTCACAACAGACGTGATTCCAATTGTTGGAGAGTACGCTCTTTTTCTGTGAGAGATAGAAAAACTAGGGTTTAGCCAACCACCTATCTTCTTGAATCTTTCTTCTTCCTTGGTGTATCACCTCTAGAGGCCAAACACTTGGGTGGATAACGTTGATCAAAGGAAGGAACCAAACCCGGTGGATTCAAGTTGAACGCGAAAAGGATTTGGAGGTGAACTTTTACCTGAGGAAGCTCGAATCTTCAAGGGTATGATTCTTGTTCTTTATCTTTTCGTTTAATTAATAATTGCGCATAAAGGATGATCCGGGTATATAGTTTGTAAAATTTTAAAACTCTATTTTTTCACGTTTCCGCTTATTTTGTGCAATTTAATTGTGTTCAAGAATATTACAAACCTAACACGACAGTCCAGATTGATTTACTATTAAAACCACCATCAATGGTCCAGATTGATTTGACTTATTACACTTTGGTACCCATAAAGTTTTCCAAGTTTACATTATTCCCCTCTAACTTTTGTAATTCACTTATCTTTAATAAACACATTTTTAATATTTCAACAATTATTCATCATTAATATTATAACTTACAATATTGACAACCAGATCATTCCTAGGTAAGAGGGGCCTTTCCGATAAAGATTTCTCCTTATTGGCGCACAATTAGGTGACCAAACCTCCTTCCTCGACAGAACTTTCTAGACATTATCAATAATGTAAATAATCATATGAATAAATGTGTTTTCTCATTATTGATTTAATAATATAAAATATTATGCAGATAATACTTTGATAATAATTGAATCAAATAACGTGAGTTACTATGCAATAATTACTGTAGTAATAATTGAGTAAACTGAGTGGCTTCTTACGTAAGTATCAATAATCAATACTGTGTGCTACTATGCAACCACGCGTATTACTGTATTTTTACCACCGGGTATCTCAATAGTTTAACGATAAAACTTTCGCCGTTATTTTTATAAAAAGATATTTCTGTCATTTTCTAACTACGACAATACTTCCGTCGTGGGGTCCACCAATGATTGTGTCGTCGTACGAATATTCCCTGTTAAAACGAATATTCCCCGACCAATCGAATATTCTCCGACACAACGAATATTTTATATCAACTTGCATACTTTGTAAAAAATTTCAAATATCACCCTTAACTTTAACCTTTTATCAATTTAACCATTTACTAAATAGAATAATAATTATAAGAAAATTGAATACTTTCATTTCATAAATTCGGGGTCTTATATCATTAGTAGGGAGTGCCACAGCTTAACCCATTTCGATACATAATCCACAGCTAAAAGGATGTATAAATTGTTGTATGAAGGCGGAAAAGGTCTCATGAAGTCAATCCCCCATACATCAAAAATCTCGACTTCGAAGATTGTATTGAGCGGCATCTCATTCCTTTTTGAAATATTTCCCACCCTTTGACATCTATCATAGCTTTTTACGAACTAGTGGGCATCTTTAAACACAGTAGGTC
Organism: Panax quinquefolius; assembly: GCA_020205615.1. NCBI lineage: Eukaryota > Viridiplantae > Streptophyta > Magnoliopsida > Apiales > Araliaceae > Panax > Panax quinquefolius. Next base: position 31,411,711 of record CM035168.1, read on the forward strand.
AGTAGAATCCTGCTTGAAGGACTTTTGTCGTTGTCCGCTCACTTCTATAGTGTCCCCCATATGCAGATGCATGGCATGCATGCAAGATATTATTAATTTCACTGTAAGGCACACATCTACGAATCATTTTGTCTGCACACTGTCAGAATAGATAAAGTTCATCCCACATGTACCACTTGACGTCATATAGGAACTTCTTTTTCTGCTGACGTGTCAAATCAGGGGGAAGGATCTTGCTCACCGAGTAATTAGTAAAATTCGCATACCATAGAAATTCTGAATTTACTGCAAATAGTTGTTCATCTGGAAATGACTCATTAATCAAACACTTATCTGCCTTGTCCTTGTCCGAATTTTTCAACCTTGAAAGATGATTAGCGACTTAATTTTCTATCCCCTTCCTATCCTTAATTTCCAAATCAAACTTTTGAAGAAGTAGAATCCATCTAATAAGCCTAGGCTTTGCATCTTTCTTTGAGATCAAATAATGAATTGCCGAGTGATCCGTGTATACCACCACCGTTGTTCCTATCAAATATGCTCTGAATTTATCAAAGGCATACACGACCGCAAGTAACTCCTTCTCGGTGGTTGTATAGTTCAATTGAGTGTCTGTTAGGGTTTTACTTTCATAATATACGGCATAAAAGATCTTCTCTCGCCGTTGTCCCAAAACAACCCCTACTGCGTAATCCCTAGCATCACACATCAATTCAAACGACATTGTCCAATCCGGTGCTACGAGTACAGGAGTTGTCATTAATTTCTTCTTTAACTATTCAAATGATGTCATACACTATTCATCAAAGTTGAAAATTGTATCTTTCTCTAATAAACTGCATAGTGATTTTGCAATCTTAGAGAAATCCTTGATAAACATGCGGTAGAATTCGCCATGTCCAAGAAAACATTGAATTCCTTTAACTGAGGTTGGCGGTGGAAGATTCTCAATTGTATCCAGCTTTGCCCGATCCACTTCCAACCCTTTTGCAGAGACTTTATGCCCTAGAATAATTCCCTCTTTGACCATAAAATGGCACTTTTCCCAGTTTAGCACAAGGTTTGTTTCCACGTAGCGTTTTAAAACCATGACTAGATTCTCAAGATAGATATCAAAAGTATTCCCATAAACTTAAAAGTAGTCCATGAAGACTTCAATATTCCGCTCCACCATGTCAGAAAATATGGCCATCATGCATCTCTGAAAGGTCGTCGGTGCATTACACAACCCAACTTACATCCTCGTGAATGTAAAGGTGCCATATGGGTATGTGAAAGTAGTCTTCTCTTGATCCTCAAGAGCGATGACGATCTGATTATATCTCGAATATCCGTCCAATAAGCAATAATACTCATGCCTAGCCAAACGGTCCAACATCTGATCGATGAAAGGAAGAGGAAAGTGGTCCTTCGGGGTTGCCTTGTTAAGCTTCCTATAATCCATACATACACTCCATCCGGTCACTGTCCTCGTTGGTATCAATTCATTATCGTCGTTTGTCACAACCGTCATTCCACCTTTCTTTGGGACACATTGAACTGGATTTACCCATGAATTTTCTGAAATCGGGTATATTATCCCAGCATCCAGCCACTTCAAAATTTCTTTCTTCATAACCTCTTTCATGATTGGATTTAATCTTCTCTGCTGTTCCACTATCGGATTTGAATCCTCTTCTAAGAGTATCTTGTGCATGTAGAATGAATGGCTTATTCCCTTGATGTTGGCAATTGTCCATCCTATTGCATACTTGTACTCTCTAAGCACCCTCAGTAACTTACTTTCCTGTAATTTGTTAACAGGAAAAGTATTAGAATTACCCAAAAATGCATAACTAAGGTTTTTAGGAAGAGGCTTAAGCTCAAGAGTGGGTGGTTCCTCAAGTGATGGTTTCATTCGTGCTGATGCTTTTTCTTCCGTGTGAAGCGGCTCGAATGGCACCTTGAACCTACTCACTCTAGGCAAAGAATCCAGCATACGCAAGTAGTCAAAGAATTCTAGATCATCCAGGTCATCATCTCCCAGTAGAGTGTATTCCAACGGATCCCTATTTATCCCTCTAATCAAGTCTTCATTAATCATCTTGTCGATCACATCCATTCGAAAACACTCTTCCTTATCTGTAGGGAACCTAATGGCTTTGAACACATTGAATTTAACCTCTTAGTCTTGTACGCTCATTGTTAACTCCCCTTTCTAAACGTCAATGAGAGTCCTCCCAGTAGCTAAAAATGGCCTCCCCAAGATGATTGGGATGTTCTTATCATCTTCATAATCCAAAATAATAAAATCTACTGGAAATATGAACTTATCCACCTTAACTAAAATATCTTCAATAATCCCTCTTTGATAAGTCACGAATCTATCCGCCAATTGTAGTGAGATGTTTGTAAGTTTTGGAGCTGGCAAACCCAACTGCGTATACTGTAAGACTCTAACTTTTATGAATAAATATTTTTTTTCTCTAAATATCATTTTGAGTATTAAGATATGGATTTGATATAATGTTATATTTGTGGGTAATATTTATAAATTTTGCAAAGTAAGCAAGTTGTCATAAAATATTCGTTTGGTTGGAAAATATTCGTTTTATTAGGGAATATTCGCACAACGGCACAATCATTGGTGGACCCCACAATGGAATTACTTTCAGATTTAGAAAGCGACAGAAATAACCTTTTTATAAAAATAACGGCAAGACTTTTACCGTTAACTATTGAAATACCCGATGATAAAAGTACAGTAATACGCTTGGTTGCATAGTAGCACATGGTATTATACAGTATCTTTGATTATTGATGCTTACGTGAGAAGTCACTCAATTGTTGCAACAGTAGTTGTTGCATAGTATCTCACATTTTTTATTCAATTATTGTCACATTATCATCTGCATAATATTTAATATTATTAAATCAATAATTGAGATGATAAAGTTATTCATATTATTATTTGCATTATTAACAATGTCTAGAAAGTTCTATCGAGGAAAGAGGTTTAGTCACCTAATTGCGCGCCAATAAAGAGAAGTCCTTATCAGAAAGTCACATCTTTCCTGGGAATGATCTGGCTGTTAATATTGTGAGTTATAATATTAATGATGAATAAAGATCGTGTTGATTAAAGATAAGAATAATAATTGATGAATGGAAAATGTTTGTTCAATTATCCTTTTAATTTGGTGTTTGTTCATTTAGTTTTTTTAATCCTTCCTTAGCCTCAATTACCTTCAATAAGGTAATCCTTTGATTTGCTGGTTATATTATTATTGACCAAACTTTTACTACTATTCACTAAATTCTTAATAAGGGCACTCTCTCATTGGTCCATATCTCCCAAACTCCAATTACCTCCTCATGAGGGCACTCTCTTATTTGTTTTTCAAATAGTATGCTGATAAATTGTGCCCAGATTTTTTCCCCTGTGCAGTCCGTGATTATTTTCTTAAATAGTATCCTATCATTCTCCTATAAATAGGATACTTAGTTTAAAAATAAAAATCACACCAGAATCAGAGAATTCTTCTTCTATAATATTAAGCGTATTTCTTTTGAGTTAAGGAAGCTTTGGGTGTAGAAAACATTACAAGTTTTCTTTAAGAATATCTCCTCTATACCAGTCGAAATTACTCTCCAACTAAGGTAAGGGATATTATTTTGTTCAGTATTCATAAGAAATAATATTGTCTTCCATACTTTGTAGTATGTAAGTAATATTATTTCATTTTATATTCCTAATTCTACACTTATTTTGATAAGTGTTGCTTTTATACTCCTTGAAATTAGTAGAATATCCTTGAAATTTGCGCTTCATCTAGTATCGTTCCACTGGAATATTTTTTTGGAAATTCTTGTTAAATTTTAATCTTTTCACGCCGGAGTACTATTCATGGGTACGATTCATACATGCGGAACTATTCATACATACGGTACTATTCATACATATGGTACTATTCACGAGATACTATTCACTTGGGTACTATTCACCCGGGGTACTATTTACGACAAAAATTATTTTCTTTTCTGTCCAAATTATTTTTGATACATGAATATTATTCTTGGACTTTACTCCACAAAGCAGTTATCATGTTGATAATTTGGACATTCTTCAACTCTGGATAAATTAAATTATAAATCTTTAAAATTTATCCTTGCTCTCACTTAATTGAATTCTTATATCATTGTCATCATCCTCATGCTTAAATTGTGATGAAAGTCATCTTTGGCCCGTAGTGCATAGATGGACTGTTGATTGGTATGATTATGAACATGAATTATGTATTGGTATAATCATGACCTTTAATTTTACAAATGATGTGATAAAAGTCCTCATTGTCCCGTAGTGCATTGATGGACAGTTGTTTGGCATTATCATGATCATTGGTGATACTAACGAATATTCTTGGCCCATAGTGCATGGATAATTCGTGGATGTGATACTAACGAATATCCTTGGCCCGTAGTGCATGGATAATTTGGTGATGTGGATTATTTATTGAGATGTGTTACAAAGATAAAATATTGATGATGAACTTTTAAATCATAGAAGATAATAGATATCATGCTCTACTTGACTCTTCTAATGGATTGCTTGTTTCGCTGCAGTTAAACTTGTTGTCTATTGTATTCTATTAGTTATTTTACTATTGAAGGATAACGATAATTTATTCTGCATTATCTTAGTCATAATATTCTTTACTAGGCTAGTTAAGCTCACCCTTTGCTTTCATTGTTCTCTTCAGGAAATGAGAACATAGCTGGGACTAGTCGGGGAATGAAGTGACGGTCTGAGATGGTGGCTGTAGTAGTCCTCACTATTTTATAAAATAGTGTGACAATAATTGTAATGAGAACTCCATTTGAGTTTGGATGTTGTCTATAAGACAAAATTCGTGTTAAAACTCTCAGTTTATGTTTTGTCGTATTTTGCATGACAGTTGTATAATTAAGTTTGTATTTGAATTTTGTACCATGTATTTGGCAACTCAGAATGGGTTGTGTATACCTATTTTGGGGGCGCCACAGTTGGTATCAAAGCTTAGTGATATGATCCCTAGCTGAGATTTGAGGCTTCTAGGAGGGGAGAGGTGGGTAAATCCTTCACTAGTATGACCCACCTAAGTTTATTTGTTATTTAATTGGTCGATCAGAATATAAGGATAATATGTGGCATGTCAATTAACCCTTGTTTTGTGGCAGTGTTTAAAAATGGCATCTGAAAATGTTGAGATAAGAAATAGAGCACATGAGATCGTTGAGTCACCGTCGATCAATAACCAGGATAATGTGCATCAGGAAGGCAATAATCCTCATGTAAACAACAACACCGACCAAATGATGAATGACGAGATGTTTAGGAGCTTTCTACAATTCATGCAACATCAGGTGATAGAGACTCCTGTTCAAAATGCAGGTGGAAACACTGGCAACTCACGGTTGGTCACCGCTAAACAATTCAAGGAGCTGGGACCACCAGAGTTTTTGGGAAAGCCAGAACCGCTTAAGGCAGAGGCATGGATTAAGCAGATCACCAAGATATTTGATGTCTTGGGATGCTCCGAGGAGCAAAAGGTTCCCTTTGCCACCTTCATGTTGCGAGGAGAGGCAGATTATTGGTGGGAATCTATAAAACGTACTCAACCTTCCGCACTAAAGATGTCTTGGGAGAAGTTCCAAGAATTGTTCAACGACAGGTACATTCTTGAAAGTATTCGTCATATGAAGGAGGTAGAATTCATCAAGCTGGAGCAAAACAATATGATCATGTCGCAATACGAGGCTAAGTTTGTGTGGTTATCCCGTTTTGCATCCCATTTGGTTGATAATGAGGAGTAAATGACGCGAATGTTTCTGCGAGGTTTGAAACCTAAAATACGTCAATATCTCATTTCTCAGAAACTTTGCTTGTATTCAGATGTTGTGAATAGGGCTCCGTTATTGGAGCGCGATAATGAGTCAACCCAACCAAGAGATAGCAGCCGGAAAAACGATAATACCAGTGGTAGCAGTCATCGTAGCGGTGACAACAAACGTGAAGGAAATCATCATGCCAGAAATGGTAACCATTTTGGTGGTAATCATGGCCAAGATAATAAAAGTGGAAATTTTAAAAAGAGAAGGTTCAATAATGATGGAAAGACAGCAGCACCAGCACTCGTTGTTAAGGAAAGAGAACGACCACTAGTCGTATGCTACAAATGCGGAGGGGAGGGACACATCAGTCCAAACTACACGCAACAACCAAAAGTGTGTTACAATTACGGAAGAGAAGGTGACCTAGCTCAATTGTGTCATATAGTAAAGTCAAGTCCAGCTGGGATGGAAACACCAAAGGTTGCCTCAGATAAGTCAAAGCCGGTAGTTTAAGGGAGAGCATTTGTCGTGACCTCCCAAAAAGTAAGGAACCCGAATGAAGTTACCACAGGTAAGCTAATCATAAAATCTTGTGAAGTCTATACCTTATTTGATACTGATTCTACCCATTCTGGTTTTATTTCACCTACTTGCGCTCAACGTTTAAATTTGACTCCAGAGAAATTAGACTTTAACTTAGCTATTGAAACTCTCTTGGGAGAAACCTTCATTACATCCACTGTTTATAAATCTTGTTTGATTCAAATCGGCACCCTCACGTTACCTGTCGATCTTATCTCTTTGAAAATACTTGTATTTGATATAATTTTAGGGATTGATTGGTTAACTACTCATCATGCTAAAATTAATTATTTTCGTAAGGTTGTTAGCTTTCATATTCTTAACCAACCTATTATGCGAATTCAAGCAATCAAACTACTAAAATCAATTACTGTCATATCAAGCCATGAAGCCATTCATTTATTGAAAAATGGATGTCAAGCTTTCTTAGCCCATGTCATGGATTTAAACAAAAATATGTCAGTTCGAATGATATTTCTATTGTTAATAAATTTCCTGACGTATTCCCTGAAGAACTTCCTAGCCTACCCCTAGAGCGTGAAATCAAGTTTTGTATTGACTTTGAACCCGATATATAACCCATTTCCAAAACCCCATATCGAATGGCTCCTATTGAACTTTAGGAGTTAAAAACCCAACTGCAGGAATTGTTAGACATCGGTTTCATTTGTCCTAGTACGTCACTTTGGGGTGCTCATGTTCTATTCGTAAAGAAGAAAGATGGGAGTATGTGACTTTGCATTGATTATCGGGAGTTGAATCATGTCGCAATCAAAAATAGGTACCCGTTGCCTCGCATTGATGACCTGTTTGACCAGATTCAAGGGGCTAAATTCTTTTCAAAGATCGATCTTCGTTCCGAATATCATCAGTTAAAGATTAAAACTGATGACATTCGAAACACTGCTTTCAGAACTTGATACGGGCATTACGAATTCCTAGTCATGTCTTTTAGATTGACTAATGATCCTGCTACCATCATGAATATGATGAACCGAGTATTCAAGGAATATTTGGATCATTTTGTGGTTGTCTTTATTGATGACATCCTCATATACCCCAAAAGCCGTGAAGATCATGAGCAACACTTGAAACTGATACTCTAAAAGCTTTGTAAAAACAAGCTATATGCCAAGTTGAAGAAATGCGAGTTCTGGCTTAAAGAAGTAGCATTCCTTGGGCACGTGATATTAAATCACGAAATATCTGTTGACCCGGTAAAGATTGAAGTAATTCAAAGCTCGGAGCAACCTAAGTCAGTAACCGAATTAAGCAGTGTTCTTGGCTTAGCTCGGTATTATCGGAGATTCGTGGAAGGATTTTCTCGAATCGCTACTCCATTAACTCAACTGACTCAAAAAAATACAAAATTCGGATGGAGCGAGGAATGTGAGAAGAGTTTTCAAGAACTCAAGATGAGACTCATTTCAGCACCTGTTCTGACAATACCACCAGGTTCGGAGGGATTTGTCATCTACAACAATGCTTCAGGAAGACGGTTAAGATGTGTTCTCATGCAACATGGGAAAGTCATAGCCTATGCCTCACGACAACTCAAAGAATATGAGAGGAATTATCTTACTCATGTTCTAGAGTTGGCAGCTATCATTTTTGCGCTTAAAATTTGGAGGCATTACCTGAATGGGGAGAAAGTGGAGATCTATACAGATCATAAAAGACTCAAATATTTCTTCACCCAAAAGGAACTCAACATGCGATAATGACGTTGGCTTGAGCTGTTGAAAGATTACGATCATACCATTCAATACCATCCTGGAAAAGCGAACGTAGTAGCTGACGCATTAAGTAGAAGATAATATGCAGTAACGAGTGCAATATTGTCAACGCAAAGGCCCATTTTGTATGACTTACAAAGGATGAAGATAGAGTTAAAGACTCCAGGGACCCATTTGATGATGTCAAATATACGAGTAGAACCGACTTTAATCGATAAAGTTAAAGCTACTCGAGCTCTGACACCGGAGCCGGCGATCGTATGAGGAAGAAAGTATAAGAAGGTGTTATTCCAGAAGCAAGAATCGATGAAGAAGGAATACTTTGAGTCAACTCCAGACTTTGTGTTCCTAACGACTCTATTTTGAAGTATAAAATCATGATGGAGGTGCACAACACACCGTTTGCAATCCATCCTAGGAGTACAAAAATGTATCGTGATCTTCAATATACATTTTGGTAGAGCAATATGAATAGAGAGATAACGGAGTTTATCTCAAGGTGTTTAACTTGTCAACGTGTCAAGGCGAAGCATCAAGTGCCAAAAGGTCCATTGCAACCACTTGAACTTCCAGAATGGAAGTGGGAACAAATTACCATAGATTTTGTTACTGGTCTTCCCAAGATTTCTCAAGGCATAGATGCAATTTGGGTCATTGTCGATAGATTAACCAAGTCTGCTCATTTCTTACCTATATGAGAAACTTATTCACTTGAACATCTTTCTCGTATATACATAAATGAGATTATAAGACTGCATGGTATGCCATTATCCATAGTTTTTGATCGAGACCCAAGATTCACTTCACAATTTTGGGTCAGTTTATAGAAAGCTATGGGCACAGATTTACGATTCAGTTCTGCAAATCATCCTCACACGGAAGGGTAATTGGAAAGGACTATTCAAACACTTGAAGATCTATTAAGACTATGTGTCCTAGACTTCAAAGGAAGTTGGGACAAGTTCTTTCCATTAGTGGAATTCTCCTACAATAACAGTTATCGAACAAGTATAGGCATGGCTCCATTCGAGGCGTTGTATAGACGAAAGTGTCGTTCTCCAATATGCTGGGATGAGGTGGGTGACGCAACGTTGTCGGGACCGAAATTGGTACATATGACTACGAAAAAGATTCCAATGATCCGGCAACATATAAAAACCTCACAAGATCGACAAAAGAGTTATGCTGATCTTCATCGAAGGGACGTGGAATTCAATGTTAGAGATCTTGTGTTGTTATGTGTTACTCCATGGAAAGGAGTTACGAGATTTAGAAAGAGAGAAAAGCTCAATACTCGATTCATTGGCCCATTTGAAATCCTCGATCGAGTAGGAATTATGGCCTATAGACTCACTTTACCGCCAAGTATCTCTCGTGTTCATAACATTTTTCAAATATCCGCACAGACAGGATATTCCAACAGAATAATAAAGAATGGAACCAGATCATGCGTAATCCGCACAGACAAGATATTCCAACAGAATAATAAAGAATAGAATAACAACAGAATTCACCAGGCATGCGATAGACCACACAGACAGGATATTCCAACAGAATAATAAAGAATAGAATAACAACAGAATTCACCAGGCATGCGATAGACCACACAGACAGGTTATTCCAACGGAATAATAAAAAATGGAATAACAAAAGAATTTCACCATGTATGCATTACTTCGCATAGACAGGTTATTCCAACATAATAATAAAGAATGGAATAACAACTCTTACGAGTATTGAAAGAAAATAACTCTCTTCATGAATACGAAAGAATAATACCCCTTACCTCAATAGAAACTGGATACTAGAATAGTGAGGTAGCAGACTTCTCTTCTTCTTTCTCTCTATAATTTCTCTCTATAATAACTGCTCTATAGCTTTAGTGAATTGGTGAGAAATGAAGGAAGAATGAGCTTCTATTTATAGAAACATATAGTTTCGATAATTGCACGTTTTGGGGCTCAAAATATTACAATATAATACCTTCTTCTTTTTCTTCATTTTTAACTTAGTCATGCAAGTATTATCAATCTTGCACCAACTCCCCTAATAGTACAAGAATGTGAATCAATAGTACACACATGTGAATAAATAGTTATAATCATGTGAATTAATAGCAATTAATTTCTCATTTATCCTATTAATTACCCGACTGGTCAGTAAAACTTCCAGACATCAATTAATATCAAAATAAATATCGATTTCCACTAACACTAATAATTCCAACACAATGGAACTATCAATTTCATCTTTAATCAACATGAACTTATTCATCATTAATATTATAACTCATAATATTTAACAACCAGGTCGTTCCCAGGAAAGAGGGTGCTTTCCGATAAGGATTTCTCCTTATTGGCTCGCAATTAAATGACCAAACCTCTCCTTGACAAAACTTCTAGACATTGTAAATATTGCAATTTAATAATATGAATAACTTTGTCGTCTCAATTATTGATTTAATAATATAACATATTATGCAGATGATACTGTGACAATAATTGAATCAATAATATGAGAGATATGATGCAAAGAATTCATCAGAGTAATAATTGAATATAACTGAGTGACTTCTCACATAAGCATCAGTAATCAATATCGTGTACTACTATGCAACCACGCGTATTACTGTACTTTTACTACCGGGTAGTTCAACAGTTTAATGATAAAACTTCCGCCGTTATTTTTATAAAAAGATAATTCTGTAGTTTTCTAACTACGACAATACTTCCGTTGTGGGATCCACCAATGATTGTGCCGTCGTACGAATATTCCCTGTTAAAACGAATATTCCCCAACCAATCGAATATTATATAACCACTTGCTTACTTTGCAAAATTTGTAAATATTACCCACAACTATAACATTATATTATATCCACACCATAATATTAAAAAATATATTTCGAGAGAAATTATTCTTTATTCATAAAAGTTGGGGTCTTACAACCTCCTCTTCTTATGAAATTTCGTCCTTGAAATTAGGGTACGTACCTGGTATATCAAAGAGGTGAGGATATTTTGACTTCATCTAAGATTCTAACTCCCAGGTCATTTCTTCCACATCGTGGTTTCTCCACAAAACTTTGACTTGAGGTATAACCTTGGAGCATAGAATATGATCCTTCTTATCCAAGATTTTAACAGGTAATTCTTCATACGTTAAATCTTCTTCTATCTCGTCTGGTTCTAATTCAATAATGTGGTTCGGGTCTTTCACATATTTACGTAACATAGATATATGGAAAATGTTATGAATATGAGACATACTTGGCGGTAAGGCGAGTCTATAGGCCACAGTTCATACTCGTTCGAGGATTATAAATGGGCCAATGAATCGAGGATTGAGCTTTCCTCTCTTTCCAAATCTCGTAACTCCTTTCCATGGAGCAACACATAACAACACATGATCTCCAATATTGAATTCCACGTCTTTTCGATGAAGATAAACATAACTCTTTTGTGGATCTTGTGAGGTTTTTATACGTTGTTGAATAGTTTGAATCTTTTCTGTAGTCATACGTACCAAATCCGGTCCCAACAACGTTGCTTCACCCACCCCATCCCAACATACTAGAGAACGACACTTTCTTCCATACAACGCCTCAAATGGAGCCATCCCAATACTTGCTTGATAACTATTGTTGTAGGAAAACCCCACCAATGGTAAGAACTTGTCCCAACTTCCCTTGAAGTCAAGGACACAGAGTCTTAATAACTCTTCAAGAGTTTGAATAGTCCTTTCCGACTGCCCGTCCGTTTGAGGATGATATGCTAAACTAAATCATAAATTCTTGCCCATAGATTTTTGCAAACTAACCCAAAATCTTGAAGTGAATCTTGGGTCTTGATCAGAAACTATGGATACTGGCATACCATGCAATCTTACGATCTTGTTTATGTACATACTAGCAAGACGTTCAAGTGTATAAGTTTCTCGTATCGGTAAGAAATGAGCAGACTTGGTCAATCTATCAACAATGACCCAAATCGCATCTATGCCTTGAGAAACCATGGGAAGACCAGTAACGAAATCCATGGTAATGTGCTCCCACTTCCATTCTGGAATTTCAAGTGGTTGCAATGGATCTTTTGGCACTTGATGCTTCGGCTTGACTCGTTGACAAGTTAGACACCTTGAGATAAACCCCGCTATCTCTCTCTTCATATTGCTCCACCAAAATGTATGTCGAAGATCACGATACATTTTGGTACTCCCAGGATGGATTGCAAACGGTGTGTTGTGCACCTCCATCATGATTTTATACTTCAAGTCAGAATCGTTAGGAACACAAAGTATGGAGTTGACTCGAAGTATTCCTTCTTCATCGATTCTTGCTTCTGAAATAGTACCTTCTTGCACTTTCTTCCTCATACGCATCAGCTCCAGGTCTGTAGCTTGAGCAACTTTAATTTTATCGATTAAAGTCAGTTCTACTCGTATATTCGCCATCATCACATGGGTCCCTGGAGTCTTTAACTCTATTTCCATCCTTTCCAAGTCATACAAATGGGCATTTGCATTGACAATATTGCACTCGTACCTGAATATGATCTTCTACTCAATGCGTCAACTACTATGTTCTATTATCCAAGATGGTATTGGATGGTATGATCATAATCTTTCAATAACTCAAGCCATCTTCATTGTCGCATGTTGAGTTCCTTTTGAGTGAAGAAATATTTGAGGCTTTTATGATCCGTATAGATCTCCACCTTCTCTCCATACAGGTAATGCCTCCAAATCTTAAGCGCAAAAAAGACTGCTGCCAACTCTAGATCATGAGTAGGATAATTCCTCTCATATTCTTTGAGTTGTCGCGAGGCATAGGCTATGACTTTTCCATGTTGCATGAGAACACATCCTAACCCTTTTCCTGAAGCATCACTGTAGATGATAAATCCCTCCGAGCCAGATGGTATTGTCAAAATAGGTGCTGAAATGAGTCTCCTCTTAAGTTCTTGAAAACTCTTTCCACATTCCTCGTTCCAAACGAATTTTGTATCTTTTTGAGTCAGCTGAGTTAATGGAGTAGCGATTCGAGAAAATCCTTCCACGAATCTCCGATAATAACCGACTATCTTAGAAAGCTACGATACTTCTTGATCCACTAACTTAGGTTGCTCCCACTTTGAATTGTTTCAATCTTTGCCGTCGTCAATGGATATTCCATGATTTGATATCACGTGCCCAAGGAATGCAACTTCCTCAAGCCAGAACTCACATTTCGTCAACTTGGCATAAAGCTTGTTTTCATGAAGTTTTTGAAGTATCAGCCTTAAGTGTTGCTCATGGTCTTCACGGGTTTTTGGAGTATATGAGGATGTCATCAATAAAGATGACCACAAAGTGATCCAAATATTCCTTAAATACTCGGTTCATCATGTCCACGAAGGCAGCAAGAGCATTAGTCAATCCAAAAGACATGACTAGGAATTCATAATGCCTGTATCGAGTTCTGAAAGTAGTCTTTGGAATGTCATCAGTTTTAATCTTCAACTGATGATATCCAGAACGAAGATCAATCTTTGAAAAGAATTTGGCTCCTTGCAACTGGTCAAACAAGTCATCAATGCGAGGCAACACGTACCTATTTTTGATGGTGACATGATTCAACTCTCGATAATCAATACAAAGTCGCATACTTCCATCTTTCTTCTTTACAAATAGAACAGGAGCACCCCAAGGAGATGTACTAGGACAAATGAAACCGATGTCTAACAATTCTTGTAGTTGGGTTTTTAACTCCTGAAGTTCAATAGGAGCCATTCGATATGGGGCTTTGGAAATGGGTTTTGTACCGGATTTAAGGTCGATACAAAATTTAATTTCACGCTCTGGGGGTAGGCTAGGAAGTTCTTCAGGGAATACATTAGGAAATTTATTAACAATAGAAATATCATTCAAATCTAACGTATTTTTATTTAAATTCGTGACATGGGCTAAGGAAGCTTGACATCCGTTTTTCAATAAATGAATAGCTTTATGACTTCATATGACATTGATTGATTTTAGTGGTTTGGTTGCTTGAATTCGCATAATTGGTTGGTTAGGAATATGAAAGCTAACAACCTTACGAAAACAATCAATTTTAGCATTATGAGTAGTTAACCAATCAATCCCTAAAATCACATCAAATGCAAGTATTTTCAAGGAAATAAGATCGACAGGTAACGTACGGTTACCGATTTGTATCAAACAAGACTTATAAACCGTGGATGTAATGAAGGTTACTCCCAACGGAGTTTCAACAGATAAGTCAAAGTTTAATTTCTCCGTAGTCAAATTTAAACATTGAGCGCAAGTAGGAGAAATAAAGGAATGGGTAGAACCGGTATCAAATAAAGTATAAACTTCACTAGAGTCTATGATTAGCTTACCCGTGATCACCTCGTTCGGATTCCTCTCTTTTTGGGAGGTTACGACAAACGCTCTCCCTTGAACTATAGGTTTTGTCTTGTCTGGGACACCCTTTGATGCCTCCATCCCAGCTGGACTTGACTTTGGTGCACGATAAAATCGGGCTAGGTGACCTTCTTTTCCACAATTATAACATGCTTTGGACTGCATCGTGCAGTTTAGAATTATGTGTACTTCCCCTCCACATTTGTAACATACGACCGGTGGTCGTTCTCCTTCCTTAACAACAGGTGTTGGTGCTGATGTCTTTCCATCATTATTGAATCTCCTCTTCTTGAAATGTCCACTATTATTATCATGGCCATGATTACCACCGAAGTGATTACCATTTCTGGCATATTGATTCCCTCCACGTTTGTTGTCACCGCTTCGATGACATCTACCACTGGTATTATCGACTTGCCAGCTGCTCTCTTTTGGTTGGGTTGACTCATTATCGCACTCCAATAATTGAGCCCTATTCACAACATCTGAATACAAACACAGTTTATGAGAGATAAGGTATTGACATATCTCGGGTTTCAAACCTCTTAGAAACATCCGCGTCATTCTCTCCTCATTATCAACCAAATGGGATGCAAATCGAGATAACTCGGCAAACTTAGCTTCGTATTGTGCCATGATCATATTGTTTTGCTCAAGCTTGATGAACTCTACCTCCTTCATGTGATGAATACTTTCAAGAAAGTACTTGTCGTTGAACATCTCTTGGAACTTCTCCCAAGACATTTTCAATGCGGGAGGTTGAGTACGCTTTACAGATTCCCACCATTAGTTTGCCTCTGCTCGCAACATGAAGGTGGCAAAGGGAACCTTTTGCTCCTCGGAGCATCCTAAGACATCAAATATCTTGTTAATCTGCTTTATCCACATTTCTGCCTTAAGTGGTTTTGGCTCTCCAAAAACTCCGGTCCCACTTCGTCGAATCGCTTATGCGGTGACCGTCCGAGAGTTATCAGTGTTTCCACCTGCATTTTGGACAGGAACCGCCTTCGCCTGATGTTGCATGAATTGCGTAAAACCTCTGAACATCCCATCGTTCATTATTTGATTGTTATTGTTTACCTGAGGATTATTATTTTCCTGTTGCACATTATCCTAGGTATTAATCTGTGGTGAGTCAACGGTCTCATGTGCTTCATTGCTTATCTCAACATTTTCGGATGCCATTTTCAAATACTACCACAAAACAAGGGTAATTATCATATCACATATTATCACTATACTCTGACCAACCAATTAAATACCAAATAAACTTAAGTAGGTCATACTAGTGAAGGAATTCCCCGTCTCTCCCCTCCTAGTTCTTGTCTCACATCTCAAGCAGGGATCATATCCCTAAGCTTTGATACCAACTGTGACGCCCCCAAAATAGGTATACATCACCCATCTTGAGTCGCCAAATACATGGTATAGAATACAAATACAAACTTAATTATACAACAAATGTGTAATATAATGACAAAAACATAGTCGACAGTTTAAAACAGAATGTTGCCTTCTGCATAATATCCACTCTCAAATAGAGTCCTCATTACATTTATTTTTCACACTATTTTATAGAATAGTGAGGACTACTAATACACCATCTCGGGACCATCACTCTATTCCCCAACTAGTCCCTTTACACGTTCTCATTTCTGAAGAGAACAATGAAAGCAAAAGGGTGAGCTCAACTATCCCAAAGAAGAAATATTATGACTAAGATAATGCGAATAAATTATCATTAGTCTTCAACAATGTAAACCGATAAAATACAATAGACATCAAGTTTAAGCGCAGCGGAATAAGCAATCCATTAGAAGAGTCAAGTAGAGCATGATATCTACTATCTTCTATGATTTAAAATGTTTTCATCAATTTTTATCATTTGAGACTCAAATTTTAATAAATAAACCACATCATTGAGTCATCCCCACTACTACGGGCCAAGGATATTTATTAAATCATCAATGGTCATGACTATACTTTGAATAATCCCTGGTCATAATCATACCGAAAATTGTCCATCAATGCACTACAGGCCACTGAGGACTTTTACCACATCATTTATAACATTACAAGTCATGATTATACTGAATGATCCCTGGTCATAATCATACCAAGTTCATCTATGCACGTAAGCCAAAGATGACTTTCATCACAATATAAGCATGAGGATGATGACAATGACATAATAATTCAATAAAACAAGTTCAAGAATAAATTTTAAAGATTTATAAGTTAATTTTTCCTGAAATCAATTACGTCCAAATTGTCAACATGATACTGCTTTGTGGAGTAAAATTCAAGAATTCTCAGAAGAATATTTCCATGAAAAGATATTGGATGAAGCGCAAATATCCAGGATATTCTACTAATTTCATGGAGTATAGAAGCCAAAACTTTAACCAACTGAGTATAATAGAATATATGAAGCGCAAATGGATTTTCGCCGCTTGCGCATAATCCACGTGATGCGATCATTTCCATAATTTAATAAGGAATGAATACGAAAGATCATTCACTATGCATGCGGTAATCCACATAGATAGGTTATTCCAACAGAATAATAAAGAATGGAATAACAGAAGATTTCACCAGGCATGCGATAGACCGCATAGCAGTTATTCTCAATAGAATAATAAAGAATGGAACTGTGTCATGCGTAATCCGCATGAATGTGATATTCCAACGTAATAATAAAGAATGGAACCGGATCATCAGCGTAATCCGCATGCATGTGATGTTCCAACGAATAATAAAGAATGGAACCAGGTCATGCGTAATCACATGCACGAGGATATTCCAAAGAATAATAAAGAAACGAATAACAAATGTAATTCACCAGGCGTGCGATAGATTATACGCAGACGAGTTATTCCAACGGAATAATAAAAAATGGAATAACAAAAGAATTTCACCATGTATGCGTTACTTCGCATAGATAGGTTATTCCAACATAATAATAAAGAATGGAATAACAACTCTTACGAGTATTGAAAGAAAATAACTCTCTTCATGAATACGAAAAGAATAATACCCTTACCTCAAAAGAAAGCCGGATAATTTGAATATCGAGGTAGCGAGACTTCTCTTCTTCTTTCTCTCTATAATTTCTCTCTATAATAATTGTTCTATAGCTTTAGTGAATTGGTGAGAAATGAAGGAAGAATGAGCTTCTATTTATAGAAAAATATAGTTTCGATAATTGCACGTTTTGGGGATCAAAATATTACAATATAATACCTTCTTCTTTTTCTTCATTTTTAACTTAGTCATGCAAGTATTATCAATCTTGCACCAACTCCCCTAATAGTAAAAGAATGTGAATCAATAGTACACACATTTGAACAAATAGTTATAATCATGTGAATTAATAACAATTAATTTCTCATTTATCCTATTAATTACCCGACTGGTCAGTAAAACTTCCAGACATCAATTAATATCGAAATAAATGTCTATTTCCACTAACACTAATAATTCCAACACAATGGAACTATCAATTTCATCTTTAATCAACATAAACTTATTCATCATTAATATTATAACTCACAATATTTAATAACCAAATGTCGTTCCTGGAAAGAGGGGCTTTCAGATAAGGATTTCTCCTTATTAGGCGTAATTAGATCACCAAACCTCTCCTTGATGAACTTCTAGACATTGTAAATATTACAATTTAATAATATGAATAACTTTGTCGCCTCTTAATTATTTATTTAATAATATAACATATTATCTGCAGTTATCTTGTGACAATAATTAAATCAATAATATGAGAGATATGATGCAACAATTATCTTTATAGCAATAATTGAATATAATCGAGTGACTTCTCACGTAAGCATCAATAATCAATCATTACTGTGTTGCTACTATCTGACCACCGTATTCTTTGTACTTTTACTACAAGGGTAGTTCAACGGTTTAACGATAAAACTTTCGCCAATTATTTTATAAAAGATAATTACGCCGCTTTTCTAACTACGAATACTTACATTATGGGGTCCACTGATGATTGTCTTAGTTATATTTAATATTCCTGTTAAAATGAATATTCACCCGACCAATCGAATATTATATAACCATTTGCTTACTTTTGCAAAATTTATAAATATTATCATAACTATAACATTATATTATATCTACACCATAATATTAAAAATATATTTAGAGAGAAATTAATCTTTATTCATAAAAGTTGGGGTCTTATAGTGTGGATTTGAAATAATGTTATAGTTGTGGATAATATTTATAAATTTTGAAAAGTAAGCAAGTGGTTATAAAATATTCGATCCCTACTGCTGATGGCTATCATGACCAAACCCCTGACAGCTTTGAATATTATTTACGTAATGGTATTTGTGAATAATTAATTATTAATTTATATGATAAGGAAATATTTATTTTATGTGGACATAAATGATAGATAGAAAATATTCATTTTAATAACCAGTTATAATTTGGAAAGGAATTAATGTTGTTGAGGTTATTTTATCTAAGATTTTCATTTTAAAGGTATTGCTATAAAATTCGACGGTTCTTAAAGCTCTATCAGTGTGAGCTATAATTCTTTGATCCAATACGCTACGATCGCTGTGGGATTTTTGGATATATTATTCATATATAAGTTAGTATATGTCCACAAATTTTAGTAGATTAAACATTAGCGTATGATTTGTAATGAATTTTAAGAGGTGTTGAAATCATTCGTTTGAATTTGAGATATTTTCTTTTTTGAAATTTGGAAAAACTTAAAGCTACAAAGTTGTGAGAATTTGATTTTAGGTATTGGAATGGACGTAAAATTAAGTATTTTTCGATAAAGGGCTATTTATTATGAAGTCATTTGTCAGTTGTGACGTGTCACACGTGTCAGCGACCGATAATAGCGACCGCAGCGGTCGCTAGATTCAAGCGGTCGCTGATACATTTTTAGCGACCGCATGCGGTCGCTGATCCTTTTTTTTTTTTTTTTTAAATTTTGCCTATTTTATTGATTTCCCAAAAATAACCTGCTTTGTACCTGCTTTCAATCCCAACACAGTTATATATATATATATATATATATATATATATATATATACAAGCATCCATATTAACATCCATCCAATACAATACAAAACATTCAAATATCCATGAATAAACATTCATCCAATACAATACAAAACATTCCTCCAACACAATATAATCGATATCGTAAACATCCATATAAACTAATACAATTGTCCAAAGAATGAATCTAAAAGAGTACAAGGCTTTAAAATTCTAAAAAAAATAAGTCTAGGCGCTCTTCATGGATCATCCAAATTAGGATCCTGTAATTATCAAAGTAATAAAACATATATGTTACATATAAGTAAGACATTATTTCGAGACTATAAATATATAAGACAATGTAGCTAAACAATAAACGATATATATATACTCGCTCATGTTGTTGTGTTCTTTGCTGCCGCCATTATTCTTCCGCCAACTCATCGGGACTCGAGAGGCTGCAGATGCCTTGATATCTAAGAAGATCACGATCTGACGACAGATCGCTCTCACACATCGGCGGGAGGCGATAGGTGGAATACCATGATCGTGTGTAGGCGAAATGGCGGTAGCTTTGTACTGCTAATGATGGTCGGGCGTCGTCTTTGTCCTTGGCCTTTGACATAATTTTTCTTCCACGATGGGCGCCTCTCCCATAATTCTTGATCAATCGATGGACGCGGGTGCCTTCGAGGATAGCGCTTTCGTTCATTAAGCCCTTATAAGTGTCCGTCGGGAAGATGAACAATTAAATAGTTAAAAATAAATAAAAAAATACTAAAGAAGGTCGTTACAATTTATAAACAACATATTAGGATAAAGTGAACTTATTACTGCATATCTCGAGCGACTTGGTAGACCATCGCGAGTGGCCACATACACATCCAACCAATTGATAGGTTGACCTTGAGATCGAGACTCCTATAGTTCATTTCCTCATATTATTATGTAAACATATGATATTTTAGCTAAAAGATGATTTGTAAACATAACATCGTACCTGGCGGCAATGTGTTGCGGTTGTGATATACTTCCGCCTGACACGTCGTTGCTTTTGCCTTCTCCGTCGATACACTCGAGGATCTGTTCGAGGCGGCGATCTTCGCCTCTTGACCCGACTCTCGACTTTCCATCGGTCACATATCTCGCACCATATATAGGGCATGCGCACCACTGTGGGCTATCTTTCGTGCATATCTTTCTCACCTATCTGGATGGTCAATCTCGACATTATGCGGGGCTTTTTGGCGTTCCTTGTTCAAATTATCTTTAGTTAAATGCAAGCTTCTTACGCGAATAGTGTGCGAATAAGCGATGCTTGTCGTCGTCCCATCTATATCGTTTACGCAAATAAAACAACAATAATAATATTACTAAGCAATATTATTTGATTAACTATGTATTATCTATCGAGTGATAAAAAATATACCGAAATTCATTGGCCTTCAGATCCTTATGGGCGAGAGGTGTGCTCATTTATGTAATCACCGGCGTGAAGGCCGGGTTCACATAAGCATAATTGTGAAATGCACTTCACAATTTTACTATCTTGAAAATCACTACAATATACAATAATTTATATTAAAACCCATATATATATATATATATATATATATATATATATATATATACGATGTTTAACTTACGTCTTATCTCGGAGGAGGACGGATCTCAGTAAGAATGCGATCATCCGGATTAATGGGGCCTTCTACACATGATTAGGGCCAAACCCAACCCAAGCGCTTTTCGTCTTTGCGTTCGAAAGACATCTATAAATAAAAAATTTAGGATGTTAGTATAAGTTATAAATGAAAGGTACATAAACATGTCGGGGATATAGAAACATCACCATGTAGACCTTTAACTAACTTAGGGAACCATGTAGACCTTAACTAACTTAGGAACCATTTTTACATGTTATCTATAGGCAATGTATGTACTCCTTGCCATCACATATACACGAATGCATATATGGCCATTTGACTTATATATGAAGATTTAGACAAGTATGGATATTTTAGAAACAACTCATTAATAGTGTGATTGAAAAGAGTGCTTGTGTTTGTGTTTGTACTTTTCATTTTCTTTCTATTCTAAGCTAAGTTATACTTATAGCATACATATTAATAGTGTGTCATTTTCTTTATCTTCTCGATTTGTGAATTATGGAAAAACTTCTTTGAACCTTCTTCTTGATTGAATTATGGATAAACTTAATTCCTAGTTATGTTTTATGTTATACTCATGTTCAAGTTATATGGCCATTTTCGACTTATATATGAAAAAAATTAGCAGAGTCTCCCTATATAATATGGACTATCCACATGCGAGGGGCATGCATACTTGACCAATTTCAAAGAAAATATAATCCCAACACACAAAAAAGCAATGTGTGTGACTATAATTCAAGGCACAATTTAGGAGAATCCAATATTCACAATGTATGAGCATAAATGTATGAGCATTATAGTACAATATTCACAATGTGTTTGCATATAAACCAACTGAAATTGAAAGGTGTCGAGGTGTATGAGCTTATGAGTGCAGAAAGAACACAGAAGGGAACACAATTTTATTGCCTTCTTTAATTCAATATATATATATATATATATATAGGGTTAGGATGTGAATGAACCGGATTATGTTTGATATTATATCCTTTTCCTGATCCATATAGTTGGATTCTAGGCCTAGCCATTACAATTAGAAGAGTGAGTGAATCTCGGATACTGATTATATCAATCGATGATCCAAAATGAATCCATTAAGGAGTTACAAAGTACTCCATAAAAATTCAAAATTCAATATAACAATGAAATGCGAGCTACTGTGTGGGTAGGGTAGAAACATATCAATAATACCTCTTATTTTAATTATGTCAAAACATATCAATAATACCTCTTATTTTGAAGATCTTTTCAAGACTTTTCTAATAACATAGATTGACAATTTTGAATTTATAACAAAAAGATATTGAAATTTGAACTTTGGTATGTTTTATTTTAGCCTAAGAGAGAAAGAGTAGTCGACCCTTTTGGACTTTTTAACGTAAAAGTTAACTTCTCATGAGCAAGAGTTTTTTAAATTTAAATTTTAAAAGAGTTTTAAATTTTAAAAAAATTGTGCAAGAGTTTTTTCAATATTGGGATAAATAATGCAAAATAGTAATAAATAAATAAATAAATAAACGAAGAAGTTGATTATTTGGTATTGTTGTTTAGACATGTATATTTAAATCGAGATAACCAAATTTAAATAATTATTATATTTATATATAATATATGAATAATTAATTAGTTTAATTAGTTAGAATCGAACTTAAGCGAACTATAGTGGAGTTTAGATGGTAGAGTTTAAACGGTTCAAGCTCTAATGGACACGGTTTTTAATTAAACGATCACAATCTTTTGTTAGAACACGACTTGATAAACGAACTTGGTAGAGTATAGCCAAGCTTAAACAAACCAAGTCAAATTCAACGAGCTAAGTTTGAGCTTTGTTCACAACCAACTCCGCTCATTTACAAATGTAGGTATCAATAAATGCTTTTCTTTTAAGGGACAACTCAAGATGCCAATATTGTTTATTCCTTGAATTTAACTAGGGGCAATGGAGCATTTGTTGGAACAAATATAACAACTAAAATTATGAGTTTTGAAGGTTTCACTTATCAAATAATAATAACTAATTTGGAAACTTGCAACTTTAATTGAAATTTATTGTTTATTCAAATTAATTCCCATATACGATCTTATAATGATCTTATGGAAAGATGTAAAAAATGTGAGGATAACCTTATACAATGCACGCAAAAAAAGTCATGCCTAGAATATAAACTCGATTATTTCTAAGCTATAATTCCAAAACAAAAGGAGTAAGCATTTACAAAATACCTTTACAAGAAGTCGATTATGTCCGTTGATTCCTGACAATAACACACTCATAAAATAATAATAAATTTATTAAATATATCATCACTACAAATTTATTATTAACTATATTTAATCCTTAATTTGTAAACATTAAGTTCCAAACATAAAATTATTGATAATTATGCTTTAAAAAAAGTATACTACTTATATTTTACTAGTATTACGTATTCAATAAGAATTCTTTTCTATTTTTGTTTTTTGTTTCCTAGCTCTTTCCTAGTTCCAAATTTCAAGTTCTAACCTATAGATTTGATAAAGAAACAAATCAAACAATCACTGCCACTGTCCAAAACCAAAACCCATTAACTAAAATATAAAATCACATCCAACCCGACTGAGAAATAACAACGACCAAAACCCACAAAGTGAAACAACTAATCCATCAAATTCCAGCTGAAAACAAGATAAATATTAGGAAATTTTACCAAATTGGTTTGAGTATAGCATAGTTATTGATGTAATTTAAATGTACAAAATAGAATTACATAAAGCACAATTAGTCTAATTTAGAGATTTAGGGATTAAGGATAACTAAAAGTTTACTTTAGAGATTAATTGGGGTTACCGGTGTGGAGCGGTGGTGGTGCGGTGGTGCGGTGGTCTTGGCGGTCTGGCGATGGTTTCTTCTCTTCCCCTTACTCCCTCTTCTCCTCGCTCGTGATATCTCCTCTTTGTTTTCTTCTCTGCATCGATGTCGCGAACCGTAGTCGATTAAGTTTATAAGAATCATGATCACATCAACGACGACGCGTCGCGATCGCTAGTTTTTATGATGTGGACATATCAATCATCATCGCGGTCATTGATATAAATCGTCGCCATGCGCCAAATTTTTGCACCAAATTTTTGGGGAAATTCTTCTCGTGACCGATCATCAATGATCGCGTCGCGGTCATGGATATATACTAGCGACGAGAATCCTTATCGATTCTGGCCGCAGATATCGATCATTATTACTATTATCGGCGATCGGATAGTCTGAATTCGGCGATATCATTGGTCGCAGATGGCCATTTTCTTGTAGTGGTATACATCACCCATCTTGGATAGTCGGATACATGGTGCGTAATTCAAATACAACTTATTAATACAATTGTCGTGTACAATACGACAAAACATAAACCGTGAGTTTGAATACAAATTTTATCTACTAGAGATTATACAAACTCAAAAGGAGACCTCATTACAATTATTATCACACTATTTCACGAATAGTGAGTACTACTAATGCTATCCTCTGGACCATCACTCCGCTTCCCGACTAAATCCCCAAATTATATTCTCATTTCAAGAGAACGGTGAAAGAAAGAAAGGGTGAGCTCAACTAGCCCAAGAAGAAATATTATGACTAAGATAATGCGAATAAATTATCATTAGTCTCCAACAATGTTAAACCGATAAAATATAATAGATATCAAGTTTAACTGCAATGAACAAGCAATCCATTAAAAGAGTCAAGTAGAAAATAAAATCTACTATCTTTTATGATTTAAAAGGTTTTTCATCATCATTATCGGCCGAGACTCGACAATAAATATTCCACTTCATCGAATCACCCTTATTACTACTGGCCAAGGATATTCTTTAAGTATCACGACCACAATTATCCATGCACTACGGGCTAAGAATATTTGTGTATTCATTAATGGTCATGATCATGCCAACAATCGTCCATCAATGCACTACGGACCAATGAGAACTTTTACCACATCATTTGTAACATTACGGCCATGATTACAATCAATAATCCTCAGTCATAATCATACCAAGTCCATCTATGCACTACACAATACTGAGATGACTTTCAACAAAATATAAACATGAGGATGATGACAATGATATAAGAATTCAATAAAAACAAGTTCAAGAATTATTTTATCCGTGAATTATTAACGTCAAATTATCAACATGATCTTCGTTTTGTAGAGTAAAATTCAAGAATGATCGGAAGAATATTTCCATGAAAAGATCTTTGGATGAAGCCTTGAAATATCAAGGATATTCTACTAATTTCATGGAGTATAAGTGAAACTTTAACCAACCGACTATAATAAAGAATGAAATAACAAAAGAAATCACCATAAATGCGGTATTGCGCATAGACGAGTTATTCCAACAGAATAATAATAACGGAACCAGTCGAACAAAATTTGCAAGCGGGATGTTCCAACAGAATAATAAAGATTTTAACCAGTCCTGTAAAACACACCTGCAGACGTGATGTTCCAATGTAATAATAATAAAGACGGAACCGGTCCGGTGTAAAACACATGACATGTGATGTTCCAACGGAATAATAATAAGATTTTAAATCCAGTCCCAAAAAACACATGCACGTGGATGTTCCAACGGAATAATAATAAAGACGAACGATAGAAGAATGTCACCAAGTATAGGGTGAATCGCAGATACAAAAGTTATTTCAATGTAATAATAAGCAATGGAATAACAATAATTCTCTTCATGAATAAGAAAGAATAATACCCCTTACGACGTACAACAAATAATATTCCCTACCTTAAGAAGAAAATCTTTGGATATATAAGTAGTGAAGTAGCGAGAATACTTTCTTCTTTCTCTATATAGTTTATCTCTCTGAGTTTCGATTGAATTAAATAAGAAAATAATGAATGAATGAGCTTCTATTTATAGAAAAATGGAATGCGTAATAACTAACTCATGAACTATTAAGATTGATTTACTTTAATCGGCGATTACATATTTAAAAGCAAAATAAAATAAAATATATTCTATTTATAATCTAATAAAACGAATAACTTTATAAAAGATTTTACTATCAAACACTATGCAAGCACTATGCAAACACTATGCGTAATAAAATATAATATATTCTAATTATTGTATAATAAAAGCAGATAGCTTTATAAAAGTATTACATTTTATATAAAAAAGATTTTACTATGCAAAATACTATGCGAACCTATTACGACACTATCATAATAGAATATAATATATTCTATTTATGAATAACTTTATAAAAGTATTACATTTTATATAAAAAAGATTTTTTGTATTATTACATTAATAATACCAACAAAACCGAGTGACTTATCACTTAAGCATCAATAATTAATACCGTGTCTACTACTTGTCAACCACGCCAGATTCTTTATTTTTTTAACACCGGGTGTTTCAACAGCTTAACAGTAAAACTTCCGCCGTTATTTTCATAAAGTATTTTTTGTCGTTTTCTCGATCCGGCAATAATTCCGCTATAGGGTCCACCAATGATTGTGCTTGTTTGTATTAATATTCCTGTTAAAACGAATATTCCCTACCAATCGAATATTATATAACAACTTGCGTCTTTTGCAAAATTTATAAATATTACCCACAACTATTATATCAATTTCACTCCATAATATTCAAAAATAATATTTATAGAAAATTCATCTTTATTCAAAAAGTTGGGGTTTTACAAGATTTGCGTGATTTTTCAATTTGGTTACTCCACAGACGGCTTGTTGTTTATTGATGATTCCTTAGTTACATAGGAATTTACAATAGATAGTATATATATGTATATATATATATATATATATCTACTAATTCTATTCAAATTCTACTTCACATTATGGTCAATTACCCATAATGACCTTTCCAATTAATAACCCAGAAAAACTCGCTTTCACGACCAAGTAGCGGCCGCCATCCACAGCACACACCATGACGCGACCCGTCTTTACACAGGGCGATAGCTCCTCCAAGACGGCAGCGCTCAAGAACACTCTAAAGCCTTACCCAATGAGCCCCACGCCCACCTCGTGAGAAACTGTAGACCATACTGTGGGGCCCATGACCTTCTAATGGCAACCACGATGGGTTAATCGTCGTTCATTCCGCTGAAACTCAGACTAGCCTTTTCAGGTTCTTCTACTTTATGAGTCACAAGTTCCCAACAGGGTTGGTTTGTTGAACAAAGGATGAAAAATTGGTGAACTATCTTCTAGAGTGTGGTATTATTGATTTTGACATTGTTACAAGATTTTGATTTTGCCAATTTGAACCGATTCTTTTTTGGATCGATAAAATGGAATAGTATTTCGATTATTATCCGAAATAACCGAATTTACAATCGGTTATTTGGTTTTCGGTAATTCGATTATTTCGAAATTCGATTAATAATTCATATAGTATAATTAAAAGATTTCGATTTTCGGTTATAACCGAATAAGCTATTCGGTTCGATTATAACCGAATTGTTCACCTCTAATCCTATATACATGTCTAATATATTTATTAATATGTCTCATATACTTAAGATCCATGTCACCTCATCAACTATTCTATTGCAGTGACTTTTAGTCGAATATGTTCAAATATAAGTAAGGGTGTAAACGAATCGAGTCGAACCGAGTATTGAGATACTCAGATTTGGTTCACAAAATTTATCGAGTATAAAATAAGGTTTGATTGAGGTTCATTTAACTACCGAGTCGAACACGATTCCGAATCGAGCCTGAACAGTTTGAACTTTTCGAACGAATATGATTCGAATATCAATAGAAAATTATAATTTGAGGAAGTTCGAGTAATTTATCGAATTTTAAAATTTGCTCATATTTGACTCATTTATATTTCGAGTCAAGCTCGAATCGAACTTTTAGTCGAGCGAGAACAAATCGAACTTGAACTGTTTGCTCATTTTACGGTCTTAAATATAAGTCATAAAATAAAAATAAAATTACATCGATATATCTCAAATTGTACTTAAAAAAAAAGTTGCATTTTATATTACTCCAGTGTCATACGTATGCTATATATTCTTTACTTTTAAGAAAAACTTCACCAATTTCTAACTTAAAAAGTGTGGTTCCTCATCCTCATTTCCCCTACGTAACCTAACACCCCCCTCTTACCAGGCCTCTCTTTTTATTTATTAATTGTCTTAATTCAACTCCCTCCCTTCTTCTCCCCAACTCCCACTAAACTTTCCTTCTTAAAATTAAATTTCACATACACCAAGTGACCAAACTGATGGAAATATATACATAGAGATTATATATATATATATATACACACAAGAAATACTAAGAAACTAATTTAGTCCGTCCGT
Organism: Panax quinquefolius; assembly: GCA_020205615.1. Classification (NCBI taxonomy): domain Eukaryota; kingdom Viridiplantae; phylum Streptophyta; class Magnoliopsida; order Apiales; family Araliaceae; genus Panax; species Panax quinquefolius. The sequence continues at coordinate 31,440,330 of CM035168.1, forward strand.
CCGTCCGTCCGTCCGTCACAACAATGTTATCCGTCCAGGCTTCAGTCGAAACAAACCAAAAGCCAGAAGTAATCTCCCCTCCTCCCCCAATAGTATCATCTTCTGAATCATCATCATCATCATCCTCACATAATGTTGTTTACAGATCCAAACTTCCATCCCTTTCCGACATCCCCAATCACCTCCCTCTTCACACTTACTGCTTCCAAAAACTCCCACGATTCGCACACCGTACATGCCTCATTGTCGGCTCCACCGGAAAATCCTACTCCTTCTCCCAAACACACCACATCTCCCAAACAGTCGCCGCCGGTTTATCCAACCTCGGCTTCAAAAAAGGCGACACAATCATGGTTCTCCTCCAAAACTCCGTCGAGTTCGTCTTCACTTTCATGGCGGCGTCAATGATCGGCGCCGTCATAACCACCGCCAATCCCTTCTACACCACCGCCGAGATTTTCAAACAATTCAACACCTCCAAAACAAAATTAATCATTACTCAATCTCAGTACGTTGATAAGCTCGTCAATAACACCGATCCGACTCACCCGATAATCGGCCGAGATTTTACTGTTATCACAATTGATGATTCGCCGGAAAATTGTCTTCATTTCTCCATCCTCTCCGAGTTCAATAAAACTACGGAATTGCCATCTGTTGACTTTGATCCAAACGACGCCGTAGCGTTACCGTTTTCTTCCGGCACCACCGGACTTCCTAAAGGCGTGGTTTTAACACATAAGAGTTTAATTACAAGTGTAGCTCAACAAGTGGATGGAGAAAACCCTAACTTGTACCTTAAGGAAGAAGATGTTGTACTTTGCGTGCTGCCGCTTTTCCATATATATTCATTGAATTCTGTGCTGTTGTGCTCGTTAAGGTCCGGAGCTGCAGTGTTGTTAATGCAGAAGTTTGAGATTCGTTCGTTGCTGGAGCTGATACAGAGGCACCGGGTTTCGGTGGCGGCGGTGGTGCCGCCGCTGGTTCTGGCGTTGGCGAAGAATCCAATAGTGGTGGAGTTTGATTTGAGCTCCATTCGGGTAGTATTGTCCGGGGCGGCGCCGCTAGGAAAGGAGCTGGAAGAGGCTCTCCAGAGTAGAGTCCCGCAGGCCATTTTCGCTCAGGTATGTTAATTCATGCAATTTTTGCCTTTAAACTAAACTAAATTAAAACAGACCAAATCTTTTTCTAACTACAAATTAGGATAGGTACGTACAAGTGTAGGTAGGTTATGCAATCTTAAAAATTTTGTAATAAAAATATAATTATAAACATATTAATTACTACCTTTTTAATTAGTAGGTTAATTAGTGTTATATATCTTGTTTAATAAGTAACGTCTATATATACTTCTTTCTATAATTTAGTTAAGATTTAAGATATGTTTTCTTAATGATGATATTAATTTTAATTTCATATTATATGTTGTAGAAAAGGCGCATGCATAATGATGTTCTCACTTTATTTAGAGTATATATAAATTATGAAAAGTGAAGAATTTTATTTTAATTCATTTTAGAACTTGAAATTACACAAGATCTTTTTTATTTAAAGTATATAAAAAAAAACAGAAGCGAACGAAGTATGTTATAAGTAATAAGAGTAATTTTTAAAGTTTTATATTTTTACATAAAATGGAATACTACGTACGTACTTTTATAAACAAAATTCTCCCAGTAATCCCATATCTATATGAAATAGACCTTTGTTGAAGTATTAAATTTTCATATGAAGAAGTATCTATTTTTCGAACTTTTGAAAAATTTACGAAACCCGCAACATGCAGCTTGCTGGAAAATTATATGATCATTTTTGAAATATTTTTAAATTTAAAATTGATATAATTCATTAAAAATTATGAAATAATAAAATTTACAATGACAAATACTTTTTAGATAATTTACAATTAATATTTTTTATTATATTGATTAAAATTAAAAAAAATTAAAATTTTTATAAAATTAATTTACAAAAATCAATAATAATCAAATAAATTATTGGCGGCGCATGTGGGTGACATTGGTCAACTGAAAAATACGCATGCTGGATGCGCATCTTATCATGAAGTTAAGTAACCGGATCCTTCTTCTTTATTACTGCTACATCACCAGTACAGTTGGGTAATGTCATATTAGTTTAGATCTCCTCTCAAAATACGAGTGTTGCAACATCAACATCAACATCAACGTCAATACTCCGAACATGAGATTAGGGAGGGACGTGTCATGTTATGTTAAATGGGAGTACAGTACAGTATTCGGTTAGAAACAAGATAATAATATATATCAATGGCCAAAATCAAATTGAAAAATTGTTGGGCCTGGGCTTTCGGCCTTACCTGGCATGATCCATCTAACTTTTAATAAACTTGAAATTAAAAACAACCGGTATGTTTTGTTTTAGTCGTAATATATAAAAATGTTTTGGGTGGGGTGTTGTACTATATCTTGTACAACATTAAACACAGGGTTATGGCATGACTGAGGCAGGACCAGTGCTAACAATGAGCCTAGCATTCGCAAAGCAGCCGTTTCCGACCAAGTCCGGATCATGTGGCACCGTTGTAAGAAATGCCGAGCTCAAGGTTCTTGACACCGAAACTGGTTGCTCCCTCGGATACAATCAGCCTGGCGAGATTTGCATCCGCGGAGATCAAATTATGAAAGGTAGGTAGGTACTAGGTACTACTACTTTAGTTTTAAATATTATACGTACAATTGTCTAATTGTTAATTAGCTCATTTTTGTTTCTGAGTAATTATTCATGAATGAATGATCTCATTTTTATTAATGAATTTTTGTACATAGGGTATTTAAACGATGATGAAGCCACTGCTACAACAATAGATATGGAAGGTTGGCTGCACACTGGAGACATAGGCTATGTAGATAATGATGAAGAGGTGTTTATTGTAGATAGAGTCAAAGAGCTTATAAAATTCAAAGGCTTCCAGGCATAATCTCTCACTTTAATTACCACCCTTTTCTCCCCTTTTTTTTCGATCTTTAAATATTAAAAAAAAATATAGTCTTTAATCTTGTATTTCTTGCTTATATAATTATATAAATTAACATAAATTAGTACAATTATAAATGCACAAAGTACAAGTTTTATAGCAAGTTGACCATTTTTTAGTCGTGTATGTTATTCTGTATTTATTTTTTTTCGGAGTTCCTCAGGTTCCACCAGCTGAGCTCGAATCCTTGCTTGTTAGCCACCCAGCCATTGCAGATGCTGCTGTTGTTTCGTAAGTTAGTCCTTCTTCATTATAGGCATCCGCGCGCGCACACAAAACTTAGTACTTAACAACAATATATATATATATATATATATATATATATATATATATATATATATAAATTGGATCTTGAACTCTGAACATTAACCAACAGGCAAAAAGAAGATGCTGCTGGTGAAGTTCCAGTTGCTTTTGTGGTTCGGTCAAATGGATTTGAACTTACAGAGGAAGTTGTTAAAGAATTCATAGCTAAACAGGTAAAATTAAAGATCAGTGATCTGGCCCTTTAATCATAAAAACATTAGTTCATTACTACTCCCTCCATTTCTCACACAGAGTAACGAATATAAACTAATATATATAAAATTAAATGGAGGGCTGAGATTAAATTAAGATGAATGGTTAAGATTGATTGTAAAATGAAAATTGGTATCGAAAATCAAATCAATTTTGTAAATATTTGAATTTTACAATTAATTCTAACTATTCATCTTAGTCTAATCTCAGCCATCCCCACACTAAAAAAAAAAAAAAGTCATTTGATTTTTTTCCTAGTAAGTTTGTTATCATTCAAAAATAATGTGAATATTTTTTAATTAATTTTGGAAATGAAACAGGTGGTATTTTACAAGAAACTGCACAAGGTGTACTTTGTTAATGCCATTCCCAAGTCTCCCTCTGGAAAGATTTTAAGAAAAGATCTCAGAGCTAAACTCACAAGCAACTCCCCCAATTAATCCGTGAAATTCTTGATCATATGAACGCCGACCGGCCTACCTGCGTAAACATTAGATAGTTGTCATATGCGTTTAATTACCTTTCCAAACTAAAACATCTTGTTCTTGTTTCCCTTTGCTTGCTTGCTTTCTTTTCTTTAATGTCATATGATTGTAAAAGGATGGCTAAAAAATGTCTGCACCCTTTTTAAATTGTAACCTTGTAGTATAATTATTCTCAAATCATATGCTTCCCGTGAATTTATTTTATATTTTCACATCTGTTTTTAATATTTTCTTACTTGAAAGTGAGACTCACTGTATGCTCATGTAAAAATACTTAAAAATATCGGTTTCCAAATTTTATTATTGACTAGACCCGTATAAAGAGTCGATGTTGAAATGAAGGAAGAAGAAGACATATAGTCGGAAACAATCAAGAAACCCGAGGATGCGAAAGTTATAAAAATAGAGAAAAAAGAGATTGAAATTACTGTTAAGAAAGAAAAGCCATTTCTAAAATTAGTTCATGCCTTACGCGGCTTATCAATGTTGTTGCGTAAGCAATTTAATTCTTCTTTGTGTAACAAGAAATATATTTTTAGAAGATTAGATAGTATTTTCACAACACTTAATTTAACTAAATAAATCAGCACTACTACATGTAAAAATTGGTAAAACGGTTCCTATAAGTTTGTAGCCATCAGCCATCAGGCATCAGTTAGCCCAAAAGGCCAAAACCGTCCATATACCCCATTATGAAAATAAAATAAAAAAGGAAAAAAAAATAATCCTTAAACCCTACAAAAACCCTGGTGAAGCTTTGCCTCTGTTCACATTCATGAATGGAAAGCATTCAACAACCCCTTTCTTGTCTTCCATGCCGAACTCTAAATTAAGTAACAGTTCTGTTTCTGGGTTTAGGGTTCTATAGAGAGGAAAAAATGGCTAAAGCTATAGCAAAATCAGGGCTTTTATCGGCATTAGTCTCGGCAACACTTAGCGTGGAGCATGCTTATGCCGATGGCCCTTCAATTTCAATCCTTTTCTTCTTCTTCCCGTTCGGCGGAATCTCCCCAAGCTCCTCCTCAATCTCCCCCTCTGTCGACCGATAAAACGGAGGCGAATGCCGAGCAGCCTCCGCGTGTTCGCAATAATAATCCGCGTACGACTTCGGCAGGGTTTGACCCCGAGGCGTTGGAGAGAGGTGCAAAGACTCTGCGAGGCATTAACAGCTCTTCCCATGCCAAAAAGGTTTGTTATTTGTTTTTTGTAATTTCCTATGATGTATGTTCTGCTCCAAGCGCGTAAGGTTTCAGGTGATCAATATTTTTGTACGAAATTATTCTTATGAATGATTGGTGGTAGTCAGTGTGTAGAAAGGGATGATTTTGCTGCGTAAAGATTTGTTAAATATTGTTGCCATTTGATGTTTCCTGGTGAAATTGATGTGATTTGGTGTTAATTTAGGTTTTTGAGAGGATCAAGAAGCAAGAAGAGACCATACAGACGGAATTTTCTGCTAAATCGGCAGAATTTAAGGCAATGCAAGCTCAGGCAGAAAGTGTAAGTCTAATCTTTGCTGTGTACGCTGGTATAATTACTTGCAGTTTATTTGCATTTTTCATAAATATGTGTTATGAGTCCATGCATTAGGATATTTTACTTGGTTGATTTTAGGAGGGCTCCAACTGACTGCATTATTACCCTTTGACATACTTGACTTTTATAATTGTTTCCTTACTTGGTATCACCTTTTGTTTCTGATTAAGTTTCTTAGTTTCAAGTTTGTCCTGTTTAGGCACAATTTGGGCATGTTTCATTAGGACATTTTCTGAAGTCCATTGCCAAAAGAATCAAGCTGTTGAGATTTCCCAATTAATTTTTTCTTTCCCATCTGTATGGAATGGATGGTTGTCACCAATTTAGAACATAATAAGGCTGACTTATTTTTAAGTGATCTCAATAACACCATAAATGAACTTAACAAAGGCTCACCATTGATGTGCTAACATGTTTTGCTAGATCAGCCTTTTCCAGCAGTTTACCGCCCCAATAAACCAGCTAGCATTCTGCGTTTTGTTAACTTCTCAATTTCCCCTGAATTATTGTAGTGATTAAAGCTACAAACTGTTGCATTAAGTTGTTGATTGATTTATGAATGGCCAGTTTTAGAATGATTAATAAAAATATGATTTGGAAATGTTCATCTTATGCAAACATGATTCCAGTATTACATTGTGTTCCAAAACCATTTTCCTGTTTTTCAATGTCATTATAATTATTTATTTTGCAGGAGAGGCAAAAGGTAATATATGATGAAAAGAAAAAAATTGCTCAGCAACAAGCACAGATAAAATCCCAGATGGCTCAATATGAGGATGAATTGACGAGGAAGAGGATGCAGGCATGTTACTTCATTATTGTTTAATAGACATTGGAGGTCCCAGAGTGGCAAATAAAATGGCTCATCATATTTTCAGGCAGAAAATGAACATCACAGAACTAGGAATCAAGAGCTTGTAAAAATGCAAGAACATTCATCTATCAGGCAAGAACAAGCTAGACGAGCAACAGAAGAACAAATTCAGGCACAACGTCGGCAAACAGAAAGGGAAAAGGCTGAGATTGAGCGGGAAACAATCAGGGTGAGGGCTATGGCAGAAGCAGAAGGAAGAGCCCATGAAGCAAAGCTTGCTGAAGAGGTTAATAGACGAATGCTAGTAGAACGTGCAAGTGCAGAGAGAGAAAAATGGGTTGCCGCTATAAACACAACTTTTGATCATATTGGAGGTATTTACTCATAACATCTTTGCAAAGGAGTATCTCGCCACTTATAAGTAACATGTACATGTTACTCTACTGGTGAGAAATATTATGTGAAGCAAATTTTCAGCGTAGCTTTCCATATTCAATCACAGAGGCCAAGGAGGCATGTAGGATAAATTTGAAACTGTAACAGTTGCCTTGCTTTGGCCCGAGTTAACGCATTTGCAACCAAATAAAGGCACATGAAGTATAATCTGTTAGTAAGAAATAATTGTTCAAAAATAGAAATAAAGTAGATTCATATTTATAGCTAGTTACATTAATTTAATATGTACTTTATTTAATATATAAGCTGTAACTTTTTAAGTCATAATCAAGTTTGTCATTTTACATGGACATGACAGAATATTTGCACGTATATGAAAAGCTAAAATGCAATACATGTAAATATGTCAGTAAAAACTCTTTCTCCTCTTCATACTATTTTAGGGAGATGTTATTTTCAGCCATTGGATTACTATTTCCAGCACGGAGATTACTATTTCTAGCACAATGTACAACATTTAATACACATGGTATACGTGCGCATTGCATTAGAAATGTATTTCGTTCGCCGGAAATATCACTTCCCATTTTATGATTTTCTACTGTCTTGTATAACATTCAATAGAACTTTAATTTGGTTTTTGTAACAATGCAATATTTGAGATGCTAAGTATGGGTGTAAACGAGTAGAACCTAAGCGAACAGACTCGAATTCGACTCGAAATGTGAAATTCATACTCGAATTCGAATTGTATTTGAAAAATTATAATCGATTCGACTCGAATTCGATCAGACTCGAATCGAATTATATTCAAACCACTCGCGAGTTTCAAATTTAAGCTCGAATTCGAATCTCCACAAAATAACTAGTTTTATAATAAAAATAATTATAAATTGAATTTGTTATTTTACTTAGAAATGATAAATATATTTACTATTACACTTCACAAATATAAAATTACAATTAAAATTAAAAACAAAACAAAATAATAATAATTAATTATCTTTGATTTAATTTTGTATATATTATAAGAAAATGTATAAAGTATTTAATCGAATCTGTATCAATCGAGTATGTATCAAATCACAATCGAGAATTCGAGTAGTTTGAATATTAAACGAGTCGAGTATAACATTATTCAAATTCTACTCATATTTTTTTTGAACTATTTTTTATGCTCAAATTTGGATCATATTAACAAATTTGAGTGTCGCTCATTTTTTCGAGTCGAGTCCGAATCAAGTTCGAATTGTTTGATTCGTTTACAGTCTTAATGCCAAGTGAAGGTGCATTTCTTAGCCACATTATTTGAATTGGATACGACTACTTCTTGAGGTGTCTAAACTTTTGCTTTTGTATTTTAATGATATTAGGAATTCTTATCTTGTCTTGTGTTTCGTGGTTACAAACTTAGATCATGTCACTCTTTTTATGCCTTTGTAAATCTGATATTGTGTTTTTGTTGGGCGGGTGGGGTAGGGGATGGTTGATATTCTTCTTCTGAGGCTTTCTCATTCCCCTACCCTATTCTGTAGTATGAACCTTACTTTTCTGCCGGAAAGTTGTCTGATGAATATTTATCATTGTATTTAGGGGGTTTGCGAGCAATATTAACAGATCAAAATAAGTTGGTTGTAGCTGTTGGGGGTGTTACAGCTCTTGCAGGTGGGATCTACACAACAAGGTATATAAATTATGTCAATTAGTTGAATATTTTCAATTCTTCATTCTGTTCAAGCTTGGAAACTTTTAAAGATCTTTTGGATAGTCCAAGTCTGTATTTCGGGTCCCCGCGTTTCCTTGAGCTTATGACTCAATCTATGCCATTGTATAAACCTAGCAGTGTACTTTTTCTGGTGGGTGTCTATTATTGTGTTGGTAATGAGTTACAGAAGGTTTTACTAGTCATATCTTTGTTATGCATCCTTCCGATGGAGAAATAATTTGGTTGACATAAGGTTATAGTTGATGATCCTGTAAAAATAGTAAAGGTTTACAATCGGACAGGTTTGATTATGAAATAGAATGCATACACATGCTTGCGATCAATGTCATATTGCTCCAGACGTGGGTTGGTAAGGAAGCAAAGTAGATGGTCTATTCTCTCGTCATATATGATTAGAAGTTTTACTAATTTATATATATGCTAGCATCATGTGTGTGTCAACATTGCACGGAAGATATTCCTTCTTGCAAACAACTGCAAATTGAATCAATTTTTTACTTTAGATAACTAAAAAGTCTATTGAATATGTGTCATATTTGACTGGAATAGCTGATGATACTTTTAGTATTGCCTTCAGAAATTTTACTTGATGGCTTTTTGCTCCCTCTTCTCCATTAAGTATTTCATTGTTGCTCAGGATAGTACTTCAACCCAAAGATTGGTAGGTTAGCGGTTTTGCATCACCAAGATGCATTACTATGTTGATAGTATGGCGTCCTTTTTTCTTTTTCACCGGGAGTTGGGGGGGACCACAACGAGAAGAGTTGCATAACTCTTTTGGCATAAATATTCCTTCTTTTTTTGATAAGTTGTTATAGCATAAATATTCTTACCAAGGTGTTTATTTGATTTCAATGGCTTATGGATTACAGAGAAGCTGCAAAGGTGATTTGGAGTTACGTGGACAGAATATTAGGACAACCATCATTGGTTAGAGAGTCTACCATTGGAAAATACCCTTGGTCAGGCTTCTCACGTGGCATTAGCACTCACTCACGTGGTGCTGATAAAGGGTCTGCCCTTAAAAATGGGGATGGCTTTGGCGACGTCATCTTACATCTTTCTCTTCAAAAAAGAATTCAGCAGTTGGTTAGTGCAACTGCCAATACAAAATCTCATCAGGCACCATATCGAAACATGCTCTTCTTTGGCCCTCCAGGAACAGGGAAAACAATGGCTGCGAGAGAGCTAGCTCACAAATCGGTATAAGATCTTAGCCTTTGTGATTTTTTCAATGGTTGTAACTTCCCCCCTTCCTTCTCGCAATCTTTAAAAGTCTTCTTATCAACTCCATGCACTTTGGAATTTCATTTTCTGTACAAGTTCTTGGGTAGCTGCTGGAGTTCAATGGATTTGTCAGATGGTTATGCTAATATCATATTATTCTGTACATGCAACTTTGAATCAAAAATACATGGGAACAGGTTAACATGAATTTTGGTTGTAGATTCAATGTCTATATTTGATAGGATGTTCCTTATAAACATTGTTCGAGTTCCGTAGTTGTGTCTGATAATTATTTTACATGTTTGCAGGGGCTTGATTATGCATTGATGACGGGTGGAGATGTTGCTCCGCTGGGTTCACAGGCTGTTACCAAGATACACCAGTTGTTCGATTGGGCGAAGAAGTCTAACAGAGGCTTGTTGCTCTTCATTGACGAAGCAGATGCATTTTTATGCGAGTAAGTGTATTGCTTATTACTTTCATACCTACAAAATATCTTCTTAATTTTCCCTCAACTGTTAGTTTCTACCATTGTTTCGTTAACCATTATCATTTGATGACGTGATATTAATTTCTCAACCAAGTGTTCAGCTTCCTTGGACAAAGCCACTTGACAAAAAAGCCAATTAATACATTGAAATTTAATTATATTATTGTGGAAGTTAAATTAGTCATTTTATCATTTGATTCGTGAAAGACAACCAGCTGGTTATAATAAAATATTAGGCAAACAAGATTGACTTATTTTGAATGCCATGGAAGTCTTTTTTGCAAAATCTGATTACATCACCAGATAATCCTTAAATACCTGTCCTCTCTTTGTAATACGCTGGACAATTAAATTTTCCAAATTTGATTATGGTGAAATTTCAGGCGAAACAAAACCTATATGAGTGAAGCTCAGAGAAGTGCACTCAATGCACTCCTTTTTCGCACAGGTGACCAGTCGAAAGACATAGTCCTTGCTCTTGCTACGAATCGTCCTGGTGATCTCGATTCAGCTGTGGCAGATCGTATTGATGAAGTCCTAGAATTTCCTTTACCCAGAGAAGATGAACGATTCAAGCTTCTCCAACTTTATTTAAACAAGTACATTGCACAAGCTGGGGCTAGAAAGCCAGGATTCTTCTCAAATTTGTTCAGGAATAAGCAGAAGAAGATAGAAATTAAGGGCATGACAAATGATATTTTGAGAGAAGCTGCAGCAAAAACAGATGGATTTTCAGGAAGAGAGATGGCAAAGTTTATGGCTGGTGTTCAAGCTGCCGTTTATGGGAGTGAGAACTGTGTACTTGACCCAAACCTCTTCCGTGAAGTCATAGATTATAAAGTTGTAGAGCATCAACAAAGACGGAACATGGCCATTACAGAACTGAAAAGTGCTTAATATCTATTTGTTACTTTTAAGCTGGGTGGTGTTTTGGCCAGTTAGCTGAGAATGAGAAAGCATCATTATTTTTTCCCGTCAATGGGGGTTTTGGTATGTTAATTTAGTTTCTAATTTCAATAGTTATTCAATCAACAGGCATGTGTTTCAATGCCAGAAATTACATGTTTAACATTATATTTCCCGCTTTTTTATAAGTTTTAATATAGTTTACAATTATCAATACTTTTTTGAAGTATTCAAAGGATTTTGTTTCACAATTGCTTTTTTTTGGGTTGGCATGGTTCTTCATACTGTGCTAAAATTGGATCCCTTACTCTTGGTGATGGAATGAAGTTGACAGAAATCAAAATTCTTATTTAAGTTCTTATGGACACTGCCAGCGAGGTCAAAGTTTTAGTCAAGGAGATGATGTTTTAAGTTGAGACTGAAGGTCGCCTATGGAATGGATTCTGCAGGCATATACCGGCTTGCCAATTGACATACAGTTATCACAGAGACGTGGGATACTAGATAAATGGATCATTGATTTTCAAGTGAGCAAAGATTAATAGAAAGTAAAAACCAGCAATAAAATCATGCAATAAATAATCACAAATTTTGCACCTTATAACAAATGGAGGGGCACACCAAGTATGGCAATCTAGAACCACCAAATGTGTTGGGATATAAGATTCTTATTTTTTTAGCTGAAAAGAAACATATGAAAGTACACCAAGACAGCAAGACATTGGCAAATTACAGCTTAAACAAGGTGGGCATGAAGACCCTGAACTTCCAAAATGATATTCACCTTGTGCACTCATAATGGTAGGCACCAAACCGTTAGTGATGATGGTCTTGAACATACCGTAGGCCACAATACTTGCAGATAGCCAGCTCATCCTTGTCAAGGCATATGAATTCAATTGGATGCCCAAGCGCGGGATTGGTGTCTGCAACACAATACCAGCATATTAAAGGAAATAAATACTGCATACGTGTCGAAACAAAAATAAAATAAATCCCAGTGGATCTAAAGTGGAAGTCATACTTCTTTTGGATGGATGAACCCAATGAGTACTTGATTGCAAAGAAAAGCCTAATAAGCTGAGAGACAAACAAACCTCCTTCACAAGCAACAATCCTGCCTTCGACCTTGATTGGTGGAACCTCATTGATCAACTCCAATGGTGATTTTTTGTCTGTGGCCTAGTAATTATAGCAAACAGTGCATACTCAAACGCCAAAAATTCTAAATAATAATAACTGACAGGCAGGCAAAACATTGAAGCATATGTGCATTTTCATGGAGTAAACCAGATTGAGAAGTCTAGTACTAACAGTATTCATTATAAAGTCTAAAAGCAGTAAAGAACATTCTATAAACACATTTTTCTGCTGGAATATTTGAGCATAACCATCAATGGGCCATCGGTCAGCTGAAAAGGTGCAGGAAAATGGGGGCAAAATTGTAGTTATGACTCCCTCAATTATCTACTTCTTCCCCACAAACCCCCTACCCTAAAAGTGAAAATGGTGTCAAACAACAAGAATGCCTCGATCCCAATTTTCTGAGGGTGAAACTGAAATATGAGCAAAAAAATGTTGATTCAAAGTGCAATATTGTAATGCTTCGAAAAATTGATTTTGGAAAAGCATTTTGGGACTTGCAAAGACAAACACAGACCGTATGGAGTATTATACACAGCATCCAGTAGCAGGAAAAAATATACGGTGAAGAATACCTTAAAAATGGTTATTATGCATTTCAAGATTGAGGATTTATTCAAGATTAATTAATGCTTTGATACATGTAGCTGACAAGATCAACCTCTTGAATGGAAAATTAAATTAGATACAACCAATAGTCGTCACTGCAATCAAACTAGATGCAAACTGAAACTGCAGCTGCTACCTAAACAAGATAAATTAAGGAAATCAATAAGGGGGCAGTGTCCAGGGCATCTTTTTCAGCCCTTTTTCGTCAGCTTGCCTTTGAAAATCTAGAAACACAATCACCGAATTGAAAGTAAAAAAAACATAAATGGACGAAGTGTAGAACTTCAAGTTGCTAGTTTTATGGACCCAAAACACTGGAAATATTTCTTAGTTGGCTACATTGCCTTCAAAGGTTCCTTCATGATATACTGAGAGAAACCTCGTCTCTATCAACCTAGTGGAAACGACAAATCCACAACCAACTTCAAGTAGCTCACCTTCAGTGCTCTCCCGCTCTGCATCTAACTGACAGTCATGTTATGAAAATCATGACAGGGACAAGGTCATAATAAGTTAAGCTTTATCGAAGGCAATCTCAGCCTTGTAGATTGATATGCAAACACTAAGATCACATGTTAAAATTCGGCGATCTATATTGTCAGTCTGCAAAATTATATTTAAAAAAAAATTACACCTTCCAACTGATGTTGAAAAGGTACAGTACTAAGACCTGCAGGGATATAATTCAGAATTCATGACATGATCAATGAGAATGGGATCGTAGTCTGTTTTGTAGAAGGGAAATGTAAAACTGTTTTAAATATTGGCTGCATATCAAGACACGTTGATAAATAACTAAATAGTTTAAGCCTGGAAGAGATAATATTTCAGTGTCTACCCTGCATAACTTACTTAACAATACACACTAAATATAAGATGGGCCTTCTCCTTCAGAAATAAAAACCACGTATTTAATTTGCTATAATTTGTAAGCATTTCTCAGAAACTATTGAGGCAGAGAATGATTCTAGGAAATAAAAGAAAATCATTAAAAAATTAGATCTTTGCATCTAAATCCCAAAAAAAAAAAAAAAAAAAAAAAAGACGGCCTGCAATTGCTAATGGACAAAAGCTGAAAAAGAGCTGGGATGACAAACCAATAATATCGATTTTCATATAGATTAGCAGATAAATCATGAAAGTGCATATATAATGGTACCTGCATCCATTTGGCAGTGTGAGAAGTGACGAACTCACTGTTAACAATTCCGCTGAGAAGTCTAGACTTTGATAAAGAAGAAGAATTATTAGAGGAAGATTGGAAGATCGCGTTAGGGCTTTCAGCAGATTGGAAGCCATTGCGAAGACGAGAATTTTGAAGGAAATAGGAATTTGTTTGGGTACCCTGATGGACCGGGATTGTAAACATCATGAGACTCATTACTCCTATTTCCTTTTTCTTTTATATCTTTTTTTTTGGGTCCATTTACTTGTATTTATATCTTTAATTATTTAAAAATCCTATTAATATAAATATGACTCGTATTTATATTTTAATTATTTAAAGAATCTTTTAATATAAATATATGAACTCTTAAATATTAAAAAGTGTATTTTAAAATCTGAATCAAACACCACTTAATATATCATTTATTTTCAGTAAGACCATGGAGCACAAATAATGTAGGAAAAATTGGAATACAAATATCACTTTTTTTAATTGTTCTAAATAGCAAATTATATCAAGTGTTTAAAATCAAGGAATTGTTAAATCTACAACATTTTTTATTATTTTTATAACATTGTAGATGTATAACGACGGTAAAAACAGTAGCTATAAGATCCATAACGACATTTTTATTGTAAAAATAACATTTATTATCATAGATTTAACAATTTCCTAAAATCAATTGGACTTCAAATGATCGAGAATTATTTCTGGAAAAAAAAAATTAATCTTCAGTTCTTACCAATAGCTAATGTCTAAACATTAACAATAAAAATCTGTTCATGAGTTTTACCAAGAAATGGAATTTGTGTCAAAAAATCAAAGATGAATAAAAAATTTATCCAGTTTTGGGTTTACAAAACAAATTGATGGAACATCATTGAATATATTTTTGTTCTTTCTTTCTTTGAGGAGAGAAGATACTAAAAACCAAGACGAACCAAGAAGTTGTATTTTTATTATTTATCTTCTTTTTTTGGACATGAGAAAAAAGAAGTGTAATTTGAGTTTACACGTGAGTGAGAGAGAGAGAGAGAGAGAGAGAGAGAGAGAGTTGTTTTTAAGTCGATAAATATTGCGTTAATATGCTGACAAACAGCAACTGAAGGCACAATACAACTATTAGAGGCCATAATAAAGATGCATGGTTTTGTGACTTTCTGTCAATCTTTTCCGTCTTTCACCACTGTTTACTCCACCATGGCATCTGCTGAAGCTTCCGCAGCTAACTTGTTTGATGTTCCCTTGTTCTTACCTGCACAGTAAGTAATTACTCTTACTACAGAATCAAAAAATAACAAATAACTTCATTAAATAAGAAACAAGTAGAGTCAAAAGATTCAAAAATATAATGGTGGGCTGAGTGGCTGGCTACATAAGTACCACGGCTTCAACACTATGTTCTATGCAAACCACACTAGAACCACAAGTACTGTGTTGATAACTTATAGGAGAAGAAGAAAAGAAGTTAAAAACATTAAACAAAAGTACATGAACTAGGTTCATGACATGCAAAATAGGACAATCATCTGGTGTACATTATTATCACTTAATAAATTTTGTCTTTAAAATTGAGATAGGAAAGCGAGGTCCAACATATCTCATAGATCCACTTCTAAGCTTTTGTGACGAAGTATGTAATAGTCTATCTTCCCAGAATCAATTTCAATTTAAATCCTCATCACCCCAATTAATTACACCAAACTACTACTTGTTTCACAAATTTTATGTACTTTTTTAATTGGTCTTATAAACCGGTTTCAGTTAAACAGAATGATATATCCAAAACTTGTATAGTCTAATTCTCTTATCCATATTTTTAGAATTTAGACATCTTGAAGGAGAACTTATATGTCCAAGTATGGCAATGTGCAAATTCAGCATTGAAGTCCACTGCCACATACTATATAAACCCCTCAAATAGCATATTGTTCCTTTGAGTGAATCATCACAATTCACGAATTCCTAAAACTAGAATAGTACTGTAATACTAGCATACTTCTTACCTTTAGAACTACAGTTTAGAGATAAAATTATAAGAAACAAGAATTTTCTTGCATATAAAACAAAAGATGTTGAATTTCTAAATGGAATCACCTTTGTTCTTCGATCGCTTAAGTTTAAGCTTCAAACTCTTCTTCACGTTGAATTTTGGCGGAGGCTTATTTGCATTTTCAGATGTCCCTAGTTAGCATATACATGCACAGAACGTTATAGACATAGATAAATACAATAAAATGCTCAGTTAATAATGAAGTAAATAGCAGTTTGTAACACAGGTGTAAAGTAAAAACACATAATAAGGTAAAAAAGTATCCACAACTATCTTTTGATTAATCAATCAAATTCACATTATCCACACCTCAGCCGTAAAAACTTGAAAAAAAAACTACATATGAACCAAAATAAACCAACAAGTACAGTAGAACCTCGATAAATTAATATTGTTGGGACTGAAAATTTTTATTAATTTAGAGAGTTATTATTTAATCGATAAATTAATAATTTATAAATTTAAAGAGTGTTTTTCTATTCGGTGAACATAAATTTAATTACATTAAAATTATTGCATTTTATCAATGTTTATACCATACTTTTTTTGATGCAATGTACATACTTATTAAATTAATGTATCATACTTGTGAGGATGATACAATACCTTTGGAGCCAATAACACGAAAGGAAGCACTCATAGCGTCAACTACTTTTCAAATTTTTTTATTACAATTCGAGAATATAACATCTGAACTTTTGGACACAATGAGAAAAATTAAAGATGAAATTCAATTAGATTTGAATTTCAAAACAAACGAGAATATAATTATATTTTACAAAATTACCCTAGATATATTTGTAATTTAAAAGAATTATTAATTTATGATTTTGATGGGACTATATATTTATACAAGGGTCTTTTTAAAAATTATTATTTTATTATTTTATCAAAATTATTAATTTATCCCATTAGCCCAAGTCGGGAATGGGAAAACATATTATTTTAGAGAGATCATTAATTTATCGAGTATTAATTTATAGAGATTCTACTGTAACAATTTGAATATTGCAACAACCTTAACATAATTAGAAGTTCCTTATCATGTAAACTAAATATCTGATCAAACTTGACTGGTTCAGGGATGCCTCTCTAAAAAAATACTAGACATAACCTAAATGTACAACATCTATACCAAAAATGTGAAACTTTTTAATAGTTTTCTCTATTTTCGGACCGTAGATCTTTCCTGGTTCTTACTTGTAGATTCAACTTTCAACAAGTCAACCCAGAAACCAGACTGACTATAATTGTAACTTACAATAAGCCTAAAACTTTCTCTTACTTGTTCAATATGTATAGCTTCTTTTAACACTGTTTCAGATAACCCACACACATAAAAGTACATATACATGCAGCAATATAAAAATATACAAGTACATACAGAATGCGAGAGAGATACCTTCAGCAACAGCCATCTCTACATCTTGCATGGTGATAAGACCCTTTGCCACAGCCTCCTTCTGCTCCTGTTTAATTCATTATATACAAATTAACATATAAATATATATATATATATAGATAGATAGATATAGATATGGAAGCAAATAGAATAAGTAGAAAAAACATAAGAGAGAGGAATAGAAGTATAAACCCTACCCTGCGCCATTTTTTGAAGAGTTTGCGCTTGCGCTTGCCGGAGATGGGAATGAATTGGGGCTTCTGTTTGAGCTTAGAAGTCAAAGGGTCGCCATGTCTCGCTCTTTTGTGCTCTGAAATCGCTGCTCTTCTTCTCTTCTGCACCACGTTGAATGCCGGCATTTTGAACTACCGCTCCCAAATTAAACAAAACCCTAACCAACCCAATAGGAGATGCAGTACTAATAATACGTTACACCTTCATCAACCCCGGTCCGATTCATATTGAAAAAGTAGGGTGGACCGACCCGAACACAGCGCCTTTGTGTGGAACACGTCATGCACATGGAACCCAAAAATAGACTCGCTTCTTTGGGCTATTATTTTCTCAAAATTTTAATTTATTAAGGGAACATATTGGTTATTATTTTAAAATAAAAAAGTGTTGTTATTAGTAAATGCTTATTTTGTATTTCAAATATTTCTTTTACTTTATTAAAATATTTTGTAAAATTAAAAATATCTCCCAATAGTTTGTGATCGAGCTTTCACTCTATGCAATTAGGTAGTCTTTTAAGTAACCTTTCCCCTTAGTTAATGTCCACAAATTGCACTGGTCTAATACTAAATGTAACGAATAGGTTATAGGTGATTGCATGCTCATATTAATAGGATTGACCGTAGTTTGGCTAAAAGGATACGTTTATTTTTTATTAAGCAAAAGCTTATTTGACAAAAATTGTATGTACCAAGTAATATTTCTATCCAAGTTTTACCAAGAATAAAAGGATGGTTAAAACATTACCATCCAAAAAAAGGACACTTTCAGTTGCTAACAAACTGAAATATGGACATATATAATAATACATGAGATATGCACAGTCTCCTCTCCTGTAAAAGGTACTTATCTTATGAGCTAGCTAGCTAGCTACTAGTGTGCATCATATCTGTCCAGATATAGAAAAGGAATTGTATATATATATATATATATATATATATATATATATATATATATATATATATATATATACACACCATTGAGCTGGTGCTAAAAGATACAAACAAAAGCTAAAACTATCATATCATGCCGAGGAACAATGCCTAAAGGAATTTAGCCTCAATCTCCTCCAGAGTCAGACCTTTTGTCTCCGGTACAACGAAGAATATGAAAACCAGAGACAAAACAGCTATCCCTCCAAAGATGAAAAACAGAATTCCAGCTCCTAGTATTTCCTGCAATAAAAAGTCAAATAACAAAAACAAACTTCCGATTAACCACGAGAAAAAATTTTGAGTAGCATTAAAAATTGTTGTGGAAGGGATAATTTACTAAGGATCAAAGTAATTCACATAAGTGATAAGTACATGAAGAAAGCCACAAAATTCTCAATGCTGGAATAAATCTCATAATAAGAGCCAACTTAGCGTCCGTTGGTCCAGAACCTTCTCTTGCATCTCTCTTTTTCCTAGAATAATTCTCTGATATGCAAGTATATGCCTACGAGTGCCTTCACATCTTCTAGGCATCTTCTTGTAGGTCGCTCAACTTATTGAAACAAATAGCGAAACAAACAAATAAAAGTCCTTCAATTCAAACTATTTGGAATTCATACTACTACAGGATTTAATATTGGTGAAAAATCATATATATGTCTCCAACATTTAAAGCTCAATCTAAAGTCCCTCAAGGTTTTGAGTTTTGCAACCTTGTGATGCTAGACAAGGTTCAGGAGAGTTGTCGCGCCTAACATAAGAATTATGACCTCGTGTTAAATTCAATATTTTATAGGATACAGTTGCCTTACCGCATAACCTCGTGTTTCAGCAAAATCATTCTCACTATACAGGTCTTTGCCATTACCATAGGATCAGAAACACAACAATTCCCACTAATGGCGAGTTGCCACATGTTATATCTGGAACTTTGTTAATGAAGGGTAATATAATAGCTCGTCGAGTATTCTAGAAATATATTAGTTCTAATAAAAGATAGAATTCCCAGAAAGTTTAACCAACTAAGGATTGGCAACCTGGAGGGTCTCTTTAGGATTCTAATTCCTAACTCCCGAATCTCATGCTATAATTCCAGCACATTCAAGTTAGGCTATTTTACTCCAATAATAATTCTCTCTCCATATCAGTGTTCTGACACAAGCATCGAGAGTCCTCCCGAAGCTCCCAACTCCGGTGGACTTTTTGCATGTTTTCCAGAGAGGTCAAGGCGGTTACATGGCAGTCAAAGTCAAATTCGTGGGTTGACCAAAACTCTAGTTTGAAGGTTGTTGATTAACGCATCACCATTTATCCAACTCGACAATGAAATATCTCCCTATTCGGTCTTTCCCCTCCATATTGTAAATTTATCCAGTATATTTACCAAGACTTCCTACAAAAACAAGTCGTGATGGAGAAACATTATGGTGGACTTCAACACAAAATACCTCCAAAGCAATTATGATTAATACATTCCACCTTCATGTGTTTATAACTCTCGCTCATTTATCTATAAAAGTTAAAACTACAGCTAGAATGGTGTCACCGCCGAGAAGATCTACAAAGTCCAGAAAGATACGACAACGAACAATCCTCAAAGCATAAAGTAAAAAGTGGATGTTATCCTAAAAGATATAAACCATCAAAATGTTTAATAACAAACAGCATAAT
The DNA here is from genome assembly GCA_020205615.1 of Panax quinquefolius. Lineage (NCBI taxonomy): Eukaryota > Viridiplantae > Streptophyta > Magnoliopsida > Apiales > Araliaceae > Panax > Panax quinquefolius. The sequence goes on from CM035168.1 coordinate 31,460,663, forward strand.
GATGTCCAATGTATAAAATCAGACAGCTGTGTAATACTTTATCTATTTTACTTTTTTGGGATAACGATCTCAATTCTGACTCGCTACCCAAAAAAATATAATATTTAACTTGACATGTCAAACAAGTAATGGGTAATTAAAATACTGATGAGTGGGTTTTTTACCTACGAATAAGTTCCTTTGTGGCTTAAACTAGTGTCTGTTTTCAGTCTCTTATTTAGTTTTTAGTATATTTTGATTGTTATTATGTCTAAGTATGCTTTGGAGCTGGTTTCTGGCATTTCAGGTCATTTTCTCTGTGTTGGCGCCGCAGCGCCAATGTCACTCTTAGAGTTCGCGCCCGGCGCCAATGCCTCGCGCCCCGGCGCTAATGTTGAAACTTTCATGACTTCGTGCTGCCCACACTAAAGCCAAGCGCCCATACCACTACCAAATTAGGCCAGCAGTCGCTCAGTGCCCAATACGATTTTGGCGCATTGGCGCCCGATCTTTCATGTGCAAATACTACCTCCGGTGTCCAAACACTGTAGCGTCTTTAATGACCTAGAAAAAGAGCAGACTCGTATAAATACAAAGAGAAGCCGCTGCATTTATTATCGAATATAGTAACTCACAGCAGCTTAGATTAGAAGAGAAAGAAGTTGTGCTTTAAGGAAGAAAAGTTATTGCATCTGACCTTAGCTCAGCTTTTGTACAGTGAAGAGAAGATTTGGAGACAGAACATTTCCTAACAGGAGTTTTCTTATTCCAAATCTCCCATTTATTTGTGTACTACTGATTATGGTGAATGTATTGAATATGTGTGTTAGTACCATAGTTACGAACTAACTCCATCTTTAGGATTGCAATGTAACCTTTTGTTTAGCTTGCTCAACTTTCTCTCCTATTATATATAATGAATCATTTTGGAATGGGTTGTTGTATTTAGTATTTAATGACTGATTGCTTGACAGAGTTTATGGTATTGATAATAATAGACATTGACAAATGAATGTTATTATCTAACTTTTAATTACAGCAACACCTGTTATAACCATGCCTATGGAATGTGTGTATAATATGCTCATGGGATAGACGTATCTCTATGTGCCTTGTGTGACCTTGAGACTTAGCTTAATGACCTTGACCGAGTTATTGTCACCAATAGACATATTGTGTTTTAGCCGGTTAGGGATGTGCATTTGACCTTCGACAGAAGCTTATGCGTAATTACTTTTCTCGGTTGGCCATTCCTTGATTTGTTTGTAATATGGAGAGTTAGGAGATTAGGTGACGCATTAGGAGAGTTGTAATCCTATCTTGACTTCTTAGCACAACCATTTCTCTCGTTATTTTCATTTATAATCATATAGCTTAACCAACATTCTCAATTTAAACAATTGTTTAGATAAGATCAGTGACGACTCTACCTTAGTATTTGTTTTCGTTTGAGACTTTGTCCTCGTGGGTTCGACACTTTACTTACTTATACTACTTGTGGACCGCGTATGCTTGCGCGCGATTTGACAATAGCTAAATCGACCAACTAGTTTTTGGCGCCGTTGCCGGGGACTTAGTATTAATCGTTTCTCAATATTAAAACTAAGTCATTACGATCTTACTTTAAACTGATTTTTCTATTTAATTTTCTTTTCAGGTAGTCTTCTCCGTTTATGCCACCTCGGAAGGGTCAGAACATAACGCCTCTCGATCCCGAGGTTGACAAGAATCTAAGGACATACAGACGACTCAGGAGAGAAGAATCGAGGGAATTACCTGCTCCTATCATAATGGCTGAGGAAATTCAGAAATCTCTGAGGGAGTATGCTATGCCTCGAATTGACGATCTCCAGGCGAGCATTATAAGGATTTCGAGATCAAGCCGTGAACCATTCAAATGTGCACCAACATTCAGTTTGGGGGACTACCGAATGATGATCCCAACAATCACTATATTAATTTTGTGGAGATCATGGCGACGATTTAAATGCTGACGGAGTTTCGACGATGCCATCAGACTCCGGTTATTTCCATTTACATTAAGGGACAAGGCCAAGAGTCTTCGTTTTATTTATTACCGCCGCTCCATTACCACGTGGTGGCGTAGCACGAAATTTGTGGCAATTTTTTTCCCTTGCCAAAAAAACCGAACTCGGGCGTGATATCACATCCTTTGTTCAGTTCGAATCCGAATCCTTATACGACTCGTGGGCGTTTTAAGGATCTTCAAAATGCCCGCACCATGGATTGCCGAATAGTTACCCATCCGGACCTTTTACAATGGGTTATCCGGATCAACTCGATCGAGTATTGATCTGCGCGTCTGAGAGGGGCATTCATGGTCAAACATCACACTACGGCGGGTTCTGGTTTGGTGGAGACAATGGCGCCAATAATTACCAATAGCCAAATGATAGGCAAGCCCCAGGAAAGTAGCGGGGTCCATGAAGTTAACTCTTTCACTTCGCTTAGTAGCTCGAGTGGCGATCTTAACAAAAAGGCTAGATCTGATGGGACCTACAATGGTTCAAAGTGTGCAAAGTGTGGGGATGCAATGTGAATTATGTCGAGGGAGCCATCCTATCGATCGGTGTCGCGATAAGCCTGAGTCGATTCAATTTGTGTCCAACTACGGTCGGCAACAAAATACAAATCTTCCCACGCACTATCATCCTGGCCTAAGAAATCATCCAAACTTCTCATGGGGCAACAACAACAACAACAGTAACAACCCAAATCAACCACAACCTTCAGCTGTCAGGCCGAATTATGCTAACCCTCCTGGTTTCCCATCTCAGAATCAGTTCACCCCACAGCATCAGAACACTCACAATCAATTCCACCAACCACCTCCTCAACAGGATAAGAAGCCAAGTTTAGAAGATCTCTTGTCAAGATACATAGCCCAGAATGAAACTAGAAGCAACAATCAAGAGGCTTCCATTAGAAATCTTGAAGTACATATGGGACAATTGGCTACTGCTTTAAACAGTCGTCCTCAAGGCACATTGCCTAGTGACACTGATGTCAACCCTAAACGGGAAGGCAAGGAACAGTGTAAAGCAGTGACCCTTAGAAGTGGGAGAACTACTAAGGAGTTAAGTGGAGAGAGTGCTCCTGTGGATGAAGTGATGACTGAAAAGGAACCTTTAGTAGAGGAAAATACTTAGACATTAGCAGGTGAAGGAAGTAGACAAGAGAGCCCTTCAACACCATCTCCTCCAACAAGCTTGGTAAATCAGCCTCTCCCTCAGCTGCCATTCCCCCAAAGGTTGCAGAAACAGAAGCTGGATAAGCAGTTTTCCAAATTCTTGGAAGTTTCAAAAGACTGCACATAAATATTCCATTTGCGGAGGGAATACCTAGTTATGTCAAGTTTATGAAGGACATTCTGTCCAAGAAGCGAAAAATGGGAGACTACGAAACTGTGGCACTGACAGAAGAGTGTAGTGCCATTCTTCAAAATAAAATTCCACAAAAGCTGAAGGACCCGGGGAGCTTCACTATTCCGTGCACTATTGGGGACCAGTTTATTGGCAAGGCTCTTTGTGATTTAGAAGTGAAGCATCAACTTGATGCCCTCTATTCTGAAGTTGGGCCTCGAGGAAGCCAAGCCTGCCAGTTGTCACTTCTGATTGGTGACGGGTCTCGGCATACCCAAGGGAATTGTGGAGGATGTCTTTAGTGAAGGTTGACAAGTTCATATTTCCGTGGATTTCATTGTCCTTGATTTTGAGGAGGATAGGGAGGTCCCGATAATATTGGGAAGGCCGTTCTTGCAACCGGGAGGACCACGATCGATGTCAAAAAAGGAGGCGACAATAAGAGTTCGTGATCGAGAAGTGACGTTCAATGTCTTCCGATCAATGAAGTATCCTAATACACCGAGGATTGCTTCCGGATAAATCTGATTGATAATTCGATGAAAGGGTATTCTCGAAACTTGCATTCAAGACCCTCTGGAAGCTACTTTGGTAGGGGCTAGTCTTACGGAAGAGCCCTCGTGTGGAATGTGCCCGTGGGCTCGATGAACCTCAAAGATCGAAGCAATTCCAATCGACGATTCGAGTCTCTAAATGATGATGAGGCATCTACTTCCAAGGCTCACCAGTCAATCATCGAGCCTCCCGTCCTTGAGCTTAAACCCTTGCTGCTTCACCGAGGTATGCTTATTTAGGAAATTCATCTTCATTACACGTGATAATTTACGCTTCTCTAACCAAATGTCGGGAAGAAAAGGCATTGTTTGTGCTCAAGAGGTACAAAACAAATTGGGGTGGTCTATTAGCGATATAAAAAGGGATCGGCCAGACTCTATCGTACAAAATTCTTATGGAGGAAGGCTCAAAGCCATCTATAGAGCATCAGAGGCAGCTAAATCCCATTATGAAATAGGTCGTCCGGAAAGAGATCATTAAGTTGCTAGATGCGGGCATTATCTACCCCTAAATAAGCAGAAAAATACAATTGATAATTCAGTGAAGGGGGTATTCTCATAAACTTGCATTCAAGACCCTCTGGAAGCTACTTTGACTAGGGCTAGTACTACGGAAGAGCCCTCACATGTGGAATGTGCCATGTGGCTCGATGAACCTCAAAGATCGAAGCAATTCCACCGACAGTTCGAGTCTCTGAATGATGATGAGGCATCTACTTCCAAGGCTCAGCCGTCAATCATCGAGCCTCCTGTCCTTGAGCTTAAACCCTTGCCTGCTCACCTGAGGTATGCTTATTTAGGAAATTCATCTTCATTACCTGTGATAATTTATGCTTCTCTAACCAAATGTCAGGAAGAAAAGCTGTTGCTTGTGCTCAAGAGGTACAAAACAAACCTTGGGGTGGTCTATCATTGATATAAAGGGATCGGCCCACTACATCGCACAAAATTCTTACGGAGGAAGGTGAAAGCCATCTATAGAAACATCGGTAATTTAAATCCCATTATGAAAGAGGTCGTCCTGGAAAGAGATCATTAAGTTGCTAGATGCGGGCATTATCTACCCCATCTCCGATAGCCCTTGGGTTAGTCCAATCCAGTGTGTGCCCAAGAAAGGCGGGATGACAGTTGTGTCCAATGAGAACAACGAACTGATTCACACAAGGACAGTGACCGGGTGGAGAGTGTGCATGGATTACAGGAAATTGAACAAATCAACGTGTAAGGATCATTTTCCCCTTCCATTCATTGATCAGATGCTTGACCGGTTGGCCGGACATGAGTACTATTGTCTGCTAGATGGGTACTCGGGGTACAATCAGATTTCTATAGCTCCTGAAGATCAGGAGAAGACGACATTCACATGTCCATATGGGACCTTCGCCTTCCGGAAAATGTCTTTCGGGCTATGTAATGCTCCCGCAACATTTCAGCGATGTATGATGTCGATCTTCTCTGACATGGTTCAAAAGACCTTGGAGGTCTTCATGGACGACTTCTCAGTGTTTGGGAGCTCTTTTGAAAACTGCTTGACAAATTTGACTGTTGTTCTCCATCGATGTGTCGAAACCAACCTGGTGCTGAATTGGGAGAAATGTCACTTCATGGTGGAAGAGGGCATTATATTGGGCCATTGGGTTTCTATAGGAGGGATTGAAGTTGATAAGGCAAAGATAGATGTGATCAATAGCCTCCCACCACCCACCTCAGTGAAAGGGGTAAGGAGTTTCCTCGGGCATACCGGGTTCTACAGAAGATTTATCCAGGACTTCTCGTGCATCACCAAACCGTTGTGCACTCTTTTGGAGAAGGACCAGCCTTTCCAGTTTGATGCCGCCTGCTTGAGCGCCTTTGAGTTATTAAAGACAAGACTTGTCACGGCACCTATTGTGGTAGCTCCCGACTGGACCTACCCTTTTGAGCTAATGTGCGATGCTAGTGACTTTGTGATAGGGGCAGTGTTGGGCCAGAGAAGGGAAAAGGTTTTCCACACTATCTATTATGCCAATGAAGACATTGGTGATGCTCGATTAAATTATACCACCTCTTGAGATGGAGTTCTTTGGCGTTAATACATCGTTTTGACAAGTTCCGTTCCTACCTAATTGGAGCGAAGGTGATTGTATACTGCTTGATCACTTTCGGCCATCAAGTATTTGATAGAAAAGAAGGATGTTAAGCCGAGATTGATAAGGTGGGTTCTGCTTCTTCAGGAGTTTGATTTGGAAATCCGAGATAAGAAGGGGATAGAAAACCAGGTTGCCGGTCACTTATCAAGATTGGAAAACACCACGCCCTCGAATGACGCTAAAAAAGCCATAAATGACTTTTTCCCAGACGAGAAACTTTTTGTGGTCAATGGCAAGGTTTCGTGGTATGCGGACTTCGCAAATTATGTTGTTTGCCAAGTTCTTCCCCAAAATCTGAGCTATCAACAAAGGAAGAAATTCCTTAAGGACGCCAAGCAATATCTGTGGGATGAGCCCTTCCTGTTCAAGCAGTGTTCCGATCAGATTCTGCGTAGATGTTTGCTGAAGAAGAAATTGAAGGTGTCTTTACATCATTGCCACTCTTGAACTATGGGGGGTCATTTTGGAGGTCAACGAATCTGCTGCTAAGGTGCTTCGATCGAGATTTTATTGGCTACCCTATTCGAGGATGCACACGCGTATGTGATGCATTCTGACGAGATGCCAACGGGTAGGCACTATATCAAGACGGCATGAGTTACCACTGCAGAATATCCTAGAAGTCGAGTTATTTGATGTATGGGGAATCGACTTCATGGGACCATTCCCATCCTCCTTTAACAATCTCTACATCCTTGTGGCAGTGGATTACGTCTCAAAGTGGGTGGAAGCGGTTGCCTTGGAGCTAATGATGCTTCAGGTGGTGCTTGAGTTCTAAATAAGAATATTTTCACCGGTTTTGGCACACCTCGGGCTATCATCAGTGATGAAGGGTCGCACTTTTGTAACAAATACTTTGAAGCCCTTCTAGCCAAGTATGGGGTGACCCATAAGATCGCCACTGCCTACCACCCACAGACCAGCGGTCAAGCTGAAATTTCGAATCAGAAGGTGAAACGAATCCTGGAAAAGATTGTTAACCCAAACCGTAAGGACTGGTCTAAGAAGCTTGATGATGCATTATGGGCCTACCGAACAGCTTATAAAACGCCTATCGGAATGTCTCTATATAGGCTTGTTTATGGTAAGGCATGTCATCTCCCAGTTGAATTGGAGCACAATGCATACTGGGCTATTCAAAAGCTCAACTTTGATTTTGAGGCGGTAGGTGAAAAAGCGGTATTACAACCGAATGAATCGAGATGAGTTTAAATGCTGCAGCGTATAAAAAACGCTTAAGTTATATGAAAGAAGACCAAGAGGTGGCATGACAAAAAAATCCTTGATAGACACTTTGAACCGGGCCAGAAGGTTGTTCTTTTCAATTCCCGTCTAAAGTTATTTCCTAGGAAGCTAAAGTCCCGATGGTCGGGGCCCTTCACAGTTGCCAAGGTTTATCCCTATGGGGCAATAGAGGTTGAGGACCCGAATTCCGACACTACCTTCAAAGTCAATGGGCAGAGGTTAAAACACTACTGGGGCGGCGAGGTCGACTGGCAGAATACCTCCATCACATTGGGAGACCCGGTGTAAGACGGGAAAATAGTCAAGCCGATGACTCTAAATCAAGCGCTTGATGGGAGGCATCCCCATCTCAGTATCAACAAATTGTTTTCATCTTTATTACCTACGTTTCATTTTGCTTGTTTAGTTAGTGTCTGTAGTTTATAGGACAGAAGCTGTTTTCTGCATAATATGTTAGTATGTGAGTAAGTTTCTTAGTATTTAGAATTGTGATTCCTTTCTGTTTTTATGTAGTGCATGTTATTAGAGCCATGCTTCAGGATGTGCTTTAACTTGTGAATATTGTGTTGGTTTTGATTGTTGTGCGGTAATGCTCGTTTGTGCATTGTGCATAACTGAGTTTAAAAATTTCTAAAGTGGCGCCCAACTGTAGTGTATAGCGCCCAAATGACTTGAATTAGCGCCGGCTTATATCTCGCTACCCCAGATGCCGGTGACAGTAAAAGTGTGCCGAGTGTCGCGCTCAATCGACTGCTTGAGTGGCGCCCAAATACCCAAGTCAGCCAGCCACCTCGCGCCCGTAGCTGCGTTCCTTCGCCCAGCGCCATGATGGGTTTTGCACTTTCGCGCCCGGCGCCGTGCTTGGCGCCCGGCCAATAACAACAAAGTGTTTAGTTAAATTAAAAGAGGCGTTTTGCTGAACTTGTCTAATTTCTTATCAGATCCTCACCAAGCGACGCGTCTCTATCTCTCCCTTGTCCCAACCGGCAAGCGATTTAAATCTGTTTGACTCCAATGGACGTCTGGTTGCCATTCGAGATCGTCTTCTCTCTCCTCCTGTGTCACCGATCGAGGTCTATTTAACCAGAGTCGGTCAAGACCTGTGGTACCGTTCCTCCTGTGCTAAATCTATCCTTTTCTAATTTTGAGTATAATGGCTTCTAAGCGTCCCAGAACAAGTATTGGCCCTCCTCCATCCTCTTCCCGAGCCCGTGCTCCGACTTGGGATGCCATCAAATTTCCAACAGAGGAGGGATATCAAAGGTACACTCAAAATTTTGTCTCGAAGTCTGGTGCCTGAGCGAGGGCTTAGGCCGGATGACAAATTGGATGGTGAGATGAATGCAATGATTTCTAAAATGAAATGGGTGCATTTTACCAAACCGCAGGAATCAGCCGTGGTTGCAGTGGTAAAGGAATTCTACGCTAATTGCATTCCTGATGGTCCGCCGGCTTCGCCAGTGAGGGGCAAATTAATTCCTTTTGATAGTAAGGCTATCAATGTGGTTTATGGGACTACCAATTTTGACCGCCGTGATAATCGCGAGAATGGGATACGAGGCTACCACACTGACGAGATTGCTAGCAAGCTCTGTAAGCCTGGAACGGTACGGAAAACAAATGATTACACTGCTGAAAGAACATCATTCTCTCAGCAGGCCCTCAGCCGTTATGGAAAGGCATGGTACACTTTTATATGTGCGAATATTGTGCCTACTCGGCATGTGAGCGATGTGACTCGGGAAAGGGCGACTCTGCTCTACGCCATTGTGAACGGTTTGAACATCGATGTTGGAGTGTTAATCAACGAGTCCATCAAGAAGGCTATTAAGAGCAAAGTAATGTCTGGTCTCCCGCACTCGTCTCTTATTACCCGTCTTTGCAAACGGGCGGGCGTTCAGTGGGAGAAAGAAGATGTCACCCTGCCTCCAATGTCTGTTATTGATCATCATCTCATTAGCCGCTATTCAGTCTGGGATGGAGCACCATCGTATATCCCCGTGGAACAGATTTACGCCAGCGCCTCGGCCATGCCATCGATGACCCGCCATCGCTCCCCAGCGAGAGGCAGGCACCTCTCCTGCACGCGTGCGAGCACCCGTCCTTTGAAAATGTTCATGCTGGGACACTCGCGAAAATTCTGAATAGCCTGAGTTTCCTCCACTGCAAGATTGACCATGTCGCCGGGTGGCAAAATCAATTCCACCATTTTCATGACAAATTCGCAAACACGCTCTCAAACATCCATTCTGCTCGAGGGGCGATGATGCAGATTTCATGTCCTTCCCGTTTCCCGCTCCTCCAATTTACGCTCCTTATCCGCCGCAATTTCCACCTGCTCAGGGGGCCCGCACTGATGAGCCGGTGAACGTGGAGGATGATGGCGATGATGATGCTCATGAGGGTGCAGCTGGTGATGAGGGTGCTGATGATGATGTGTTGTTTGGTTTTGATGGCCATGATGATGTGCTTTTGGGTGATGAAGGAGCGGACGGTGATGAAGGAGGCCAGTGAGGACACTGGCCAGTTAGCAAGTTTGGGGGAAGAATTTCTGTTATTTATTTAATATATGAATTGTGTTAGTTTTAAAATTTTGAACTGTTTATTTGGTGTGAGGGTTTGAGTGAAGCTTTTGGGCTGGATAGCCCCTGACTTATGGTTTAATGTTAATATATCTATCGTGTTTATTATTGTGATAAAGCTTTTTGTTTTTGGATGCATGTTTTTGCTTAGTAGTATGTTAAGATATAATTGAATGCATGCTTGTGGTTATATCTTTTGTTTGAAAATTTCTTGACTAAGTCATATTTTGTTTGCCTAAAGCCTCAATTTTTTTTGGGTTTTACACTGATTAATTGGTATACTTGATGCCATGTGTTATGGGTTTGCCCTGTGGTTGTAAGGGTGCTATATAGTTTATAGTTTTTGCCTGCTGCTTTGTGATTAAATATAGCCCCGAGTTTGTAACTGTCTATATGATGGGCTAGGGTAGTTAGCGGTAAGTGTTGTTTGTGGCTTTTGTCGAACATCAATTAATTACATCATTCTCTTAGGCTAGTGACAAATCTATGAGAATTTGGGGCGTGTGTTTAGATATATTGAAACTGTCTTGGATCCATCGTGTTAGCGAGCACTGACCAATTGTCTTTCCTAGTTGTGTGTCCAAATTTAGGTTTCTTTTTATTGTGTTAAAAATTTGTACGCTATTAAAAAACTCTGTTGATGTCAAGGTAATTAAAGACTTAGAAGCTTGTACACGTTCGGGTCATTTTGAAAAGAAAAAAAAAATTCAATAACAGTCCTACGGTGGGTTGAGATGGAGCGTGGAAACGCACTCGCCCATAAACGTAGGCTAGTAATATCGATTGTAGGCTTATGTTGTTTACATGGCCTTTGTGCTTGAGTTATTAGATTCTTAGGGGTGTTTTACACCTAATGCCCTAAAGTCTTCTGACTTGGGAGTCATTGATCGAAATCTTGCTAATGGGTGCTCTGTTTAGCCTCAAAGTAATCAAGAACTGTCTGAGTCTGATATTGCTTAAACTTTTGATCATTTCGTGTTCTGCGTCTTGTCTTATTGCTTGTTAATCATGTGAGTTGCATAGTAAGCTTATTAGTATCACAGTCGAATGTGTGATCTGAGTTTGGGCTATGGCTAGTTAGATGCTTGGTCTGCACACACACACTGTATGGATCTATTACAGTCTCATGGTTATCGTTTGACTTTAAGCCCTCTTTCGCATGCTTTTTGCCCTATTCTCAGAGTATGTGTATGATTTTTGTTGGGTTTAGAGGCCATATTTTTAGTTGTTAGTTTTAGTCTTCATCCGTCTCGTGCAATAATGGGTACGAGTCTCTGTTAGTTTGCTCGAAGACAAGCAAAAGCGTAAGTTTGGGGGTATTTGATGAGTGGGTTTTATACCTACGAATCAGTTCCTTTGTGGCTTAAACTAGTGTCTGTTTTCAGTCTCTTATTTAATTTTTAGTATATTTTGATTGTTATTATGTCTATGTATGCTTTGGAGCTGGTTTACGGCATTTGGTCATTTTCTACGTGTTGTTGCCATGGCTGAATGTCACTCTTAGAGTTCGTTACCGACGCTTAATGCTTGATGATACTGGCCTACGCCTTGATGTTGTTGAGCTTTACTGACTTTCTAGTATTGCCCCTTTTAAAGCCTACTGCGCGCCCAAATGGCCCAAACCTAGCGCCAGATGGCGCTTAAATATTGACTTTCGGCATGATTGCCGGCGATCTTTCATGCTGTGCAAGCTACCTCCGATGTCCAAACACTGTAGCGTCTTTAATGACCTAGAAAAAAAGCGGAGCTTCAGATAAATCTGAAAGAAGCATCACATTTATTATCGAATATCAGAAATATCCAACAGTAACTCACAGCAGCTTAGATTAGAAGAGAAAGAAGCTGTGCTTTAAGGAAGAAAAGTTATTGCATCTGACCTTAGCCCAGCTTTTGCACAGTGAAGAGAAGATTTGGAGACAGAACATTTCCTAACAAGAGTTTTCTTATTCCAAATCTCCCATTTATTTGTGTACTACTGATTATGGTGAATGTATTGAATATGTGTGTTAGTACCAAAGTTATGAACTAACTCCATCTTTAGGATTGCAATGTAACATTTTGTTTAGCTTGATCAACTTTCTCTCCTATTATATATAATGAATCATTTTGGAATGGGTTGTTGTATTTAGTATTTAATGACTGATTGCTTGACAGAGTTTTTGGTATTGATAATAATGGACATTGACAAATGAATGTTATTATCTAACTTTTAATTACAGCAACACCTGTTATAACCATGCCTATGGAATGTGTGTATAATATGCTCATGGGATAGACATATCTCTATGTGCCTTGTGTGACCTTGAGACTTAGCTTAATGACCTTGACCGAGTTATTGTCACCAATAGACATATTGTGTTTTAGCCGGTTAGGGATGTGCATTTGACCTTCGACAGAAGCTTATGCGTAATTACTTTTTCTCGGTTGGTCATTCCTTGATTTGTTTGTAATATGGAGAGTTAGGAGATTAGGTGACGCATTAGGGGAGTTGTAATCCTATCTTGACTTCTTAGCACAACCATTTCTCTCGTTATTTTCATTTATAATCATATAGCTTAACCAACATTCTCAATTTCTTGTTTAGATAAGATCAGTGACGACTCTACCTTAGTATTTGTTTTCGTTTGAGACTTTTGTCCTCATGGGTTCGACACTTTACTTACTTATATTACTTGTGGACCGCGTATGCTTGCGCGCGATTTGGCAATAGCTAAATCGACCAACAAATACCACTCCGGAGTTTGTAATATCAATCACAGTTATGGTCAGTCCAAATCACAGAAGTGCTATACCGAATATAGTGAGAGCAGCCAAGAGAGAAAAGGGCAAATGAAGCAAGGCTACCCAGTAAAGGAATTTCCAAGCAGAGCTTCAAATCTACCTGTGGTTCCTGCCATCAAGAATGACAGCAAAGTTTGGTGCTTACTCACAGCTACTGACATCATGATTTAACAATTTTCATCATTTGTCAGCAGTGGCGGAGCCAAAAAATTTAGTCAAGGTGGGCAAAAAATACTATACATGTTTCTGAAAATTATGGTTTTTTTCATGTTTCTAAACAAAATAATACTAAATCAAATTCCTCCAAAAAAATCAATTGTGCATCTGCCCCTACTTGTCGGAGTTTTAGCATATCAATCAAGCTCATAATATGACCATATGGTCATATTTAAGTCGCACAAATCCAAGACATGCAAATAGCAATTTCATGTGGCATATGAATCCTAGTGAAGTAGTTTCTCGTACCGATTGCCTGAATAATACTATTCAAATGTAAGAGTCCTCTAAAGTGAGTCTAAGCGATTTCAAATGTAAGAGTCCTCTAAAGTGAGTCTAAGCTATTTTGCAAAAAAAAGAAAAGCGAGACTAAGCCATATAGCCAATTGCATGTTATCAATGAACAACATAGGCACTCATGCAAACTCAATTAGTTTGTCATATTTTAACTTAAGCCAGATACGTAGGCCAAAAAACCTCTAGGTCCGGTACAACCTCTATCTCATTGGCTCCTTCAATTCCAAGAAGGTTTGACAAAGTCCCAGTGTGACAAAGGTTCAGTGTAAAAAATATTAAAGTATTAAGTAAATCTCTTTTTTTTATTTAATAAGAATCAATTTAAAGTTTATTGAACAGAGTCATATATAACATTGTATAGTCTTAGCAACCAATTATGTCGGCAAGTATGTTAATGATGAAGATCAGCATATGAGGTCCTTTCCATTCCTCACAGGCTTAATGAGCATCATAAAATTTAACAACATATATACTTGTAATGATAAACATGATTACATTATTAACTGAGAGATGCTGCAAAAACTAAAGAAAACACTTGAAACAAAAAAAAATTATAGAAGTATTCAAAAGCAGAAAATTCAGATACAGCATTTCCTGTACAGTTATAATGCGCCTAACAACTAACAATGACTTGAAATTTTATTTAAGAGGCTGCTATGAAAGTAAAAGAATCAAAAAAAAAAGCTAAGCACCTGCAAAGGAGAAAATGCAAATGTCACCAGTGCATTTGCAGTGAAATTCACGAGAACAGCTATACTCAATCCTCGCCCTCTTAAGCGTAATGGAAAAATCTCTGAAATCAACAGCCAACCAATGGGACCAAAAGATAACTGCAAAACCATTCTTCATAGATTACTACCAGAGGTACAAAATTACAACACATTTGTCACATGTCCTCTAAGAAAAACAGATGAACAAACTAAAAGGCTACATGATTAATTACAGTATAGAGCCACTCCTTGAAAAGAAAATCAATGTTTCCACTTTATATAAGAACATGCCACCATTTCAAAGATGTTAAGATATGAAGACCCACATGGGACAAACTAAGCCTTAAGACTCACAATAGGCCACTTTCATTGCCAATTGGTTTTGAGTTGGATGCTTCAACATGGTAATAAAGCCATGTTATTACATTTATGTACAAGGCCCAACAGTCCACATGCCCCACGTCACCCAATATAAATTATCCAGATGTTTGGTTCAATTACGCCACACGTGAGGAAGCATTGAAATACAAAATCCCACATCCGACAATCTAAGCTTTAAGACTCACTATATAATCCTGGAAGCTACTCCATTCATTGTCAATTAGTTTTGAGTTGGATGCATCAACGTGTTTTAAGGTTTTACCATTTTCCATGTAGAGGCTCCAATTACGCCACACGTGAGGAAAAGCATGTTGAAATACAAAATCCCACATCTAACAATCTAAGCTTTAAGACACACAATATAATCCTGGAGGCTATTTCATTCATTGCCAATTAGTTTTGAGTTGGATGCATCAACATGTTTTAAGGTTTTGCCAATTTCCACGTAGAGGCTCCAATTTTCTTTGATAAATACCAATGCCAAAAATGCTGCAATAAGTCAAAACAAACTTCATATTGTAAACAGGCAAGAAAATATGGATGAACAAGAGATCCAGTGAGTTTCCCACAATGAGTTCAAAATTGGTGGGGTTTATAGTAGGTGTGACAAGCACAAACTGTGTGCAAGCATGTTTGTGGAAGAAGGGGAAGGAGTTGCAGGGGAAGACTCTGGCACATCCCAACCACCAATCACATTTTAGTACTCAAATATGAATTCATGTTCTTTATCCTACTATTGACATACTAATAATATGTTGTAACTTTTACATACTAGTTCAAGTTAAGATGAACTACTAAAGTACAAAATATGAGAAAATAATTTCCACTAAAGACAAAGAAAGGGTCCAGTACGCACCTGATAACACCCAACGTACAGTAGCAGGCCAGCTACAGCCACAACCGGTGCATTATCTAGATACGTGTAATATGATCCCAGAAGAAATAACGAGATGACCTGCCACACGAAATTAAAAACATAAATCTATACGCTCTTGGCTTGATCATTAAGTCCCTCAATTTATTGTAAGCTAAAAACGAAAGCTGAGAAAGTTTAGGTGTAACGGCCCATAATATTAACTAAAATTATTAAATTCATCGCAGCACGTAAAGCAAAAATCAGAACTTACCATGCCAGAGACACCTCCTAGTAGTAAAGGCCGCCTCCCAAGCCTATCAACAACCACAACAGCTACTCCAGTCATAATTAACTACAAAAGTAAATTTTTGTCAGGTACTACAGTAAAAGAGAAGTTGAAGGGGGAGAAAAGAAGATCTACTGTGTCCAACAAGAGAAAATTTTGTCTTATAAGTTAGGAGCATTTAGAAGGGGGATTCAGTAAAACTGTAGACTTCTAAAAAGAAAGAGTTGGACAAAAATATTTTCCATTTCACTTATGCTTTAAAGGACGCCAGTTATCCATTTAGAGAATGACAAAAATTGAGGACAGTGATACGGTTGAATGTAAGTACCATCTTTATGTGATAAACAAGCAGAGAAAATTCCATTTAGTAAATAGATATTTCAGCTTGAAACTGGAGAGAAGTTTATATATTTAGATTAAGAAAAAAGAACCACCACAACTGCAGATATGAGTTTTCACAAAGGAAAACATTAAAACAGCTTTCATGGCGAGAGATTCTAATAGTCTCTCGCAAAGAATAACCAATCATTACAAATGAGAGAAATGTAGCGGAAGCCAAGTAGAAAGTAAGATATATTTGCATACTAAATTGTCAAAAGTTAAAATGGTGCATTACATCACTTCATATGTGAAACTAAGTCTAGCTGAAAGTAGAGGCACAATATTAGCACAAGCACCCCAACTACATGAACGTTATACCAAGATAACCAAATTAAGGACTAAAGTGTAAGCACTCAATTTATATTAGTGTTGAAAACAAAAAGAGAAGATACGTAAAATAATTGTCTTATTTCTTCTAGAGAGGGGCTCTTAATGACCCCATAGAATCAACCTTCAACAACCCAAGAAGAATGGAGACCCTTGTCGCATCAGATGCCGCAGAGAACCCTGCACTCTACCATATTATAGCAGGTCAAGCCACAATGTAAATAAGTGAATGAATAACATAGAACTAAATGAAGAAGAAAGAAAAGGAAATGGAGAATTAAGCTCTTAATTCTATAAAAGGTTTAAGATTAGTCACAAAATTTATAGGCAGTTCAACCTAAATTAGAGTTTACCTGAAAAATTGCTCCAGCATAGTATAGTACGCTAGGTTGCCCTGTTATCTGCCATGCAAGACAGTGACACACATAAGAGCAAATTTGAAACTTATTATATCACAGAGCCAAGGTACCTTGGTAAAAGTGATACCTGCTGAAATAAGACTAATCCTGCACCAATAGTAAGGGCCTTCAGGCATTTTCCTCGGAACATATCCCCTAGTTTAACTTCATTTTCTTCAGTAGTAGCTGAAAGCTCAGCTATGATTTCATCTACTTGTTCAGGAATTGATTTACCGATAGCTTCACCTCTAAGCCAACACAAGCAACATATGGCAGTCTCTCTTAGTTCCCGCATATCTCCTTTCCCTAGGAGAGCACATAGAAGAATCCATCGAGGTGAAGCAGGGAGCCACCACATTCCGATTCCCATAATTACCGCCAAAGGGACACTAACTCCAAACATGTAGCGCCAACCAGCAACTGTATTAATCAGAAGGCTACCAATCGTATAGCCTAACTGCAAGACATTCAATTCTCTCGGTATTTGACTATTGCAGCAAAAATGAAGACACAGATAAACGAATAGTGTCACTAAATCGAGTTACGGGAGAACCGGAGAAGAGAAGAGAATGACAGAACCAAAGAGGTTCTTGCGTCATAGACACTATATTTTTAGACAAAATCGGAGTCTTAGAGTAACTTACAAGCATTCCAAAAACTATAAAGAACTCTTTGAGAGAAATCAGTCGACCACGTATCTGACTTGGAGCAGTCTCAGCAATGTACATAGGAGCAGCATGCATTGCCTAAATAAGGAACGAAAAGGTGATAACATAGGATCTTTAGAAATTTTGATACCAAGTCTACTTGCACGTTTTAGTTTTTATATGGTCAGTGGATCCATTGTATGGTCAGCGTTTTAGTTTTTTTATAAAACTTCCTTACGGATTGATCTTTTGGGGGATAAATGTTATATGTAAATCCATAACAAATTTTCTTACAGCTTAAGCCTGTGATACTAAGTGCGATTGTGTGTATGATTGCTAATTGATCTTGTATATATAGCATAAAGAAAGAACACATGCATTTACATAAATAAATGAGAACAACAATGTAGAATGAAACTCAAATAGTAGAAATTAGAACGTCAAAGTGCCTTACCAACCCAATCCCTATACCATATACCAAACGCCCAATGACTATAATAACAAAATCAGGAGCCAGTGCTGTTATGAGAGCTCCAACAAGGTACACGATAGAAGAAATCATCAATTCCCTCCTTCTTCCTATAATTTCATTAAACATTTAGACTTCTGCAAGATGAGTACAATATTGAATTCTGAAGTGCCCATAATTAAATTAGAACTAACCTAGAAAATCAGCAACATTAAAAGCCAGGACAGAGCCAATCAAAGCTCCATATAATGAGCCACTAGTCTGCAGTAGGAAGCATCCAGCAAAAGCAGCATTTATAAGATTTTTCCCCTTTTTGTTGAAAAGGAAAGTAAAAGTAAAACAAAGTTGCATGTAAAGAAGAATAATAAACCAAACCAATGTCCCACTCCATTAAAACCCAGTTGTGACAAGCCAGCAAAGCCTACAAACTTACTATGAGACCAACTTCCACAGAAGACAAGTCATACCATGTAATCCCGCTTAGTGTCTTTGACTGCAGAGAAAAGAAAATACTAAATTATCAGAGCTGGAAACTACGAGTTAGCTCTACTGAATGAAATATATATTTTACAAAGATTACTAAAAAGTATTTCTACTGGAACAATGTATTGGGTTTGTGACACAAAACATCTGTATCACTAAACACAGAAACAACAATTACAGTGATAGTCAAGCAAAAAAGGATCCATATGTTTACCTGAATAAATATTGAAGAACTATTAAATTTTGAACTTTGCCAAGCCATTTGTGTAATATCGAGAACTAAATGATGGAGATAATATCCACATTAGCATTATACAGACTTCCTGCTAGAACTAGGATTACTATTGAAGCTCAATTCAAGGACAATAAAAACTTGTTTAATATAAAGGTCTTTTTTTTTCATTATCCAAATCCTAGAAATTGAAGCATAAAGCAGAACCATTTAGCAAGATGCAGAGGAAATGATGATACAAAGTCGGAGACGCTATACACATGCTGAAAAGAGTTTTCCTCTAACACACAAACTATCATAATAGAATAAATTACCACCTAACACATCAAAAAATACCAATGCCTTCTTCATACATATCAAATATTATACCTGTAAGGAAATCGTAGCACTCGATGTGGCACCAATATCATAGCCAAATAATAATCCTCCAAAAGCTGGGAAGAGAAATCTGAAATAATCAAATCATTCATTACACTTTCTGAAAAGAAGACAATTTCAATGGTGCCTGCTTCATGAGAATCACATAAATATAGCTACCATAGAAAAATTTAACAAAATAGGCCTAGAATTTAGAAGTGGTACAGAATGAATGCCTTATCAGTTAACAAGTTTGTTATATGAATAATGCTAGGAGTACCACATTAAATGACCACATCGCACTCCTAATTGACCACGTGATAAGAATATATTATCAAGCTCATACGGTAGCCCTAGCAATTGATCAGTACGACTACAAGTATACTAGCATCACGATGACATGTTCTAAGTTCTTATTCGACATGCCATTCTTCAAAACATAGTATCAAGTATCAGCCGTGACTCTCCATTTTTTTAATAGATTTGATGAATGGTGTATAGTAAAACAACGCAATTGAAATGTAATTCAGTCATCAAAAATCTTACACCAGTACCATCAAGGTGCTAGTTCAACACAAAGCAACTCCAAAATCAAATATTTAGAAGGAAAAAAATAGATAAAAATTGTTTAACAACACATAAATAACATATAAAAACTAGAAAAGTCCCAATTTTTCATATGAATACACCAGTGTCAGAATAAAAAATATAAATAAGTAGTAGTACATATAGTAGTAATAGTACTTACTGAAGAGCTGCAGCAAGCACGGAATAATTTTCGGAATGTCGTTCTCCATTAATAAGAGGCTCTTGCAGTCCAATAAGCTCACCAGATGACTTCTCAATACAATTAACAACAAAATTCAGCATGAAATTACTCACAAATCCTTAAAAAATAACAGAAATACATGAGAAAATTAGTGAAAAAAGTAAACCTACCTTTCCGATGGAGGAGATAGATGGTTGCTCCGGGTCAGATTTCCCGGTGGCCATTTAAAACCCATGAATTTCTTACCATATTTCAATTGGATGTTTTAATTAAATAATAAAAATAATTAATATAAATTTAATTTTAATTAAATGACTAATATAATGTTAAGCATGATGATTGTATTATTGGTTTCATTGTAAAGAAGGCAAATCAAGCGGATCCGGATCCTCTGTGAGGATCGTTGTGAGCCATTTGATCTTCATCAAATGGCTCACAATATACATCAAAATATATATATCAAATATATATTAAATATATTTGTGAGCCATTGGATGGGCAAAACTCTCACACCATCCTTACAAACAGACAGAAAACTTGTATAGTTGTATTAGTACCGCCCAAATAAAATATAATATAATAAAGAATCTAATTTTATACCTAATTAATTTCATTATGTGGTTGTTGAAGTTGTTATAAAACTTTAACAAAAATGTATATTCTTATAATTGCTGCATATAAAATTAGAGAGAATAAGCGAGAGAAAATGAGAGAAAAACTTTGAGAGAATTTATTCAGACAAGGTTTCTTATCCATCTCATTTCATTTAGGAGTGTTGCCTTATATAGGCAAGGTGAAGTCACGGAGGGAGAAAAAGAAAAGATTCACGGACAAGAGAATAAAAGAAAGGGGAGAAGTCACGTGGAAGAAGTCACAGGGAAATCATATTCATAACACTTCTCCTAATTTCCTCTAATAGAAGATTATGTCTCATTAAAAACTTTGTTAAGAAAACCCAGTGGAAAAAACTTAACGAAGGAAAAAAGAGTACATATCTATTACATAAATATCTTAATTGACTACCTCGTTAAAACCTTGTCAGAAAAAATCCATTGGGATAAAAAACTGTGACTAAAGAAAAAGAGTACAGTCTTCCCCTCAAAAGGATTTCATTACTCCTTGATGAAATGTTGTCATAAGTCTTTCAGTCGACACATTCCAATCCTTTTCCGAAGTTTTGCAAACGTTGCATTTTGTAGCGACTTTGTGAATAAACCGGCTAGATTATCACATGAACGAATTTGATGCATGTAAAACTCCAACTTTTTAAATAAAGATGAATTTTATATAAATATTATTTTTGAATATTATGGAGTGAAATTGATATAATAGTTGTGGGTAATATTTATAAATTTTGCAAAGTCGCAAGTTGTTATATAATATTCGATTGGTCTGGGAATATTCGTTTTAACGAGGAATATTAGTACAACTAAGCACAATCATTGGTGGACCCTATTAACGAATTATTGTCGGGATTGAGAAAACGACAAAAATAATTTATGAAAATAACTACGGAAGTTTTATCGTTAAATCGTTGAAACACTTTCGGTGTTAAAAGAAATACGATAATACTGGCGTGGTTGCATAGTAGCAGCACACGATATTGATTATTGATGCTTACGTGATAAGTCACTCGCTTTTGTTGGTATTATTAATGTAATAATACGTAAAATCTTTTATATAAAAATGTAATACTTTTATAAAGTTATTCTATAAATAGAATATATTATATTCTATTATGCATAGTGTTACATCGTTATCTGCATAGTATTTTGTATAGTAAAATCTTTTTATATAAAATGTAATACTTTTATAAAGCTATCTGTTTTATTAGACAATAATTAGAATATATTATATTTTATTATGTATAGTGTTTGCATAAGGCTGCATAGTGTTTTGCAGATAGTAAAATCTTTTATAAAGTTATTTGTTTTATTAGATTATAAATAGAATATATTATATTTTATTTAAAAGATTTTGCTTTAAATATGGATAGTCGATTAAAGTAAATCAATCTTGACTGCTCATGAGTTAGTTACTTATCTTGATCCATTTTCTATAAATAGAAGTTCATTCTTTCATTATTTTCTTACGAATTCACTTTGAAACTCTGTAGAGATAGAAAATTATAGAGAGAAAGAAGAAAAGATTTACGCTTCTTAACTACTCTTATATTCGGTTTTTTTTTTACTTGTAAGGGGTGTTATTCTTTCTTATTCATGAAGAGAACTGCTTTTATTCCATTGCTTATTATTACATTGGAATAACCTATATACGCTGATCACCCTATACTTTGTGACATTCTTCTATTATTCCGTCTTTCTTATTACATTGGGAATATCATTTACATCGCTTTCTGTACGGACCTATTATCGTTGTACCACGGCAGGTTGTATTAGTAAGTTGTATTTGAATTACATACCATGTATCCGGTGACCCAAGATGGGTGATGTATACCTAATTTTGGGGGCGTCACAATGCACATCTATATCACCCTTCTTTTTGTAACTTCATGTGTGCGTAAGAATTTAGGTGAAATGTGCTTTGTTCTATCTCCTCGATGTATCCTCCTCTAAGTTGAGCAATAAATGCGGCGTTATCTTCATACAATTCAGGAATGTCTTTGATTGATGGTAATCCATACGACTTTTGAATATCTTTCAATAACCGATCTCAACCAAACACATTCTCTCGTTTTGCTTCATGTATAGCGAGAATTTCTGAGTGATTTGAAGATTTAGCTGTCATGGTTTGCTTTGTCGATTTCCAGGATATAGCCTTATCATAATATGTAAATACATAACCTGTTTGTGATCTTCCATTATGTGGATTTGATAAATATCTTGCATTGGCATATCCAACCAATTGTGACGTTGAATTTCTTGGATAAAATAACCCAAGATCTATACTTCCACGGAGGTATCTCAAAATGTGTTTGATCTCATCCCAATATCTCTTAGTCGAAGAAGAATTGTATTTTGCTAACAAGTTGACAGCAAAATCAGGTCGTGTACAGTTTGCAAGATACATAAGAGCACCTATTGCACTTAGGTATGGAACTTTAGGTCCAAGAACTTCTTCCATTGTACTTAGGTATGGAACTTCAGGCCCAAGAACTTCTTCCCCACTTTCTAGAGGCCGAAATGGATCTTTATCAACTTCTAAAGATCGAACAACCATCAGGGTAGTCAAAGGATGTGCTTTATCCATATGAAAACGACTGAGAATCTTTTCAGCATATGTGGATTGATAAACAAAAATCCCAGATGCTAAATGCTCCACTTGTATTCCCAAACAAAATTTTGTCTTTCCAAGATCTTTCATTTCAAATTCATTTTTTAAATAAGTAGCAGTTCTTGTGAGTTCTTCAGGAGTACCTACAAAATTCAAATTATCCACATATACAACAATGGTGGAAAATTCACTTTATGATTTCTTAATAAAAACACATGGACATACATGATCATTTATATATCCATCTTTTATTAAATAATCACTAAGTCGATTATACCATATATGACCAGACTATTTCAATCCATATAATGAGCGTTGTAACTCGATTGAATATATGTGATGGGGCTTTTATGATTCAGCCATTTTCAATCCTTCAGGGATTCTCATGTAAATCTCACTGTCAAGTGAGCCATATAGGTATGCTCTTACAACATCCATCAGACGTGTATCCAAACCTTCCATGGTTGTCATACCTATCAAAAAGTGAAAAGTGACTCCATCCATTACGTACTGGAGAGTCTGTATCCTGATAATCAATACCAGATTTTTGTGAAAACCCTTGAGCTACAAGTCAGGCTTTATATCTCACAATTTCATTTTTCTCATTTCGTTTTCGTACAAATACCCATTTGTTTCCAACCGGATTATATCCAATGTGTTTGACTCTCGGTCCAAATACTTCTCTTTTCAATAGAGATTTTATTTCCAACCGGATTACACCCAATGTTTTGAACCATTGGTCCAAATACTTCTCTTTTCATAGAGATTGTAGCTTAGTTTGAATAGCATCTTTCCATTTTGGCCAATATTTTCTTTTTTGACATTCTTCCACGTTTTGTGGTTCAGGATCCGTGTCAAGAATCAAAGTAATATCTTATGCTATAAAGAAAACAAATATATCGTCAATCATGACTTTGCTTCGATCTCATATTTTTTCATCATGTACATAATTTATTGAGATCTCTTGGTGATCATCTCTTATCCCTTTACTGAGATTTTGAACCTCTTTTGGGGCTATTCCCACTCTTGGAATAAGTGCTACTTCTTGAGCGGTTTGTACCTCATCTGGGGTTATTCCCACTCTTGGAATAAGTGTTACTTCTGGAGCGGGTATTCCTTATGGGATTCCCTTATTTGCTTTTGATTTTCGTGGTACAGTGTCTCTTGCACCAACTTGTCTTCCACGCTTCTGGTGTGGTTTAGATTCTTCTATTATCTTATTTGTCAATTCTTCAGGAATTGATTTTTCAATAGGTATTTCTATCTCTGCTGGAGTATTCACTGCAGGTGTATATGACTTTATCATTTTTTTAGCATCATTAAATGCATTTGGCATTTGATTTGCAATATTATATAAACAAATAATTCTTTGAACTTCAATTTCACATTATCCTGTAGGAGGATCAAGTGAATTTAAATCTGATGCATTCTATGATATGTCAGAGAGTTTTTTATTTAAAACTTTCCCTCCTTCTAATGGTGGAAAAACAGATTCATCAAAATGACAATCTACATAACATGCAGTAAAAACATCTCCAGTTAAAGGCTCAAGATATCTGATAATAGAAGGAGAATCAAAACCAACATAAATACCTATTTTTCGTTGGGCTCCCATTTTAGTTGTTTGTGGACTTGCAATTGGAACATATACTGCACTTCTAAAAACTCAAAAGTGTGATATGTTGGGTGTCTGTCCAAGAACTAACTGTAGATGAGAAAATTAATGAAGTCGTTGGTCTTACTCGAATGATGGCTGCAACATTAAGAATTGCATGACCCCAAACTGAGGTAAGTAAGTTAGCCCTTAACATTAATGGGCGTGCAATTAGTTGAAGTCCTTTTATTAAAAATTCAGCTAAACCATTTTGTGTATGAATATGAGGAACAAAATGCTCAATGGAGATTACAATAGTCATATAAAAATCATTAAAAGTCATTGATGAAAATTCAGCTGCGTTATCAAGTCGAATTGACTTGATTGAATGATCTGAGAATTGAGCCCGTAACTTGATTATTTGAGCAAGAATTTTTGAGTAGGCAAAATTTCGAGAAGAGAGAAGACAAACATGAGACCCTCTAGTAGAAGCATCTATTAAAACCATGAAATATCAAAATGGGTCAAACAATGGGTGAATAGGTCCATAAATGTCTCCTTAAATTCCCTCTAGGAATTTTGGAGCTTCTTTATAAACTTTTACTGGTGATGGTCGAACAATTAATTTTCCTCGAGAACACGCAGCACAAAGAAATTCACTACTAGGAAAAACTTTCTTATTTTTGAGAGGATGACCAAAAGAATTTTCAATAATACGACATATCATAGAAGTACCTGGATGACCGAGTCTTTCATGCCAAAGCATAAAGGATTTGGGATCTAGGATTTTTGGAATCATAACATTATGAGACTCAATTGCTCTAATTTACATAGCGTATAATCCAGAAGAAATTTAATGAAGTTTTTCTAGGATATTCTATTTTCAGAAATAGTAGAACTGACGAGAAGATCTTCATTAAAGATGGTCTGACACATGTAAAAACATAAATAAGAAAAGTTACATTCCATATATAATTTTATTCATGATGAACACATACCACGTATAGAATGAAAACTAATAATATTATACATGCAGGGTGTTTAATTAAAACAAGAATCAAACGTTATCCCAAAAGATACTTTCAAAAGGTTCATTAATATCAACAACCTTTTCCTCACTGTTGGTCATTGGTGGAACATCAACAGTGTCCAATTGATGATTAACAAAGCTTGTTTCTACCTCCATTACTTTGTTCTTTTGAGACTCCTGGAATAAATTAACCAGATGCCTCGGCGTGTGACAGGTACGCGACCAATGCCCATTCATCCCACACCTAAAATAAACATCTGGTTTGTTCTTTATCTGTGTTGCATTTTCTTTATTTTTACTCGACTCATACACTTGCCACTTCTGGTGGTCTGAATTGTCGCGGTTCTGGAATTTGTTGTTATGATGGCCTCGTTTATTCTTTCGCCCCCATGGCTTCTTATTATATGGCCATCTATTGTCACATTTATTCAGCTGGAATGACGTGTTATTAATATCCGGCAATGGGGTAGCACCTGTTGGCCGTACTTGATGGTTTTTCAACAACAATTCATTATTCTTTTCTGCAACAAGGAGGATAGACAATAAGTCACTGAATTTTGTGAACTTACTCTGTCTATATTGTTGCGATAGAATCATGTTGGTGGGATGAAAAGTTGAGAGCATTTTCTCTAACATTTGGGATTCAGAAACTGGATCTCCGCACAAAGCCAAAGTAGAGGTTATTCTATAAACATTAGAACTATATTCCGTAATTGTCTTTTCTAACTCATTTGCACTAAGGTGCAATTCTGCATCAAGTGCCCAAACCAAATAGTTGTCTCAAGAGATTTTCAAAATAGAAAAATCTATTTTTGCCAAGTTTGCCATCTATTATGGGTTAAAACACAATTTTATTATTTATTAAAACAATAAATAATTGCATGTATGATATAGAAAAAATAAACTATACCACAACCTCAAGTGGTGATAAAATGCAAATATAAATAATCTTATATTTATATTATTAACATATTATTTTAGTAAAAAGAATATACAATCGTTAATGTATATATACAATTACAAATATATATATATATATATATACAAAACTGCAAATGGATCTTCACCCGCCATGCGGTAATCCACGTAGACAGATCATTTCCACAATTTAATAAGGAATGAATACAAAGGATCATTCACCATGCATGTGGTAATCCACATAGACAAGTTATTCTAACAAAATAATAAATAATGGAACTGTGTCAGCGTAATACGCACCGGCATGCGTGATATTCCAATGTAATAATAAGGAAAGGAATAACAATGAAATCACCACGCATGCGATAGAATCGCATGCATGACGATATATTCCGGCGGAAAAATAATTAATGGAACTCAGTCCCATGAACGCACAAAACAGGATATTCCGACAGAATAATAAAGAACGAAATAATAGAAGAATTTCACCATATATGCGGTACTTCGCATAAACAAGTTATTCCAACATAATAATAAATTGCAAGAATTTAAAAGCAATTATAAGAATAAAATTATATTATTGGTGGCATAGCCAAACCGGTAATATAATAATAAATTACAAGAATTTAATTTTACCGTCTCAGTTGGTTAGAGCTTTGTACTGATAACGTGTTATAAAACTTTAACAAAAGTGTATACTCTTATAATTGCTGCATATAAAATTAGAGAGAATAAGCAAGAGAAAAGGAGAGAGAAACTTTGAGAGAATTTATTCAGAGAAGGATACAAGCATGTCATGCAACCTCACAATCTCATTCACATACATACTAGCAAGACGTTCAAGGGAATAAGTCTCCCGTATCGGCAAGAAATGAGCAGACTTGGTTAATCTATCAACAATAACCCAAATAGCATTGATGCCTTGAGAAACCGTAGGAAGACCCGTAACAAAATCCATGGTAATATGTTCCCACTTCCATTTCGGAATCTCAAGTGGTTGCAACGGACCCTTAGGTACTAGATGCTCCGCCTTTACACGTTGACAAGTTAAACACATCGAGATAAATTTTGCAATCTCTCTCTTCATATTGTTCCACCAAAATGTATGTCAAGATCACGATACATTTTGGTACTTCCGAGATGGATTGCAAATGGTGTATTGTGTGCCTCCATCATAATCTTGTACTTCAAATCGTAGTCGTTAGAACACAAAGTCTAGAGTGGACTCAAGTATTCCTTCTTCATCAATTCTCGCTTAAAATAGCTCCTTCTTGTACTTTCTTCTTCATACGCGCCATTTCACGGGTTGGGTGGCTTGAGCGAACCTTAACTTTTCTATTAAAGTTGGCTCTATACGATACTTGACATCATCGCACTTTCGTTCCGCATATGATCTTCTACTCAACGCGTCGGCACCACGCTCGCTTTTCGGGATGGTATTGAATAGTATGGTCGTAGTCTTCAATAGCTCGAGCCAACGTCATTGCCGATATCGAGTTCTTTTGAGTGAAGAAATATTTAAGGCTTTTATGGTCCAATATATCTCCACTTTCTCCCATATAGATAGTGCCTCCATATCTTTAATATGAAAACGATCGCGCTGACTCTAGATCATGAGTAGGATAATTCCTCTCATACTCTTTTAAAGTGTCGCGAGGCATAAAGGCTATGACTTTCCCACGCCAGCATGAGAACACATCCTAACCCTTTGCTTGAAGCATCATCAGAGATAACAAATCCATCCGAACCGGATGGTATTGTTAACAGTCTTAAAATAAGTCTCCTTTAAGCTCTTGGAAACTTTTCTCGCATTCTTCGCTCCAAACGAATTTTGTATCCTTCCGAGTTAGCCGAGTTAATGGAGTAGCGATTCGAGAAAACCTTCCACGAATCTCCGATAATAACCACCACTAGACCCGAAGCTACGTCTTTTGGCCACCAACTTGGTTGCTCTAACTTTGTATTGCTTCAATCTTCGCGGGTCCACTGGATACTCCATGTTTTGACACCACATGCCCAAGGAATGCTACTTCCTCGAGCCGTAACTCGCATTTCTTCAATTTGGCATATAGTTTGTTTTCACGAAGCCTTTGGAGTACCAAATTTCAAATGGTGCTCATGATCTTCATGACTTTTGGAATATATGAGGATGTCATCAATAAAAATAACAACGAATCGATCCAAATATTCCTTGAATACTCGGTTCATCATATCCATGAAAGTCGCAGGAGCATTAGTTAGTCCGAAAGACATGACTAAGAATTCATAATGCCCATACCGAAGTTCAAGGCGGTCTTTGGAATATCCTCGATTCTAATCTTCAAATGATGATATCCGTAATCGAAGATCGATTTTTGAAAAGAATTATGCCTCATGAATCGGTCAAACAAGTCATCAATACGAGGTAGAGGATATCTATTCTTGATGGTGATATAGTTCAATTCCGATAGTCAATACTAAAGTCGCGATACTCCCCGCTTTTCTTCTTTACTTAATAAAACAGAGCACCCCAAGGAGATGTACTTGGACGAATGAAACCGATGTCCAACAATTCCTCGTAGTTAGACCTTTAACTCCACGAAGTTCAATAGAGCCATTCGATATGGGGTTTTAGAAATGGGCTTTGTACCGTGTTCAAGATCAATAAAGAATTCAACTTCACGCTAAGGGTAGGCCGGGAAGTTCTTCAGAAATACGTCGGAAAGTCAATAACAACAGAATATTATTCAAATTTGACGTGTCTTTATTCAAATCCATAACATGGGCGAAGACGACAACATCCGCTTTTCAATAAACGAATAGCTTTATGATTAGATATGACGGTGATTGATTTTAATGGTTTAGTTGCTTGAATTAAATAACAAAGGTTGGTTAGGAATATGAAAACTAACGACCTTACGAAAACAATCAATTTTGGCATGATGAGTAGTTAACCAATCAATCCCTAAAATCACATCAAAAACAAGTATCTTTAAAGAGATAAGGTCAACAGTAAGGTGATGGTGCCAACTTGAATCAAACAAGATTTATAAGCGATGTGGATGTGATGAAAGTTTCTCCTAACGGAGTATCCACAGATAGGTCAAAGTCTAATTTCTCCTGAGTCAAGTTTAAACGTTGAGCACATGCAGGAGAGATAAATGAATGGGTAAAGACCGGTATCAAGTATGGTATAAACTTCGCAAGAATTTATAAATAGCTTACCCGTGATCACCTCGTTTGGGTTCTCGCATTTTGACCAAATCCACAACAAACGCTTCTTCCTAATCGTTGACTTTGACTTTTCCGAGATAGTCTTGAGTCACCGCTCTCATTGAACTAGGTTTCGCTCTCGTCATAATCTCGAAGCGATATGTCCTTCCTTTCCACAATTATAGCATACCTTGAATCTGTTGTGGGCGCTTTGGTGATGATATGTCCCTCTTTTTCGCATTTGTAGCATATACGATGGGTGGTCGTTCTCCTCCCTTAGAACCGATTCTTCACGCAAGACCGCTTGTCGTCTTCACATAGTCGTTGTTAAATCTTCTCTTTTAAAATCTCCTCCCGACTCCTTCTTCTATTTTCATGGCCATGATTACCACCAGAGTGGTTACCATTTTTGTTTGTCTGCTTTTCTTTCTCCATTTGGTTATCATTATTCTTTGATCGCTATCTCCGATACGATCCTCGGTTATGGTCCCTCGGTTGAACATACTCGTTATCTCGCTTCTAACAATCCATTAAAAGAGTCAAGTAGAAAATAAAGTCTACTATCTTTTAGGTTTTAAAAGGTTTTTCATCATCATTATAAATTTGAGACTCAAATTTTAATAAATATTCCACATCATCGAATCACCCCTCCATACTACTGCCAAGGATATTCTTTAGTATCACGACCACAATTATTCACTGACTACGGGCCAAGAATATTTGTGTATTCATTAATGGTCATGATCATGCCAACAATCGTCCATCAATGCACTACTACCAATCGAGGATTTTTTATCACATCATTTGTAACATTACTACCATGATTACAATCGGTAGTCTCTCGGTCATAATCATACCAAGTCCATCTACGCACTTTCTGAATACCACGAGATGACTTTCAAAAAATGTAAGACCCTCAAATTTTTTAAATAAAAGGAATTTCCTTTATTTATTATTTTGAAATAGTAAGGGTTGATTTGATTAATGTGGATAGTTAAGGGTTAAATACGCAAATATTTCAAAATAAACAAGTGGTTATAAAATATTCATTTTTGTCTGGGAATATTCGTTTGGTCGTGGAATATTCGTGATCTGTCGGGGAATATTCGTATTTATTTACGCAAGCACCCATGTGGGCCCCATAACGGAAAGCGATTGGATGAAGAAAACGACAAATATAAGTTGGTTAAAAATAACGGCGTAGTTATTCTGAATTAAGATCGCTTGGAATACCGGTGGTTAAAATACGATGAATACGCGTGGTTGCACAAGAAAAGATTACCAGTATTGCATGATTGTTGAATTATTGATCCTTACGTAAGAAGGCACTACTCAATAATTTTCACAAGAGTTACCGCTCAATATTTTATTTTATTGATTCAATTCTTGCGTTGATATTTTATATTATCATTGCTTCAATAATTGTCACCACCGCACATTATCTCCATTATCGCATCAATAATTCATATTATTTGAATAATATTATTAGATAGCATTATTGGCAATGTCTAGAAAGTTCATCAAGGAGAGGTTTGGTCACCTAATTGCGCGCCAAGAAGGAGAAATCCTTATCTGAAAGCCCCTCTTTCCTGAACTACTGGGTTGTCATAATTGTGATTCTCAGTAATATTATTTGTGAATAATTAATTATTGATTCATATGATAAAGAAATATTTATTTTATGTGGATATAAATGATGGATTTATTTATGTGGTTATAAATGAAGAAATTATTGTTGAGGTGTTTTATCAAGATTTTACCGGATCGGAGGTATTAAAAATTAAATCGTGGGTTTTGAGATATATTATGGGGATTATAATTTTTAATCCGACCAGATTGGATTGTGGTAATTTTTGGGTATGTTATACATACATAAGTTGAGTATATGTCCACAAATTTTGAACCGTACAAATGCACGAATGATTTGTTGTGAATTTTAAGAGGTGTCGGATTCGAAAATTAGGTTTATAATTGATTTTGGTGGAAAATTCTAGAATTGAGTGGGCCCCACTTGTGGTTGGTGAATAAATGTGCTGAATTTTATTTCAAATGTGGTGGGTGGCAATAGTAGCGGTGTAAAGCCATCGTGTAGCAGTCAAGTCTGCTTTGGCTACGGCTAACATTTTCCTATAAATAGAGGGCTAAGTTAGAATTGAAAATCACACCGTAAACAAAGTTTTCTCTTTTCTCTCTATATTATTGAGCGTATTTTGTGAGTAGTATTTAGATACTTTGAGAGTTGCATTGCTCAAAGATAAGTTTCATTCAAAGATCACTTCCGACCTTTCCTTCCAAGCAATCGATTCTTTGAGGTAAGGGATGTTATTTTCTTCTCAAATGATATTAATTCTTCAATATCATTATCTTTGAAATGTTGATCCGAGGTTTTTATCAAATTTGGAACTTTTTCATGTCGGGTTACTATTCATGAGTTACTATTCACGAGTTACTATTCATGAGTTACTATTCACGAGTTACTATTCACGAGTACTATTCATGAAGCGTGAAAATGTTTTTTGTGGAATTTCTATCTTTTTTGGTGTGAGTTACTATTCACGATACTAAGACTATTCACGATACTCTGAGACTATTCACGAATACGGACTATTCACCTAAAAATGAAAATTTTTCTTTTCGTCCAAAATATCTATTTTGGATACTAGCTTTTGATTGATCCATGTTTTGATCATTCTCGAATTTTACACCACTATGATTATTTTTGAGGTATTCTTGGACATGGATAAAATAAAGTACTTAATCCTTAATCCTTAATCCTTGTCATTTTGTTTCAATCGGATTCGTTTCTTTAAAATATTTTTCATCATCCTCGCCTTAAATGATGATATTATTGAATATCTTTGGCCTCAGAGTAGTGCAAAGATGAATGATTTCTGAAGAATATCTTTGGCACGTAGTGCAAAAGATGAGCGGTGTTTAAATGAACATGACCGATCGATGAATATCTTTGGCCCAGTAGTGCAAAGATGAAAGGTGTGTTTAAATGAACATACGATCGATCGATGAATATCTTTGGCCTTTAGTGCAAAGATGAACAGTGTTGAGATGAATACGACCGATTGATGAATATCTTTGGCCAGAGTAAAAGATGAAAATTTGATTTGAGATGAATATCGATTGATGTTACAGGATAAAATATTGATGATGGACCGTTAAATTCATAGATTATAGTAGATTTCATTCTCTACGTAACTCTTCTATGAATTATTATTTCACCGCGAATATTGATCCAAACTTGTTGTCTATCAGATTCTATCGATTTTTCCTCGTTGAGACTAACGATAATTTGTTGTATATTATCTTAGTCATAGTATTCTTTACCGGCTAGTTGAGCTCACCCTTTTCCTTGTTGTTCCATTTTTCTTCTCGTGAGGCGAAAATGTAATGAGTACTAGTAATGGGGTATGGAATGAAGGTTCTAGAGAGAGTTGTTTAGTAGTCCTTACCATTATTGTAAAATAATGTATCAATAAATGTGATGAGGATTTATTTGAGTATAAATATTGTCTGTAAGATAATATTTTGTATTTAAACTCACAGCTTTTATTGTTGTGATAATAAAGTTGTAGTTGTTTCGCACTATGTATTTGGCGACTCGTAATGGGTTGGATGGAATGGACCTATTTTGGGGGTCGCCACATTGCTTGGTATCGTAGCTTAGGATATGATCTCCGGAGATCGGGAATAGAACTAGGAGGGAGAGACGAGTAAATCCTTTCGCTAGTGTGTCCTACCTAAGCTTATTTGTTAGTTGGTCAAGATATAGGGATATTATGTGATTGATTTCCTTAATTAACCCTTGTTTTATGACAAGAATTGAGAATGTCGATGAGAATATTAATAGTGGTGTAAATGAGACCGTGGAGATGCCCGTACTTAACAACGAAGAGAACGCAAACAGTCGGCAATGTACCTCCCGTGAATAACACCAATGAGCGTATGATGAACGAGGGATGTTTAGAAGCTTTTTGCGCTTCATGCAAAATCGCACGAGGAGACTCGTGTTCAAAATACGAGGAGGAGATGATAGCAATTCACGGTGTGTCACAAAAGCAGCTCAAAGAGTCAGGACCACCGAATTGGGGAAAGCCGGATCCGATTAAGGCGGAGACGTGGGTTAAACAAATTACCAAGATATTCGATGTCTTGGGATGCACGGAGGAATAGAAAGTTCCATTCGCCACCTTTATGTTCCGTGGCGAGGCAGACATCGGTGGGAATCAGCGAAGCGTGCACTCATCCAAACCGCACTCAAAGATGTCATGGGAGACGTTTGAAAATAGCCTCAATGACAAAGTACTTCCCCGAAAGTATTAGTCATATGAAGGAAGTGGAGTTTATTAGACTAGAAAGCGAGTAATAACACGACGGTGTCCCAAAGACGAGGCGAAGTTCATGGAGTTATCTAGGTTCAGACCTCATTTGGTGGAGAATGAGGAACGATGACGCGGATGTTTCGAGAGGTTTGAAACCCAAGATACGCCAAGATCTCATTTCTCATAAATTTTCTCTATTCAGATGTTGTCAATGTGGCTCAATTGTTAGAAGCGAGATAACGAGTACGCTTCAACCGAGGGACCATAACCGTGGATCATACCAAAGATAGTAGTCATCGTAATAACGATAACCAAAGGGAGAAAGAAGAATACTTGGACAAAAGCGGTAACCACTCCGGGTGGTAATCGTGGCCATGAAAATAGAAGAAGCGAGTTGGGAGGAGATTTTAAAAGAGGAGATTCAACAACGACCACGTGAAGACGCTGGCACCAAAGGGAACTAGTTCCAAGGAGGAGAAAGACCATCTGTCAGATATGTTACAAATGCGGGAAAGAGGGACATATCACCAAACCGCCCAATAACAGTTTAAGGTATGTTATAATTGTGGAAAAGAAGGACATATCGCCGAGATCATGCGATATCGAAACCCCGTTCCAATGAATGGTAACTCAAAAGGATGTCCCGTAAAAGTCAAAGACAACGATTCTTGGAAGAGCGTTTTTTCGTGACCGGTCAATAAAAATACGAGGAATCCGAACGAAGTTAGCACGGTTAGTTAATTATAAATTCTTGCAAGTTTATACCTTACTAGATACCTGGTTCTACCCATTCTTTTATCTCTCTTGCTTCATACCAACGCTTGAACTTGACTACGGAGAAATTAGACTTTGACCTATTTATGGAGAATCTGCTTAGGAGAAACTTTCATTACATCCGTTGTTTAGAAATCTTGTTTGATTCAGTTGGCACTATCACATTACCCGTTAACCTTATTTCTATAGAGATATTTGCTTTTGATGTGATTTTAAGGTTAACTACTCATCATGCCAAATTGATTGCTTTTGTAAGTTCATTAGTTTTCATATTCCTAAGCAACTCGTTATTCAATTCAAGCAATCAAACCATTGTAATCAAACATTTTCATATCAAGCCATGAAGTCATTCGCTTATTACGGATGTCAAGTTTTCTTAGTCCATGTTATGGATTTGAATAAAGACACGCCGATTTGAATAATATTCTTGTTGTTATTGATTTTTCCCGACGATTTCAAGAATTTATTGGCTTACTCCCAAAGATCGATATTAAATTTTGTATCGACTTTGAACCCTAGACAAAAAATTCATTTCTAAAATCTCATATCGAATGGCTCCTATTGAACTTCGTGAGTTAAAAATTCAACTATAGAATTTGGTACATGAGCCTTTATCTTGTGACTTCCTTTCAGGAATTCACCTAAGCCGCACTTCTCTATAGGGGACGCCATATTCGCGATATAGTAAATCGATAGGTGTCATTGTGACGTCTTATCCAAGATTGGGATATGAGTCACAAGCTTGAGAAACAACCTAAGTCGATGAATCGAAATACGTAGCTTTCTAGGTTTAGTTGGTTATTATCGGAGATTCGTTGAAGGATATTCTCGAATCGCTATTCCATTAACGTAGCTGACTCATAGAGATACAAAATTCAAATGGAGCAAGGAATGCGAGAAAAGTTTCCAAGAGCTTAAGAGGAGACTTATTTCGGCACCTGTTCTAACAATACCATCTGGTTCGGATGGATTTGTTATCTACAGCGATGCTTCAGGCAAAGGGTTAGGATGTGTTCTCATGCAACGTGGGAAAGTCATAGCCTATGCCTCGCGACAACTTAAAGAGTATGAGAGGAATTATCCTACTCATGATCTAGAGTCAAGCAAGCAATAAGCTCAGCTTAAAGATATGGAGGCACTATCTATATGGGGAGAAAGTGGAGATATATTCGATCATAAAAGCCTTAAATATTTCTTCACTCAAAAAGAACTCAACACGCTAAGCAATGACGTTGGCTCGAGCTATTGAAAGACTACGACCACACTATTCAATACCACCCGGTAAAGTTTAACGTGGTAGTGACGCGTCGAGTAGAAGATCATATGCGGAACGAAAGTGCGATGATGTCAAGTATACGACAGAGCCAACTTTAATAGAAAAGTTAAGGTTGCTTCAAGCCACCCACCGAATTGAGCATGATGCGTATGAAGAAGAAAGTACAAGAAGAAGCTATTCCTAAGCGAGAATTGATGAAGAAGGAATACTCCGAGTCCACTCTAGACTTTGGTTCCTAACGACTCGATTTGAAGTACAAGATTATGATGGAGGCACACAATACACCATTTGCAATCCATCCCGGAAGTACTAAAATGTATCGTGATCTTCGACATATATTTTGGTGGAATAATATGAAGAGAGATTGCAAAGTTTATCTCGATGTGTTTAACTCACTAACGTAGAAGGCGAGCATCTAGTACCTAAGGGTCCGTTGCAACCACTTGAGATTCCTAAATGGAAGTGGGAACACATTACCATGGATTTCAATTACGGGTCTTCCTACGGCTTCTCAAGGCATCAATGCTATTTGGGTTATTGTTGATAGATTAACCAAGTCTCCGCTTCATTTCTTGCCGATACGGAGACTTATTCACTTGAACGCCTTGCTAGTATGTACGTAAATGAGATTGTGAGGTTGCATGGCATGCCCAGATCCATAGTTTCGGATCGTGACCCAAGATTCACTTCAAGATTTTGGGTTAGCTTGCAAAAAAGCTATGGGCACGGATTTGCGATTTAGTTCTACATACCATCCCCAAACAGACGGACAATCGAGAGGACTATTCAAACTCTTGAAGATTTATTAAGACTCGTGTCCTGAGACTTCAAGGGCGCTTGGGATAAGTATTTACCATCGGTGGAATTCTCCTACAACAACAAAGCTTATCGTGCAAGTATAGGTGTGGCTCCATTCAAGCATTATATGGACGAAAATGTCGCTTCTCCAATATTGTTGGATGAGGTGGGTGAAGCAACATTGTTGGGACCCGAAGTTAAGTACGTATGACTACCGAAAAGATCCAAATGATTCGACAACGATACAAACCTAGACAAGAT
Source organism: Panax quinquefolius (assembly GCA_020205615.1). Taxonomy (NCBI): domain Eukaryota; kingdom Viridiplantae; phylum Streptophyta; class Magnoliopsida; order Apiales; family Araliaceae; genus Panax; species Panax quinquefolius. The sequence continues at coordinate 31,497,536 of CM035168.1, forward strand.
CGACAAAAGAGTTATGCGGATCTTCATCGAAAGGACGTGGAATTTAATGTAGGGGATCATGTATTGTTGCGAGTTTCTCCATGGAAGGGAGTTACAAGATTTGGGAAGAGAGAGGAAAGCTCAATCCACGATTTATCGGTCCATTTCAAATTCTCGACCGAGTAGGAAATGTAGCCTATAGACTTGCGTTACCTCGCATGTCTCGTGTTCATAATGTGTTTCATATATCCAGATTTCAGAATATGTGAAAGACCCGAACCACGTTATCGAAGTTAGAACCTGGACGAGATAAATCAAGACTTAACGTATGAGGAGGTACCTGCCAAGATCTTGGATAGAAGGAGCATGTCCTACGCCAAGAAAGGTCATACCACAAGTTAAAGTTTTGTGGAGGAATCATGCTATAGAGGAAATGACCCGGAATTGGAACGAAATGAAAGCGAGGTATCCTCACCTTTTCAAACACTGTGTACGTACGCCAATTTCGAGGACGAAATTTCATAAGGAGGGAGGTCAGAAGACCCTCAAATTTTTTTAAATAAAAAGGAATTTCCTTTATTTATTATTTTGAAATAAGAAGGGTTGATTTGATTAATGTGGATAGTTAAGGGTTAAATACGCAAATATTTCAAAATAAACAAGTGGTTATAAAATATTCATTTTTGTCGGGAATATTCGTTTGGTCGTGGAATATTCGATCGCTTTGTGAATATTCGCATTTACGACAAGCAAATACCCATGTGTGGGCCCCTATAACTAAAAGCGATTGGATGAAGAAAACGACAAATATAAGTTGGTTAAAAATAACTACGAAGTTGTTACTCAAGTAAGATCGCTTGAATACCCTTGGTTAAAAATACAATGAATACGCGTGGTCGCACAAAGAAAGACACCAGTATTGCATAAAGATTGTTGAATTATTGATCCTTACGTAAGAAGGCACTACTCAATAATTTTCACAAGAGTTACCGCTCAATATTTTATTTTATTGATTCAATAATTGTTTGCGTTGATATTTTATATTATTTTGTTCAATAATTGTCAACGCATTATTATCTCCATTATCGATCAATAATTCATATTATTTGAATAATATTATTAGATAACATTATTGGCAATGTCTAGAAAGTTCTCTCAAGGAGAGGTTTGGTCACCTAATCAAGCGCCACCAAGAAGGAGAAATCCTTATCTGAAAGCCCCTCTTTCCGGGAACTACCGTCATTATAATTGTGATTCTCAGTAATATTATTTGTGAATAATTAATTATTGATTCATATGATAAAGAAATATTTATTTTATGTGGATATAAATGATGGATTTATTTATGTGGTTATAAATGAAGAAATTATTGTTGAGGTGTTTTATCAAGATTTTACCGTATTGGAGGTATTAAAATTAAATCGGGGTTTTGAGATATATTGCGGGGATTATAATTTTTAATCCGACCGCTGATTGTGGTAATTTTTGGGTATGTTATACATACATAAGTTGAGTATATATGTCCACAAATTTTGAACCGCTTAAAATGCACGAATGATTTGTTGTGAATTTTAAGAGGTGTCTGATTCAAAATTAGGTTTATAATTGATTTTGGTGGAAAATTCTAGAATTGAGTGGGCCCCACTTGTGGTTGGTGAAGAAATGTGCTGAATTTTATTTCAAATGTGGTGGGTGGCAATAGTAGCGAGTGTAAAGCCATCGTGTAAAGCAGTCAAGTCTCGCTTTACGGGCTAACATTTTCCTATAAATAGAGGGCTAAGTTAGAATTGAAAATCACACCGTAAACAAAGTTTTCTCTCTCTCTATATTATCGAGCGATTTTGTGAGTATTTAGATACTTTGAGAGTTGTTGCTCAAGATAAGTTTCATTCAAAGATCACTTCCGACCTTTCCTTCCGGCAATCGATTCTTTGAGGTAAGGGATGTTATTTTCTTCTCAAATGATATTAATTCTTCAATATCATTATCGTCAAATGTCGATCCGAGGTTTTTATCAAATTTGGAACTTTTTCATGTCGGGGTTACTATTCATGAGTTACTATTCACGAAGTTACTATTCATGAGTTACTATTCACGAAGTTACTATTCACGAGTACTATTCATGAAGCGTGAAAATGTTTTTTTTTGTGGAATTTCTATCTTTTGGTGTCTGAGTTACTATTCACGATACTATCGGACTATTCACGATATCTGACTATTCACGAATAATACTTGACTACTATTCAATTTAAAAATGAAAATTTTTCTTTTCATTCAAAATATCTATTTTGGATACTAGCTTTGATCAGATCCATGTTTTGATCATTCTTGAATTTTACACCACTACGATTATTTTTTTTGAGGTATTCTTTGACATGGATAAAATAAAGTACTAATCCTTAATCCTTAATCCTTGTCATTTTGTTTCAATCGGATTCGCTTTTTAAAATATTTTCATCATCCTCGCCTTAAATGATGATATTATTGAATATCTTTGGCCCAGAGTAGCAAAAAGATGAATGATTTCAAGAATATCTTTGGCCTCAGAAGTGCAAAGATGAAAGCGGTGTTTAAATGAACATGACCGATGATGAATATCTTTGGCCTCAGAGTGCAAAGATGAACAGTGTTTAAATGAACACGACCGATCGATGAATATCTTTGGCCTTTAGTGCAAAGATGAATGTGTGTTGAGATGAATATGATCGATTGATGAATATCTTTGGCCAGAAGTGCAAAGATGAAAATTTGATTTGAGATGAATATCGATTGATGTTACAGTGGATAAAATATTGATGATGGACCGTTAAATTCATAGATTATAGTAGATTTCATTCTCTACGTAACTCTTCTATGAATTATTATTTCCACCATGAATATTGATCCAAACTTGTTGTCTATCAGATTCTATCGATTTTTCCTCTCGTTGGAGACTAACGATAATTTGTTGTATATTATCTTAGTCATAATATTCTTTATCCGGGCTAGTTGAGCTCACCCTTTTCCTTGTTGTTCCATTTTTCTTCTCGTGAGGCGAAAATGTAAATGAAATACTAGTCTGGGTATGGAATGAAGGTTCTAGAGAGAGTTGTTTAGTAGTCCTCACCATTATTGTAAAATAATGTATCAATAAATGTGATGAGGATTTATTTGAGTATAAATATTGTCTAGAAGATAATATTTGTATTTAAACTCACAGTTTTATTGTTGTGATAATAAAGTTGTAGTTGTTTCTGTACCATGTATTTGGCGACTCAGAATGGGTTGGATGGAATGGACCTATTTTGGGGTCGTCACAAAAAAAATATAAACATGAGGATGATGACAATGATATAAGAATTCAATAAAACAAGTTCAAGAATTATTTTATCCAGGAATTATTAACGTCCAAATTGTCAACATGATACTGTTTTGTAGAGTAAAATTCAAGAATGATCAGAAGAATATTTCCATGAAAAGATACTGGATGAAACGCAAATATCAAGGATATTCTACTAATTTCATGGAGTATAGAAGTCAAAGTTTTAACCAACTGGGTATAATAAAGAATGGAATAACAAAAGAAATCACCATACATGCGATAGATCAATGCATACAAAGTTATTCCAACAGTAATAATAAATAACGGAACCGTCGTCGTGAAATTCACAATCGCATGTGATGTTCCAATGTAATAATAAAGATGGAACTGCATCCGGTGTAAAACACACAGATAGGATATTCCAACAGTAATAATAAAGAGCGGAACCAGTCCTGTAAAACACATGAGCATGGATGTTCCAACAGTAATAATAAAGATTTTAAACCAGTCCGTGTAAAACACATGCAGGATGTTCCAACAGAATGATAAAGACGGAACCAGGTCCGGTGTAAAACACACGTGATGTGATGTTCCAATGTAATAATAGAAGAATGTCACCAAGTATAGGGTAAACCACTTATACAAAAGTTATTCCAATGTAATAATAAGCAATGGAATAACAACAGCTTCTCTTCATGAATAAGAAAGAATAACACCCTTACATTTGGTAGAGATTGAATATTTGCAGCAGAAGTAGTAACAAAAATACTCTTCTTCTTTCTCTTATTCTCTCTATACTTTCTCTCTCTATAGCTTGAATGAATTCGTGAAAAATATTGAAGCCCTAGGCCTCTATTTATAGAAGATTTCTAGCTTAGCACCGCCGTGTGAAAAGGCAAGTGGCTCGACTTAACGGTGGTTTGGACGCTTTGTAATGTGAAACGACAAGTGGTTCGACGCTCAGTAATGTGAAACGACAAGTGGTTCGACGTCTGGTAAAAAGGTAATTACTATTAACGAAGGTAAATACTATTGACGAAGGTAAATACTATTCACAAGGGTAATTACTATTGACGAAGGTAAATACTATTCACAAGGATAATTACTATCGACGAAAGGTAAATACTATTCACAAGGGTAATTACTATTGACGAAGGTAAATACTATTCACAAGGGTAATTACTATTGATGAAGAGAGACTCTTAGATGATGACATATACGAGCCCCCATAAAATAATCAAACTTACCACAAATCATAACACATATTTAATCTTTCAATAATTATTAATCATTTATAACTTGTCGTCTCAATTATTGATTTAATACTATAACATATTATACGATGATAATCGTGACAATAATTGAATCAATAATATAAGAGATATGATGCAAGAATTCTCAGAGAAATAATTGAGCATAGGCGAAAGTGACTTCTCACGTAAGATCAATAATCAATACCGCGTGTCTACTATGCAACCACGCCAGACATCGCATTTCTTTACCACCGGGTAGTTCAACAGCTTTAACTTGGAACACCTCCGTAGTTATTTTTATAAAATATATTTTATCGCTTTCTCAATCCGACAATAATGTTGTGGGGTCCACCAATGATTGAGCCATTAGCATTTAATATTCCCTAACAAAAGAATATTCCCCGACCAAACGAATATTTTATAACAACTTGCATACTTTGCAAAATTTATAAATATTACCCACAACTATAACATTATATCAAATTTATTCCACAATATTCAAAAATAATATTTATAGAAAAATTCATCTTTATTTATAAAAGCTGGGGTCTTACAACCTCCCCTTCTTATGAAATTTCGCCCTCGAAATTAGGGTACGTACCTGGTATGTTGAAGAGGTAAGGATACCTTGATTTCATTTCGATTCTAACTCCCAAGTCATTTCTCAACATCGTGGTTCCTCCATAAAACTTTGACTTGAGGTATAACCTTGGAGCGTAGAATATGTTCTTTCTTATCCAAAATTTGAACAGAACCTCTTCATACGCCAAATCTTCCGCTATTTCGTCCTGCTTCTAACTCAATAATATGGTTCGGGTCTTTCACATATTTACGTAACATAGATATGTGAAAAACGCGTTATGAACACGAGACATATTTCAAGCAGAAAAGCGAGTCTATAGCCCACGCCCCTACTCGATCGAGGATTAAAATGGACCAATGAATCGAGGATTAAGTTTTCCTCTCCTTCCAAATCTTGTAACTCCTTTCCATGGAGCAACTCTTAACAACACATGATCTCCTATATCGAATTCCACGCCCTTTCGATGAAGATCAAGATAACTCTTTTGTCGATTTTGTGAGGTTTTTATACGTTGTCGGATCATTTGAATATTTTCCGTAGTCATACGCATCAACTCCGGTCCCAACAACGTTGCTTCACCCACCTCATCCCAAAGATAATCGAGAACGACACTTTCTTCCATACAATGCTTGAATGGAGCCATGCCAATACTTGCTTGATAACTGTTGTTGTAGGAAAACTCCACCAATGGTAAGAACTTGTCCCAACTCCCTTGAAATCAAGGACACACGTAGTCTTAATAGATCTTCAAGAGTTTGAATAGTCCTCTCCGACCGTCCGTCCGTCTCGAGGATGATATGCCGAAACTAAATCGTAAGTCTGTGCTCATAGCTTTTTGCAAACTAACCCAAAATCGTGAAGTGAATCTTGGGTCTCGATCGTAAACTATGGATACCGCAGATACCATGCAGCCTTACAATCTCGCTTATGTACATACGAAGCAAGACGTTCAAGTGTATAAGTTTCTCGATTTCGGTAAGAAATGAGCGGACTTGGTCAATCTATCAACAATGACCCAAATCGCATCAATGCCTTGAGAAACCTTAGAAGACCCAAGAACGAAATCCATGGTAATGTGCTCCCACTTCCATTCTCGAATTTCAAGTGGTTGAATGGACCTTTTGGTACTTGATGCTCCGCTTTTAACTCGCTGACAAGTTAGACACCTTGAGATAAATAAATATATCTCTCTCTTCATATTGCTCCACCAAAATGTACGATTTAATATCATGATACATTTTGGTACTCCCAGATGGATTGCAAATGGTGTGTTGTGCGCCTCCATCATGATATTATACTTTAAATCGTGGTCGTTAGAACACAAAGTCCGGAGTTGACTCAAGTATTCCTTCTTCATCGATTCTTGCTTCCTAAGATAAAGACCTTCTTCAGACTTTCTTCCTCATACGCGTCACCTCAAGTCTCAGAGCTTGAAAGCGGCTTTAACTTTATCAATTAAAGTCGGCTTACTCTCATATACTCATTTGTCATCACACGCGTCCCCGAGTCTTTAATTCTATTTCCATCCTTTGCAAGTCACACAAAATGGGCTCATACGACAATATCGCACTCAGATTTGCATATGATTTCCTACTCAACGCGTCGCCTACCACGCTTGCTTTTTCGTGGATGGTATTGGATGGTATGATCATAATCTTTCAATAGTTCAAGCCAACGTCGTTGTCGCATGTTGAGTTCCTTTTGAGTGAAGAAATATTTGAGGCTTTTATGATCCGTAAAGATCTCCACTTTCTCCCCATACAAGTAATGCCTCCACATTTTAAGTGTGAAGATAAACAACCGCCAACTCTAGATCATGAGTAGGATAATTCCTCTCATATTCTTTGAGTTGTCGCGAGGCATAAAGCTATAACTTTTCCATGTTGCATAAGAACACATCCCAACCCTTTGCCCAAGCATCACCGAGATGACAAATCCTCCGAGCCGATGATGGTATTGTCGAGCAACTTGAAATAAATAAGTCTCCTCTCGAGTTCTTGAAAACTCTTCTCACATTCTTCGCCCAACCGAACTTTGTATCTTTCCGAGTCACCGAGTCATGGAATAGCGATTCGAGAAAATCCTTCCACGAATCTCCGATAATAACCAAATTAACCGAGAAAGCTACGTTTCTATTAATCGATTTAGGTTGTTCCGACTTTGAATAGCTTCAATCTTTCTTTGGTCAACAGATATTCCATGACTTGATACCACGTGCCCAAGGAATGCTACTTCTTTAAGCCGTAACTCGCATTTCTTCAACTCGCATAAAGCTTATATTCACGGCTTTTTGAGTGTCACCTCAAGTGTTACTCATGATCTTCACGGCTTTTGGAATAAATAAGGATGTCATCAATAAAGACGACCACAAAGTGATCTAAATATTCCTTGAATACTTGGTTCATCATATCCATGAAGGCGGCGGAGAGCATTAGTCAATCCAAAGGACATGACTAGGAATTCATAATGCCCGCATCGAAGTTCCGGAAAGCCGCCTTTGGAATGTCACGGCTCTAATCTTCAATTGGTGATATCCTAACGAAGATCAATCTTTGAAAAGAATTTGGCTCTCAGAATCGGTCAAACAGTCATCAATACGTGGCAATGGATACCTATTTTTGATGGTGACGTGATTCAACTCCCGATAATCAATACAAAGTCGCATACTCCCATCTTTCTTCTTCACGAATAACAGAGCACCCCAAGGAGAAGTACTAGGACGAATAAAGCCAATGTCTAACAATTCCTCGCAGCTGGGTCTTTAACTCCCAAGTTCAATAGAGCTATTCGATATGGGGCTTTGGAAATAGGTTTTGTACCGGTTCAAGGTCGATACAAAATTCAATTTCACGCCTGGGGTAGGCCAGAAGTTCTTTCTCGGGAATACGTCCGTGAAATTTATTAACAATAGGAATATCGCTTAAAACCGACGATATTTTTATTTAAATCAGTGACATGAGCTAAGAAAGCTTGACATCCGCTTTTCAATAAACGAATAGCTTTATGGCTTGAGATGACCGTGATTGATTTTAATGGTTTGGTCGTTTGAATTCGCATAATAGGTTGATTAGGAATATGAAAGCTAACAACCTTACGAAAACAATCAATTTTTGCATGATAAGTAGTTAACCAATCAATCCCTTGAATCACGCCAAATGCAAGTATTTTTAATGAAATAAGATCGACAGTAATGTGAGGGTACCGATTTGAACCAAACAAGACTTATAAACAAAGGATGTAATGAAGGTTTCTCCCAACGGAGTTTCCACAGATAAGTCAAAGTCTAATTTCTCCGAGTCAAATTTAATCGATGAGCGCAAGTAGAGAAAATAAAAGAATGGGTAGAACCCAGATCAAATAAAGTATAGACTTCATTAGAGTTTATGATAAGCTTACCCGTGATGACCTCATTCGGATTCTTGCTTCTTTGGGAGGTCACAACAAATGCTCTCCTCAGACTACCGGGTTTTGAATTTTCCGGGATGGCCTTTGGTGCCTCCATCCTAGTTGAATTTGTCTTCTAGAAACGACAAAATCGAGCTAAAGTGACCTTCTCTTCCACAATTATAACATGCTTTGACTCGGCATGACGCAGCTTTGATCGATGTGTCCTCTCCTCCGCATTTGAAGCATATGATAGGTGGTCTTTCTCCTTCCTTAACAATGGGTGCCTTTGGTCGACGCTCTTTCCATCATTGTTGAATCTCCTTTTCGAAATGTCCATTCTTATTGTTTTGGCCCCGATTACCACCGGCAAGTGGTTACCATATCCGCCCGTTGATTCCTCCACGCTTGTTGTCACCGCCTCGATGACTATTCTCACCGGTATTATAATTTTGCTTACCGCTTCTTTTAGTCATTGACTCATTATCGCGCTTCCACTAATCGAGCCCTATTTACAACATCCTCAATACAAACACGCTTTATGAGAAATAAGATGTCGACGATCTCCGCTTCAAACCTCTTAAAAACATTCGCGCCATTCTCTCTTTCATTATCCACCAAGTGGGAAACCGTGATAACTCCGCAAATTTTGCCTCGTATTGCGACACTGGCCATATTGTTTTGTTCCAACTTGATAAACTCCACCTCCTTCATGTGGCGAATACTTTCGTGAAAGTATTTGTCGTTGAATGTACCTCTGAACTTCTCCCAAGATATCTTCAAGATAAATTGTTGAGTACGCTTTTACCGATTCCCACCAAGAATCCGCCTCCGCGCAACATAAAGGCGGCAAGGAACCTTTGCTCTCTCGGAGCATCCCAAGACATCAAATATCTTGGTAATCTGCTTTTATCCATGCTTCCGCCGTAAGTGGTTTTGCTTTCCTTTAAACTCCCGGTGGTCCCAGCCTCCTTAAATTGTTTAGCGCGGACCGCCCGAGAGTTTTCCGTGTTTCCACCCCACGCTTTTGGACAGAGTCGCCTCTCTCGCTGTTGTTGCATAAAATCGCATAAAGCCTCCGAACATTTGATCATTTGTCATTTGGTCAAGGTTGTTGTTTGCATGAGGATTGTCGCCTCGATGCACATTATCTTGATTATTGATATGTGGTGAATCAACGATCGCTCATGCCCATCTTTATTCTCAACATTCTCGGATGTCATTTTCAGACATCGCCACAAAACAAAAGGTTAATTGACATGTAAAAAATTATCCTTATCTTCCCACCAACCAATAAAATAAAGACATAAACTTAGGTAGGTCATACTAACAAGGTATTCCCCGCCTCCCTCCTAGTACTATTCTCACATCTTAGCCGTGGATCACATCCCTAAGCTCGATACTAACCTGATGACGCCCCAAAATTAGGTATACATCACCCATCTTGAGTCGCCACTTACATGGTATGTAATTTAAATACAACTTATTAACATAACTCAAGCATATAATACGACAAAACCGTGAGTTTAAATACAAATATCGCCTACTAGATATTATACAAACTCAAACAAAAAGTCCTCATTACAGCTTATTATCACACTATTTTACTGTAATAGTGAGGACTACTAATGCTATCTTCAGACCATCACTGCTTCCCCGACTCGTCCCAAATTTATATTATCATTTCAAAGAGAATAAAAAAAAAGAAAGGGTGAGCTCAACTAGCCCAAGAAGAAATATTATGACTAAGATAATGCGTAATAAATTATCAATAGTCTTCAATAATGTTAAACCGATAAAATACAATAGACAACCAGCTTTAATCAAGCAATGAATAAGCAATCCATTAAAAGAGTCAAGTAGAAAATAAAGTCTACTATCTTTTAGGTTTTAAAAGGTTTTTCATCATCATTATAAATTTGACTCACTTTTTAATAAATATTCCACATCATCGAATCACCCCCGCACTACTACTACCAAGGATATTCTTTAAGATCACGACACCACAATTATTCATGCACTCACGCCAAGAATATTTGTGGTATTCATTAATGGTCATGATCATGCCAACAATCGTCCATCAATGCACTACTACCAATCGAGGATTTTTTATCACATCATTTGTAACATTACTACCATGATTACACCGAATAGTCTCTCGTCATAATCATACCAAGTCCATCTATGCACTACAGTGCCACGTATGACTTTCAAAAAATATAAACATGAGGATGATGACAATGATATAAGAATTCAATAAAACAAGTTCAAGAATTATTTTATCCGGTGAATTATTAACGCCCAAATTGTCAACATGATATCGCTTTGTAGAGAGTAAAATTCAAGAATGATCGTAAGAATATTTCCATGAAAAGATACTCGATGAAACGCAAATATCAAGGATATTCTACTAATTTCATGGAGTATAAAGTCAAAGTTTTAACCAACCGGGTATAATAAAGAATGGAATAACAAAAGAAATCACCATGCATGCGATAGAATCGCATGCATGTGTTATTCCAATGTAATAATAAATAACGGAACCAGTCGGTGAAATTCACAATCGGCTGTGATGTTCCAATGTAATAATAAAGATGGAACCATCCGTGTAAAACACATGATAGGATATTCCAACGTAATAATAAAGATTTTAACCAGTCCTAAAAACACACGCATGTGATGTTCCAATGTAATAATAAAGATTTTAACCAGTCCTGTAAAACACATGCATGTGATGTTCCAATGAATGATAAAAAGACGGAACCAGTCCTGTAAAACACACGCATGTGATGTTCCAATGTAATAATAGAAGAATGTCACCAAGTATAGGGTAAACCACTTATACAAAGTTATTCCAATGTAATAATAAGCAATGGAATAACAACAGCTTCTTCTTCATGAATAAGAAAGAATAACACCCCTTACATTTGGTAGAGATTGAATATCGCAGCAGAAGTAGTAAACAAAATACTATTCTTCTTTCTCTCTTATTCTCTCTATACTTTCTCTCTATAGCTTGAATGAATTCGTGAAAAATAATGAAGCCCTAGGCCTCTATTTATAGAAGATTTCTAGCTTAGCACCGCCGCCGTGAAAAGCGCAAAGGGTCGACGAAATCGGTTTCGACGCTCAGAATGTGAAACGACAAGTGGTTCGACACCAGAATGTGAAACGACAAGTGGTTCGACGTCTGTAAAGGTAATTACTATTAACGGTTGTAAATACTATTGATTGAAGGTAAATACTATTCACAAGGGTAATTACTATCGATTGTAAGGTAAATACTATTCATTCACAAGGATAATTACTATCGACGAAGGTAAATACTATTCACAAGGGTAATTACTATCGACGAAGGTAAATACTATTCACAAGTAGTAATTACTATCATGAAGAGACTCTTAGATGATGACATATACGAGCCCCCCATAAAATAATCAAACTTACCACAAATCATAACACATATTTAATCTTTCAATAATTATTAATCATTTATAACTTGTCGCCTCAATTATCGATTTAATACTATAACATATTATACGATGATAATCTTGTGACAATAATTGAATCAATAATATAAGAGATATGATGCAAAGAATTATCAGAAAGTAATAATTGAAAGCATAAATTGAAAGTGACTTCTCACGTAAGCATCAATAATCAATACCGCGTGTGCTACTACGCAACCACGCCAGACATCGTATTTTTTCTTTACGACCGGTAGTTCAACAGCTTTAAATTCAGAATACCTCCGCCAAGTTATTTTTATAAAAATATTTTTGTCGCTTTCTCAATCGACAATAATGTTGTGGGGTCCACCAATGATTGAGCCATCAGATTTAATATTCCCTAACAAAAAGAATATTCCCCACCAAACGAATATTTTATAACAACTTGCGTATACTTTGCAAAATTTATAAATATTACCCACAACTATAACATTATATCAAATTTATTCCATAATATTCAAAAATAATATTTATAGAAAAATTCATCTTTATTTATAAAAGTCAGGGTCTTACAACCGAGCCTCATTAACAACATCCTAATAGAGAGAAAATTTATGAGAAATGAGATATTATGCGTATCTTGCCGTTTCAAACCTCTCGAAACATCCAAGCGCCATACGTTCCTCATTCTCCACCAAATGAGGTGCAAACCTCGATAACTCTGCAAACTTTGCCTCGTCATTGAGACCGAGACACCGCCATGTTGTTTTGTTCTAATCGATGAACTCCACTTCCTTCATATGACGAACACTTTCGTGAAAGTATTTGTCATTAAATAGTTTCTGAACGCGTCTCCCAAGACATTTGAGTCAAAGGCTAGATGGAGTGCGCTTCACGAGACTCCACCAATGGTCTCGCCTCGCCACGGAACATAAAGGTGGCGAATGGAACCTTCGTTCTTCCGTGCATCCCAAGACATCGAATATCTTGGTAATTTGCTTGACCCATGTTTCCGCCATGATCGGATCTGCTTTTCCCTTAAATTCGTGGTCCTAACTCTTTGAATCGCTTGGTTTGTGACAACCCGTTAATTCTATCATTTCCTCCTCAGATTTTGAACACGAGTCTCCTCGTCGATTTTGCATGAAACTGCGCAAAAAGCTTCTAAACATCCCTCGTTCATCATCTCGCTTTCAAAGGTCCGTTTCACAAGAGGAACATTACCCCCACTTATTAGACGTTCTCCTTGTTGGTGAGTACAGCGTCTCCATTACCTCATTTCCATTGTTAATATTCTCAGTCGACATTCTCAAATACCGCTATAAAACAATGGTTAATTAAGGAAATCAATATATCACATAATATCCTTATATATTGACCAACTAACAAATAAGCTTAGGTAGGACACACTAGCGAAGGATTTACTCTGCCTCTCCTCCTAGTTTCTATTCCCCGATCTCTACCGGAGATCATATCCCTAAGCTCGATACCAACCGTGACGCCCCAAAATAGGTATACATCACCCATTCTCGAGTTGTCAATACATGGTACGTAAAACAACTACAACTTTATTATTACAACAAGAAAAGCTGTGAGTTTGAATACAAATATTATCTTCTGACAATATATATACTCAAATAAATCCTCATCACATTTATTGATATATTATTTTACAAAAATGGTGAGGACTACTAAACCACTCTCTCTAGAACTTTCATTCCATACCCATTACTGCATCGCTTATATTCTCGCATCCCGAGAAGAAAAACGGAACAAAAAGGAAAAGGGTGAGCTCAACTAGCCCAAAGAGAGAATATTATGACTAAGATAATATACAACAAATTATCGTTAGTCTTCAACAGGAAAAATCTAATAGAATACAATAGACAACAAATTTTAAATCAATATTCGCAATGAAATAATAATTCATTAGAAGAGTTAAGTAGAGAATGCAAACTACTATCTTCTATGTATGAATTTAAAAGTTCATCGCTCATCTTTTATCCCCTCAACAACATCAATCAATATATATCTCTGGAATCAAATATTCATCTTTGCACTACTGTGCCAAAGATATTCATCATTAATTCATGTTCATCTAAACACCTATTCATCTTTGCACTACTACCAAAGATATTCTTCAGAAATCATTCATCTTTTGCACTACAAGCCAAAGATATTCCATAATATCATCATTTAAGATCAAGATGATGAAAATATTTTTAAAAAACGAATCCAAAGAAACAAAATGACAAGGATTAAGGATTAAGGATTCGTACTTTGTTTTATCCACGTCCAAAAAATACCTCAAAAATAATCACAAAGGTGTAAAATTCAAGAATGATCAAAACATGGATACAATCAAAGCTAGTATCCGTATAGATATTTTGAACGAAAAGAAAATTTTTCATTTTTCATGAATAGTCTTTAGTATTAAGTGAATAAGGTCAGATACGTGAGTAAGTCTTGGATACGTGAATAAGAACTCAGGACACCAAAAGTTCCAAATTTCATAAAAACTTCAGATCAATATTTCAAAGATAATGATATTGAAGAAATAATATCATTACGAAAAAAAAAAATATCCCTTACCTCGAAAGATTAATACTTAGGCTATTGGAATCTAGGGTATAGTCTTTGAAAGGAACTTGCCGCCTAACAATACTCAAAGTATACTCAAAATACTCACAAGAATACGCTCGATAATATAGAGAGAAAAACTTCAGCTTTACGGTGTGATTTTCAATTCTAACCTAAGCACCCTATTTATAGAAAATCTTTAGAACACCAAAGTAGAAAATTTAATAAAATATTAATATATATATAAATTTCCTTACCCCATCTTTGAAGATCTGATTTCAGCAATTAATATCACATGTTAGCCCACTTAAATGAAAAAACGTTTTTCTTTAAAATAATAATTAAAACTTCCAAAAATCAATTATTTGAGCTTGAACTTCAATAATTCATAATAAATAGCCCATTTATCGTAAAATTTGAATCTCATGAGTTTTATAGGAAATTCAATTCTCTACAACTTTGCAGAAGAAAGATTTTCAAAATTCCAAACAGAAATTGAATCAAATCCACAAACCAAGCGATTTTACAAGCTATAATCAAATTTCAAATAATAAATGGGGTCCACCGACATGTTTAACATGTTTTAAACATTTATTGCAACAAAAATACTCTTCCTCCTCAGATACTCATATATCCCACATTCGTTGTAAAAATATCACCATTATTATATTATTAAAATATAATAATATATTTAAATAATTATTTTATCGTAAAAAGATAAAATTTCAATTTTCAACAATTGTCACATTAAAAATTTCTCCATCTATATCCACATAAAATCAATATTTTTCTTATCATATGAATCAATAATTAATTATTCACAAATAATATTACGTAATTACAATATCGACAACCAGTGCGCTCCCGTGAGCAGGGGCTTTTCAATAAAGATTTCTCATCATCGGCAAGGCAATTAGGTGACCAAACCTCTCCTTAGACAGAACTTTCTAGACATTGCCAATAATGTTATCCAATAATATTATTCAGATAATATGAATTATTGCTCCGATAATAGAAAATACTGTGTAATGACAATTTATTGAAACAACAATAATATAAAATATCAATGCAACAATTATTGAATCAATAAAATACTGAACAGTAATTACTGTAACCATTATTAAGTAGTGCCTTCTTACGTAAGAATCAATAATTGGTGCAATACCGTGTGCTACTATGTTTTAACCACCGAGTATTTTTACAGTATTAACGGTAACAACTACGCCGTTATTTTTAAACCACTTATATTTGTCGTTTTCTTCATCCAATCGCTTTCCGTTATGGGGCCCACACATTGCATGGTCGCTACTAATGCGATTTAATATTCTCCTAACAATCATTTAATATTCCACGACCAAACGAATATTCCCCGACAACAATGAATATTTTATAACCACTTGCTTATTTTGAAATATTTGCGTATTTTACCCCTAACTATCCACATTAATCAAATCAACCCTTACTATTTCAAAATAATAAATAGAGAAACTTAAATTTCATTAATAATAAGTTGGGGTCTTACAGTAGCACACGGTATTGATTATTGATGCTTACGTGAGAAGTCACTCAGTTATACTCAATTATTGCTACAGTAATTGCTGCATCATATCACTCATATTATTGATTAAATTATTGTTACAGTATCATCTGCATAATATGATATATTATTAAATCAATAATTGTGACAGCAAAGTTATTCATATTATTATTTGCAATATTGTTCAATCGGGTATTCGGGACACTTTTCGTGTCGGAGTTACTATTCATGAGTTACTATTCACGAGTTACTATTTACGAGTTACTATTCACGAGTTACTATTCATGAGTTACTGTTCACGAGTTACTATTCACCCGGTTACTATTCACTCTAGTATGTATTAATAAAGTTGTAATTATTATCTGTACCACGTATTTGGCGACTCAGAATGGGTTGGTTAGAATGGACCTATTTTGGGGGAGTCACAGCGTCACAGTTGATATCAAAGCTTAGGAATATGATCCCTGGCTGAGATGTGAGACAAGAACTAGGAGGGGAGAGACGTGGAATTCCTTCGCTAGTATGACCTACCTAAGTTTATGTTGTATTTAATTGGTCGGTCAGAGTATATGCATAATATGTGACATGTAAATTAACCTTTGTTTTGTGGCAGTATCTTAAAATGACATCCGAGAATGTTGAGAATAGCAATGGAGCACAGGAGACCGTTGATTCTCCACATATCAATAATCAGGACAATGTACAACAGGATGGCGATAATCCTCCTATAAACAACAACACTGATCAATTGACAAATGACGGTACGTTTCGGAGTTTTTTAGAATTCATGCAACATCAGGCGAAGGCGGCTCCTGCTCATAATGCAAGAGGAAACAATGGAAACCCACGGTTGGTCAACGCTAAGCAATTCAAGGAGCTGGGACCACCGGAGTTTTTGGGAAAGCCAGAACCACTTAAGCCGGAGACATGGTTAAAGCAGATCACCAAGATATTTGATGTCTTGGGATGTTCCGAGGAGCAAAAGGTTCCCTTTGCCACCTTTATGTTGCGTGAAGAGGCGAGATCACCGGGTGGGAATACAGAAACGTACTCACTAACACGATCAAGATGTCTTGGAAAAAGTTCCAAGAGCTGTTCAATGACAAGTACTTTCCCGAAAGCATTCGTCACATGAAGGAGGTGAAATTTATCAAGTTGGAGCAAAACAACATGACCGTGTCGCAGTACGAAGCCAAGTTTGCCGAGTTGTCCCGATTTGCGTCCCACTTGGTGGATAATGAAGACAGAATGACGCGGATGTTTTTAAGAGGTTTTAAGCCGGAGATACGTCAACATCTTATTTCTCATAAACTGTGTTTGTATTCAGATGTTGTAAATAGGGCTCAGTTAGTGGAGCGCGATAACGAGTCAACGCAACGAAAAAGAAAGAAATGCGTGAAAATGATAGTACCAATGAGAGCGATCATCAAAGCAAAGACAATAAGCATGGAGGAATCAACGGGCGAAAATGGTAACCACTTCGATGGTAATCATGGTCAAAACAATAAGAATGGAAATTTCAAGAAGAGAGATTCAACAATGATGGAAAGACGCGCCAAAGACCAAAGACCCGTTGTTAAGGAAGGAGAACGACCACTATCGTATATGCTTCAAATGCGGAGGGAGGGACACATCGGTCCTAAATCTAACGCGATGTTGAGTCAAAGCATGCTATAATTGTGGAAGAGAAGGTCACTTAGCCCGATTTTGTCGTTCACCGATGACAAGTTCAGCTAGGATGGAGGCACCAAAGGATGTCCCAGGCAAGCTAAAGCCGGTAGTTTAAGAGAGAGCGTTTTTTTTCATGACGAGGAACCTGAATAAAATTATCACGGGTATGTTAGTTATAAACTTTTGCGAAGTCTATACCGTGTTAGATACCGGTTCTACTCACTCTTTTATTACACCTAGTAGTGTTCAATGTTTGAAGTTAACTCCGGAGAAGTTAGACTTTGATATATCTGTTTAAACTCAGTTGGGAGAAACCTTCGTTACCTCCACTATTTATAAATCCTGTTCAAATCAACACTTTCACGTTACATGTCGATCTAATCTCTTTGAAAATACTTGCCTTTGATGTGATTTTTGGAAACGATTGGTTAACTACTCATCATGCTTTTTGTAAGGTTGTTAGCTTTCATACTCCTAACCAACTTGTTATGCAAATTCAAAGTAACCAAACCACTAAAGTCAATCATTGTCATATCAAGCCATAAATAAAGAGCCCCGATCCTTTCGTTGTTGACTTTCTTGTATGGAATGCAAAGCGGACTTTTTTTTGTAGGCAACGTCGTGAATGACGATGACAAGTTGATAGGTATCAATGTGACGTGTTATCCAAGTCTTGGATGAGAGTCACAATTTTGAATGATATTTCTATTGTTAATAAATTTCCTGACGTATTCTTGAAGACTTCTTAGCCTACCCTAGAGCGTGAAATCGAATTTTGTATTGACCCCAGTACAAAACCCATTTCTTAAACCCTAAAAATATTTTCTTCACCAAAAACGAACGTAACATGTTCCAAAGACGTTGGCTCGAGCTGTTGAAGATTACGATCATATCATTCAATACCATCGTGGAAAAGCGAACGTGGTAGCTGACGCGTTGAGTAGAAGATCATATGCGGTTACAAGTGTGAATATATGAACCCATGTGAAGATAACGAATATACGAATAGAATCGACTTTAATCGATAAAGTTAAAGCCGCTCAAACTACACACTCGGAGCTGATGAATATGAATAATTAAGAAGGTTCAAGAGGGCCTTATTCTAGAAGCGAGAATTGACGAAGAGAGGAAATCTCAACCCTCGATTTAATTGACCCATTTGAAATCTTTGATCAAGTAGGAATTGTGGTTTATAGACTCGTTTTACCGCCAAGTATGTCGTGTGTACATAACGTTTTTAACGTATCGATGTTATGTAAATATGTGGACGACCCGAACTACATTATTAATTTAGAACCCATTTAGATAGCAGAATATTTAACGTATGAGGAGATACGTGTTAAAATCTTGGATAAGAAGGATCATATTCAACGCTCAAAGGTTATACCTCAAGAGTTAGAATTTGAAATGAAGTCAAGGTATCCTCACCTATTCTAAGATACTGTGTACGCATATAAAATTTTGAGGGCAAAATTCCATAAGGAGGGAGATTGTGAGACCCCAGATTTTATGAATAAATATTTAATTTTCTCGAATTATATTTTTGAATATTATGGTGTTGATTTGATATAATGTTATAGTTGTGGGTAGTATTTATAAATTTTGCAATGTACGCAAGTTGTTATATAATATTCGATTGGTTAGGGAATATTCTTTTTGTCGGGGAATATCCGTACGATGGTACAATCATTGGTGGACCCCACAACGGAATTATTGTCGAATTGAGAAAACGACAAAAATACTTTATGAAAATAACGGCGGAAGTTTTACTGTTAACTGTTGAAACACCCGTTGTTAAAAGTACAAGATATCTGGCGTTGTTGCGTAGTAGCACACAACGATTGATTATTGATCTTTACGTGAGAAGTCACTCGCTTATACTCAATTATTACTACGATAATTGTTGCATCATATCTCTCATATTATTGATTAAATTATTGTTACGGATCATCATCTGCATAATATGATATATTATTAAATCAATAATTGAGACTAAGAAAGTTATTTATATTATTATTTGCAATATTGTTCAATCGGGTATTCGGGACAATGCTTAGGTAATCGATTCTTATTCATGAGTTACTATTCACGAGTTACTATTCATGAGTTACTATTTACAAGTTACTTATTCATGAGTTATTATTCACGAGTTACTATTCACCCTAAGCTTATTCACTCTAGTATTGTGCATTCGGTATTTGGGTACAATATTATTCCATGAGGAGATGTCTAATTTTTTGGATCGTTGGTTGAAGATATAATAGTAAGTCAATATGGACCGCCGGTGGAGTTATAATAGTAAATCAATATGGATCACTGGTTTAAAGTTTTAATAGTAAATCAGTATGGACCGTTGTTTTAAGTTTTAATAGTAAACCATTATGGACCATCCGTTTAATAGTAAATCAATCTGAACCGTTCATGAATTAGTTACTATTCATTCCATTTTCCTATAAATAGAAGTTCATTCCTTCATTATTTCTTACGAATTCACTGAAATTCTAGAGAGAGAATTACAAGAGAACCTATAGAAAAGTATTCTGCTATTTCCCTACTCTTATATTCAGTTTCTTTTACGGTAAGGGGTATTATTCTTTCTTTCGTCTTAATGAAGAGAACTTATGTTATTCCATTATTAATTATTCTGTTGGAATAACCTGTATACGCAGGCTACCCTATACATGGTGGCATTCTTCTAATATTCCGTTCTTTATTATTACATGCGAATATATCACATGCAAATAACGTTTACTTGGGACTGGTTCCATTATTTATTATTACGTCGAAATATTCTGCATGCATTACGCTGTGGGACACTGGTTCCATCCTTTATTATTCAGCGGAATAATATTCTACGTAAGGCTTCGCCTTTGGACTGGTTCCATCCTTTATTATTCATTGGAATATCCTATCTACATGCGTTTTACGCTTCGGACTGATTACGTTATTTATTATTCTATTGGAATAACTCTTTTGTCTCATGCGATATCGCATTTACGGTGATTTCTTTTGTTATTCCATTCTTTATTATACTCAATTGGTTAAAACTTTGACTTCTATACCCATGAAATTAGTGGAATATCTTTGATATTTACGCTTCATCCAAATCTTTTCATGAAAATATTCTTCTGAGCATTCTTGAATTTTACTCTACAAAGCAAGATTCATGTTGACAATTTGGGCGTTATCGGTTCTTAGATAGATTAATTCTTGAACTTGTTTTATTGAATTCTTATACCATTGTCATCATCCTCATGTTTATATTTTGTTGAAAGTCATCTGTGGCCTGTAGTGCATAGATGGACTTGGTATGATTATGACCAGGGATTATTCGATGTAATCATGACCGTAATGTTACAAATGATTTAATAAAAGTCCTCATTGGCCCGTAGTGCATTGATGGACAGTTGTTGGCATGATCATGACCATTAATGAATACACAAATATTCTTGGCCCGTAGTGCATGGATAATTGTGGTCGTGATACTAAAGAATATCCTCGGCTAGTAGTGCGGGGTGATTCGATGATGTGGATTATTTATTAAAATCGAGTCCCAATGATAAAAGTGATGAAAACCTTTTAAATCATAAAAGATAGTAGATTTCATTCTCTACTTGACTCTTTTAATGGATTGTTTGTTCTGCTGCAGCAATTAAACTTGATATTTATTATATTTTATCAGTTTAACATTGTTGAAGGCTAACGAAAAATTATTCTGTATGGAAGAAAGTGTCGTTCTCCAGTATGCTGGGATGAAGTGGTGAAGTAACGTTGTTGGGACCGGAGTTGGTGCGTATGACTACGGAAAAAGATTCAAAGGATCCGATAACGATAAAAACCTCTCAAGATCGACAAAAAGAGTTATGTTGATCTTCATCGAAAGGACGTGGAATTCGATATTGGAGATCATGTGTTATTACGTGTTGCTCCATGGAAGGGAGTTACGAGATTTGAAAAGAGTGGAAAGCTCAACCCTCGATTCATTGGCCCATTTTAATCCTCGATCGAGTAGGGCGTATGGCGTATAGACTCGCTTTTACCGCTTGTGTATGTCTCGTGTTCATAACGTTTTTCACGTATACATGTTACGTAAATATGTGAAAGACCAACCACATTATTGAATTAGAACCAGACGAGATAGAGAAAGATTTAACGTATGAAGAGTTACCTGTTAAAATCTTGGATAAAAAGGATCATATTCTACGCTCCAAGGTTATACCTCATGTCAAAGTTTTGTGGAGAAACCACGATGTGGAAGAAATGACCTGGAGTTAGAATATGAGATGAAATCAAGATATCCTTACCTCTTCGACATACTAGGTACGCACCCTAATTTCGAGGACGAAATTTCATAAGAATGGGAGGTTGTAAGACCCCAACTTTTTGAATAAAGATTAAATTTTCTCGAAATATATTTTTGAATATTATGGTGTGGATTTGATATAATGTTATAGTTGTGGGTAATATTTACAAATTTTGTAAAGTACGCAATTTGTTATATAATATTCGATTGGTCGGGGAATATTCGTTTTAACAGGGAATATTCGTACAACGGCACACTCATTGGTGGACCCCTCATTAAATCGGAATTATTGTTTGATTGAGAAAACGACAAAAATACTTTATGAAAATAACGGCGAAAGTTTTACCGTTAACTGTTGAAACACTGGTGTTAAAAGTACAGTAATACGCGTGGTTGCATAGTAGCACATGGTATTGATTATTGATGCTTACGTGAGAAGTCACTCAGTTATACTAAATTATTACTACAGTAATTGCTGCATCATATCTATCATATTATTGATTCAATTATTGTCACAGTATCATCTGCATAAAATGTTTTTTTATTAAATCAATACTTGAGACGATAAAGTTATTCATATTATAAATTGTAATATTTACAATGTCTAGAAGTTCTGTCAAGGAGAGGTTTGGTCACCTAATTGCGCGCCAATAGGGTGAAATCCTTATTGGAAAGCCCCCTCTTTCCTGGGAATGACCTGGTTGATAAATATTGTGAGTTATAATATTAATAATGAATGTTGTTCAGAGTTGAATTTGTAGACGCGGACGTGATATTTGAGTCCGGAATGACGAAATTAGTAAAAATAGTCTATAAACACAAAATTTTTCGGGATTCACTCTTTGGTCAAAAAGTCAACAGTTGACTTTTTCGGGAAAAGTCAAACTTTGAAATTTCAAAATTTATATTTTTGATAAAAATAGTTTCATTATGTTGGAATTATTTGTGTTAGTAAAAATCGACATTTATTCCGATGATAATTGATGTCTAGGGTTATGTTGATAAATCGGGTAATTTATCGGATAAATGAGCAGTTAATTGCTACTAATTCACATGCTTATATAACTATTTGTTCACATATGTGTACTATTGAATCACATTATTTACTATTAGGGGAGTTGGTGCAAGATTGATAATACTTGCATGACTAAATTAAAAATGGAGGTATAGATGGAGGTACTATATTGAAATTAAGTATTTTCACATGATTATACTATTGATTCACATGATTGAACTATTGATTCACATTATTTATTATTAGGGGAGTTGGTGCAAGATTGATAATACTTGCGGGACTAAATTATAAATGAAAGAAAAGTTGGAGTATTATTGTCTTTGTAATTTTCGAGCCCCAAACGTGCGATTATCGAAACTATATTTTTATAAATAGAAGCTCATTCTTCCTTCATTTCTCACCAATCACACAAAAGCTTTAGAGCGATTATTATAGAGAGAAAGAAGAAGAAAATCTTTACCTCATTATTCCAAAGATCCGTTTTTTCCAAGGTAGGGAGTATTATTTCTTTCTTATCTATGAAGAGAACTTCATTATTCCATTCTTATTATTCTCATTGAATAACTCAGTATCTGTGAGCTACCCTATACTTGGTGAAATTCTTCATTGTTCCATTCTTTATCATTCTGTTGGAACATCCTTTTTGTGCGTTATCTGTGGGACTGGTTCCGCTCTTTATTATTCATTGGAATATCTTGTCACATGCGTTTCTGGGAACTGATTCCGTCTTTATTATTACATTGGAATATCCTATCTGTAAGCGTTCTACGGGGGACCGATTCCGCTCTTTATTATTACATTGGAATATCCTATCTCATGCATTTTACTGTGGGACTGATTCCGTTATTTATTATTACTCATTGGAATAACTCGCCTCGTGCGATCTATCGCGTACTGGTGATTTCTTTTGTTATTCCATTCCTTATTATACTCAGTTGGTTAAAATTTTGACTTCTATACTCCATAAAATTAGTGGAATATCTTTGATATTTGCGTTTCATCCAGTATCTTTTCATGAAAATATTCTTCTGAGCATTCTTGAATTTTACTCTACAAAGCAGTATCATGTTGACAATTTGGATGTTATTAGTTCTTGGATAAAATAATTCTTGAACTTGTTTTATTGAATTCTTATGTCATTGTCATCATCCTCATGTTTATATTTTTTGAAAGTCATCTGTGACCTGTAGTGCATAGATGGACTTGGTATGATTATGACCAGGGATTATTCGGTGTAATCATGACCGTAATGTTACAAATGATGTGGTAAAATTCCTCATTGGCCCGTAGAGCATTGATGGACAGTTGTTGGCATGATCATGACCATTATTGAATACACAAATATTCTTGGCCCGTAGTGCATGGATAATTGTGGTCGTGATACTAAAAAATATCCTTGGCCGTAGTGCAGGGGTGATTCGATGATGTGGATTATTTATTAAGCTGAGTCACAACGATAAAAGTGATGAAAAACCTTTTAAATCATAAAAGATAGTAGATTTTATTCTCTACTTGACTCTTTTAATGGATTGCTTGTTCCGCTGCAGTTAAACTTGATGGTTGTTATATTGTATCAATTTAACACTGTTGAAGGCTAACGATAATATATTCTGCATTATCTTAGTCATAATATTTCTTACTGGGCTAGTTGAGCTCACCCTTTTACTTTTATTGTTCTCTTCAGGAAATGAGAACGTAACAGGGACTAGTCGGGGTACGGAGTGACGGACCAGATGATAGCATTAGTAGTCCTCACTATTCTATGAAATAGTGTAATAATAATTGTAATAAGGACTCCTTTTGAGTTTGTATAATCTCTAGTGGACAATATTTGTATTTAAACTCACAGTTTATGTTTTGTCGTATTGAACACGACAGTTGTATTATTAAGTTGTATTTGAATTTATGTACCATGTAAGTGGCGACCCAAGATGGGTGACGTATACCTAATTTTGGGGGCGTCACAAAGGAGGTTGCAACATATTTGTAAACTTAAAAGACACTAAAATATGAAGACAATAGTTAACCTTGATTCATAAAAAATCGAAAAAGAGTAGTCATCCCTTTGGAGATTCCCAAACATTCTTTGACCTGCCTGCAAAAATTATCACAATTATAATCACTACACAATTAAAATGTAAAATTCAAAAAACTGCTGTAAAAAAAATAAAAACTCGAAACCTACCTTTGTATTAAAAAATCGTGAACACACACTTTTGATAAGAGGAACCCCAAAATTGCTGCAAACGACTAAAATTTTAATAGCAACATTTTCTAAGTAATTAACATCAATGTTATTAATAAAAAAAAAGTATACTTACTTTGAAATTACATCATAAGTAGAAGGCAATAGCGGAGACCAAATTAGGAACCTTCCAAAGTGCGCAGTTGAAAGAGAATTCATATAAGAAAGACTTTTCATTCTCTGAGTGCAAAAACACTGAAACTTCGGCATTTTCAAGGAGTTTTAAAATATTGTTGATTTTCATAGATTTAGCCAATTCTTTCTACAAATGATTTTCCACATAATAATAGAACACTGGCGCGTAATTGGGGATTCCATCGCTAAACAAAACAAACATTATTATCCATATATGTGTCTCTTGAGATAAAAAACTACATTTAATCAAAACCACATACATGTATATAAGCAGACAAGACTGTATATGGATGCTGATATTGATATTTTGTTAATAACACTGATACGATTTTATAACAAAATTAACATATATAGCATTATATATATTATTCTTTCTGACCGGAATAAGAGTGTCGTTATTAATTCTTTTAGTCCAACTGAATTTCATTTATTCTCTTAAAATAGACCAAAAAGTTTCATTAATTAATTAATGAACAAATCAATTTTGTTAATTTCTCAAGATTTACAAAAGAGTAATGCTAATCGAGGAGACGAAGGCTTTAAATCAAGATTATTCTGTATATGGATGCTGATATTGATATTGAGCTTTATATTTTGGTAATAACATTGATACGATTTTATAATCTTGTAAGACATCAATCAATCATATACTCAATTTGTTAAGAGTAGAAAGTCACGAAAAAAAAAAAATAATAATAATAAAAAAATAATTTAGGTATCTGAGTATAAGTAAATAATGTGATTTTAGTTCTTAAATACCAAAATCAAGTCATAACCATATAAACCAGAAATAACATAAATGAAGGGTTAAAACTTTACTTGTGGTAAGTTACTAAAATCTATTTAGTTCACGTAAACCAAGCTTTATCCCCCTCAAAAACACGGTTGGTACATCGTCAAGTAACGGCTTCATTCCTCAACAAAAACCGGGCTCCTCAGTATAATTAAAGCTCTTTGAATATCCTTTGCCAAGACTCTTAACTGCATTAGTTTTGAGTTCATACAAGAAAACATTCCATTCATCATCCTCAAACACAATGCTTATC
The DNA here is from genome assembly GCA_020205615.1 of Panax quinquefolius. Lineage (NCBI taxonomy): Eukaryota > Viridiplantae > Streptophyta > Magnoliopsida > Apiales > Araliaceae > Panax > Panax quinquefolius. Next base: position 31,524,017 of record CM035168.1, read on the forward strand.
AGATCTATAATCTTATCAGATCGATTCGATTTTAAATCCAATAAAAATAGGAGGAGAGGATTTTATCGACTGAAAATGCTTTGGGTTATGAGATTCTCGAACTTCTTCTCCGCAAAGATGTTGATGATTGTTCTATCTCTATCTCTTGATCATTTTCGCTTAAAATTGAAGCCATTAGATCCTCTCATCTGAGCGGCCACCTTTGATTTCCGGTCGAATGAAGCTCCGAAAAGTAAAAAAAATTGGAGAAAATCGGCGTGTCGCCGATCCCTCTCTTATTAGGGTTGAATTACTCTCGATGTTGAGTATCTCCGTGGCTCAATTGCCGCTGTTCACTCGATTTTACAGCATTCAATGTGTCCTGAGAGCATATACTAATTAGGGGACTGTATTTAAGATAGGATTCCAGTTGTTATTTGAACAAATTTGAACGCCAAAGTTGAAGATAGGATAGGATTTCAGTTGTTATTTGAATGAATTTGAATGCCAAAGTTGCCAAAGTTGAAGGTAGGATTACAGTTGTTATTTAAGAGGGGCACTGTTGTGAAGGGTATTTTGGTAAAGGATATTTAGGAGCATTAATTAGTATGGACAGGTGTTGAGTTTTTATAATGACAGATGTCAAAATAATGTGTCATAGACTGTGTTTTAGTATATATAGATTTACATAAATTTGTTGAAGATCTGGTTATGAATCTTATGATTTCTATTAGGAACTGCATGTTTAAATTTGATGATGAGATGTTAAATGTATATTCATTTTAGTAGCTTTTGTAAAATTCTTAATAAAAATATGATGTACAGTGACTTAGAATATAAAGATAAAATTTGTTAAGTTGATCTTATGAGTTGCATTAATGTATAGATGATATGATAAAATGGACCATATAGTAATATTGAACTATCATAAAGCTTCTCTGATATTTCGTAAAGTTATTGAAGTTCGCATATTTAATCTTCCTATCGTAGAACATCCAATATAAGATTGTAGAGCCTGCTAGAAGTTTGCAAAGTTAAGACAAGATCGCAAAGCTTGTAGTCAAATCGTAGAGTTCACTATATGGTCGTAAAGTGAAGTAAGGATCGCATAGTGACTCGAGGATCGTAGAAGAGCCAATCGTAAAATTACTCTTTACTCGTAGAGCAAGCTTCGCAAAGCATAACACATAGTTCAGATTGTTAAGTGAATCAAACTCAATACTCTACAGTTTTCATGAAGTTCTACGATCAATCAAAATAGTAGAGCATGCCAGGATTGACAAAGGACTCACAATAAGGAGCGTTGCAAATTGAAGAACCCAAGGCAAATTATCACACATCCTTGGTTAAAATCGAAAAATTAGAATACGTTGTGCTTAACAGCTAGCTTGGCGATGTGACATCACCTACGTGGTAGGTGAAATAACATTTTAATGTGATCAGTCAAAGCCAAAAGTAAGCTAACACATTATCCTTGAATGTCAACATCAGATGTCTTTAAGGATCAACGTATTAAATGCTTAACGACAACTTTACAACATGAAACTCTCGGGGTAGTCTATAAAGACAGAGATTTAAGTCAACAATAAGAATCACCAATCATCGAGCTGAACCTCTGCCAAAGTTTTAAGAGTGATACTATACAAAAAGAGAACATTTTGTTCTACTACCAAGTCTTTAGAAACCAAGTTTAAACGTAACTTAGTAGCACCTCAAACAACTTCAATAATTGTGATTCACTAGTCTTAGTGACCTCCGTGACAATCACAGTGAGTTACTTTAATACCCCTTTTTGCCATTTTCCTCTACTTAATGTTTAATCATAGAAATCACAAATTACTGATAACCCCGAATCAGCAAATTATAACAAATACATTGTACATCAGAATGAAGGCGTTCAAAAGCTCCACTTCTTCTTCGGACCGAAAACAATACACTTATTAGAGGAGCCACAAATCCAAAAAGCTTTCCGGCTTGTACAGAAGCTTGTTTTAAAGAAAGAAAATTTAGGTCTTTGTCGGCTGCCAAGATTGATACCTGGTCCAGTCTCTCTGCCCAGCATGGAGGGTGTGTCCCTTAGAATGGTAGATATGCTCCTCACCCTCTCCTGATAAGTTCTCCTTGTGATCCAAACCATACCTCTTTGGTTTCAGCATTAGCAGCTGCAAGATGTGTATTTTGTTCTTTATCAGCTTTTCCGCATAATAAAATAGTTTTATTTATTTCGTATGAAGTTCAGAAAAATGACTGACCTCATCTCCTGTGTGATCAGTTATAAAGTGGAGCCACCCATGCCATTCCGGTGGGACCTGAGAAGCATTGTAGCGACCCTTTGACGCATACTCCACCCACCTATGTCTTCCTACAAAACAAAATGTAGAACAAAACTTGCTAACCTTTTATTTTATTGTTGGAGATCCATTAGTATACCCTTTATTGAAGCACTATTATATATAATTCAACACATCTAATTGTATATACAGGTACACAACTAATAATATTAGATGTAAATCATGTAATCAATCAACGGCCAAGGCAGAATCTTGGTGGAAGACTTAAAAGGAATCTTGGTGAAAGATGTAATGGTAGCACTAAAGATGAGAGCAAGGGGGAGAGAGAGAGCTTTGTTGGACTGGTACAAAAAATGGCTTTATAAAATATGTGACTTCTGCAAACAACAAAATCAGTAGAACATTAAGGTAGCTAAGCAGTTTTGCTCCTGAAGTTAGCCAAGGTATTGTATGAAGCTTCAGCTTGTACTAATACAAGTCAATAATTGTGGGAATGAAAACGTAATGATACCACAACTTATATGAGCCATTTTATTTGGTTAGTAGAAACTTTAAAAGATACATGAGGAAAACATATTGAATATTTCCAATATCTCAGTAAATTATCACAAGGAAACATAAATATTTTTGTATGATAGTCATTATGTTTTGTCCTCCGATATAGTTAGGGAAAAGAAATGGTAAGAATTTAGGCAACTGCCTGTTTTAAATTTCATATTTTTTCATTATAATTTCCTTTCCCTTACCCCTTCCCATTTGTAAACACTAAGAGACCCGGCCCCCTCAGAGCAGAAATTCTGCATCAACATCTCATAAGATGAAATCATTGGAATGTGAGTTAATTATCATTTCCTGATAACAGAAGTACATACATATATGGTTGATTGCACACACACATATAGATGAGAAGATTGAGATTTGAAAGATGGAATTTCAATAGTAAACCAATACTAAAGATGATTCCGCTTTTCATAATCTATATATGATAACAAAAGTAAAAAAGAGAAAGCAATACACACCATATTGAGTGTCTCCAAGTTTCTCATAGTATTTGTTACCAATTTTATCAACACCCACGAGCGTTGCACCTATATTATGAAGCTTTGTTTGCCTGCAATAATAAGCCACCACAAACTTTGTGGACATCAAATGCACAGCAAATTTCATATGCATAAAAACAAAAACACCACCCACCCAGCGGGGGGGGATACAGAACATGATGGAAGAACTTATTTAAAAATACATGTCAGTGATCAAAGGAAATGCTAAGGTGGAAAGGATTACTTTGTTAAAACATCTCCTAATTTCTTCACATGGACTTTATCTCAGGAGTCATGACAAACAGAAAAGTGTAAGAATATGCTGATATGCAGTAAAAATTATCACTTCTCTCATATTTATTTGCTTGATGAGCTAAATATGTTAAATTCAAGACTAGAGAGTCCTCCTTTGCTGCTTAATCACCAGCATCAAGAGAGGGAAGATATAGCCACCAAGTTTTCACCAAACTCAATATCCACCCAAAAAGGCCACGAATGAGCATGGCAAAATGGGAAAAAAAAAAAGAACCATGACTTGCCGTACATGTCTGCGATTTTTCAGTTGTCTTGTGTGTGTGCGTGTGCGTGCGTGTGTGTGAGGGAGAGAGAGAGAGAGAGTTTGGATATGAGGTAAAGGTACCAAGTTTTCTCACTAATTATCTCAAATAGTTCATTCATTTATTTGCTGACACAAGAATACTTCTAAATTAATGTCTTTCAATAAGTCAATGCTTACAAACACATGTGAGGAGTTTTACTTACAAAAGATTTCCATCTGCGAGGCACTTCCTGCAAATTTAAACAAAATAGATGAACAGTTAATAAAGATTATGAGAAGAATCTACCAAAAAATGTATGATAATTTTCAAGCATGCACAACAAGGAATTTTATAACCGTCAATAAAAAAAGGGGACTTTTTATACTAGCTTCTGAAAATAAATATGCTAACATTTGGCAACGCAACCATAACTGAATCATTTTTATTGGCATGTATTAGGGATCATCTGTAAGGTCAGAAATAGAAACAGCTACACAAATTCGACTATCATGGCTCTCCAACTTAAATGTTAATGTTCTGAAAACAGAACATTTGTGTCCTCACCACTAACAATATACGTTTGTCCTCATAATGAGTTCTTCTGTACCCCATTTTGCAAATTTACTAGTTATTTTATAAATAAACACTGGGCTGCAATACCCACAATATTTGGTAGTTGGTGCCCGAGTTACACATAATAGCTCAAATGCCCAAAGTTATGCATAAAATACAGTTTCAAGTTTCACACCCAAAACATAACCCCATTAGGATCTCAAATACAAAGGTATGGATGATGAATGTAAAATTGTAACAGAAACATGATTTAGCCAGCATTGCTAATGATTTATACAATAACTAGCAGAAAGGTCAACAAAGTTTTTAAAACCTTGATAAGAGTATGATCTATTGCTATATACTAATGCACATTTTATAGCCCTTTAGTTCTATTTTCATTTAATTTGGCTAGACATTATATTAAACAAATGCCAAAGCTATAAATATATTCAGCAGCTTGAATAAGTGGTAAAAATCTATTGCAATTATTAATTTTGCATCGTCTGGTGCTTTAAAGCCCTATAAATAAAAAATTACAACCATAAAAGGGCGACCCACATCAAATTGTACTTTGCTTTACTGAGGATAAGTTCATTGTATAATTCAAGAACAAAAACAGTAAATTATGTATAAATCAGGAGAGAGGAAAAAATAGCTTTCTCCATGTTTTGTCAGAATTTCCGTAATAAAATGCACGACAAACCCGTTAAACTGTATAGAATTGAGGTATTTCAACTACATAGAATTAGGTTACTAAATCAACCGTAACTTATCCAGAGTAATTAACTCATAAATGAAAATTTGAAACAACCGATAGGGAAAAAGATACATCAAATAAATATATACAAAAGCAATTGAAAAAAGGAGACTAACAGGTATCCTTCGTCTTTGAGCTCCCTGACGAAGTTTCCGATGCCTTTCTCCCTGATCGACTTCAACACGTTCTTCAACACCGACGCCATGCCTTCTCTCTCCTCCTCTTCCTCGAACAATTTTAGATTTCATACAGCAGATAGTAGGGGTGGAAAAAAACAAAATAGGCAGGCCGGGTTTTTTCTAAACTTAGGCCGGGTATTGGCCCAAAATAGGAGGAATGTAAGTTTGCATGCGCTTCGGGCTTTCAGGGCAGTTTGTATCCATCTTTTTAGCTGTTTATTGTATTTTGATAAGGGTGTAAATGAAACAAACTTGTTCAGATTTGATTTATAAATTTATTCAGTATAAAATAATGTTTGATTGAAACTCGTTTAGTTATCGAGTCGAACACGATCTTGAATCGAATCCGAGCAGTTTGAACTTTTTAAACGAATATGATTCGAGTATCAATAGAAAATTATGAAGATATTCGAGTAAATTATCGAACTTTAAAACTTGCTCATATTTGACTCATTTATATTTCAAGTCAAGTTCGAATCGAATTTTTAGTTAAGCGAATACGAATCGAGCCTGAACTGTTTGATCATTTTACAGCCTTACTTATTGGTGTGTTGTTATAAATATGAATGTAGGTCATAAAATGAACCAAAAGATCGATCTCGCTTCGTAGTTATTTGATTAAAAATCGATTCGAACTTAACTTAAAATATAAATAATTTAATTATGAACAAATTTTAAAATTCAATAAATTATTTGAATTTCTTCAAATTTTAATTTTCTATTGATACTCGGATTATATTCGCTCGAAAAGTTCAAACTGCTCGGACTCAATTCAAGATCGTGAAACGAGTATGAATCAAACCTTATTACATATTTAATAAAATTATGTGAACTTAATTTAAACAACTGAATATTCGACTTGACCCGATTCATTTATACATCAAATAAATGTGAAGTCAAACTTATTATGTGTCCCGATGTTGCTATGGTGCATTTCCCCCCAAATTTAATAAGAAACAATTGTATTTTTTTGAAGCTATATATATACTCACAATAGTTTTGTGATTTTAATGAGTTTTTACATTATTTGAACAAATTTTTTTCTTACTTTATTCAAGTCAAAATATGGCCCATTTGTTTTAAACTGAAGACACAATCTTTTTGAATTTAAAAATATAATTTTATCTTAATAAATTTATAAAATAGTATGATATTTTTAATTTATCATCGCATTTAAATAGTATTAGTAATATATTTGTAAATATAAAATTATCATAAAAATGTTGCATGTTTTAATTTCTCATAACAAATGTTACGAGTGAACGATGTCAACAAATGCCAAAACGTGAACTATGTCTTTATGTTCCGGAGTATAGAAAGTTCCATTCGCCACCTTTATGTTCGTGGCGAGGCGATTCTTGGTGGAATCATGAAGGCGTACCCATCCAAATTTGCACTCGGCGTATCGTGGGAGACGTTTGAAAGCAGTTCGATAACAAGTACTTCCAAAGTAGTATTAGTCGTATGAAGGAAGTGGAGTTTATTAGACTAGAAGCGAGAATAACATGACGGTGTCCAAAGACGAGGCGAAGTTCATGAGTTATCTAGGTTTGCACCTCATTTGGTGGAGAATGAGGAACGATGACGCGGATGTTTACGAGAGGTTTGAAACCCGGCGTACGTCAAGATCTCATTTCTCATAAATTTTCTCTCTATTCGGATGTTGTCAGCAGGGCTCGGTTGTTAGGCGAGATAAACGAGTACGTTCAACCGAGGACCATAACCGAGGATCATACCAAAGATAGTAGTCATCGAATAACGATAACCAAAGTGGAGAAAGAAGAATACTTGACACAAGGCGGTAACCACTACGTGGTAGTAATCGTGGCCATGAAAATAGAAGAAGCGAGTTGGGAGGAGATTTTAAAGAGGAGATTCAACAACGACCATGTGAAGACGTCGGCGCCGGTGTGACTAGTTCCAAGGAGGAGAAAGACCATCGGTCGTATGTTACAAATCTTGAAAGAGGGACATATCATTGAAAACCGCCCACAACAGTTTAAGGTATGTTATAATTGTGGAAAAGAAGGACATATCGCTCGAGATTATGCGATATCGAAACCCAATCCAAATAGGGAATGGTAACTCAAAAGGATGTCCCGGAAAAGTCAAAGACAACGATTCTTGGAAGAGCGTTTTTTTTCGACTGGCCAAATTAAAATCTGAGGAATCCGACGAAGTTAGCACGGGTTAGTTAATTATAAATTCTTGCGAAGTTTATACCTTACTAGAATCTGGGATTCTACCCATTCTTTTATCTCTCTTTGCTTGCGCTCAACGTTTGAACTTGACTACGGAGAAATTAGACTTTGACTGTTTATGGAGAATCCGCTAGGAGAAACTTTCATTACATCTGTTGTTTAGAAATCTTGTTTGATTCAGTTGGCACTATCACATTACCCGTTAACCTTATTTCTATAGAGATATTTGCTTTTGATGTGATTTTAAGGTTAACTACTCATCATGCCAAATTGATTGCTTTTGTAAGGTTGTTAGTTTTCATATTCCTAAGCAACTTTGTTATTCAATTCAAGCAATCAAACCATTGTAATCAAACATTTTCATATCGAAGCCATGAAGTCATTCGTTTTATTACGGATGTCGAGTTTTCTTAGTCCATGTTATGGATTTGAATAAAGACACGCGATTTGAATAATATTCTTGTTGTTATTGATTTTTCCCCGACGTATTTCTTGAAGAATTTATTGGCTTACTCCCAAAGATCGATATTAAATTTTGTATCGACTTTGAACCCGGTACAAAATTCATTTCTAAAATCTCATATCGAATGGCTCTATTGAACTTGAGGAGTTAAAAATTCAACTATAAATTTGGTACATGAGCCTTTATCTTGTGACTTCCTTTGTGGAATTCACTAAGCCGAGACTCTCTATAGGGGCGTCGTATTAGATGCGATAAGTAAAGCGATAGGTGTCATTGTGACGTCTTATCCAAGATTGGGATATGAGTCACGATTGAGAGCAACCTAAGTCGATGAATCGAAATACGTAGTTTTCTAGGTTTAGTTGGTTATTATCGGAGATTCGTTGAAGGATATTCTCGAATCGCTATTCCATTAACGTAGCTGACTCGTAGAGATACAAAATTCAAATGGAGCGAGGAATGCGAGAAAAGTTTCCAAGAGCTTAAGAGGAGACTTATTTCTAAGACTGCTCTAACAATACCATCCGGTTCGGATGGATTTGTTATCTCACAATGATGCTTGAGCAAAGGGTTAGGATGTGTTCTCATGCAGCGTGGGAAAGTCATAGCCTATGCCTCGCGACAACTTAAAAGAGTATGAGAGGAATTATCCTACTCATGATCTAGAGTTAGCGTGATCGTTTATTATTAAAGATATGGAGGCACTTATCTATATGGGGAGAAAGTGGAGATATATTCGGATCATAAAAGCCTTAAATATTTCTTCACTCAAAAAAGAACTCAACATCGGCAAATGACGCTGTTGCTCGAGCTATTGAAAGACTACGACCACACTATTCAATACCACCACGGTAAAGCGAGCGTGGTAGGTGACGCATTGAGTAGAAGATCATATCTTGCGAACGAAAGTGCGATGATGTCAAGTATACGCATAGAGCCAACTTTAATAGAAAAAGTTAAGGTTGCTTTCGAGCCAGGCCGACGTGATGATCGTGATGCGTATGAAGAAAAAGTACAAGAAGAAGCTATTAAGGCGAGAATTGATGAAGAAGGAATACTCAGAGTCCACTCTAGACTTTGTGTTCTAACGACTGATTTGAAGTACAAGATTATGATGGAGGCACACAATACACCATTTGCAATCCATCCCGGAAGTACTAAAATGTATCGTGATCTTGACATATATTTTGGTGGAATAATATGAAGAGAGAGATTGCAAAGTTTATCTCGATGTGTTTAACTTTACCAACGTGTAAAGGCGAGACATCTAGTACCTAAGGGTCCGTTGCAACCACTTGAGATTCCTGGAATGGAAGTGGGAACACATTACCATGGATTTAGATTCACGGGTCTTCCTACGGTTTCTCAAGGCATCAATGCTATTTGGGTTATTGTTGATAGATTAACCAAGTCTCTTTCATTTCTTGCCGATCGGGAGACTTATTCACTTGAACGTCTTGCTAGTATGTGCGTAAATGAGATTGTGAGGTTGCGTGGCATGCCCAGATCCATAGTTTGGATCGTGACCCAAGATTCACTTCAAGATTTTGGGTTAGCTTGCAAAAAGCTATGGGCACGGATTTGCGATTTAGTTCGGCATACCATCCCCAAACAGACGGACAATCGATCGAGAGGACTATTCAAACTCTTGAAGATTTATTAAGACTCGTGTCCTGAACTTCAAGGCGGTTGGGATAAGTATTTACCATTGGTGGAATTCTCCTACAACAACAGATTATCGAGCGAAGTATAGGTGTGGCTCCATTCAAGCATTATATGGGCGAAAATGTCGTTTCTCCATATATGTTTGGGATGAGGTGGGTGAAGCAACATTGTTGGGACCCGTTAGTTAGTTAAATGCGTTATGACTACCGAAAAGATCCAAATGATTCGACAACGTATACAAACGGCACAAGATCGACAAAAGAGTTATGCGGATCTTCATCGAAAGGGCGTGGAATTTAATGTAGGGATCATGTATTGTTGCGAGTTTCTCCATGGAAGGGAGTTACAAGATTTGGGAAGAGAGGAAAGCTCAATCCACGATTTATTGGTCCATTTCAAATTCTTGACCGAAAGTAGAAATGTAGCTATAGACTTGCGTTACCTCCGGTATGTCTCGTGTTCATAATGTGTTTTCATATATCTCATACTTACGTAAATATGTGAAAGACCCGAACCACGTTATTGAGTTAGAAACCGGACGAGATAATAGAAGACTTAACGTATGAGGAGGTACTGTCAAGATCTTGGATAGGAAGGAGCATGTCCCACGCCAAGAAAGGTCATACCACAAGTTAAAGTTTTGTGGAGGAATCATGCTTTATAGAGGAAATGACACGGGAATTGGAAACGGAAATGAAAGCGAGGTATCCTCACCTTTTCAAACACACAGTATGTCACGTCAATTTCGAGGGACGAAATTTCATAAGGAGGGGAGGTTGTAAGACCAGAAATTTTTTTAAATAAAAGGAATTTCCTTTATTTATTATTTTGAAATAGTAAGGGTTGATTTGATTAATGTGGATAGTTAAGGGTTAAATACGCAAATATTTCAAAATAAACAAGTGGTTATAAAATATTCATTTTGTCGGGAATATTCGTTTGGTCGTGGAATATTAAATCTTTGTCGGGAATATTAAATGCGACGGTAGCGACCATGTGTAGAGCCCTATAACGAAAGCGATTGGATGAAGAAAACGACAAATATAAGTTGGTTAAAAATAACTTGGTAGTAGTTATTCTGAATTAAGACTGTTGGAATACCCTTATGGTTAAAATACGAATAATACGCTGGCGTGGTTTATGAAGACACTGCGGTGATTACACAAGATTGTTGAATTATTGATCCTTACGTAAGAAGCACTACTCGATAATTTTCACGGTGAGTTCTTGCTCAATATTTTATTTTATTGATTCATAATTCTTTGCGTTGATATTTTATATTATTCATTGCTCAATAATTGTCACTTTTTACATTATCTCCATTATCGGATCAATAATTCATATTATTTGAATAATATTATTAGATAGCATTATTGGCAATGTCTAGAAAGTTCATCGAGGAGAGGTTTGGTCACCTAATTGCATGGCGCCATGAGGGAGAAATCCTTATCGGAAAGCCCCCTCTTTCCAGGAGCGGCACCGTTGTCATAATTGTGATTACGTAATATTATTTGTGAATAATTAATTATTGATTCATATGATAAAGAAATATTTATTTTATGTGGATATAAATGATGGATTTATTTATGTGGTTATAAATGAAGAAATTATTGTTGAGGTGTTTTATCAATATTTTACCGTATGGAGGTATTAAAAATTAAATCGGGGTTTTGAGATATATTGCGGGGATTATAATTTTAATCCGACCGTTGGATTGTAGGTAATTTTGGGTATGTTATACATACATAAGTTGAGTATATGTCCACAAATTTTGAACCGCTTACAAATGCACGAATGATTTGTTGTGAATTTTAAGAGGTGTCGGATTGAAAAATTAGGTTTATAATTGATTTTGGTGGAAAATTCTAGAATTGAGTGGGCCCCACTTGTGGTTGGTGAAGAAATGTGCTGAATTTTATTTCAAATGTGGTGGGTGGCAATAGTAGCGAGTAAAGCCATCGTCAGTAAGTGTCAAGTCTGCTTTGGCGGTAATTAACATTTTCCTATAAATAGAGGCTAAGTTAGAATTGAAAATCACACCGAAAACAAAGTTTTCTCTCTCTCTCTCTACTATATTATTGAGCGTATTTTGTGAGTATTTAGATACTTTGAGAGTTCTTTGTTGATCTGAAGTTTCATTCAAAGATCACTTCCGCCTTTCCTTCCAAGAAATCTTGATTCTTTGAGGTAAGGGATGTTATTTTCTTCTCAAATGATATTAATTCTTCAATATCATTATCTTTGAAATGTTGATCCGAGGTTTTTATCAAATTTGGAACTTTTTCATGTCGGGGTTACTTTATTCATGAGTTCTTATTCACGAGTTACTATTCATGAGTTACTATTCACGAGTTCTATTCACGAGTACTTATTCATATGAAGCGTGAAAATGTTTTTTTGGAATTTCTATCTTTTGGTGTTTGAGTACTATTCACGTATACTGGCCTTTATTCACGTGATCTGACACTATTCACGAATCACAAGGCCTATTCAATCGAAAAATGAAAATTTTTCTTTTAGTCAAAATATCTATTTTGGATACTAAGCTTGATTGTATCCATGTTTTGATCATTCTTGAATTTTACACCACTATGATTATTTTTTGAGGTATTCTTTGGACATGGATAAAATAAAGTACGAATCCTTAATCCTTAATCCTTGTCATTTTGTTTCACTTTGGATTCGTTCTTTAAAAAAAATTTTTCATCATCCTCGGTCTTAAATGATGATATTATTGAATATCTTTGGCTGTAGTGCAAAGATGAATGATTTCTGAAGAATATCTTTGGCACATGTAGTGCAAAGATGAGCGGTGTTTAAATGAACATGACCGATCGATGAATATCTTTGGCTGTAGTGCAAAAGATGAAGCGGTGTTTAAATGAACATACCGATCGATGAATATCTTTTGCCTTTAGTGCAAAGATGAGCAGTGTTGAGATGAACATGACCGATTGATGAATATCTTTGGCTTCAGAGTGCAAAGATGAAAATTTGATTTGAGATGAATATTGATTGATGTTACTGGGGATAAAATATTGATGATGGACCGTTAAATTCATAGATTATAGTAGATTTCATTCTCTACGTAACTCTTCTATGAATTATTATTTCATTGCGAATATTGATCTGAAACTTGTTATGCTATTGTATTACATCGATTTTTCCTGTTGGAGACTAACGATAATTTGTTGTATATTATCTTAGTCATAGTATTCTTTATTGGGCTAGTTGAGCTCACCCTTTTCCTTGTTGTCCCATTTTTCTTCTCGGGAGGCGAAAATGTAAGAAAATCTTAGTCGGGTATGGAATGAAGGTTCTAGAGAGAGAGTTGTTTAGTAGTCCTCACCATTATTGTAAAATAATGTATCAATAAATGTGATGAGGATTTATTTGAGTATAAATATTGTCTAGAAGATAATATTTGTATTTAAACTCACAGTTTTATTGTTGTGATAATAAAGTTGTAGTTGTTTCTGTACCATGTATTTGGCGACTCAGAATGGGTTGGATGGAATGGACCTATTTTGGGGTCGTCACAAAAAAAATATAAACATGAGGATGATGACAATGATATAAGAATTCAATAAAACAAGTTCAAGAATTATTTTATCCGGAATTATTAACGTCAAATTGTCAACATGATCTTGTTTTGTAGAGTAAAATTCAAGAATGATCGGAAGAATATTTCCATGAAAAGATCTTCGGATGAAAACGCAAATATCGAGGATATTCTACTAATTTCATGGAGTATAGAAGTCAAAGTTTTAACCAACCGGGTATAATAAAGAATGGAATAACAAAAGAAATCACCATGTAAATGCGATAGACCACGCAGATGGGTTATTCCAACGAATAATAAATAACGGAACCGTGTCGGTGAAATTCACACCGAAGCGGGATGTTCCAACAGAATAATAAAGATGGAACCGGATCCGGTGTAAAACACACGAATAGATATTCAATGAATAATAAAAAGGCGGAACCAGGTCCGTGTAAAACACATGAGCAGGATGTTCCAACAGAATAATAAAAAGATTTTACCCGGTCCTGTAAAACACACGAGCAGGGATGTTCCAACAGAATGATAAAGATTTAACCAGTCCGGTGTAAAAACACATGAGCAGGATGTTCCAAATGATAATAGAAGAATGTCACCAAGTATAGGGTAAACCACTTATACAAAAGTTATTCCAATGAATAATAAGCGATGGAATAACAACGCTCTCTTCATGAATAAGAAAGAATAACACCCACTTACATTTGGTAGGAGATTGAATCTTTGCAAAGAAGTAGTAAGAACAAAATACTCTTCTTCTTTCTCTCTTTTCTCTCTATATACTTTCTCTCTCTATAGCTTGAATGAATTAAGTGAAAAATATTGAAGCCCTAGGCCTCTATTTATAGAAGATTTCTAGCTTAGCACCGCCGTAATGAAAAGGCAAGTGGCTTGACGAATTGGTTTAGACGCTCAGTAATGTGAAACGACAAGTGGTTCGACGCTTTGTGAATGTGAAGCGACAAGTGGTTCGACGTCTGGTAAAGGTAATTACTATTAACGAAAGGTAAATACTATTGACGAAGGTAAATACTATTCACAAGGGTAATTACTATTGATTTAAGGTAAATACTATTCACAAGGATAATTACTATTGATGAAGGTAAATACTATTCACAAGGGTAATTACTATTGATTTAAGGTAAATACTATTCACAAGGGTAATTACTATTGATGAAGAGACTCTTAGATGATGACATATGAGCCCCCATAAAATAATCAAACTTACCACAAATCATAACACATATTTAATCTTTCAATAATTATTAATCATTTATAACTCAAATCTCAATTATTGATTTAATACTATAACATATTATACGGATGATATCTTTGTGACAATAATTGAATCAATAATATAAGAGATATGATGCAAGAATTCTTCAGTAGAAATAATTGAGCATAAATGAGTGACTTCTCACGTAAAGATCGATAATCAATCTGCAATCTTCTTATGCAACCACAGCATTATTCGCATACTTTACCATAGGGTAGTTCAACAGTTTAACGGTAACACCTCCGTAGTTATTTTTATAAAATATTTTTATCGTTTTCTTAATCAAATGATAATGTTGTGGGGTCCACCAATGATTGAGCCATTGTATGAATATTCCTAACAAAAGAATATTCCCACCAAAACGAATATTTTATAACAACTTGCATACTTTGCAAAATTTATAAATATTACCTGACTATAACATTATATCAAATTTATTCCACAATATTCAAAATAATATTTATAGAAAAATTCATCTTTATTTATAAAAGTTTGAGGTCTTACAACCTCCCCTTCTTATGAAATTTAGCCCCGAAATTAGAATTACGATACACTGTATGTTGAAGAGGTAAGGATACCTTGATTTCATTTGATTCTAACTCCCAAGTCATTTCCTCAACATCGTGGTTCCTCCATAAAACTTTGACTTGAGGTATAACCTTGGGCGTAGAATATGTTCTTTCTTATCCAAAATTTGAACAGGGAACCTCTTAAATACGTCAAATCTTCCGCTATTTCGTCCGGTTCTAACTCAATAATATGGTTCGGGTCTTTCACATATTTACGTAACATAGATATGTGAAAAACGTTATGAACACGAGACATATTTGGCAGAAAGCGAGTCTATAGCCCACAGTTCCTACTCGATCGAGGATTAAAATGGACCAATGAATCGAGGATTAAGTTTTCCTCTCCTTCCAAATCTTGTAACTCCTTTCCATGGAGCAACTCTTAACAACACATGATCTCCTATATCGAATTCCACGTCCTTTCGATGAAGATCAAAGATAACTCTTTTATCGATTTTGTGAGGTTTTTATACGTTGTCGGATCATTTGAATCTTTTCCGTAGTCATACGCATTAACTCCGGTCCCAACAACGTTGCTTCACCCACCTCATCCCAAAGATATCGAGAAACGACACTTTCTTCCATACAATGCTTGAATGGAGCCATGCCAATACTTGCTTGATAAGCTGTTGTTGTAGGAAAACTCCACCAATGGTAAGAACTTGTCCCAACTCCCTTGAAATCAAGGACACGAGTCTTAATAGATCTTCAAGAGTTTGAATAGTCCTCTCCATTGATCGTCCGTCCGTCCCGAGGATGATATCTTAGAAGCTAAATCGTAAGTCTGTGCCCATAGCTTTTTGCAAACTAACCCAAAATCGTGAAGTGAATCTTGGGTCTCGATCGAAAACTATGGATACCGCAGGCGTACCATGCGCCTCTTACAATCTCGTTTATGTACATCTGAAGCAAGACGTTCAAGTGTATAAGTTTCTCGATCGGTAAGAAATGAGCGAGACTTGGTCAATCTATCAACAATGACCCAAATCGCATCAATGCCTTGAGAAACCTTAGGAAGGCCGTGCTTGAAATCCATGGTAATGTGCTCCCACTTCCATTCTGGAATTTCAAGTGGTTGCAATGGACCTTTTGGTACTTGATGCTCCGCTTTAACTTTCGTTGACAAGTTAGACACCTTGAGATAAACAAATATTATCTCTCTTTCATATTGCTCCACCAAAATGTATGCCGAATATCATGATACATTTTGTACTCCTGAGATGGATTGCAAATGGTGTGTTGTGCGCCTCCATCATGATATTATACTTTAAATCGTGGTCGTTAGGAACACAAAGTCCGAGTTGACTCAAGTATTCCTTCTTCATCGATTCTTGCTTCCTGCGTAGCACCTTCTTGCACTTTCTTCCTCATACGCATCGCCTCCAAGTCCTGTAGCTTGAGCGCTTTTAACTTTATCAATTAAAGTCGGTTCTACTCAGTATACTCATTTGTCATCACATGCGTCCCTCGAGTCTTTAATTCTATTTCCATCATTTGCAAGTCACACAAAATGGGCTTCTTTACGTTGACAATATCGCACTTGTACTTGCATATGATTTCCTACTCAATGCGTCAGCTACCACGTTTGCTTTTTCAGGATGGTATTGGATGGTATGATCATAATCTTTCAATAGTTCAAGCCAACGTCGTTGTCGCATGTTGAGTTCCTTTTGAGTGAAGAAATATTTGAGGCTTTTATGATCCGTAAAGATCTCCACTTTCTCCCCATACAAGTAATGCCTCCACATTTTAAGTGAAGAGACAATAAATTGTGACTGACTAGATCATGAGTAGGATAATTCCTCTCATATTCTTTGAGTTGTCGCGAGGCATAAAGCTATAACTTTTCCATGTTGCGTAAGAACACATCCCAACCCTTTGCCCAAGCATCACTTTGTAGATGACAAATCCTCCGAGCGAGATGGTATTGTCGAGCAGTCTTTGAAATAAGTCTCCTCTTGAGTTCTTGAAAACTCTTCTCACATTCTTCGCCTCCAACCGAACTTTGTATCTTTCCGAGTCAAATTTGTGAGTCGATGGAATAGCGATTCGAGAAAATCCTTCCACGAATCTCCGATAATAACCAAATAAACCGAGAAAGCTACGTGCTTGATCATCGATTTAGGTTGTTCCCAAATTTGAATAAACTTCAATCTTTCTTTGGGTCAATGATATTCCATGACTTGATACCACGTGCCCAAGGAATGCTACTTCTTTAAGCCGAACTCGCATTTCTTCAACTTGGCATAAAGCTTATATTCACGAAGCTTTTGGAGTGTCAGCCTCAAGTGTTACTCATGATCTTCACGGCTTTTGGAATAAATAAGGATGTCATCAATAAAGACGACCACAAAGTGATCTAAATATTCCTTGAATACTCGGTTCATCATATCCATGAAGGCAGCAGGAGCATTAGTCAATCCAAAGGACATGACTAGGAATTCATAATGCCCGTCATCGAGTTCTGGAAGCCGCTCTTTGGAATGTCACGGATTCTAATCTTCAATTGGTGATATCCTAACGAAGATCAATCTTTGAAAAGAATTTGGCTCCTTGCAATCGGGTCAAACAGTCATCAATACGTGGCAATGGATACCTATTTTTGATGGTGACGTGATTCAACTCCAGATAATCAATACAAAGTCGCATACTCCCATCTTTCTTCTTCACGAATAGAACAGGAGCACCCCAAGGAGAAGTACTAGGCCGAATAAAGCCAATGTCTAACAATTCCTGCGGTTGGGTCTTTAACTCCTCGAAGTTCAATAGGAGCCATTCGATATGGGGCTTTGAAATAGGTTTTGTCTGCGGGTTCAAGGTCGATACAAAATTCAATTTCACGCCTGGGGTAGGCCAGAAGTTCTTGAGAATACGTCGGAAATTTATTAACAATAGGAATATCGTTTAAAACCGACGTATTTTTATTTAAATCGTGACATGAGCTAAGAAAGCTTGACATCCGCTTTTTCAATAAACGAATAGCTTTATGGCTTGAGATGACCGTGATTGATTTTAATGGTTTGGTCGTTTGAATTAGCATAATAGGTTGATTAGGAATATGAAAGCTAACAACCTTACGAAAACAATCAATTTTTGCATGATAAGTAGTTAACCAATCAATCCACAGAATCACGTCAAATGCAAGTATTTTTAATGAAATAAGATCGACGGTGTAATGTGAGGTGCCGATTTGAACCAAACAAGACTTATAAATGATGGATGTAATGAAGGTTTCTCCCAACGGAGTTTCCACAGATAAGTCAAAGTCTAATTTCTCCAGTAGTCAAATTTAATCGATGAGCGCAAGTAGGAGAAATAAAAGAATGGGTAGAACCCAGGATCAAATAAAGTATAGACTTCATTAGAGTTTATGATAAGCTTACCCGTGATGACCTCATTCGGATTCCTTGCTCTTTGGGAGGTCACAACAAATGCTCTCCTCTTGCACTACTGGGGCTTTGAATTTTCCGGGATGGCCTTTGGTGCCTCCATCCTAGCCGAATTTGTCTTCTGTGAACGATAAAATCGAGCTAAGTGACCTTCTCTTCCACAATTATAACATCTTTGGACTCGCATGACGCAGCTTTGATCGATGTGTCCCTCTCCTCCGCATTTGAAGCATATGATAGGTGGTCTTTCTCCTTCCTTAACAATGGGTCTTTGGTGCCGACGTCTTTCCATCATTGTTGAATCTCCTTTTCTTGAAATGTCCATTCTTATTGTTTTGGCCTCGATTACCACCGGAAGTGGTTACCATATCTGGCTTTGTTGATTCCCTCCACGCTTGTTGTCACCGCCTCGATGACTATTCTCATTGGTATTATAATTTTGCTTACTTTCTCTTTTAGTCATGTTGACTCATTATCGCGCTCCACTAATCGAGCCCTATTTACAACATCCTAATACAAACACGGTTTATGAGAAATAAGATGTTGGCGTATCTCCGCTTCAAACCTCTTAAAAACATTCGCGCCATTCTCTCTTCATTATCCACCAGTGGGACGAACCGTGATAACTCCGCAAATTTTGCCTCGTATTGCGACACGGTCATATTGTTTTGTTCCAACTTGATAAACTCCACCTCCTTCATGGGCGAATACTTTCGAAAGTATTTGTCGTTGAATGACTCTGGAACTTCTCCCAAGATATCTTGATGACAATTTGGTTGAGTACGTTTCTGGATTCCCACCAAGAATCCGCCTCTCCAGCAACATAAAGGCGGCAAAGGAACCTTTTGCTCCTCGGAAAGATCCCAAGACATCAAATATCTTGGTAATCTGCTTTATCCATGCTTCCGCCAAGTGGTTTTGGCTCTCCTTTAAACTCCGGTGGTCCCAGCTCCTTAAATTGTTTAGCGGTGACCGCTCGAGAGTTTTCCGTGTTTCCACTTACGTTTTGGATGAGAGTCGCCTCTCTGCTTCTGTGCTGTGCATAAATTACATAAAGCCTCCGAACATTTGATCATTTGTCATTTGGTCGGTGTTGTTGTTTGCGTGAGGATTGTCGCCTTCCTCGATGCACATTATCTTGATTATTGATATGTGGTGAATCAACGATCGCTCATGCTCCATTCTTATTCTCAACATTCTCGGATGTCATTTTCGAGATCGCCACAAAACAAAAGGTTAATTGACATGTAAAAATTATCCTTATCTTCCCGACCAACCAATAAAATAAAGACATAAACTTAGGTAGGTCATACTAAGCGAAGTATTCCCCGTCTCTCCCTCCTAGTACTATTCTCACATCTTAGCCAGGGGATCACATCCTAAGCTCGATACTAACCGTGACGCCCCAAAATTAGGTATACATCACCCATCTTGAGTCGCCACTTACATGGTACGAAAATTAAATACAACTTATTAACATAACTGCGTAGGTGCAATACGTCAAAAAGCGTGAGTTTAAATACAAATATCGTAAATCTAGATATTATACAAACTCAAACAAAAGTCCTCATTACGATTATTATCACACTATTTTACGAATAGTGAGGACTACTAATGCTATCTTCGGGACCATCACTTCGTTTCCCAGGCTCGTCCCAAATTTATATTATCATTTCAAGAGAACGAAGAAAAGAAAGGGTGAGCTCAACTAGCCCAAGAAGAAATATTATGACTAAGATAATGCGAGAATAAATTATCAATAGTCTTGATAATGTTAAACCGATAAAATACAATAGACAAACCAGTTTAAGCTGCAGTGAATAAGCAATCCATTAAAAGAGTCAAGTAGAAAATAAAGTCTACTATCTTTTAGGTTTTAAAAGGTTTTTCATCATTTATTATAAATTTGAGACTCGACTTTAATAAATATTCCACATCATCGAATCACCCCTCGCACTACTACGGCCGAGGATATTCTTTAGTATCACGACCACACATTATTCATGCACTACGGGCCAAGAATATTTGTGTATTCATTAATGGTCATGATCATGCCAACAATCATCCATCAATGCACTACGGCCCTTCGAGGATTTTTTATCACATCATTTGTAACATTACTATTCATGATTACACCGAATAGTCTCTCAGTCATAATCATACCAAGTCCATCTATGCACTACTGAAAGCCGCAGATGACTTTCAAAAAAATATAAACATATGAGGATGATGACAATGATATAAGAATTCAATAAAACAAGTTCAAGAATTATTTTATCCAGGAATTATTAACGTCCCAAATTGTCGACATGATCTTGTTTTGTAGAGTAAAATTCAAGAATGATCGTAAGAATATTTCCATGAAAAGATACTTTAGATGAAACGCAAATATCAAGGATATTCTACTAATTTCATGGAGTATAGAAGTCAAAGTTTTAACCAACTGGGTATAATAAAGAATGGAATAACAAAAGAAATCACCATGCATGCGATGAGGCCGCATGCAGACGAGTTATTCCAAATGAATAATAAATAACGGAACCGGTCGGTGAAATTCACACAAGCGGATGTTCCAACAGAATAATAAAGATGGAACCGGATCCGGTGTAAAACACACGATAGGATATTCCAACAGAATAATAAAGATTTTAACCAGTCCTGTAAAACACACAGCATGTGATGTTCCAATGTAATGATAAAGAGCGGAACCGGTCCTGTAAAACACACGAGCAGGATGTTCCAACGAGAATAATAGAAGAATGTCACCAAGTATAGGGTAAACCACTTATACGTAGTTATTCCAATGTAATAATAAGCAATGGAATAACAATAGTTCTCTTCGTGAATAAGAAAGAATAACACCCCTTACATTTGGTAGGAGATTGAATCTTGCGGCGATGTAGTAACAAAATACTATTCTTCTTTCTCTTATTCTCTCTATACTTTCTCTCTCTATAGCTTGAATGAATTAAGTGAAAAATAATGAAGCCCTAGGCCTCTATTTATAGAAGATTTCTAGCTTAGCACCTTAGTGTGAAAAGCGCAAGTGGCTTGACGAATGGTTTGGCCTTTTGTAATGTGAAACGACAAGTGGTTCGGCACTTGTATGTGTGAAACGACAAGTGGTTCGACGTCTGGTAAAGGTAATTACTATTAACGAAGGTAAATACTATTGACGAAGGTAAATACTATTCACAAGGGTAATTACTATCGATTGAAGGTAAATACTATTCACAAGGATAATTACTATTGACGAGAGGTAAATACTATTCACAAGGGTAATTACTATTGACGAAGGTAAATACTATTCACAAGGTGGTAATTACTTATTGATGAAGAGACTCTTAGATGATGACATATGAGCCCCCCATAAAATAATCAAACTTACCACAAATCATAACATACGTATTTAATCTTTCAATAATTATTAATCATTTATAACTTGTCGTCTCAATTATTGATTTAATACTATAACATATTATACTGAGATGATCTTTGTGACAATAATTGAATCAATAATATAAGAGATATGATCAAGAATTATCATGTAGAATAATTGAAAGCGTAGGTGAGTGACTTCTCACGTAAGCATCAATAATCAATACCGCTGGTGTCTACTTATGCAACCACGCCAGACATTCTTGTATTTTTTTGACGACCGTAGTTCAGCGGTTTTAACGGTAACACCTCCGTAGTTTATTTTTATAAAAATATTTTTGTCGTTTTCTCGATCGACAATAATGTTGTGGGGTCCACCAATGATTGAGCCATTATGCGAATATTCCTAACAAAAGAATATTCCCCACCAAACGAATATTTTATAACAACTTGCATACTTTGCAAAATTTATAAATATTACCCACAACTATAACATTATATCAAATTTATTCCATAATATTCAAAAATAATATTTATAGAAAAATTCATCTTTATTTATAAAAGTTGGGGTCTTACAACCGAGCCCCCCATTAACAACATCCTAATAGAGAGAAAATTTATGAGAAATGAGATATTGTCGTGTATCGGGGTTTCAAACCTCTCGAAACATCCGCGTCATCGTGCCTCATTCTCCACCAAATGAGGTGCAAACTCGATAACTCTGCAAACTTTGCCTCGTCTCGAGACACCGCTATGTTGTTTTGTTCTAATCGATGAACTCCACTTCCTTCATATAACGAAACACTTTCGTGAAAGTATTTGTCATTAAATAGTTTCTGAAACGTCTCCCAAGACATCTTTGCCGAAAACGGCTAGATGGAGTACGCTTCACGCATCTCCCACCAATGAGTCTGCTTCGCCACGGAACATAAAGGTGGCGAATGGAACCTTCGTTTCTCCGTGCATCCCAAGACATCGAATATCTTGGTAATTTGCTTGACCCATGTTTCCGCCATGATCGGATCGGCTTTCCTTAAATTCGTGGTCCCAACTCTTTGAATCGCTTGTTTGTGACAACCCGTTAATTGCTATCATTTCTCTCCTCATTTTGAACACGAAGTCTCCTCGTCGATTTTGCATGAACTCGCAAAAAGCTTCTAAACATCCCCTCGTTCATCATCTCGCTTTCGAGGTGCTGCTTCACAAGAGGAACATTACCACTTACTATTGACGCGTTCTCCTTGTTGGTGAGTACAGGCGTCTCCACGGTCTCATTTCCATTGTTAATATTCTCGATCGACATTCTCAAATCTTCGCATAATACAATGGTTAATTAAGGAAATCAATATATCACATAATATCCTTATATACCGACCAACTAACAAATAAGCTTAGGTAGGACACACTAGCGAAGGATTTACTCGCTCTCCCTCCTAGTTCTATTCCCCGATCTCGGCCAGAGATCATATCCCTAAGCTCGATACCAACTGTGACGCCCCCAAAATAGGTATACATCACCCATTCCGAGTTTGTCAATACATGGCATGTAAACAACTACAACTTTATTATTACAACAAGAAAAAGCTGTGAGTTTGAATACAAATATTATCTTGTGACATAATATATATACTCAAATAAATCCTCATCACATTTATTGATATATTATTTTACAAAATGGTGAGGACTACTAAACCACTCTCTCTAGAACTTTCATTCCATACCCACTTAGCATTACTCGCTTATATTCTCGCATCCCGAGAAGAAAAAACGGA
Organism: Panax quinquefolius; assembly: GCA_020205615.1. Taxonomy (NCBI): domain Eukaryota; kingdom Viridiplantae; phylum Streptophyta; class Magnoliopsida; order Apiales; family Araliaceae; genus Panax; species Panax quinquefolius. The sequence goes on from CM035168.1 coordinate 31,547,629, forward strand.
ACAAAAAGGAAAAGGGTGAGCTCAACTAGCCCAAGAGAGAATATTATGACTAAGATAATATACAACAAATTATCGTTAGTCTTCAACAGGAAAAAATCTAATAGAATACAATAGACAACAAATTTTAAATCAATATTCATAAATGAAATAATAATTCATTAGAAGAGTTAAGTAGAGAATGCAAACTACTATCTTCTATGTATGAATTTAAAAGTTCATTGTCTCATCTTTTATCCTCAGAACATCAATCAATATATATCCGGAATCAAATATTCATCTTTGCACTACAGCCAAAGATATTCATCATCGATTAGTCATGTTCATCTAAACACCTATTCATCTTTGCACTACTACCAAAGATATTCTTCAGAAATCATTCATCTTTGCACTACGTGCCAAAGATATTCCATAATATCATCATTTAAGACCAAGATGATGAAAATATTTTTAAAGAAACGAATCCAAAGGAAACAAAATGACAAGGATTAAGGATTAAGGATTCGTATTTTGTTTTATCCACGCCCAAAAATACCTCAAAAATAATCACGAGTGGTGTAAAATTCAAGAATGATCAAAACATGGATACAATCAAAGCTAGTATCCGAATAGATATTTTGAACGAAAAGAAAATTTTTCATTTTCAATGAATAAAGTCTCAGATTCGTGAATAATTATTACGTATCGTGAAGGCCAGTCTAATATCGAATAGTAACTCACACCAAAAGTTCCAAATTTCATAAAACTTCAGATCAATATTTCAAAGATAATGATATTGAAGAAATAATATCATTACGAAAAAAAAATATCCCTTTACCTCGAAAGATTAATACTTCTAAATTGAATCTTACAGTATAGTCTTTGAAAGGAACTTTGCACCGCCTAATAATACTCAAAGTATACTCAAAATACTCACAAGAATACGCTTCGATAATATAGAGAGAAAACTTCAGTTTACGGTGTGATTTTCAATTCTAACCCAAGACCCTATTTATAGGAAAATGCTTAGAACACCAAAGTAGAAAATTTAATAAAATATTAATATATATTATAAATTTCCTTACCCCATCTTTGAAGATCTGATTTCAGCAATTAATATCACATGTTAGCCCACTTAAATGAAAAAAAACGTTTTTCTTTAAAATAATAATTAAAACTTCCAAAATCAATTATTTTGAGACTTGAACTTCAATAATTCATAATAAATAGCCCATTTATCAGAAAATTTGAATCTCATGAGTTTTTATAGGAAATTCAATTCTCTACAACTTTACGTAAGAAAGATTTTTCAAATTCCAAATGAAATTGACCAAATCCACAAACCAAGCGATTTTACAAGCTATAATCAAATTTCAAAATAATAAATGGGGTCCAATGAGACATGTTTAACATGTTTTAAACATTTATTGCAACAAAAATACTCTTCCTCCTCGTATACTCATATATCCCACATTCGTTGTAAAATATCACCATTATTATATTATTAAAATATAATAATATATTTAAATGAATTATTTTATCGTAAAAGATAAAATTTCAATTTTCAACAATTGTCACATTAAAAAATTTCTCCATCTATATCCACATAAAATCAATATTTTTCTTATCATATGAATCAATAATTAATTATTCACAAATAATATTACGGAGATTACAATATTGACAACCGTGCGCTTCCTGTGAAAGAGGGGCTTTTCAATAAAGATTTCTCCTTCTACTGCCAAGCAATTAGGTGACCAAACCTCTCCTTGATGTAACTTTCTAGACATTGCCAATAATGTTATCCAATAATATTATTCAGATAATATGAATTATTGCTCTGATAATAGAAAATACGTGTAATGACAATTTATCAAACAACAATAATATAAAATATCAATGCAACAATTATTGAATCAATAAAATCTTTTGAATGAATAATTATCGTAACCATTATTAAGTAGTGCCTTCTTACGTAAGAATCAATAATTGGTGCAATACCGTAATATTACTATGTTTTAACCACCGAGTATTTTTACAAATTAATTGGTAAATAACTACGCCTGTTATTTTTAAACCACTTATATTTGTCGCTTTCTTTCATCCAATCGCTTTTTTCATATGGGTATTATTATCGGTCGCTACTGTCGTTTAATATTCTCCGACAAAGATTTAATATTCCACGACCAAACGAATATTCCCCGAAACAACAATGAATATTTTATAACCACTTGCTTATTTTGAAATATTTGCGTATTTTACCCCTAACTATCCACATTAATCAAATCAACCCTTACTATTTCAAAATAATAAATAGAGAAACTTAAATTTCATTAATAATAAGTTGGGGTCTTACAGTAGCACACGGTATTGATTATTGATGCTTACGTGAGAAGTCACTCAGTTATACTCAATTATTGCTACGATGAATTGCCGCATCATATCACTTTCGTATTATCGATTAAATTATTGTTACGATCATCCGTATAATATGATATATTATTAAATCAATAATTGTGACAGCAAAGTTATTCATATTATTATTTGCAATATTGTTCAATCGGGTATTCGGGACACTTTTCGTGTCGAAAGTTACTTATTCATGAGCTCTTATTCACGAGTTACTATTTACGAAGTTACTATTCACGAAAGTTACTATTCATGAGTTATCGCTCACGAGTTACTATTCACCCTGCTATTATTCACTCTAGTATGTATTAATAAAGTTGTAATTATTATCTGTACTACGATTTTGGCGACTTCGTAATGGGTTGGTTAGAATGGACCTATTTTGGGGAGTCACAAAATACAATTGATATCAAAGCTTAGAATATGATCCTCGGCCGAGATGTGAGACAAGAACTAGGAGGGAGAGAGACGTGGAATTCTTCGCTAGTATGACCTACCTAAGTTTATGTTGTATTTAATTGGTCTCACGAGTATATCATAATATGTGATATGTAAATTAACCTTTGTTTTGTGGCGTTATCTTAAAATGACATCCGAGAATGTTGAGAATAAAGAATGGAGCACACGAGAGACCGCTGATTCTCCACATATCAATAATCGTGACAATGTACAACAGATGGCGATAATCCTCCTATAAACAACAACACCGATCAATTGACAAACGACGATGCTTTTTGGAGTTTTTAGAATTCATGCAACATCGGTGAAGGCTCTCCCTTCATAATGCAAGAGAAACAATGGAAACCCACGGTTGGTCAACGCTAAGCAATTCAAGGAGCTGGGACCACCGGAGTTTTTGGGAAAGCCGTAACCACTTAAGCCGGGAGACATGGTTAAAGCAGATCACCAAGATATTTGATGTCTTGGGATGTTCCGAGGAGCAAAAGGTTCCTTTGCCACCTTTATGTCAAGCGTGAAGAAGCGGATCACCGGTGGGAATCAGAAACGCACTCACTTAACGATCAAGATGTCTTGGAAAAGTTCCAAGAGTCGCTCAATGACAAGTACTTTCCCGAAAGCATTCGGCCATACGTAAGGAGGTGAAATTTATCAAGTTGAGCAAAACAACACGACCGTGTCGCAGTACGAAGCCAAGTTTGCCGAGTTGTCCCGATTTGCGTCCCACTTGGTGGATAATGAAGACAGAATGACGCGGATGTTTTTAAGAGGTTTTAAGCCGGAGATACGTCAACATCTTATTTCTCATAAACCGTGTTTGTATTCGGATGTTGTAAATAGGGCTCGATTAGTGGAGCGCGATAACGAGTCAACGCAACGAAAAGAGAGAGAAACCGCAAAATGATAAGTACCAATGAGAGCGATCCATCAAAGCAAAGGACAATAAGCATGGAGGGAATCAACAGGCCAGAAATGGTAACCACTTCGATGGTAATCATGGTCAAAACAATAAGAATGGAAATTTCAAGAAGAGAGATTCAACAATGATGGAAAGACGTCAAGACCAAAGACCCGTTGTTAAGGAAGGAGAACGACCACCTATCATATGCTTCAAATGCGGAGGGAGGGACACATCGGTCCTAAATCTGCGCGATGTCATTCCCAAAGCATGCTATAATTGTGGAAGAGAAGGTCACTTAGCCGATTTTGTGCTCACCGATGACAAGTTCAAATTTAGGATGGAGGCACCAAAGGATGTCCTGCAAGCTAAAGCCGATAGTTTAAGAGAGAGCGTTTTTTCATGACGAGGAACTCAATAAAATTATCACGGGTATGTTAGTTATAAACTTTTGCGAAGTCTATACCGTGTTAGATAATCGGGTTCTACTCACTTTTTATTACACCTAGTAGTGTTCAATGTTTGAAGTTAACTCCAGAAGTTGTGACTTTGATATATCTGTTTAAACTCAAATTGGGAGAAACCTTCGTTACCTCCACTATTTATAAATCTGCTCAAATCAACACTTTCACGTTATATGTCGATCTAATCTCTTTGAAAATACTTGCCTTTGATGTGATTTTTGGAAACGATTGGTTAACTACTCATCATGCTTTTTGTAAGGTTGTTAGCTTTCATACTCCTAACCAACTTGTTATGCAAATTCAAAGTAACCAAACCACTAAAGTCAATCATTGTCATATCAAGCCATAAATAAAGAGCCCCGATCCTTTCGTTGTTGACTTTCTTGTATGGAATGCACCGAAGCCAGACTTTTTGTAGGCAACGTCGTGAATGACGATGACAAGTTGATAGGTATCAATGTGACGTGTTATCCAAGTCTTGGATGAGAGTCACAATTTTGAATGATATTTCTATTGTTAATAAATTTCCTGACGATTCTTGAAGACTTCTTAGCCTACCCTAGAGCGTGAAATCGAATTTTGTATCAATTCTCAAAGATAAAAAACCCATTTCTTAAACCCTAAAAATATTTTCTTCACCAAAAACGAACGTAATATGTTCCAAAGACGTTGGCTCGAAATCATTGAAGATTACGATCATATCATTCAATACCATCGTGGAAAAGCGAACGTGGTAGGCGACGCTGCGTTGAGTGAAGATCATATCGCGGTTACAAGTGTGAATATATGAACCCATGTGAAGATAACGAATATACTGAATAGAATCGACTTTAATCGATAAAGTTAAAGCCGCTCAAACTACACACTCGGAGCTGATGAATATGAATAATTAAGAAGGTTCAAGAGGGCCTTATTCTAGAAGCGAGAATTGACGAAGAGAGGAAATCTCAACCCTCGATTTAATTGACCCATTTGAAATCTTTGATCAAGTAGGAATTGTGGTTTATAGACTCGTTTTACCGCCAAGTATGTCGTGTGTACATAACGTTTTTAACGTATCGATGTTATGTAAATATGTGGACGACCCGAACTACATTATTAATTTAGAACCGGACGAGATAGCAGAATATTTAACGTATGAGGAGATACGTGTTAAAATCTTGGATAAGAAGGATCATATTCAACGCTCAAAGGTTATACCTCAAGAGTTAGAATTTGAAATGAAGTCAAGGTATCCTCACCTATTCGGCATACCAGGTACGTACATAAATTTTGAGGGCAAAATTCCATAAGGAGGGGAGATTGTGAGACCCCAGATTTTATGAATAAATATTTAATTTTCTCGAATTATATTTTTGAATATTATGGTGTTGATTTGATATAATGTTATAGTTGTGGGTAGTATTTATAAATTTTGCAATGTACGCAAGTTGTTATATAATATTCGATTGGTTAGTGAATATTCTTTTGTTTCGGGAATATCCGTATGCGATGGTACAATCATCAGTGGACCCCATAACGGAATTATTATTGAATCGAGAAAACGCATAAAATACTTTATGAAAATAACGGCGGAAGTTTTATCGTTAATCTGTTGAAACACCCGTTGTTAAAAGTACAAATGAATACGTTGTTGTCGATAAGAAGCACACGGTGATTGATTATTGATGCTTACGTGAGAAGTCACTCGCTTATACTCAATTATTGCTACAAGAATTGTTGCATCATATCTCTCTCATATTATTGATTAAATTATTGTTACAAAGATCATCCGCATAATATGATATATTATTAAATCAATAATTGAGACTACAGTTATTTATATTATTATTTGCAATATTGTTCAATCGGGTATTCGGGACACTGCTCGGTATCCGAGATTACTATTCATGAGTTACTTATTCACGAAGTTACTATTCATGAGTTACTATTTACAAGTTACTATTCATGAGTTATTATTCACGAAGTTACTATTCACCCTTGCTTACTATTCACTCTAGTATTGTGCGATCGCATTTGGGTACAATATTATTCCATTGAGGAGATGTGCTAATTTTTCGGATCGTTGGTTGAAGATATAATAGTAAGTCAATATGGACCATTGTGGAGTTATAATAAGAAATCAATATGGATCACCGGGTTTAAAGTTTTAATAAGAAATCGATGGATAGTTGTTTTAAGTTTTAATAAGAAACCATTATGGACCATCCGCTTAATAAAAAATCAATCAACTGCTTCATGAATTAGTTACTATTCATTCCATTTTCCTATAAATAGAAGTTCATTCCTTCATTATTTCTTACTTAATTCAATTGAAATTCTAGAGAGAAATTACAAGAGAACCTATAGAAAAGTATTCTCGCTATTTCCTACTCTTATATTCGCTTTTTTTTACTTAGGTGGGTATTATTCTTTCTTTCGCCTTAATGAAGAGAACTTATGTTATTCCATTATTAATTATTCTCGTTGAATAACTCAGATACTGCAGTTACCCTATACACGGTGGCATTCTTCTAATATTCCGCTCTTTATTATTCTCGTCTCAATATCCCGTCTGTGCGGCTTACGCCTTTACCGGTTCCATTATTTATTATTCGCCGTAATATTCTCGTCTCAGCATTTACGCCTTTACCGGTTCCATCCTTTATTATTCTCGTTTAATATTCTCGTTCAAGCGCTTACGCCTTTACCGGTTTCCATCCTTTATTATTCTCGCTGAATATCCTATCTATGCGCTTTCGCCTCGGACCGATTCTCGTTATTTATTATTCTATCGAATAACTCACCTGCGCGGCTCTATCGCATGCACGGTGATTTCTTTTGTTATTCCATTCTTTATTATACTCAACAAGTTAAAACTTTGACTTCTATACCCATGAAATTAGTGGAATATCTTTGATATTTGCGCTCATCCAAAGATCTTTTCATGAAAATATTCTTCCGAGCATTCTTGAATTTTACTCTACAAAGCAAAGATCATGTCGACAATTTGGACGTTATCGGTTCTTAGATAGATTAATTCTTGAACTTGTTTTATTGAATTCTTATACCATTGTCATCATCCTCATGTTTATATTTTGTTGAAAGTCATCTGTATGGCTCAGAAGTGCATAGATGGACTTGGTATGATTATGACTGTGGATTATTCATGTAATCATGAATCGTAATGTTACAAATGATTTAATAAAAGTCCTCATTGGCCCGTAGTGCATTGATGGACATTGTTGGCACGATCATGACCATTAATGAATACACAAATATTCTCGCCCGTAGTGGTATGGATAATTGTGGTCGTGATACTAAAGAATATCCTCGTCAGTAAGCAGGGGTGATTCGATGATGTGGATTATTTATTGTCGAGTCCCAGCCGATAAAAGTGATGAAAACCTTTTAAATCATAAAAGATAGTAGATTTCATTCTCTACTGACTCTTTTAATGGATTGTTTGTTCTACCGCAATTAAACTTGATATTTATTATATTTTATCGCTTAACATTGTTGAAGGCTAACGAAAAATTATTCGTATGGAAGAAAGTGTCGCTTCCAAGATCTTTGGGATGAAGTGGTGAAGTAACGTTGTTGGGACCGAGTTGGTACGTATGATTACTAAAAAGATTCAAAGGATCCGACAACGATAAAAACCTCACAAGATCGATAAAAGAGTTATGTTGATCTTCATCGAAAGGACGTGGAATTCGATATCGAGATCATGTGTTATTACGTGTTGCTTCCATGGAAGGGAGTTACGAGATTTGAAAAGAGTGGAAAGCTCAACCCTCGATTCATCGGCCCATTTTAATCCTCGATCGAGTAGAACCGTATGCGATAGACTCGCTTTTACCATGCCATGTATGTCTCGTGTTCATAACGCTTTTTCATACGCCTATGTTACGTAAATATGTGAAAGACCCGAACCACATTATTGAATTAGAACCGAGATTTAGATAGAGAAAGATTTAACGTATGAAGAGTTACCGTTAAAATCTTGGATAAAAGGATCATATTCTACGCCCCAAGGTTATACCTCATGTCAAAGTTTTGTGGAGAAACCACGATGTGGAAGAAATGACCGGAGTTAGAATATGAGATGAAATCAAGATATCCTTACCTCTTCGACATACTAGTATTTACCTCTAATTTCGAGGACGAAATTTCATAAGAATGGGAGGTCAGAAGACCCCAACTTTTTGAATAAAGATTAAATTTTCTCGAAATATATTTTTGAATATTATGGTGGGATTTGATATAATGTTATAGTTGTGGTAATATTTACAAATTTTGTAAAGTACGCAATTTGTTATATAATATTCGATTGGCTCGGGGGAATATTCGCTTTTAACAGGAATATTCGCATAACTAAGACACTCATTGGTGGACCCCATTAACTAATTATCATTTGATCGAGAAAACGATAAAAATACTTTATGAAAATAATCTACGAAAGTTTTACTGTTAATCGTTGAAACACCGGTGTTAAAAGTACAAGAATACGCGTGGTCGCATAAGAAGACATGGTATCGATTATTGATGCTTACGTGAGAAGTCACCTCGCTTATACTAAATTATTACTACAAGAATTGCACGCATCATATCTATCATATTATTGATTCAATTATTGTCACAATTATCATCCGCATAAAATGTTTTTTATTAAATCAATACTTGAGACGATAAAGTTATTCATATTATAAATTGTAATATTTACAATGTCTAGAAGTTCACAAGGAGAGGTTTGGTCACCTAATCAAGCGCCAATAGGGTGAAATCCTTATCGAAAGCCCCTCTTCCTGGGAATGACCGTTGATAAATATCAGAGTTATAATATTAATAATGAATGTTGTTCAGAGTTGAATTTGTAGACGCGGACGTGATATTTGAGTCCTGAATGACGAAATTAGTAAAATAAATATAAACACAAAATTTTTCGGATTCACTCTTTTGGTCAAAGTCAACAGCTTGACTTTTTTTCTTGAAAAGTCAAACTTTGAAATTTCAAAATTTATATTTTTGATAAAAATAGTTTCATTATGTTGGAATTATTTGTGTTAGTAAAAATCGACATTTATTCCGATGATAATTGATGTTCAGGGTTATGCTTGATAAATCCTGTAATTTATCTGGATAAATGAAAGCAGCTTAATCGCTACTAATTCACATGCTTATATAACTATTTGTTCACATATGTGTACTATTGAATCACATTATTTACTATTAGGGGAGTTGGTGCAAGATTGATAATACTTGTAATGACTAAATTAAAAATGGAGGTATGTATGGAGGTACTATATCGAAATTGTATTTTCACATGATTATACTATTGATTCACATGATTGAACTATTGATTCACATTATTTATTATTAGGGAGTTGGTGCAAGATTGATAATACTTGCAGGACTAAATTATAAATGAAAGAAAAGTCGGAAGTATTGTCTTCGTAATTTTCGAGCCCCAAAACGTAAATTATCGAAACTATATTTTTTATAAATAGAAGCTCATTCTTCCTTCATTTCTCACCAATTCACAAAAGCTTTAGAGCGATTATTATAGAGAGAAAGAAGAAGAGAAATCTGCTACCTCATTATTCCAAAGATCCGCTTTTTTCCAAGGTAGGGAGTATTATTTCTTTCTTATCTACGAAGAGAACTTCATTATTCCATTCTTATTATTCTCATTGAATAACTCAGATACGCTGGGCTACCCTATACTTGGTGAAATTCTTCCGTTGTTCCATTCTTTATCATTCTGCTGAACATCCTGTTTATGCGTTATACGGACCGGTTCCGCTTTTTATTATTCTTCATTTGGAATATCTTGTCATAAGGTTTCACGGGACCGATTCCGCCTTTATTATTCTCGCTGAATATCCTATTCAATGCGTTTCTACGCCGGACCGATTCCGCCTTTATTATTCTCGCTGGAATATCCTATCTCGCATTTTACGCCGGACTCGATTCCGTTATTTATTATTCTGCTGAATAACTCCGCTGCAAGGCCTATCGCATACTCGGTGATTTCTTTTGTTATTCCATTCCTTATTATACTCAAATTGGTTAAAATTTTGACTTTCTATACTCCATAAAATTAGTGGAATATCTTTGATATTTGCGTTTCATCCAAAGATCTTTTCATGAAAATATTCTTCCGAGCATTCTTGAATTTTACTCTACAAAGCAAGATTACGTCGACAATTTGATGTTATTAGTTCTTGGATAAAATAATTCTTGAACTTGTTTTATCAATTCTTATGTCATTGTCATCATCCTCATGTTTATATTTTTTTGAAAGTCATCTCGTGACTCAGTAGTGCATAGATGGACTTGGTATGATTATGACTGTGGATTATTCTTGTAATCACGACCGTAATGTTACAAAATGATGTGGTAAAATTCCTCATTGGCCCGTAGAGCATTGATGGACAAATTGTTGGCATGATCATGACCATTATTGAATACACAAATATTCTTGGCCCGTAGTGTATGGATAATTGTGGTCGTGATACTAAAAAATATCCTCGGCCAGTAGCTGCGGGGTGATTCGATGATGTGGATTATTTATTGTCGAGTCACAACGATAAAAGTGATGAAAACCTTTTAAATCATAAAAGATAGTAGATTTTATTCTCTACTGACTCTTTTAATGGATTGCTTGTTCCACAAGCAGCTTAAACTTGATGGTTGTTATATCAGTATCAATTTAACACTCATTGAAGGCTAACGATAATATATTCTCGCATTATCTTAGTCATAATATTTCTTCTTGGGCTAGTTGAGCTCACCCTTTTACTTTTATTGTTCTCTTCAGAAATGAGAACGTAATGTGACTAGTCGAATACGGAGTGACTGACGGATGATAAGATTAGTAGTCCTCACTATTCTATGAAATAGTGTAATAATAATTGTAATAAGGACTCCTTTTGAGTTCAGATAATCTCTAGTGGACAATATTTGTATTTAAACTCACGGTTTATGTTTTGTCGTATCAAACACGACATAAACAGATTATTAAGTTGTATTTGAATTTATGTACCATGTAAGTGGCGACCCAAGATGGGTGACGATACCTAATTTTGGGGGCGTCACAAAGGAGGTCAAACATATTTGTAAACTTAAAAGACACTAAAATATGAAGACAATAGTTAACCTCGATTCATAAAAAATCGAAAAAGAGTAGTCATCCCTTCGAGATTCCCAAACATTCTTTGACTTTGCTCGCAAAAATTATCACAATTATAATCACTACACAATTAAAATGTAAAATTCAAAAAAGCTGTCAAAAAAAAAAAAACTCGTAAACCTCGCTTTGTATTAAAAATCAAGAACACACCGCACCAATAAGAGGAACCCCAAAATTGTCGCGTAAACGACTAAAATTTTAATAAAGAAATTTTTCTAAGTAATTAACATCAATGTTATTAATAAAAAAAAAGTATACTTACTTTGAAATTACATCATAAGTAGAAGGCAATAGCGGAGACCAAATTAGGAACCTTCCAAAGTGCGCAGTTGAAAGAGAATTCATATAAGAAAGACTTTTCATTCTCTGAGTGCAAAAACACTGAAACTTCGGCATTTTCAAGGAGTTTTAAAATATTGTTGATTTTCATAGATTTAGCCAATTCTTTCTCTACAAATGATTTTCCACATAATAATAGAACACAAGGCGACTGGGATTCCATCGCTAAACAAAACAAACATTATTATCCATATATGTGTCTCTTGAGATAAAAAACTACATTTAATCAAAACCACATACATGTATATAAGCAGACAAGACTGTATATGGATGCTGATATTGATATTTTGTTAATAACACTGATACGATTTTATAACAAAATTAACATATATAGCATTATATATATTATTCTTTCTGACCGGAATAAGAGTGTCGTTATTAATTCTTTTAGTCCAACTGAATTTCATTTATTCTCTTAAAATAGACCAAAAAGTTTCATTAATTAATTAATGAACAAATCAATTTTGTTAATTTCTCAAGATTTACAAAAGAGTAATGCTAATCGAAGGAGACCAAGGCTTTAAATCAAGATTATTCTGTATATGGATGCTGATATTGATATTGAGCTTTATATTTTGGTAATAACATTGATACGATTTTATAATCTTGTAAGACATCAATCAATCATATACTCAATTTGTTAAGAGTAGAAAGTCACAGCAAAAAAAAAATAATAATAATAAAAAAAATAATTTAGGTATACAAGTATAAGTAAATAATGTGATTTTAGTTCTTAAATACCAAAATCAAGTCATAACCATATAAACCAGAAATAACATAAATGAAGGGTTAAAACTTTACTTGTGGTAAGTTACTAAAATCTATTTAGTTCACGTAAACCAAGCTTTATCCCCCTCAAAAACACGGTTGGCTGTCAAGCAATGGCTTCATTCCCTCAACAAACCGTGCTCCTCAGATAATTAAAGCCTCATTGAATATCCTTTGCCAAGACTCTTAACTGCATTAGTTTTGAGTTCATACAAGAAAACATTCCATTCATCATCCTCAAACACAATGCTTATCAGATCTATAATCTTATCAGATCGATTCGATTTTAAATCCAATAAAAATAGGAGGAGAGGATTTTATCGATTGAAAATGCTTTGGGTTGCGAGATTCTCAGCTCTTCTCCGCAAAGAATGTTGATGATTGTTCTATCTCTATCTCTTCAATCATTTTCGCTTACCGAAGCCATTAGATCCTCTCATCTGCATTTCCGCCACCTTTGATTTCCCGGGTCCGAATGAAGCTCCGTAAATGTAAAAAATTGGAGAAAATCGACGACGCGATCCCTCTCTTGTTCAAAGCTGCAATTACTCTCGATGTTGAGTATCTCCGCTAGCTCAATTCTTGCATTGCTCACTCGATTTTACAAACATTCAACGTGTCCCGAGAGCATATACTAATTAGGGACCGATTTAAGATAGATTCCAGCTTGTTATTCAACAAATTTGAACGCCAAAGTCAAGATAGGATAGGATTTCAGCTTGTTATTCAATGAATTTGAATGCCAAAGTTGCTAAAGTCAAGGTAGGATTACAGCTTGTTATTTAAGAGGGCACCTTTGCATGAAGGGTATTTTGGTAAAGGATATTTAGGAGCATTAATTAGTATGGACAAAGTTGAGTTTTTATAATGACGGATGTCAAAATAATGTGTCATGTATCGTGTTTTAGTATATATAGATTTACATAAATTTGTTGAAGATCCGGTTATGAATCTTATGATTTCTATTAGAACTCGCATGTTTAAATTTGATGATGAGATGTTAAATGTATATTCATTTTAAGTAGCTTTTGTAAAATTCTTAATAAAAATATGATGTACGTTGACTTAGAATATAAAGATAAAATTTGTTAAGTTGATCTTATGAGTTGCATTAATGTATAGATGATATGATAAAATGGACCATATAGTAATATCGAACTATCATAAAGCTTCTCTGATATTTCATAAAGTTATTGAAGTTTGCATATTTAATCTTCCCAATATAAGATTGTAGAGCCTGCTAGAAGTTCTCAGAGTTAAGACAAGATCGCATAGCTTGTAGTCAAATCGTAGAGTTCACTCTAAGATCGTATAGTGAAGTAAGGATCACATAGTGACTCGAGGATCGTAGAAGAGCAAATCGTAGATCCAATCGTAAAATTACTTTTTACTCGTAGAGCAAGTTTCGTAAAGCATAACGCATAGTTCAGATCGTTAAGTGAATCAAACTCAATACTCTACAGTTTTCATGAAATTCTACGATCAATCAAAATAGTAGAGCATGTTAGGACTGATAAATGACTCACAATAAGGAGCGTTGCAAATAAATTATCAAACATCATTGGTTAAAATTGAAAATTAGAGTACGTTGTGCCTAACAGCTAGTTTGGCAATGTGACATTACCCACGTGGTAGGTGAAATAACAGTCTAATGTGATCAGACAAAGCCAAAAGTAAGCTAACACATTATCCTTGAATGTTAACATCAAATGTCTTTCAGGATCAACGTATTAAATGCTTAACAACATTTTTACAACAGGAAAACTCTCGATGTAGTCTACAAAGACAAAGAGATTTAAGTCAACAATAAAAATCATCAATCATCGAGCTGAACCTCTGCCAAAGTTTTAAGAGTGATACTATACAAAAAGAGAACATTTTGTTCTACTACCAAGTCTTTAGAAACCAAGTTTAAACGTAACTTAGTAGCACCTCAAACAACTTCAATAATTGTGATTCACTAGTCTTAGTGACCTCCGTGACAATCACAGTGAGTTACTTTAATACCCCTTTTTGCCATTTTCCTCTACTTAATGTTTAATCATAGAAATCACAAATTACTGATAACCCCGAATCAGCAAATTATAACAAATACATTGTACATCAGAATGAAGACGTTCAAAAGCTCCACTTCTTCGACCGAAAACAATACACTTATTAGAGGAGCCACAAATCCAAAAAGCTTTCCGGCTTGTACAGAAGCTTGTTTTAAAGAAAGAAAATTTAGGTCTTTGTCGGCTGCCAAGATTGATACCTGGTCCAGTCTCTCTGCCCAGCATGGAGGGTGTGTCCCTTAGAATGGTAGATATGCTCCTCACCCTCTCCTGATAAGTTCTCCTTGTGATCCAAACCATACCTCTTTGGTTTCAGCATTAGCAGCTGCAAGATGTGTATTTTGTTCTTTATCAGCTTTTCCGCATAATAAAATAGTTTTATTTATTTCAGTATGAAGTTCAGAAAATGACTGACCTCATCTCCTGTGTGATCAGTTATAAAGTGGAGCCACCCATGCCATTCCGGTGGGACCTGAGAAGCATTGTAGCGACCCTTTGACGCATACTCCACCCACCTATGTCTTCCTACAAAACAAAATGTAGAACAAAACTTGCTAACCTTTTATTTTATTGTTGGAGATCCATTAGTATACCCTTTATTGAAGCACTATTATATATAATTCAACACATCTAATTGTATATACAGGTACACAACTAATAATATTAGATGTAAATCATGTAATCAATCAACGGCCAAGGCAGAATCTTGGTGGAAGACTTAAAAGGAATCTTGGTGAAAGATGTAATGGTAGCACTAAAGATGAGAGCAAGGGGGAGAGAGAGAGCTTTGTTGGACTGGTACAAAAAATGGCTTTATAAAATATGTGACTTCTGCAAACAACAAAATCAGTAGAACATTAAGGTAGCTAAGCAGTTTTGCTCCTGAAGTTAGCCAAGGTATTGTATGAAGCTTCAGCTTGTACTAATACAAGTCAATAATTGTGGGAATGAAAACGAATGATACCACAACTTATATGAGCCATTTTATTTGGTTAGTAGAAACTTTAAAAGATACATGAGGAAAACATATTGAATATTTCCAATATCTCAGTAAATTATCACAAGGAAACATAAATATTTTTGTATGATAGTCATTATGTTTTGTCCTCCGATATAGTTAGGGAAAAGAAATGGTAAGAATTTAGGCAACTGCCTGTTTTAAATTTCATATTTTTTCATTATAATTTCCTTTCCCTTACCCCTTCCCATTTGTAAACACTAAGAGACCCGGCCCCCTCAGAGCAGAAATTCTGCATCAACATCTCATAAGATGAAATCATTGGAATGTGAGTTAATTATCATTTCCTGATAACAGAAGTACATACATATATGGTTGATTGCACACACACATATATAGATGAGAAGATTGAGATTTGAAAGATGGAATTTCAATAGTAAACCAATACTAAAGATGATTCCGGCTTTTCATAATCTATATATGATAACAAAAGTAAAAAAGAGAAAGCAATACACACCATATTGAGTGTCTCCAAGTTTCTCATAGTATTTGTTACCAATTTTATCAACACCCACGAGCGTTGCACCTATATTATGAAGCTTTGTTTGCCTGCAATAATAAGCCACCACAAACTTTGTGGACATCAAATGCACAGCAAATTTCATATGCATAAAAACAAAAAAACACCACCCACCCAGCGGGGGGGGGGGGGGGATACAGAACATGATGGAAGAACTTATTTAAAAATACATGTCAGTGATCAAAGGAAATGCTAAGGTGGAAAGGATTACTTTGTTAAAACATCTCCTAATTTCTTCACATGGACTTTATCTCAGGAGTCATGACAAACAGAAAAGTGTAAGAATATGCTGATATGCAGTAAAAATTATCACTTCTCTCATTTATTTGCTTGATGAGCTAAATATGTTAAATTCAAGACTAGAGAGTCCTCCTTTGCTGCTTAATCACCAGCATCAAGAGAGGGAAGATATAGCCACCAAGTTTTCACCAAACTCAATATCCACCCAAAAAGGCCACGAATGAGCATGGCAAAATGGGAAAAAAAAAAGAACCATGACTTGCCGTACATGTCTGCGATTTTTCAGTTGTCTTGTGTGTGTGCGTGTGCGTGCGTGTGTGAGGGGGAGAGAGAGAGAGAGAGTTTGGATATGAGGTAAAGGTACCAAGTTTTCTCACTAATTATCTCAAATAGTTCATTCATTTATTTACTGACACAAGAATACTTCTAAATTAATGTCTTTCAATAAGTCAATGCTTACAAACACATGTGAGGAGTTTTACTTACAAAAGATTTCCATCTGCGAGGCACTTCCTGCAAATTTAAACAAAATAGATGAACAGTTAATAAAGATTATGAGAAGAATCTACCAAAAAATGTATGATAATTTTCAAGCATGCACAACAAGGAATTTTATAACCGTCAATAAAAAAAAGGGACTTTTTATACTAGCTTCTGAAAATAAATATGCTAACATTTTGCAACGCAACCATAACTGAATCATTTTTATTGGCATGTATTAGGGATCATCTGTAAGGTCAGAAATAGAAACAGCTACACAAATTCGACTATCATGGCTCTCCAACTTAAATGTTAATGTTCTGAAAACAGAACATTTGTGTCCTCACCACTAACAATATACGTTTGTCCTCATAATGAGTTCTTCTGTACCCCATTTTGCAAATTTACTAGTTATTTTATAAATAAACACTGGGCTGCAATACCCACAATATTTGGTAGTTGGTGCCCGAGTTACACCGCAATAGCTCAAATGCCCAAAGTTATGCATAAAATACAGTTTCAAGTTTCACACCCAAAACATAACCCCATTAGGATCTCAAATACAAAGGTATGGATGATGAATGTAAAATTGTAACAGAAACATGATTTAGCCAGCATTGCTAATGATTTATACAATAACTAGCAGAAAGGTCAACAAAGTTTTTAAAACCTTGATAAGAGTATGATCTATTGCTATATACTAATGCACATTTTTATAGCCCTTTAGTTCTATTTTCATTTAATTTGGCTAGACATTATATTAAACAAATGCCAAAGCTATAAATATATTCAGCAGCTTGAATAAGTGGTAAAAATCTATTGCAATTATTAATTTTGCATCCTCTGGTGCTTTAAAGCCCTATAAATAAAAAATTACAACCATAAAAGGGCGACCCACATCAAATTGTACTTTGCTTTACTGAGGATAAGTTCATTGTATAATTCAAGAACAAAAACAGTAAATTATGTATAAATCAGGAGAGAGGAAAAAATAGCTTTCTCCATGTTTTGTCAGAATTTCCGTAATAAATGCACGACAAACCCGTTAAACTGTATAGAATTGAGGTATTTCAACTACATAGAATTAGGTTACTAAATCAACCGTAACTTATCCAGAGTAATTAACTCATAAATGAAAATTTGAAACAACCGATAGGGAAAAAGATACATCAAATAAATATATACAAAAGCAATTGAAAAAAGGAGACTAACAGGTATCCTTCGTCTTTGAGCTCCCTGACGAAGTTTCCGATGCCTTTCTCCCTGATCGACTTCAACACGTTCTTCAACACCGACGCCATGCCTTCTCTCTCCTCCTCTTCCTCGAACAATTTTAGATTTCATACAGCAGATAGTAGGGGTGGAAAAAAACAAAATAGGCAGGCCGGGTTTTTCCTAAACTTAGGCCGGGTATTGGCCCAAAATAGGAGGAATGTAAGTTTGCATGCGCTTCGGGCTTTCAGGGCAGTTTGTATCCATCTTTTTAGCTGTTTATTGTATTTTGATAAGGGTGTAAATGAAACAAACTTGTTCAGATTTGATTTACAAATTTATTCAGTATAAAATAATGTTTGATTGAAACTTGTTTAGTTATCAAGTCGAACACGATCTTGAATTGAATCCGAGCAGTTTGAACTTTTCAAACGAATATGATCCGAGTATCAATAGAAAATTATGAAGATATTCGAGTAAATTATCGAACTTTAAAACTTGCTCATATTTGACTCATTTATATTTCAAGTCAAGTTCAATCGAATTTTTAGTTAATTAATAATCTGAATCGAGCTTTCAACTGTTTGATCGTTTTGACGCTTCTTTACTTATTGGTGTGTTGTTATAAATATGAATGTAGGTCATAAAATGAACCAAAAGATCGATCTCGCTTCGTAGTTATTTGATTAAAAATTCGATTCGAACTTAACTTAAAATATAAATAATTTAATTATGAACAAATTTTAAAATTCAATAAATTATTTGAATTTCTTCAAATTTTAATTTTCTATTGATACTCGGATTATATTCGCTTGAAAAGTTCAAACTACTCGGACTCAATTCAAGATCGTGAAACGAGTATGAATCAAACCTTATTACATATTTAATAAAATTATGTGAACTTAATTTAAACAACTGAATATTCGGCTTGACCCGAATTAGATTCATTTATACATCAAATAAACGTGAAGTCAAACTTATTATGTGTCCCGATGTTGCTACGGTGCATTTCCCCCCAAATTTAATAAGAAACAATTGTATTTTTTTGAAGCTATATATATACTCACAATAGTTTTGTGATTTTAATGAGTTTTTACATTATTTGAACAAATTTTTTTCTTACTTTATTCAAGTCAAAATATGGCCCATTTGTTTTAAACTGAAGACACAATCTTTTTGAATTTAAAAATATAATTTTATCTTAATAAATTTATAAAATAGTATGATATTTTTAATTTGTCATCGCATTTAAATAGTATTAGTAATATATTTGTAAATATAAAATTATCATAAAAATGTTGCATGTTTTAATTTCTCATAACAAATGTTACGAGTGAACGATGTCAACAAATGCCAAAACGTGAACTATGTCTTTTTTTATAAGCACCAGTATTTAGTGGCATATGCTGATATGCCTTGCGTGTATAGATTATGTGAAATAAAATAATTTTTTATAAAATTTGAAGAATTAAATAGAAAGATAAAAATAAAAATATAAAATTAATAAAACAATAATATAACTAAACTTAAATAGACAATAATAATAATAACAATAATATGACATGTTTTGACCGTTATATATATATATATATATATATATATATATATATATATATATATATATATATATATATATACACTAAGAGAGATCAAGAGATTCTCTTTAAATAGTATTTTATGTTTAAATAACATTTTTTATTAAAAAAAGCTACGTGCGTTTTTTGGAGGGGCAGGGTGGCATTTTTAGAAATACGCCGGTGGCATTGTATTTATAAAAATGCCACCGCCATTCCTCCAAAACGCATTTAATAATTTTAATAAAAGAATCTTATTTAATAGAAACGCTATTTAAGGAGAATACTATTTTATAAATTTATTAAGATAAAATTATATTTTTAAATTCAAAAGATTGTGTCTTCAGTTTAAAAGAATGCTTTGCCCCTGCTAGTGTATATGTATATATATATATATATATATATATATATATATATATATATATATATATATATATATACACTAGCAGGGGCATACCCTAAATAATCATAATGGAAAATGTAATATTAACATTTCTTTTTATAGTAGTTTTAAAATTTATAATTAATGTAATTTATTTAACTTTTAAACATAATCATAATAATTAATAGTGTTTTTGGATAGTTCATAATTTCTTAATTGTATTGTTAAAATAAAATTCATGTTAATTGTAATATTGACTTCAAAATAATCAATATTAATTCTATATTTAGAAACAAAAGAAAAACCACTTTAGTTTCCTCGACTAAAGTTTTTTTAGTATAATTATTAATTAATACGTTTCCTTTTATTCGCAATTTATTATTTTATCTAATAATTAGTGACGTGGCGATAAATTCAGTCAACATGATAGCCTACTTTATAAGCTGAGTATCCTACCAAATCGTAATTTCCCCTCTTAGGTGGACTTTATTTTATTATTGTTTTTTAATAATCAAGTTTCTCCAAATAAATAAAACGTGACTGCATCTAGGTTACGCTAAGCCCCGACTAAACCCCCAGCCGTATATTCTAGATGAAAATTGTTCTTATAAATATACTTTTCCCCAATACTCATCTAATCTAAATTACAGGGCCCTAATTTCTCTCTCTCTATTTACGTGTATATATAGAGGCAGCGGAGCGGGACTGCACACACAGTGGTCAGTCCTCAAAACCTTTGCCCTTTTTTAGGTAACTCAAAATTAAACACTTTCTCTCACTAACGCTATAAAAAGAGGAGGGAAGGGCTCGTCAGTACAAACAATTTTCAAATTGATTATTTTCTCTCTCTAGGTTCTGCTTCAATTTGAAGCTCTTTTCGTCTCCGTGTGTAAACCCCGTACAGCAACACTAGGGTTATTGTACTCGTGTACTTGGACTAGGGTTTGTATCCATTTTAATTTTAGCCAATGGCGATGGAGAAGCTGAGGGATTTGTCGCTGCCGATTGATGTTCCTCTACTGGATGCCACCGTCGCTGCTTTCTACGGAACCGGATCTAAGGAGGAGGTGAAAGATGATGTTTTTCTGTTATTTTATCTCTTTATATGTGCGTGTGTTTGTGTGAATTCTGTGTATTTGACGAGAGGAATGTGGGGGAAAGAGTATGCAATTGACACTCGTTTTTTCACTGTTTTTATCTCATGTGGAAGTAGAAATTTATTTAGTTTCAGGGTTTAAGATGAGTTTGTAAGAGAGTAAACTGGTCATTGTTGATTCTATTAAGCAAGATAAACTTTTTTTGTTTTGTTTTTGTTCGATTAATTTTGTCATCTGTTTGGTTAATGCGAAACCAGAGGAAGGATTTGAGAGTCAAATATTTTAATCTCAGCGTGCAAGGAGGGGGGAGGGGGGAGGGGATTGAAAGGGAAAAGTAAAGTAAACCAAAAACAAAACAAGCATTTACATCTAGGTGGTTGAATTTCTACTTTTGGAGAAATTAAACAAATTTTATAACTATGTTCCCTTTTTTTTCATCCAATATTTTTCTGACACATTCCCAATTCAATTGATATTACTTTTATTATATATATTTTTTAATTGTCACTGTCATTGATACTACAGAGGAATGCTGCGGACCAGATTTTGCGGGAGTTGCAAAATAATCCCGATATGTGGCTTCAAGTTGTTCACATTCTTTCAAGTACACACAACATGAATACAAAGTTTTTTGCTTTGCAGGTCAGTTTTAGTCCATCCACAGTTATCTACTTTTCACTTGATTTTTCATTACGAGAAAGAGATCTGATGTTAGAGTAGGCAGTCTAGAGTTCTTCAGTCAAGTGATTATGTATCGAGATATAAGGCCTTAATCTGTTTCCACGTGTTTTGTAAATTTTGGTACACTGCATGAGTCTAAAAGTTAATAGTTGGCAGGATGGTGAGTTGCAGTTAGATTTGAAGAACCTTTCCATTATCTCCATCGCTATATATCAGTTAGCAGTTTGGATTGTATTACATTCTACACCACTTCCGGCAAATGTGTATTTATTGATCAAATTTGAGCATTTGTTTGGATTGCAATTGTTCATAACAGTTAGGGAAAGGACTTTTTGAAGATTAAATCAGCTTTGAATGTGTTGATTTTTTGTTTTTGATAATAGCATAGGGTCCTAAGTAAAGGGAATTATGTTAACTGTCAACTGTTTTTGCTTATATGAATTAATAATCACAACTATTTGGGTACGTAACCCCTTAAGAAGGTTATCATTCTCAAAGATAATTTCTTCTTCTGTGAAATCGGAATATATTGTATCGGCACATTAGTCATTAATATTTTGTTTTTCCTTTATTATAAACGATTTGGGGGTGGGGGTGGAAGAGTGTGTGTGTGTGAAATGGCCG
Organism: Panax quinquefolius; assembly: GCA_020205615.1. Lineage (NCBI taxonomy): Eukaryota > Viridiplantae > Streptophyta > Magnoliopsida > Apiales > Araliaceae > Panax > Panax quinquefolius. Next base: position 31,569,998 of record CM035168.1, read on the forward strand.
AGTCATGGAGGAATAACGTAAAAGCTGCTTACTTGCTTGTATCCAAAATGACCGCACAATACACGCTGCCATACATCTGGAGGCTCCGCTTTGCCCCAGATCCACTAATTTGCCTTTTCTACTGTTCACGTGGTACTGAACCTTACAATATCTGGTCATTTGAAATAGAAGAGTCTCGAGTTATATAGGTTTTACTAGATTAAGGCAATACTGAATTTAGCGGTGAGGATGGTTGGTATGGTGAAATGGCTCAATTTGAGTGGTCCAAGAATCTGTACTCCTTAATTCTTATTCGGATTTTCTTTTATGAGGATGTGAGATTCTGTACATATGTAGGTGAAGAGAAGACGTGCATCAAACTAATGCTAAGGTTCTTATAGTCAAAGTGTCATATCCTATACACTAAGGCTTGCAGGTGATACCTACATTTTTACCCACGTGCATTAAAAAAACTAACTGCTATATGAGAATACCAAGGCTATGATTAAATTGAATAATATGTTTGATAATTCTTTTATTGTTATTTAATACACCTTAACATTATTTTTGAATGGGTATTCCATGCTTAGATATATTTCCAATGGTTGTCATTTGTCAAGTTCCTAGAACTTATATTTATCTGGATTAAGGTAGTTCTGCATGGAAATAAAATTCTTGTTGGCATTTTGAGATGACTATCATCTTGAGCTGATTTATAGGGAGTGTTTACTGAGCTTCTATGTGTAGGTTCTGGAAGGTGTTATCAAATATAGGTGGAATGCGTTACCCGTTGAACAACGAGATGGAATGAAGAACTACATCTCTGATGTTATTGTTAAGGTACTACTTTCACATATTTTCCACCCACCGACCCACCCACCCACCCACTAACTAAAAAGAAGGTAAAAGGACTACTAAAGTCTATTCTTATGAAATTTCTTCACATTTTTTATTCCTATTTGCGTAGCTTTCGAGTGATGAGATCTCTTTTCGTCGGGAAAGATTGTATGTGAACAAACTCAATATTATATTGGTTCAGGTAAATTATTATTTGCTTCCTCTAGTATTAATTATTGCTGCTTAAAACATCAATATTGTTGGAATATAAATTATGGGGCTATGTGGAAGCGATGAATGCCCTTTATTGTACAGGTCTTGAAGCACGAGTGGCCGGCCCGGTGGCGTAGTTTTATTCCGGATCTAGTTGCAGCAGCAAAAACTAGCGAAACAATTTGCGAGAATTGCATGGCAATATTGAAAGTATGTCAAATATGCTTTTTCTCTTTACCATTTATTTTTTTCTAGCTTATGTAGTTAATCATGAGCTGTTCTTGTCAGCTTCTAAGTGAAGAGGTATTTGATTTCTCAAGGGGCGAAATGACTCAGCAGAAGATTAAAGAGCTGAAACAATCATTAAACAGGTAGTTTATGTCTTTGGTAGATTTTAGGACTATATATTCTGATGTTTAAGTTTATGTCCATCGATCCACTGCTTTGATGAGTTTACTGGTAGTGAGAACTGTGTAGTAGCTAGTTGCACAGTGAGAACTACTGCAATGATGAATTGGCTAGAGACAGCTAATGTTGAGTTTGTTTTGAGAGTCATACTTCTGCTCTTAATTAGTGGGAGAGTTCTGTCCAGCACTGGAATACCTATTTTTTCGCATATATTTTGCAATTTAGCTCTGTACAGGGGTTTCATCCTATTTTTTCATTAATTGTTCAATATGTCACCGTTCCTTTCGTGATATTTTGTTGTTTGTAATTCTGACTCAAAATTTGCTTGCTTGTCAGATTTAGTGAGTCTGTTTTTACAGTTTTTCTTGTTTTCGTGCAAAATATGTATTCCTGTGCTTTAATGTTTTTTTCTTACAAAATATTTATAAGGTGGTCTTTGTATAATGATATGCTATTGACGTTTGTATGTTCTTACTAAGAAGTTTGTCTTGTTGGTTACAGTGAGTTTCAACTCATTCATGAGCTATGCTTATATGTGCTATCAGCATCCCAAAGAACAGAGCTTATCAGGGCTACGCTGGCCACGTTGCATGCCTTCCTTTCATGGATTCCTCTGGGATATATCTTTGAATCCCCACTGGTTTGTACATTATACTTGCCTTGTTATTTTTTTCTTATGGAAAGCACAGATGTTGAACTTGTTCTACCTAGAGTAGGCACTGAAGTTTGAATTTATTCATGTTTAATGCTAAAAAAATGTGAACTTTACTAATCTCCGGTATGTTACTTTGTCTGGCAGCTTGAAACTCTTCTTAACTTCTTCCCCTTGCCAGCATATCGGAATCTAACCCTCCAATGCCTGACGGAGGTACTTTCTAAGTCTCATTGTGATGAAATTCTGTAGAAGTGCAACTACTTGAACTTTCATTCTTGTGAATATTTTCCTCACAGGTTGCGGCCCTTAGTTTTGGAGATTTTTATAATCCTCAATATGTTAAGATGTATAGTGTCTTCATGGTACAATTACAGGTAAGTTAGGACAATTTCTGTAGGTGATAGATCTTTCCTACACTATTGTGATTGTTGATATAGTTTTTAGTTTGGTTGTGAACTTATTATGTGTTGAATTTGGTGGTGTTCCACTGTTTTATAGACCATTCTCCCATCCAGAGCAAAAATACCCGACGCCTATGCACATGGGTTAAGTGAGGAACAGGTATTTATTTATTCATCTTATTAGATACAATTTGAGTTAATTTTCAACGTCATCATATTTATACTAATTGAAACTTTGTTTTTTTCCTTCAGGCATTTATTCAGAACCTGGCTTTATTTTTCACTTCATTTTTCAAGGCAAGTTTCTATTATTGACAGGTTATGTTGTATAAAAAGAAATGACCTTGTGTAGATATATGTTAAGCCTTTAATGAGTTTTAAGGGGCTAGTCGTTTTGCAGGAAGGTTGGTTAGAGATTTCTTGTAAAAACACTATTTAACTAGATCTGCCCAGTTTTATTTTCATCTTTTTTGATTCCCTGTCTCCTACCCCTTCAATTCTGACTAACCCCTATTAGTACTGTATCTTGGGAGTGGGAACTTGCTATTACTTGAGGTGCTTAAACCCTTTATTTCAATGGCCAATCCACCCCTTCAAATAGTCACAAATGACATCCTATGCTGGCACCTGGTTCCCCCCTCCCCAACAATTGTTTACCATTTGGCGTATATGGGCTTAGATCGCTGCTTTTATACCAAATCTGGATGACATAAGTTTGGTTTATTGAAAATAGCATCAGCAATCTCCAACAATATCTCGTAGTCGTTGAGCTAGTTGACTAGTAAGAATGATTCTCTTATTCTTCTGTCTGGTATATAGTGCAAGTCATAGAGTAGGCATGTTCTTTACTCAAGACAGGATTATATAAATTCCTCTCTTAAATTTATATTTATTAACTACAGTACGGTATAGTTACAACTCTTATACAACATTCATGTTTTCGGGCTGTACAAGGCATTTCATGTGAAGAAACACCGCAGCCCTGATTATTATGATTGTAAAGAAGTGGAAAAGTTAGTTTTGGAGTTTTGATTCCAAAGAGTTTAGCAGCTTCTACAATAATGTCTCTACTTTATGCAGTGCCATATTCGAGTTCTTGAATCAACACAAGTAAATATATCTGCGTTGCTATTGGGCCTGGAATATCTCATTGACATTTCATATGTGGATGATACTGAAGTTTTTAAGGTACGGTCAATGTCCGTTTTGCTAGACCTTTTCACTTACGAATGTTACTACTCCTCTTGTGTGCTTTAGCAGCATAAAGAAATAGTTCTTGTGCAATAAAACGTGATAACTAGAACCAAACGTGTTTCTCCTCTAAGCTCTCGTTTCTTTTGCCTAATTGTTTTGATAACTAACAATACTATATATTTGAATTGATCGCTAATTTTTGCGCACGGTGCTATTTGTCAGGTTTGTTTGGATTATTGGAACTCCTTCGTATTAGAGCTCTTTGAGGCACACAATAATCTGGATAATCCTGCAGCAACTGCCAACATGATGGGACTGCAGGTACGGTGTATTGTATTTCTTGTTCGCATCCGTTAATGGTAGTTTTGAAGGTCATTCTCCTGTTCTGTATTGTGTAATAGTTGAATAGTCTCTTAATATATATCCTTGCTCCTACCAGGCTACCATCATGATCATATGGTATCTTATTGTAAGTACTAACTCTACATGCATATTTTCCTAGCAGGCCTTTTATTTGGTAGGTATCATCACCAAAGTGTATCATCATATTTGACTTACTATTTCGTACTTCTACCGCTTGACTGGTATCCCCCTTATTGTCACTCTTTAAACTAGGCATGGTGTTTGAAGGTTTCATGAAGGAGAAGCTAATGATCCTATGATACTATTTTACTTGGGAGTATCTTCCTTGATAAATTTATAATATATATGAAATATCTACTTTTGGAGGTAATTTCATTTGACTATGTCTAGATTTAACTTGTTCTAGACTTTCCAAATATTTCTTCTTTACAGCCTTAAGGTGGTTGACACGTCTTAAAAATTATAAGACATATTTTCTATCCAATTGAAGGATGTGGATTGATAGAGAATGTTATACACGTATAATGTTATTGGGTGAGACTGTTGCATGCGAGTTTCTGCCCGTCATTTATATGATATTTGTGAAGCCTATCATCATTGCGGTGTGGGACATTTGTGGGTTTCTAATAGAATGAAACGGCATACTTATCTGGGCTATGAAAAAAATTTCATATGTCAAATGGTTTAAATTTTACCTTGTGTTATATATCGATCTATATAATTGGTCGTTTTGGATTTTTGGTTGCAACCTTCCTGTATTTTCTATTGTTTATGCTAGCTATTGGGTAGTCTGAGCTCTTGCTTAGCATTTCAGTTGTCGTTCAGTACGAGTGATATACCTCAAAAACATGCATTGTACCGGTCAGTTTATGCATCTTTTAGCATAATGACATAATGGTATTTACATATTTTCATTTTGAAGTTTTACTTATCCAACTGATACAAATTTGACTGTTAGGGAACTATTTCTTTAGTTACAGGTATGTGGTCTATGAACAACTTACTAATGTCATATTCTGTTTTATGGCCTTAATCAGCAGATGCCTTTGCTTCATGGTGTGGCGGATGGTTTTGGTTCACATCTGCAACGGCGCCAACTTTATGGAACTCCAATGTCTAGACTGAGATTACTTATGATCTGTCGCATGGCTAAGCCAGAGGAGGTTCTAATTGTTGAAGATGAAAATGGGAATATTGTCCGTGAAACTATGAAGGACAATGATGTCCTCGTGCAGTATAAGGTGTTCATTCTTACTTGTCTGAAAAAATGAAAGGAAAATAGGTGTTCTATCTGTACATGTCAGGTCGGTGATTTAATCCATTCTTTTAGCTTGGACAAATTAGAATGCTCACTTAAGCCTAACCTCACATCTTCATAATTTCATTGGGCTTGATATCTCCTACGAGAGGGGATGGTACACTTATTCACCTTGGTACTTTTTTTTTTGTGCTTGTCGGGTCTACAATTTTGAGAATTGTTAATTTAGGTCGGGTTATGTGAAGTAAACATGGTGACCTGATCTATTTGATCTCGTTAATTTCTATGGGCCATTGACTTGATCATACTTCTTGTTGATGTTTCTTAGTACCTCTTTTCGCACAGTTGGATTTAATTTCTGAAGTTGGGTCTTTAAGAAAGAAAACGAAATGCACGAAGATTGGTTAGCCGTTATAGTATGCATTCATATATAACAAGGGCCTAAACACCTAGTATCAGGGTTTGAAGTGATTAATGTTTCTTACATGGCTTCCTAATTGAAGCTTAATGAACCTAAAAGGTCCACGTCTTCAAATACAACAAATAAACATATAGTTGCTGAAGTATTATTGTTTATAAGTAATTCCTATTGTGTTTGTTAATGCATGTACTTGGGACCTGTTCTGTATCAGTGTATCTGTTATCTATGATTGACGAAAGCCATTATTTTGCAGATCATGAGGGAAACACTAGTCTACTTGTCACATCTTGACCACGAAGATACTGAAAAGCAGGTATGTTTTTGGTAATTTCATGTTTTTTCTAATTCAGCTTTCAGGGAAGATTGCAGCATGCAATGTTCTGACTTAACCTGTTTTTAGCTTCAACTTAATACTTCTATTTTATACAAATGTTGAACTTTTGACTTTGACGTTGTGACACCCCCAAATCCGGGTACTTCAATTCCACGGGATTTGGTGTTCACTGTATAAATATCATCTATCTATCTACCCATAATAAATGCAAACCATGCAATAGATAGAAATAATAATAAATCTCCTCTTATGGGGTTACATCAACTACATAATAAATACAATTCCAGTTACTCTAACCTTAAACATCTCATGCGAATCATAAACAATTAAGTCTTAAACAACATCATTAACTTAAGTGCTAACCTAAATACATCATCAAATAAAATAACAAGTCTTTAACACTTGCTAACTTTGCCCTTGCCTTTACTAGTGGAAAGTTCGTCAGTTCTTTCGTTCTTAACTGCAATGTTATTATTAAGCAAGAGTGAACACTAATGCCCACAAGTATAATAATGAAATAACAGTATAATAACATGCGATTAAATCAAAGACATCTGAATAAAAGCTCAACTTTTGAATCAAGAATGAATAACAAGAAACAAAAGAATTTTGAGGGTCATAAGACCTTGAACTATGTCCTGAAGTTATCGAGGTTATACTTGAAACCTTTAATGCAGTTATAGAGATATGGACCTTTCTACTCGTATTTAGGGGATCAACCCTTAGTACAATCATCAGCACAATATCTTAACGCTAACGATAAGTAAATCCCTTTGCAGGTTGTTCATCTCGGTTTGACATTCGAGTCTCTTTTGAAAGGAAGTTTGGTTTGGACAATTCATCGAGGTTCAAAAAATTTAGAACGCCATCAACTATGGACTAGTCGAATCAATAAGGGTTCGCTAGTCTAATAAGGTTCAATAATAATGATATTCAAATTGAATAATAATATCAGGAAGTATACAATAGGACAATTATTGTATAACTGAATCATGCTTTGAAAAGATAATCAATCCTTAATATAACATTTGAACCACAAGTAAAACAAGCACCCTTCTTTGGTTTTGATAAGGTTTGGTGCTATGTGGCCTTCCCGTCCCCACAATTGTAGCACACTCTTTTTCCTTTCATACAAACTCCCGATGGGCTTTCCGCAAGTCGGGCATGCTTGATTCTTTTCTTCCGACTACCCTATTTGATTCCCCATGATGAGTCATCGTTCCACCTTTTTTTCTGATTGAAATTTCCACCTCCTGTGCCACTTCCACTGACCTTGTTATTTCCTTCACCTTCACTCTTCTTCTTTTGATCTTGATTGTACTTGGTCACCGCATCGCTTCCTCCTTCAGCGAGGATGGCCTTTTCCAGTACTCTAGCAAACGTGTTTAGCTGAAACATTGATACCTTGCTGTACACCCAAGGTTTTAGTCCTTGCTCAAACCGTCTCGCCTTCCTCTCATCCGTGTGAACTTGATACGGGGCAAACCTTGCCAATTCGTTGAATTTAGCCGCATAATCGAGCACGCCATATTTCCCTGCTTCAACTCTAGAAATTAAACCTCCATCTGGTTCTGTGAACTAGTTGGGAAATACATTTCGAAAAACATCTCTTTAAATCTCTCCCACGTAATTATACCTTCACCTCCTCGCACTTTGTTTGCTTGCCACAAGTAGCTAGCCTCAGACTTCAAAGATAAACGTTGCAAAAAGCGGTCTTCCGGTCTTCTCCCAACCCTAGCAACGTCGAAAACCTTCTCCATTTCCATAACCCACGTTTGAGCCTCGATTGGGTTCATGGAACCTTTGAATCAAGCGGTCCCACCGCCAAGTCCTTAGGCGTTGTGTTTGGTGGAGCTTGAGGTTGGTTATTCATGGCTCCAACAAGATAAGTTCACCAACTCGCTGCATCGGAATTAGCGTTGCATAATTGTTATTATTGGTTGACTTCTTCCCAGCCATTGGCGTTGTTGTCTTCTCCTCATGCATTTTTCTCGTTAAATAAACGCTTTATTAGAACTTTATTTATTTCTCTAAATAGTTAAGGCATTACTCAACAATTTAACATATCACTTAACACATCATCTCAAACAACTTGATATATTTGCATTCAAATCAAAGTTTTAACATTAAACGATAGTATAAGCGCTATTTACATCAACTATCTCGGAACAAAGAATCCACGAGATTTAAAACATTCAAATATTCTTTCGTTCATAAACACGCCGAATTTACATATAAAAACTAATGAAGTCTTTCACATAATTAAACAAATTCTATCACTTTATCATCAAGGTGTCTTTGAATAGCCTTGCCACGCTCCTCATCCATAATACGAGACATCGTCCCCATGATCCAACATATCGATGGAAGTCCTTCAATTGAATGGGGTACCTCAAAACTCAATATTGGGCCTCATCCATCGTATGATTAAGTGTAGAATATGTCTCTTCAAGCTTTGCCTTCTTTGCCACGACTATCATCTTACTCGCACGATCACTGACGCGATTCTCTTACCCATCCCTCTTCTGCTATGTTTAGTCTTTCGGAGGTTTCCTTGATTCCTTCTTCACTTTTTTCTATCTCCTCGGTCTTATCTTCGGTTTGACCTTTCTCACGGACCAAATCCCATTCTACATTTGCCCGATCGAGAGTGAAGAGTCGAAATCTCCTCTCCTTCGCTTTTCTGAGAGTAATATCTTGAATAACCGCTCGCTTCACCAAATCTCAGACTGCCTCGTAACTCCACGTTACTACGGCCTTATAACGTGTCATACATCTCAAAGATCAACGGTGTACCGTGGTAACTCCTCTTCTTCCTCTTCCTCTTCCTCAACAAATTCCTCCCCAGGATCCTCCTCAGGATCAGTCTCGGGCTCATGCTCCTAACCAACAACGGTGATCAATGGAGATGACTCCTCTGTACCGCTCCCTAACGACTTGAATGTCTCTTGGGCTCCTCCTCCATTCGGTACTATAGGTACACGGGGTTCTTCCTACCCAGCTTGACTAGCTTCTCCAACATTCGACATCCTGACAAAATTTTAAGTTTTAGTTACTAAGTCGTATCATCTAACGCATACTTTAACACATAAACACATAAGGTCTTTTATTATCTTCAATGAATTACATAAATTCATTTCTTATAACTCGATAAGAGTTTTTCATCACTATCTTCTTTCTATAAGGCTACTACCTAAGGTTGTTCCCCCACCTAAGGTTCATAACCTACAGCTTTGATACCAACTTGTGACACCCCCAAATCCGGGTACTTCAATTCCACGGGATTTGGTGTTCACTGTATAAATATCATCTATCTATCAACCCATAATAAATGCAAACCATGCAATAGATAGAAATAATAATAAATCTCCCCTTATGGGGTTACATCAACTACATAATAAATACAATCCCAGGTTACTCTAACCTTAAACATCTGTGCGGAATCATAAACAATTAAGTCTTAAACAACATCATTAACTTAAGTCTAACCTAAATACATTATCAAATAAAATAACAAGTCTTCAACACTTGCTAACTTTGCCCTTGCCTTTACTAGTGGAAGGTTCGTCGGTTCTTTCGTTCTTAACTGCAATGTTATTATTAAGCAAGAGTGAGCACTAATGCCCACAAGTATAATAATGAAATAACAGTATAATAACATGCGAGTAAATCAAAGACATCTGAATAAAAGCTCAACTTTTGAATCAAGAATGAATAACAAGAAACAAAAGAATTTTGAGGGTCATAAGACCTTGAACTATGTCCTAGGTTATCAAGGGTTATACTTGAAACCTTTAACAGTTATAAGACTATGGACCTTTCTACTCGTACTTAGGGGGATCAACCCTTAGTACAACATCATGCACAATATCTTAACGCTAACGATAAGTAAATCCCTTTCGAGGTTGTTCATCTCGGTTTGATATTCGAGTCCGCACTAAAGGAAGTTTGGTTTGACAATTCATCGAGGGTTCAAAATTTAGAACGCTTATCAACTATGGACTAGTCGAATCAATAAGGGTTCGCTAGTCTAATAAGGTTCAATAATAATGATATTCAAATTGAATAATAATATCGTGAAGTATCTGATAGGACAATTATTGTATAAACCTGAATCATGCTTTGAAAAGATAATCAATCTTTAATATAACATTTGAACATGAATAATAATAATGATAATTTACTCAAGTAATTAATAAACTTGAACAATAATGACAAGTAGGGTTAGGAAACTTGCCTCGTGCGTAGGCTAAACGATTACTACTCTGCTCACCACAAATCCTACACACATACCATATGTATTCACGACATTCATTAGTTACAGTTTCACTTAATTATTTAATATAAACTCCACTTTATTTAATAAATCATTACCCTTCTAATTTAATTAATTAATTAAATTATTTTCATTCTCTTACTATTATTACACTCGAATAAATTATTTCATAATAATAATAATTTTATTATTATTATTTTTTATTTTATTTATTTATTTATTTATTTTGACCACGTATGGTAATTAGTTTAGTAACGCCACGGGGCTGGTTACCTGTGCTCATTTTCTCAGCAGTCATAGCTTCTGGATCATGAACATAACAAGGCCAAATTAGGCCAAAATCAATCACACGTAAAATTATACATGAATATGGCCATAACTTCCAATTAGTTATTTTTACACAAATTTAGACTTACCCAATCATTGTAATACTTGTATAATCATTACTTAACCCATCTAGCATGATTTTTAACAAGTTACAACACATAATTTGCAAAATCAACACATTTACTTTCACTGTTCTTGATGTTCTTGAAGGTTTTGAAAATAAAACATGAAAATTGTCACTACGGATTCTTTATAACACCGAATCCGTTTATTTAAACTTTGGTCTCTTCGTATCAACATGCATAACATCATACGAGTGTAAATTTTACGAAAACATTTATGTTTGACATACTAAAATCACGTATAAGGCTTTAAGGCCAAAACCCAAACTCTGTAATTTTGTAGAAATCATATACGATGTAATACTTATTACATATATCCATATAATAACACAATTTCTCAATTACAGAGATATAACAGAGGTTTGAAAGCCAAAAACTATGAAACTCATTTTATGAAAACTAAATACGTAAAATAGAATTTGGGAAGGAGGAGATTACCCTGTAGGATATAATTAATAGGCTTAGTTTTCTCACTCTCAATTCTCTTTCACAGTATCTTAATTCTTCTTGAAAATTCTCAGACTCTCTCTGAATATTTCTTAGACTTGGGCAAAAATGAAAAAAAAGAAGAAGACGTCGTATATAATGATTAGATAACTGAGCGCAGAGTGGTCAGTTGGCCCAATCATGGGTTAACTGCACCAACTTCTCTTAGGGCCTTGTTTGGCTAGCTTCAAAAGACTTAATCTCATTTAATTAAATAAAACCTTTATCATATAGTTTAATTAATGTCACACTCCTTTATAAAATAAACTCATATCTTATTTAATTTATTATAAATAAAATATAATAATTTCTCATAAATTCACATAGTCACATAATTAAATAACTCATTAATAAATAATGTCAAATTATTAATTCTCTAATTAATAATTAAATTAATTAAAATACCAATATGCTTATTAAATATTTCTTTTAATACAATAAGCTCACATAATCACATACTTTGATAATAAAACTCTCTACATTAATTTAATAAATGTAACACATAATTAAATTAATCTACCACAATTAAGCGTCAATTAATTATTTAATCTAATAATTAAATCATCGAAAAATATTTATTTAATTCAATAAATATTAAAATTAATTACAAAATTCTCGTTCGTCACAGACGTGAATGGAACTTCTGCGATAAAGTTGCATTAATGGACTAGAACCAAGTAAGCTAGCAATGAAAATATATTGTGTGAAGCAACCTTCTAATAGTTCCTTGCGTATGCTCTATTGCTATTGTTACTTCTTTATGTCTTACATTTGTTTCTTATGCTAATTTTTTGCGTACTTTAGTTGTTAGAATTTGGCTATTCGGCACTTATGTTAAAATGCATCTAATTTTTTAAGCTGTGCTCTATGGTGTAGTGCTATGTTACACACAGTTCAGCAAAATCTTTTGACATGTATATTCTTTGTTTAATTTTTGGAATAATATAGATGCTGAAGAAGTTAAGTAAACAACTAAATGGAGAAGATTGGACATGGAATAACCTAAACACATTATGCTGGGCAATTGGATCGATATCCGGGTCCATGATGGAAGAGCAGGTATGCATTTTTCAAGATCAAATTTTTATTTCCTTTTACTTTTTGCTTCTGCCATTTATTATTTAAGATTTACTGTTATTATATGTTTGAAAAAAATTAGTGTATAGAATGCGGTTTTACTGAATAGGTATATCGAGGGGATCAAATTGTCATGAAACCGACTTAAGGAGAGTTGCCCTTTTAATTGTTGCTCTGAATTGGCATGTTATCATATGCTCATTCCACCACAGCAGAAGTAGATTTGCCAAAGCGTGCATCCGCAAGGAAGATATTGCTATGATGTTACGTCGTCAATCCTGTGTGTCTTTACTATATTGTCTTCAGAAATATGAGTTCATCTAGTAGTTATTGGAGCACCCCCCACCCATAAGCAAAAAAATTGCCAAAGGTTGAAACCCTCAAGGCTGTACATCCTCAGAATAGGACATACTAATCTCATTACACCCTTGGGCTAAACACGCTAACAAATTAATTGAGTAGAACAGATACTGAAACTTGTCCTTGAGTTGGCTTCATACTTAAGATATGTACATTGGTTGAACATAAACATTTTATTAAATTAATTATAATGGATGAAGTAGTGAATTAACATTACCCTAGATGGTTGTGTATCATATATTATGATGCTAATTTTATTTGTGCACCTGTGGCTTACATTTTCTACAGAGGAGTGCATGGAATTAGTTTCATGCAAAATTCGTATAATTAACATTTATCTTAATATTTTGGCTATCTGTTCTTTTGTTTCAACCATCTAACCATTAAAATGTTTTCTAAAATTTTATTTGACTTTTGGCAGGAAAACAGATTTCTTGTCATGGTGATCCGCGACTTACTAAATCTGTGTGAAGTAACAAAAGGAAAAGACAACAAAGCTGTTATTGCAAGTAACATTATGTAATAATTTTAAAAATTACCATTTTATATTTATTTGTCAGTTGCTCCTTCATTTGTATTATAAGACACACATTAGGCATTATATTAATAGTAAGAAAGTGCTGATCAAAAGTATGAGTTGACCTTTATTTATATTCACATATTTTGTTTGAATTATTTTTTAATCTTTGAATTCCTCAGCATGACATGTTTGGTAGTTGCAGATATAAAGTTTTTGGTTCTGTAGAATATTAGCCTGTGGCTTGGGAATTATTTAATTTGTTATATGTGTTGGACTATCAGGTATGTTGTTGGACAGTACCCAAGGTTTCTACGCGCCCATTGGAAGTTCTTGAAAACTGTTGTCAACAAGTTATTTGAATTTATGCATGAAACGCATCCCGGAGTTCAGGTTAATAATATTTTTGTGATCTTCTGTTTACATTGGATGTGTGTGCTACATGAAATCCTTTTGATTTGACTATGATGTAACTGGATTGTTGTCTGGCGAAACCTTTCCTTTTTTTCTTCCTCGAATGTAAACAAAATTTTGCCTTCTGCTATAAATTCTAATTCATCTCTCAAATAGGCCATGAGGATCTAGTTCTAAGTAACTATAACCTCGTGGTATATATGTGTTAGGTTTCAAAATGATAAGATGAACTCCAGCAATAAGCAAAAAGAGCCGTGCTTGTGATTTGATTTCACTTTGAATTTGTATGCTGCACGAACTTTTGTTCTTTGAAAATTCATCTATGTAGGAACACATTAAATATTTTTACATCAATGCCAATGCACTTTCCACTTTGGGTCTGACATCCTAGACTAAATTAATTGTTTTGGGTTGGAGTTGATGGGTTTTACGACTTTTTACTGTTTTGTACTGAATTAATGGTGTTAATAATATTTATGAAGTATTCTAGTAATTGTATTGTTCACTATGCATGAAAAGCTATTTTCTAATATGAAGAATTTAATGTAGTTTTTGAAGATAACTGTGTCTCTGACCTTGTTTTGAAATATTTATTTTTCCTAGGATATGGCGTGTGATACATTTTTGAAAATTGTTCAGAAGTGCAGACGTAAATTTGTTATTGTTCAGGTAATATTTGGTTTAGTCTATCTTGTTTATTTCCCTGCATACTTCTTTTGTTTTGATATTATTCGTACGCATTACGACATCATCTTATGTTACATACTTTCCAGGTTGGAGAAAGTGAACCGTTTGTATCTGAACTACTAACTACTCTTCCAACCACCATTGCTGATCTTGAGCCTCATCAAATTCATACATTTTATGAATCTGTAAGCTATAAAAATGTTTATATCTGCAATAGGTTGGTCATGAATAGAAAAGTTCTGTTGTGACATTTCTAATTTTCATATATTATATTTTCTAGGTTGGCAATATGATTCAGGCAGAATCTGATCCGCAGAAGAGGGATGAATATCTGCAGAGACTAATGGAGCTTCCAAATCAGGCTAGTTTTGTTTTAAAAATTATATTTTTTAGGAGATTTTGCTTTGGGATTTCGGGTCATTTAAAGCTCGTCATTACTCTCTACGTCTCAACCCCGCAAGCACAAGATGAGCTAGGAACCTGTAGCCTGTGTCTTACTAGTAGATTTTGCTTTGCAGAAATGGGCCGAGATTATTGGCCAGGCACGCCAAAGTGTGGATTTCTTGAAGGACACAGATGTAATTAGGGTTGTGCTTAATATTTTGCAGGTGAGTTTTCATTTGATTAATAAAGGGATAATCTTTGAAACTGTTGAAGAACAATTTTCCTAATATTGCACGGGTGCTTTAACTTGCCTCTTCCTCTGAGAGGAGGGTTAAGCAACAATTTTGAATTTTTTGCTTGAACAAGTTTTGATGGAGTATTAGTGGTTATAGTTGTTTCCTTTACCCTCAGTTGTTGGGGTAGTTGCTTTGTCAGATTGAATCAATTCTAGTCACGACTTGCTTAAAACCGATGCTTGAGCTGTTTTCAGTACTTAATCTTGTTTAGGGTTATCCAGTTTCTTATTTTTTCTCAGCATGCTTTTCTGCATCATTTTTTCTATAATTGCTTTTATATATTAATAAGGGTGAAGAAAATTGTGTCATGATGTTGTACCATCGGAGGGAAGCCACCCTTTCCCTGGATGATTGGAATATGAACTGAATCATACATCCCCTTTACCTATGGAAAGCCAGTCTACTAAATTGTTGTTATTTACTTGACTATGTTGCTGATAATAGGCAATACTTCTTATTGGTCGTTTTTTTGTTTTGTTTTAAATCCTGGTAGCAAAGTCATCTAATCTTGGTGTAGAAGGAAAATTATGAAGGCCAAGTGGAGCAGTTAGTATGAGTTTGTTATTATATCGACCATGCTATATTACTAAATACGACATGGTTATATATGAGATCTTACTATGATGCATTATAATATTTATAAGCATGATGTCCATGGTGCGTTGATTTAGATATTTGCTTGCACTCGAAGTCAAATGTCCCAAATTTCTTGTGAAAGTTCTAAATATTCTTGTTTCAAACTTCCCTGACAGTTTCTTTATGTTGTTGCCTCATGTCTATTCTGTCTTGAACTAGTGAGGGATTTATTTGATGCTCAAGTCACCATCTTTGTTTGATTTTATGTTATTTATACAAATCATTCTTACTTGGAAATGGTTATTAAGTGTGGTCTCTATGTCGTTTTAATATAAATATTCACTTGCATTCCAAGTCTGAAGTCCCAAATATCTTGTGAAAACCCTAGATGTTTTTGCTTCTAACCGCCCCTTGTTTTTTTAATCTATGTTGTTGGCCTCATGCTTATGCTGTCGTGGACTAGTGATGAGGTTGACTGCCAGTTCAGTCTTTGTATGATATTTTGTGTTATTTATAAAAATCATTGTTGTTTGGCAGACAAATACCAGTGTTGCTGCTTCTCTTGGAACATATTTCTTATCACAAATTTCTCTGATCTTTTTGGACATGCTTAACGTGTATAGGTATGCTGCCAATAGAACTGTAGAAATTCTATTTAATGGTTTTGGATTCTGCTACATTGCTCCCTAAACTTTTTATTTCCTGCCGACAGAATGTACAGTGAGCTTATATCAGCCAACATTGCAGAAGGAGGTCCTTATGCTTCAAGGACATCTTATGTAAAGCTTTTACGGTGAGGTCAACTAACCAATTTTTTTTTTGTAGATTTGTTGTGTGATGTTACCCTATTCTCAGTAGTATATTTTTTTGTTTTAAACAGCTCAGTTAAAAAGGAAACCCTTAAGCTCATTGAGACATTTTTAGACAAGGCTGAGGATCAGCCACAAATTGGAAAACAATTTGTACCTCCAATGATGGACCCTGTTCTTGGTGACTATGCCCGAAATTTGCCAGATGCAAGAGAATCAGAAGTGTTGTCACTTTTTGCTACAATAATAAACAAGTATGTAATTTTTTTCTTTTACGTCTGGTAATTACTTCTATTTCCTTCTGTGTTATATATTTTTGGCTTACCTCTTCTTTACCTAGGTACAAGGGTGCAATGATAGAGGATGTCCCTCGCATATTTGAAGCTGCTTTTCAGTGTACGCTGGAGGTTAGATTCAATGCTGTTTTAGTTATGAAATTAATATATAGCAATGCATTGTAGTAGAGGTCTTCACCCATTGCAAGGGAAAAGTTTTTTGACATCAGTGATGTTTTGTTCAAACACGAGGATTGGTACTTGGTCGAACATGCCATTTAGGTCTGTGCCCAGATTGATTTTCTCAGTGACCTGCTGTACAACAACTTAGTGCTTTCTTATATTGGTTTGATTCCCTTAACATGTTTTTTTGGAATCCTGTCTCTGACTTCTCACTAAATCGTGACATTTCAAAGATAAACAAATTGAAAAGCAAAATAAAGTTGAGATAGTTATGCTATTTATGCTAATCAGGGTTGTCGTTATTGCTTTCTCTTCAAATTACTGCAAAGAACTATTTTTTGACGAATTTTTATGCTTGTAGTATTACCCTGTACTGTAGAAGCTTCCGGATTTGAGAGAACTATTTTTTTACGATTTTTTCCTTGTAGTGTGCTTGTGGGTGTTCTATTGACATCTTGTGGTAGTATGATAGTATCATCCATGTATGATGTGCAACTTTTATACCACTTTACCTTGGCAATGCTTTGTAACCTTCAATTTTTTTTTGAGTATAGAAGTAGTGTGCACTAATGTACTTGTACTAAATATTATCAGAACTCCAAGTCCTATCCAGGTGCCTTTATTTTTTGGATGACATGGCTTGTTATTGTTTTGCAGATGATTACAAAGAATTTTGAGGATTACCCCGAGCATCGTCTCAAGTTTTTTTCTTTACTTCGAGCCATTGCTACATACTGTTTTCAGGCTTTGATTCTGTTGTCAACTGAGGTTTGTGTTGGATTTATTCAATAGCATTAGTCCTTCTCTTGACTCTTTGGTCTTTAACTTGTGATATGTTTTTTAATATCATCTGGTATTATGACTAAATTTTTGTTTATTCTATGCATATAACAAGTTACTACTTCGCACTTTTGTCTGATATTGTTCTTGATATGTTTCAGCAACTTAAACTTGTTATGGATTCTATAATATGGGCGTTCCGGCACACTGAAAGGAACATTGCTGAAACGGGGCTGAACCTTTTATTGGAGATGTTGAAGAACTTTCAGGTGTGATTAATCATCTAATATTAACTCTTACATTTTGTTTAGGAGAAATGATAATTTTGTGCCGCCCTCTCACATGTAAAAGATGAGTTTCTATGGTCAATTACGTGAGAGGAGGGACAGTAACTTGTTGGAACAAAGTGAGAACAATTATAGTTCTTAAGGTGGGGCCTTACATGCTAATATTATCCTGGCAGGCTTCTGAGTTCTGTAATCAATTCTACCGGAGTTACTTCTTGGCTATCGAGCAAGAAATTTTTGCTGTCTTGACAGACACATTCCATAAACCTGGGTTCAAGTTGCACGTCTCTGTACTGCAGCACTTATTCTGCCTGGTAATTTATCTTTCAGTCCCCATCACATCCAGCCTTGTTCAGTATGATGTTCATTATGGTTGTAGTTGCACAATTTTCAGGTGGAGTCTGGTTCATTGACTGAACCTTTGTGGGATACGTCGACAGTTTCTTATCCGTATGCTAATAATGCAATGTTTATTCGCGAGTATACAATAAAGCTGTTGGGTTCATCATTCCCGAATATGACAGCAACTGAGGTATGCAATTAAAACTAATGGTTGTGATTTTTTTGGGAATTTACATGTCAACTAATTTTACAAGTACCTTCAGGTGACTCAATTTGTGAATGGGCTGTACGAGTCAAGGACTGATCTTTCAACATTCAAGAATCACATACGAGATTTTCTTGTGCAATCAAAAGGATTTTCAGCTCAGGTAAATTATTGGTAGCATCAATTGATAGTCACCCTATTTACTAAAGGCCTGTGCTTTAAATCGATCATAAGAAATATGTTGTTTCTATGTGGCATTTGAGGTTTTAGGTTCTGTTTCAAATGAACACATCAGTCGTGATTGATG
This sequence comes from Panax quinquefolius, assembly GCA_020205615.1. Taxonomy (NCBI): domain Eukaryota; kingdom Viridiplantae; phylum Streptophyta; class Magnoliopsida; order Apiales; family Araliaceae; genus Panax; species Panax quinquefolius. The sequence goes on from CM035168.1 coordinate 31,588,771, forward strand.
TAAAATTTGCTTAACTAAGCAAAACCCAAAAAAGTTTAGTTCAAAGTGAAACTTTCCAACTTCAAAATAATACTCCCTCTGTTTCAAAATATAGGATCGAGTTTGACATTTCAAAGTCAATTTGAAATATTTTCAAATTCACGATTCAATCTTGTAATTAGTAGTACTAGTTACATATTTACAATTTTTATAATTGGATTGTCTAAATCTAAATTAATTGAGAACAATTCAAATTCGAAAATATCTGAAATGGACTTCAAAAGGTCAATATTAAACCTATATACTATTATGAAATGTAGGGAGTAATATTTGATATATGTCTCAACCCTGAGGGTGGCGTAGCTTTCTTAAATCAAACATATTTTAATGGGACAAATTATCATCTTTCTATAAACATAAGCAAACCAATGTTTTGAACCATGATGCCTTGAGGCCCCCAATCTCTACGGCTTCCTTTGACCAATGCTTTCTCTAAATGTGTTGGGATATGCATACTTTGTTTACACAATGTTTTCAGTCTTGGATATGTTCACTCTCTGATCTCACAGTATCACCTATCTACCCTCTACAGGATAACAAGGATCTTTACGCAGAAGAAGCTGCTGCTCAGAGAGAAAGGGAGCGACAGCGGATGCTTACCATTCCAGGGCTTATTGCTCCCAATGAGATACAAGATGAGATGTTGGATTCGTAGATGGTTAATCTTGCCTTGGAAATTAACTCTGGAGTTGGTGTAGATGAAGTCCTTTACAATAGATCTTATTGAGGTGCAATGATAGTAATTTCCCCCATTTTTTAACGCGTTTTCAATTTTTCTCTAGTTTTGAAGCAGTTCATCATGAGGGTGACAAAGGCTTGGTTGCTGATGAAAGTGTTGGCTGGGTGTAGATTAATTAGAGATTTTAAAGTAGGAATATAGTGGGAATCGCTGCATTGGGTTCCTGAATTCGGCTTGGCATTGTAATTTCATGATAACTGGGGTGGGACAAAAATGTTGAAATGACATGATTTAGTATCACCAGTGATCTGAATAGGTGTAATGTATACAACTTTTAGCAGCATGTGCAGAAAGTCTTAAAAAAAATTTATGTGTGTTGGTAATTTGATGGACGGGCATGATTTTTCTGCTCCGGCTCTTCTTTTCTTATATAATTTGTTTATGATGGGATGAGTTGGGGAAACAAGTCTTCTTATAAAATAGCGTCTTAGAATTCTTGTATTATTGTCCTTGTTCGAATTTATCTCTGAAAACCAACTGCTATGTGCCTGCCATGTCCTGAAAAAAATATAAAGACAAACTGCTCATTTTTCCTTTTAATTTTATTTCATATTAAAAATCAATTTATTTTGGCAGTGAGGTCATTTAATTCACAATATTGGGAGAAGTATCTAGTTTTTTTGAATTTATCACTAATAGAACTATAAATGTAACTATTTTTATAATTGTCATTAGTTATTACAATGTCAGTATAAAATAAGTTGTTAATTGGAGAATAAATTATATACAATTGTCAATTGGAGAATAAATAATATAGATTAAAGATAATTGTCAATAACTATCGCGATTATTTCAATTGTATTGGAAATCATAACATATATATTGTTAGATTCGTAATTCAGATACCTACAATTTTGATAACTATAAAGAGAAAATTTTAATCCTCTCTAAAAAGAATGACCATTTTTAAAATATTATAATTGACTCGGGATTATTTATTTCAAACTTGTAAAGAAAATTTCAGTAATTTTGACCAAAATATCAGCCAAGATTTTTTCAATATTATTCATTAAAATTCTTACTTCTACTTATCTCTTTTAATAAAATAAAATAGATATTTATTCAACAATTAATTTTAACTAACAAAAACATACCTTGAATTATCTTAGCAATTTTTTTAATTATCAGGTATCCCTTATAACTGATTATAACCTCAATAAGGCAAAAGGAGGGGGAGGAACATCACATATAAATGAGTGCCTTTTGTGTAATTAAATACTACTACAATTTTAGAGGATACAAAAGTATAATACAACTAGCTGGGTCTCGTATTCAAGACTTTATGGACGACGGACGATGATTTATCTTAAATTTTGAATCATTCAGGATGATTTATTGAAATGTGAAATAGAAATTCAAAATCATTTATATTTTATTAGATAGACTAATTTGGTACGTCTTTCCTGTAGATGTATAGATTTTGTGAGATTTATCTCAAACTTTAAACGGCCCAGATAATTTATTGAGTGAGCTGGAAATTCAAAATTATTTGTATTTTATTATATATATTACATAAACGGAAAGGAGATTCGGAAAAGAGAAACCAAACGCGACCTTTCTCGTCAAACCAATATTCATCCACAATTTGGTATCTATCTATATCTCTCTACAAAAAAAAAAACACTGACTAATCAACCGATCATTATATTCAGTTGCGGATAATTGAATAGCTTAAGATCGACGAATTCTTCTTCAATTAAGGCTTCTCTTTCGTTTTTCGTCTCTGAAAATTTCCCAGGAGTTGATCTCATTCCTTTTCAGAGAGAAATATATACTTGTAGAGAGAGAAAGTTAGGGTAATCGAAGGCCATCATGGGACAAGTCTTTAGGAAGCTCTTCGATACCTTCTTCGGCAACAGTGAGATGCGAGTATACTCTTTTCTTCTCAGTGGTTGTATATATTTTTTTATTGTTGTAATTGTTTGATTTCCCCTTTCAACTTTGTTTATTATTGTCCGGATATAATTTTATTAAGTTCTTATAGTTTTTTTGGTATGTGTTTTATTTGAACTGGCATAGGTTGTGATGCTTGGACTAGACGCAGCTGGAAAAACAACAATACTATACAAGCTGCATATTGGGGAAGTTTTATCAACTGTTCCCACAATAGGTAATCCAGTTTGCAGTTTAAGAATGTCGATAAAAACATGTTAGTTGTAATTGAATAGAAGGGGTAGAATGTAGTACTTTTTAATTACTAGACCATCTATGCGTACTTACTACTTGTGGATCAAAGATGCATAGAAAGAACATGGGTACTTGTTTGATTTCAAAATCTTCAATCATGCCTATTTTGTACTAAATATTTCTTCAATCAAGGACAAATTAGAAAAACAGTTTGGCGGTGAGAACGGGAAGTGGGTAGAAATTAACAGATGCTTCAAAATACAAGTTTTCCAGTTTTTGTACGAGGAAAGAAGGGACTTGGAATTTTTTTGAGAAACAGGACGTAGATATAAATCATATGGTAAGAAAGATAGATAAAATATGCCATTTCTGGTTGATAGTCATGTTTAGGTAGGTTTTAGAGGAATAGGCTAGATATAAATTCAAAACTTAGCAGTGTTCTAAGCCTAGGTTCGCCTAGGCCCGCCTAGGCGCTAAGCCCCCCTGGCACCTCACCTAGGCGGCAAAAAAAAATTCCTCCAGAAAATTAGACGGGGTCTAGATGGAGAGTTTTTTTTTTTTAATAACTACCCAAACTAGATATTGATATATTTATTTTTCTAATGATTTACCATATTCATAATGCAAGTTGTAGCATATCAAATCACAACAAGAAGTGAACAATATCAAGTCAAAATGGATAACTTTATTATATTTGTAATTTTTTGAACTTGTACCAACTTCAAATTATATAAATGATGATACATTTGTAATATTTAGTTTAATTCAATATAATTCTTAAATTTATGTTTAGTTTCTTAAGTTTTAATATTGAATTGAATTCTTGAAATTTGAAATTTTATTATTTAATAGCAATCTTGTTCATGAATAAAACTAATACATTAACCATTGCATGTTTGTGTTTGAACTTTGACATTGACAATATGGATATGTGTTTGAACTTTAAGCAAAAGGCCTTTATTATATTTATTATAGATTATTTTACTTTATATTATTGTTTTGTTTGGATAAATGTAAGATAAAATATTAAAATTGACTTAAAATAAAAAATTCTGCCTAGACCCTAGGCGCTAGGCTTCACGCCGCCGGCCCCCGGCCGCCAGCCTCCCGCCTAGTGCCTTTTAGAACATTGAAACTTAGGCGAAAAGTGGCTGCTCACATAATTCTTATTATAAGGGGGACAAAATAGTATGAAGAAGGGAAGGTACGATGGATGACAAAGCATTTCTGAGATTAGAAGTTTTTTTTGTCCCATCGTTTGCTTGAGAAAGAAGAAAATAAGGAAGATAAAAAATAAGGAGAGATATAGGAGGTGCATAGTGTAAGTTGTGACCTTCCTCTCTTTCCTTTTCTTGCATAGGGAATGTCTTGGTGTGTTGTGCCATAGGACAACCTAAAGTCTTTTGGGGCCTTGATAGTGATTATGTGTGGGAAGAGGACAAGACAACATTTGCATTGCCAAATTTTTGTCATACTGGAACTTGTTAACGGCACTGAACAAATGCAATTCATCCAAATGTTATAGCTCTTTTTGATGAATCTCCAGGTATTGTGTAGTTATCCCAAAAAAGAATAAATAAAAATATTTGACTTATGTGCTCAATAATCAATTAAGAGAATTTAATGTATGTTCCTACAAAGGGAAACAAAATAGTACTAATTCATAGGATGCTAGCATAATTTAGTCCATTTGCTTTAAAGCATGACAAGTTGTTATACTTAATTTTTTTTATTAAGTGCGATTCTAATACACATCCCGCTTTCATTATGCACTCTAGCGTGTGGAAGTTAATCTCTCAGGAGATATTTCCTTCTTACAATTGGGAGCATATTTGTTTTTGGGAAGATGTTTGTTTAGGGGACAATAAGTTGTGGTCATGCTTTCAAAGTCTCTTCAATCTTTCCTCTCGCCACAACTTTCAAATTACTACTTTCTTTGCGATGGCAATTCCTTGCTTGTTTGGAACCTTTATTTTTATTTTAAGTTTGAATACTTGGGTTGTGGAGGTTTGGGCTTCCCTCCTTCCCCTCTTGAACTCTTATTCTCTCTCTTCTACTGATTCATGTGTTTGATCTTTGAACCTCTCGAGTAGTTTCTCTCAAGATTCTTTGCTGGTCTTTATTGAACTATTTCTAGAAAGTTGTCGTTTGAGTCGCTTTCTAACGTAGGATGATCGTTGGAGAACTATATTTGTTAGTGTTATAGTATATAATATGGAACAATGAATACCTTGAGAAAATATGTCTAGTATATAATGACTTGGGTCAACTCTTCTCATAGCCAATTGTTTTTAAGTTAAAGAGCTTTAGTTCATTTCTTAAGGGTCAAAATTACCCATTTTTTTTAACTAATACCAGTTATCAATTGGGCCAATAGTTGTATGTGGTTTACTAGAGTTCTTATGGACTTGAGTTGTGACTAGCTTCATCTGGGCTTGCTTATCTTGTTTGGGTCATCATATTCATCAGGTCCACATGCAACTCTCAATACACCGGGTTACACGTGAGGGAAAGTGTATATAATATCTTGTCCTTGAGAAAATATGTCTAATATATAATGACTTGGGCCAACTCTTCTCATAACCAATTGGTTTTGAGTTAGAGAGTTTGATGTCTTTATATACTAGACTTTAAGCCCATTTTATAAATCTACCTGTTAGAAATTGGTAAAGCAAGAGAAAATTAACTTGGTGAGCTTCCGCACATCACTACCCCAACGATCTTTTACTCGGGTGATGCTATGCACGACACTACCCAAAGTTTTTTTAACCGTAAAAAAGAAGAAAATAATAGTTTGATTTTAGTAATCAATAGTATGAATAATAATTAATCTTGTGGGAATTATATCATTATTTAAAAAGACTCAAAACCTTAATATTACTTGGGAAACAATAAAAGTGCTACACGACTAAAATACCCTTACTAAATATTTAACATTCCTGGCCACTATTAAATGTCCTAAATCTCCACTAATAAGTAAATAAATAATTACGTCAAATAAAACTCAATTTGACGTAATAAAAGTTCCATAAATTAAATAAATCAATTGATTCTTTCCTTTTGGCTTGTGGTCCCCATCACTTTCCCTTAGCCTCTTATATGAAGACAAAGACTCCTTTGAAGATGTGAGCTTTTGTTTGTCTTTGGTTCTCAACAGGTTCAATAGGAATGTTTTGTTTCAACTGCATAGACCTTTAGTCCAAACCTATGTGTATGTGTGATGTTTATGCAGATGAACGAGTTAAACTCATATTTTTCTTTAGTGCTTGGCAATTGTAGTATTCTTTTTTTGAATGTTGGAGGAGTGTCGGTTTGTCTGTGTTTGTTGAGTATTTGATTCTTCTCAATCTCCATGGTTTTAAGAGGAGTAGAGATGGCAAAATGCTTTGGTCTGTTGGTGTTGCAACTGATTTGCCATCTTTTAGGGCATTTGAACAGAGGGGAATGCCAATATCTTTAGTGACGGGCTTCCTTGTCATTTATTGTGGGTTAGGGTTACTTTTCTTGCTTATTTATGGGCTTCGGCCATGGTGCTGTTGGGGGAGTTGCTACCTACGGTTTACATAGGGATTGGTGGGTGGTCCTGCATTAGACTTGTATTCTCTTGTACTTTCTATTTGCATGTTTGGAGGATACCTCATCCTCCCTTTTCTTCTTAATAAAATCTTTGTCACTATCTTATATGAAGTAAAAGAAACTAATTGTATTTATGGCTTGAATCTCTTTACACGCTGTGTTATATTATTTGTGAGGCAGAACATATTTTTCGATTATGTTGCATTGTTCAAATTTATAAAATGTTTCCTTGAAATTAGATTATCTTATTTGTTTTCTAATGTCGCCTTTATTGCGTTCTTTTCATACAACCAACAAGGAGGCCCACCTTCATTCCTCCCTTGGCTAAGTAAAACAAAAACAAAAAATTTACCCCTTTTATCTCTCATGTTGTATATTGGAAGGGAAGACTGTAAGTGTTGACTCTCACATCACCTTGTTTGAGTGTCACTGTGTGTTCTTGATACCTTTGCACCTACTTATCTGTGGAGAGTCTAGGACTTTTGAAAAGCTTCGGAGACGTCATTCCAGTAAAGCATGTAATTAGATTGGCCACTAGTAATATTGAAAATTTGAAATATACTAGTTTGCACTCTTGCCCCTGGTTAGCCTGAAAAAGAAGAAGAAGATATACATTTCTTGTCATTAAACCTTACTTATTTACCTAAACCTTACTTATTTCCAGTAAAGCATGTAATTAGATTGGCCACTAGTAATATTGAAAATTTGAAATATACTAGTTTGCACTCTTGCCCCTGGTTAGCCTGAAAAAGAAGAAGAAGATATACATTTCTTGTCATTAAACCTTACTTATTTACCTAAACCTTATTTGTATTTCTTGGACCCTGATGAGGTTATATTTAATCATTTTTCTCTTGGAGGTATGTTGTGACAAGTAGTTACACCTTCTCGTAAATATTTCCATGTCATGATTAACATAGATTATGCTCATTTATTCTGGAGCCAATCTGGATATGATTATTTATTGCTTGCAGCCATTTACTTAGATGACAGCATTTCTTTCATCTTTTAAGTTTTTAGTGTGCATTCTTGTAAATCGCCATCACCTCCCAATTTGGTTGCCTAAGACTTGCAAGCATTATGGATGTTAAATGTTGACATGTTGGAATGGATTTTATGTTAGTTTCTCTCAGTTCACGTGAAGATGTCCTTTTTTTATTACTTTAAGTATCTGTTGTCTTTTCATTCTGCTATTCACTTAGAGCTATTGATGTTTAAGGCTAATTGACAAAACCAATTCGTTATTTTCTGCTCTGATGCAGGTTTTAATGTGGAGAAAGTTCAGTATAAGAATGTGATGTTCACAGTTTGGGATGTTGGTGGGCAGGAGAAACTAAGGCCGTTATGGAGGCATTACTTCAATAATACGGATGGATTGGTAATGATAGTCTTGGTAACTATATATCGCTGTGTTTTTTTGCTTTTTTTCCCTCTCTTTATATATTATTTTGTGATATTTTTTAGGCTTTCTAGCTGGCTTTTTCTGTCGATGTTTGATATATCAGAGGCTAAGCAGGACAGAGTTAATTAGTGTAATTAAATGGCTACCACGCAAAAAATATAAATAAATAAATATAGATTTATCTAGTGTAATTGTTGTATTAATTATCTAAAGCTGCATTTTCTGTTTTCTTGACTGCGAGTTATCTTTATCTGTTAAAAAAGCTCTATGTTGTTATTCACTCTCTTTGTATGCGCAGATCTATGTTGTTGATTCTCTTGATCGTGAGAGGATTAGCAAAGCTAAGGAAGAGTTCCAGGTTTGTGTATTCTGAATGGTTTTTAGCTCTAGTTCACCAGCTAGCTTAAATCTCTCTCATTTGGCTTCTTATTTTTCTTTCAGGCCATCATCAAAGATCCATTTATGCTTAGCAGTATCATCTTGGTATTCGCAAACAAACAGGACATGGTATATTTCAAGACCGCTATCTCTAATTAATGTCTTACACATCAATTAAGTGAAGGTCCACGTATGTACCCAACCTCTGAGATGGGACACAGAAACCAGAGAATGAGTTTGGCATATAGGGGAGTAGTTAATGTACCCAACCTCTGAGATGGGACCCAGAAACCAGAGAATGAGTTTGGCATATAGGGGAGTAGTTAATTTAATTCGTAAAGGTTGATCTTAAAACGGCACTTCACGGCACTCATCATACATAACCCAACTTGACAGATCCTTGGCCTAACTTACATAGGAAATGCCCGTATATAAAAATTTGATTATTCTGGAGTGAGTTGTAGTCATATCACTGATCACCCTGAGGAAATGTCATAGGTAACTCAAATATTTCAGATTTGTCATTACTGAATCCCATAACATGCAAGTTTACAAACTAAGGAAATGTTCTCTAATTTCATGATGTTGCTCTGTGTTTGTTGTGAGGGTGCTTAGACTGTTATGGACTGTCGAAGTCCAGATATCGTGAAAACATGGCTGATGCTGGTGTCCTGCTTGTCTATGCAAGACAATGCATGTTTGTATTTTTCTACATTGATTTTGAAATAATAATGATGCTATCTCGAGTAATGCCCGAACAATTGATGATAAATTATTGGAAAGGTGACAGGAAGTGCAACTGTCTAGATCAGCAAATACCTCCATTTGGTTACTATAAAATGAACTTGTCTTGATCAGCAATTGTCTTGAGAGACTTCTAAAAAGTTCTTCCTTCTTTTCAGAGGACATATTTTGTTAGGATGAAACAAACACTTTCTCACTGTTCAATGCACAAACCTATCTAAATTTATACTGTCTGCTTCTCTATATTATGCATTAGTTAAACAACCGGTACATAAAGTGTTGCTCAGTTCATATTTTACTTCTTTAGAAAGGAGCGATGACACCAATGGAAGTGTGTGAAGGCCTGGGCCTCTACGATCTTAAAAACAGGAAATGGCATATACAAGGGACTTGCGCTCTTAGAGGTGATGGCCTTTATGAAGGGTTGGACTGGTTAGCTAGCACTCTTAAGGAGTTGAAGGCTACCGGTTATTCTTCAGTAGGCACCTCATCCTTCTGAACATGAAGGTTAGAAATTCTGCTACTTTGCTCGTATATCATCAAGAATCATATTTTGATTTCTTATTTCTTCTGAACATCTTTTCACAGCTTTCTTTACTCAACCTCAAATTTTTGACCAAGCTGAATGCGCCGCAGTCTGACACTGAGTAGTGCCGGAAGTACAATGATTTTCGCACATTATGTTTTAAAGCTAATGAAAGCATTCTAGGAGCATCATTTACCTGTATGTTATTGGCCCTTGATATAAGACCGATTTCATTGTATATTAGAACATGGGTCCTTGGGGGTGTATCTGTGCTTCGGCTGCTCCCATTACATTTGGAATTGCCTGTAAGAAAAAGGGAGTGAGCATTTTATTTCATGAGAGAATATATTAATCTTCTATAATGCTTTAGCTCCCATTACATTTGGAATTGCCTATAATGTAGTGAGCATTTTATTTCTTGGGAATATATTAATCTGCCTCTCTAATGTTGTTATCCGGTACAGGATTCAATTCCAAAATATTTAAACTGAATGTTTGGCTGAGATTCTGAGAACCTTGTGCAAAACATTAGAAATGTGTTCTGCCTCTCTAATGATGCATAGTAACATCAACAAAGATAGATTGTTACTCAATTAAGGTTGATGGCATTTCACATTCAGATGTTATACAGGTAAATAAAAAGAATAAGACTTGTCTTATTATTATTATAATTATTAATACTAAACTTTAAATATTAAGATCAGCCTTTATTATTGAGAAAAAATAAATCTTTGAAAGAAGGATATGTATATGGAAGTTAAAGGAAATTAAATTCTAGTTATAATTCTTAAAAGAAAAATTCAGCTAATATTTTTCCTTCTCAGTAAAGTAAAACATTTTCAATAAGTTGAAAATAATATTCTATCCATTCTGAAATATAATATTAAGTTAGATTTTTTAAAATTAATATAAGATATTTTTAATGTTTCACTTAACTAGGGTGGTAAACTTACCGAGTTGAACTCAGTATTGAGTTGTTCAAATTTGGTTAAGTATGAAATAAGATTTATTTGAGACTCGTTTAACTGTCGAACGATTTTAAATTGAGCGCAAACCGTTTGAATTTTTTAAGCCTCAAATAGTTTAAACTTTTTGAGCTAATATGATTAATAGAAAATTATAATTTGAAGATGTTCGAATAATTTATTTAACTTTAAAATTTGCTCATATTTGAATAATTTATATTTTGAGTCGAGTTCGAATCGAACTTTTAATCGAACAAGTATGAATCTAACACGAACTGTTTGGTTGATTTGTCTTACACTTAACTTTGGAGAACAATAAATTTCGTATCTAATAGTGTCTTTTAAATAATTTTTATTTTTAAAAAATAAAATGGAATTATATGGCTTTAGAACTCAAATATCAAATACAAATAGGAGGATCAATCAATCCTCTCGCATAACATAACAATATTACGAATTCTTAAGATTTTGCTTCTTCTTTTTTTTGTTACCATAACAACAAAGAAACTCTCTTTTTTCCCGGGGGAAATCCCAACCAAGCAAACACAGCCTTGGAGTGGCCTTGGCCCCACTCCATCCTTTCCAGCCACACACTCCACTGTTAATTTCCAAAAAAACATGTCAAATTTTCAACCATATATCAGATCAGTAGTATATTCTTCCATTTCCTTCAATATTTTTCAAAGAGCAGCAATCAATTAGAAATGTACTCATGCGAAACCTCCACAATGTTCGGCCACAAAACTTCGTTGATCCTTCGTAAAAACCCTTATTTTCTTCATGATTCGAATCGATTTCTTCGTAATTCAATGAAATTCCGGTGCTTATTAGACCAAATTGTGCCCAAATTCGCGGTTTTATCATCTTTAAGCTCAGTTTTCACCTCCGGGAATGTTATTGCTTTGGCTGCCACGGCTGGCTCTAGTTCAGTTCACAGCGCCGTGACGGTTGCGATTACGGATGTGGTGGTCACGGCTCTGGCAATTGCTTCCGGAGCTTGTCTCTCTACTAAGGTTGATTTTTTGTGGCCTAAAGTGGAGGAACAACCTGGTGAGCTGAATTAAATGTTTCAGGTGTTTTAGGTTCTTTATTACTAAATCACAATTTTAATGCATAAGTTGATTACTTATGCTAAAGTTGATTGATCATGATGTGGTTGATTTTCTGAATTAGATCTTAATATGGTGGGGTTGAAAAAATATTAATTATTAGAAGCATTATTTATGAAGTTTAAATAAAAATTTGGTATATATATACACACACACACCTATATTTCTGATTTGTTAAGCCTAGTCTAGAAGACATGAAAGAGCTTCTTATATACTACTCCTTCCGTTGCAAATTATAAGATATTGACTTTTGAAAGACAACTTTAGATATTTACAAACTCAAAATTGATATGATTCATTAATAATTACGATATAATAAATCTTATAATTATTAGTACATTTTAGATAGATTACAATGATGAACTAAAATTAAATGAAGTTATGTCGATTTTGAGTCTGAAAATATCTCAAATGGACAAAAATTCAACAATGATATTGAATTTTGGAACAAAGCTAATATTTTTGAACTAGCATTACTTAAATATTTTATTTCCCAGGTTACTCTTCCTTGTACATGTTAAGTGGTTAACAAAAATTAGGTAATTTTATGTCAAGAAATTTAAGTTGTGCTCTTATGTAGTCGAGTTCATGATACAATATAATTTTATTTAAAAACTATTAGTTGTGAAATATTAGTTAAATAACACGTGCTACTTCGAAGTTAGTTTCTCAAAAAATTATTAGCTATTAGAGATTATTAACTTTAATAGTTTTAATTATTAGAGAGTCGACTGTAGCTAATATAATGCCTAGTGGGCAGCGTTAATCCATAGGGCTGGGAGTGTGTTTTATAATTTATAACAAAAAATTTCTTCATTAACTGCTTAGTGAAGACGATAATCATTTGTGTGTCTTACGTAAGGAAATAATAATATTATGGAAAGTTAAGGACTGGGATATTGATTCAACAATAAAAAATGTAGACCATCAAGCCATGTGAGATATATCTGAATATCTCATACGTGTATTTAAAATGAAGATGGCCCTTAGAGTATTCTAGATACATGTCAGCATAATTAAATGTCTTTGTTTTCCTTTTTGTATTTTTGCACCAAAAATATCTACACCTGCAATGTTGGACCGATTTGGAGAAATTTTTTCCTCACATGTTCAAATCTGAAATTCGGTAAAAATTCTTCCATGCAGTGTTGGAATTGAACAGCGTAGTTTACTCATCACATATACTATTTTTTGAAAATGTCTAATTCTAAACTAATTACTTTCTGGCAAACTGTAAAACCTGTTTAGCCAGAGGGTTTTATTGCAGCTACTCAAGAAATGATAACAAGAAATCTCAATTTTATTACACCACCATGTATTTCATAATGATATCATTAGTCTATATGCTGCAGGTTCTCTTATATTGGATGGTGTAGACGTTACTGAATATCCCATATTTAGTGATGCAAAGGTCTGAGATCTACTCGAGGCTATTGACTTGTGCATAGTAATATGCTGCTACAGTGTGTCTAAACTTCTATGTCCGTCAAGACAGGTGCAAAAGGCAGTTGCATTTGCAAGGAAAGCACATCACGGTCAGTTTAGGAAGACAGGAGAGCCTTATTTGACACACTGTATTCATACAGGGAAAATCTTAGCTGTGTTGGTTCCATCAACTGGCAAAAGAGTATGCAATCTTCCTTCCAGTTATAATGGTTCAAGCACTGTTTCACTACCTGTTGATGTATTCATTGTTCTTTTTCGGAAAGTTTGACCACTCATGCTTTCTGCGCTGGCAAATGCTTGCTGCTTGCTATATGCAATAAGAGAACTGACTGCATCTGTTTTGTCAAACAACTTTTCTGTGATTCTTTGTCATTCATGGGTGTCAGAGAGCAATGATCACTTCCGTATTGCATGTATCACTACTAGTTGCTCAACTAATGTTGATTAAATTAAGGGTGACTGTTTATATTTACTTTTTATATACTAAAAGATGTAATGTTAATCAGTTGGTACAATATGTAGAAGGAGCAGTTGGTACAATCATGTAGGAGTTGTACATTGTGAATAATTGTTACATATGAGATAAATCCCTTTCATAATACATATTAAGTGTATTACTGTTTTGTGGGTTTCTTTACCCATTCTTTTGATATATGTCACAGCCTTATCTGCCAATATCATTAACTTTATGTTCCTTACACAAATTTGTTGGTTATGTTTTGTTCTTCACTTTCAAAATATTTGTATTCATAATCCGTTACTATGATAGATGTCTAGATAGTAATAATTGAGTATTGCTCATTTATTATTCAATTTTCGAAATCATAGCAGCCAAGTTTCATTTTGTTCAGATGTTAATTATTGTTGTGCTTTTTCATATCAGTTGCAGCGTACATGAAAAGCTCAATAATACTCTAATTTATTTTATTCATTCATATTTACTGCAGGCTGTTGATACAGTTGTTGCTGGGATTCTGCATGACGTGGTTGATGATACGTGTGAAAGATTGGGCAGCATAAAGAGGGAATTTGATGAAGATGTAGCAAAACTGGTAGCTGGTGTTTCGAAGTTAAGTTATATTAATCAGGTACATAGATGTAGGACTCTGTAATATGGTGTTCAAACTCGCAAATTTTGTTTAGAATAAAGAAATTATATTTCTGGTTTTATTAAAGATTCCGATTCCATATTGCAAGCAGTACAGATAGGGATATAACTAATTTTGTCTGTTAGTTCTCCTGCTCTGATATTCTACCTACGTAGGTAGATGATAACTCGGTATGACAATTGTTAGAATTCAATCACACACGCACACGACAGTAAATAATTAACACATAGATTTACGTGGTTCTCCAATTTGGGTAGTCCACGGGAGCGGCGTTCTTTTTATTATTCACCGAGTACATAGGATTTTACAATAGAGAGTATATATATCTGCTACTCCTTTTCCAACCTTAATTCACATTATAGCCAAAATAACCATAATTTATGTCCCTTTTCAATATCGTACCGTACCGTGGGGGCTACACCCCCACCCCCCAACCTTCAGTTCAACACCCGATAGGTCAGTGCTCCGCTTCACTCAGCACTTGGCCTTTTTCAGGAATTTCTCAGTTATGAGCACAAGTCCCAACAACAAGCGATCCATTCCTTGTATTTCAGGATGGATAGGTATTATGTCTGTTTTTTCATGCTATATAAGTATCTTTAACAAGTGTTTTTTTTTTTTGCAGTTGCTGCGGAGACACCGAAGGGTAAATGTGAATCAGGGTTCCCTTGGCCCTGAAGAGGTTTGTAATTTATTAACCCAAGATCAAGTCCATAATATCAACTAGCCATATATCAGTTAAAAGAGTTTCATTTTAGAATGTGATTGAACCCTATGATTTTGTTCGTAATAATATATGCTTCTTGTGTGTTAACATTCTTGTAATGCTGTAAGATAATTTATTGTTGTTTACCTCCTTAATATGTTAGTTCTGATGAATTCATCTCCTTTATTTGGTGATAATTATTAAGTAGAATGATCTTTAATCAAGTATATATTCTATGTTATAGCTTCATATTGTGTTACATTCCCATCCTATTAATATATTGATGCAAAACGAGAGGCTAAAAACCGACCCATCTGCAATCAAAACTACATACCTAAAATCAACGCTACTAGCTGCCTTGGAGTAGGCTGATCTTCAGTAGATTTCTGGCATTTAGATTAGAAATTATCCAACAACATTAAATTGAGGGAGGTGGATTGATTCAACATCTCTAAATAGGAAGTATGAAAACCTGCCCAATCCAAATGCTTATTGAAAGGGGGAATTAAGAACATACAATTGATTAAGCCAAAATCCAGAACTATCTCTTTCATGCAGAAGATATTATTTGATTCGAATTTCAAGATAACATATTGAGGAAATAACCTACATACTCTGTATATAGCAAATATCTATTTTTTTTTAAGCTTTCCCAATAGCTTTTTTAAAGTTACTTAACTGTGAGGCTGTAACAACCTACAATTGCGCTTTTTGAGTGCAACATATATATTCACTCATTTTCATTTAGATTTGCATTCATGATAGAACCTCCAGTTTGATTCAGTTTTGTGACGCTTCAGGCCTTTACATCAGTCGGTTAGACTTTTATGATCACTACTCTTCCAGATGCATGGCTTAACTGTTTGTGAAAGTTATTTATTTTCAATGATTATGATCTCTTTGTTTAACTTCTTTTAACTATAATAACCATAAAATGACATGATAGAAGAAGCATGAGTTACTGAGATTTTTATTGCGCAACATAAAAACAGTATTTAGTTACAGCAGTTGTATGATTCATAGTTGGCATTGTTCATTTCTAGGCAGATAATTTACGAGTGATGCTGTTGGGCATGGTTGATGATCCGCGCGTGGTACTCATCAAGCTAGCAGATCGTCTTCATAACATGAGAACCATGTACGGGTTTAAATTTTACTAAATTTAATTTTCAGTGATATGCCTTTCAAGTTTGAAGCATAATTTTATACCATATCCGAGTGTATTACAGTGTTTTGGATTTGTGATTACCTTTATCTTTCATAAGCAGCCTTTTTACTTTTTGTCTCAACTTTTTTGCCAGTGAAAATTTTCCTTCTAAATTCTTTTGTTAGTTATCATGAAACTTGCTCCTGCTCTAGGGTCTGACAAATCCACTAGTACTTAGAAGTCCAGTCTCCATTATTCTATAATTTTTAATTGACATGGTTTACCAGACCAAATTATTGGTTAGTAATATTATTATGCAGTTTACACCAGGATTGAAACATTTTTCTTGTAGTTATGCTCTGCCCTCTGCTAAGGCTCAAGCTGTGGCACAGGAGACATTAGTTATTTGGTGCTCACTTGCATCCAGGCTGGGTCTCTGGGCTCTAAAGGCTGAACTTGAAGATCTGTGCTTTGCGGTTCTTCAGGTAGGCTCAAAGTGTTCTTTTTTGGTGATCCTTTTTGATAAGTTGGTAGACTCGTTATTTTATTGTTCATCCTTCAGAACATTCAAGCATATGGAAGCCAAATTCATAACCCTCTTAATTATTTGTTAACAAAGAGTGCAGATTCCAAAAAATCTATAGTATAAATTGACATGTGCAGTGTTTTCTAATTAAAGTTCTATGTCCAAAGGTCATGCACTCACACTTGGATAAATTTATATTGTTTAGATTTTTGAGTATTGAAGTGAATTACTACTTGCAAGAGGAGAAAAGTACTTAGTGAAAGACCTTGAGAAGGTCAAATTCGTTTATTAATCAAGTAATTCATAAGTAATAAAGTAATTAACTACCATAATATAATCAAAAGTAGAGGTAAAGTTGTTTTCCTTCTCATTTACTTTTGGCAGATTATGATAATTTAATAGAACAAAATTGAATCTCCATGTCATGATGAGATGGCTTATTAAGTTATAGACAAAGAGTGGTGTCCAAGATCAGCGCAGAGGCAATACAGACCAGAACAGAAAAACTTGATCTGTCCAGCTAATGAAGTGGATTATACTGAATGGACTTTAGTATCATTGTGTGCATTGGATTGTGGCTACCGCCCGTCATTTATCACTTTGTTTTATAAACATTCTTTTAAGCTATGGAGTTAATAATTGAATCATATATTAGTTATTATCCAATAAGCAAACCATATATTATATTTAAATACATGCATTATATGCAGCCTCAAGTGTTTCGCCAAATGCGAGCTAACCTGGCTTCCATGTGGAGCTCCAGTAAAAGGGCAGTCAAATTGAGAAGACTATCTGCAAAAACCAGCTCTCTTGCAAAGTCAAATGGTAAAAACCCAAGTCTGGAGCACGAGGAATCTGCGCCAACCATTGATGACAATATCACCATGAAGGTAGTAAGGATGACATCTGCCTTGTCACATTCACAAACTGTATTCACAATCATTTCATGAGTATCATAGTATCTGCTGAATATGGAAATAAGTTAATAAACTGGTCTAGCAAGCCTTAGTCATTTTTTCTTCTCCTTCTCTTACTACCCTCTCTATACGGAAATGACTTAAATGAGTGTTATTTTTTCTAATTTTTCTGAATATTGAAGTTTGCGCATTGGATACACACAACATTTTTTTATAATAATTTTTTCTTTCAATATTAAACGTCAAAGAGTATAATTTATTATTAGGAAAAAATTATCAAGAAAATCATGTCTACGAATATCAAACGCAAACCTTAATATTCAAGGGAAAAATGTCAAAAAGAAAAAACAAAAAACTAGGACCCTCATTTTTGGATGGAGGTAGTTCTATATAAGGGATCTATGCTTTATATGATTTTCTTCTGGGAAAATTAAAAGTCGGCAAGGATTATTCATTATTTCTTTTGATGAGTTAGTGAAGTTTTCTTTTTCTCTTGCATATTTTTTTTTGGGTTATACATTGTTATGTGGAAAACATTAAGGCTATGTGTGCAAGGATTATACTTGAGATTGGACTATTAATCTCAAGTTTCTTGTTTGTTTTTAAAAATAGACTTGAGACTATTAGACGAGATAATAAAATGACTTGAAAGAGGAGACTATTAATACCATGTCCAACTAGATATTATAATCTCTACCATTTAGAACTAAAAATTTGTTGACAAAATTGACCTTTAACTTTGTTTAAAAAAACCGGTGTATTATCTATCTATATTCAAACTAATAAGAATATATCTTTGTTATTAGTAGTAAGAATATAATAGTCTAAATAATAAGTTTTTATTCAATCTTTTAAATAATATTGGACAAAACAAACATAACATGAGATTATTTTAAGTTATCCTATGAATAATCTCATAAAAAACAAATTTGCGAGTATGTGACTATGACTATTTAATTTTAGGATTACTAGTTTGGGATTATAATCCATGAGAATATAGTCTCGAGATTATAATTATTGCAAACAAACATGACCCAATGTTAAATTAGACCATGACTTGGGGTAGTGTCCAGAAAACTAGAAAATTGTTGCCTAATTTGTTATTTTACAGGTTTTGGTTATCAAGGCTTCTATTGTTAATCCTTTGTATGGTGGGAGGCTTATGGTTCTTAGTGTTAAATTAGAAGCTAATGGGTAGAAGTGAGGATCAGCTTCAGTGATGGAGGCTGAAATTTGGTTTATGGTGGGCAAGATTTGAAATTTTGAACTACTATAACATGCTTATAATAAATATTAGACTATCAACTACAATATAAAAATATTAAATGACAATATATGTCTATATATACATATTATATATACAAAATCAAAATAAAAGGATGAATCTAAAAAAATTACACAAAAGTCGCTATAAAAATATTATTTGAGACTTCATTTATTGAAATTGTTTTGGAATAGCCTTCTATTTAGTTCTGTCAAAGGCATTTTTCTTAGGGTGCCTTAGGGTTTAGTTATCTTTGAGGTTTTGACTTTTTCAGAGACTTGAGACAGAACAAGTTACAATGAGAAGTAAAATTTGTTTGCAGATTGGAGATGGACCTGAGTTAAATCTTGAAACACAGATAGAGTTAGAGAACTAATTGATGCGATACGGAAGAAGAAATTCAAGAAGTTTATTATTAATTTTGTATTGTTCTTTAGAGATAAACTAGATACAAACCCGCGCGTTGCGGCGGGATTATTCAATTTTTTAACTTCATCGTTCTTAGACCATAACAATCCTTCAATCATACCATTAAATTGGTCTATTTTATCTCCTAATATCGCTAAGTCTCTCCCTCTTTGTCTGCACATCATCTCATCCATTCTACATTGGAACACATTAATTAGGATCATAAAAGTACTTGCATACAATTAGAGGACATCAGGAAATATATTTACCCCGCTCTGAAAGTTTGAAGTTGCTTCTTATTGGCAACCTTTGCGGAATAAAGATTTTGAAATAAAATAAAAATACGACTTGGTGCGAAATTATCTATACAGCCGTTATACTAGCAATAGTTGTAACCTTTTTTTTTTTTATTATTATTTTGTAAACTAGATAGTAGTTGATTTACTGTAGAGTTTAGCGTAGGGTAAACAGATATAACATATGCAGCTATTTGAATCTTTATATGAAAATTTTATATAATATCCATATCCTTATCTGCTGGATATTTAAAATTAAACATCGTATTCATATCCACCATATATTATTTGGATACATATATACTATATCCAAGATATCTCAGTATTGTTATTTAGATATAAATGTTGGATTTTTAATGTAATTATTTTAGTAGGATATTCCGTAAGTTTTAATTATGGTAGTAGATTTTAATTATGAGATTTTTAATTATGGTAGTAGATTTTAATTAGGAGAGTTTTATTGTAGTAGTAGATTTTAGTTAGGAGATTGTTTCCATTTTGAATTAGGATTTTTACTTAGTCTCCAAGTATTGAGTTTTCTATTTAAGCATTGTTATACTTCATTATTATATTTTAGAGATTATTGAATGAATTGATTTGAGATTAAAATTATATGTTTTTTAGTGCGTTTCTTTACCGATTCTCTGCAGAGATAGCCACTCTTATTCCTTTTTCCTACCCCATCCTACATCCAATGTTTTAAAAGGCGCTAGGCGGGCGGCAAGAGGGGGCCTAACGCCTAAGGGTCCTAGGCGAGATTTTTTATTTTAAGCCAATTTTAATATTTTATCTTACATTTATCCAAACAAAACAATAATATAAAGCAAAACAACCTATAATAAAGATAATAAAGACATTTGATTAAAGTTCAAACGCATCCATATTGTTAATGTCAAATTTCAAACATATTTTTAACGTATTAGTTTTATTCATAAACAAGATTGCTATTAAATAATAAAATTTAAAATTTCAAGAATTTAATTCAATATTAAAATTTAAGAAACTAAACATAAATTTAAGAATTATATTGAATTAAACTAAATATTACAAATGTATCATCATTTATATAATTTAAAGTTGGTACAAGTTCAAAAAATTACAACTATAATAAAATTATCTATTTTGATTTGATATTGTTCATTTCTTGTTGTGATCTGATATGGTACAATCTGTATAATGGATATGGTAAATTATTAGAAACATAAATATATCAAGATCTGGTTTGGATAGTTATTAAAATAAAAAAAATAACTCTCTGTCTAGACCCTGCCTAATTTCGTGGAGGGATTTTTTTGCCGCCTTGGGCCTAGGCGAGGCGCCAAGGGGGGCCTTGAACCTAGGCGGGGCGCCAAGGGGGCCTAACGCCTAGGCGGGGATTTTTAGAACACTGCCTACATCTTAACGGTATCAAGAGTCAAAATTCTTGATATCTTTTGATTTCACTCAATTCCTTCCTACCTTATTTTTCTTGCCTCCATCAAATTGTTGAAGTTTGCTAGAGAATCGAAAATAATTTTTCGAGACGAAAGCACGACCTGCTGCAGGAACCGTCGTCGGCGTAGTCTCCATCTATCCCAGCAAAATAAGGGAAACTGTTCTTCTACCAAATTACAGTTTGGTACCCCAAGTTTATGAAAATTTCACTTTGGCCACCTTAAATTTCTGAAATTTTCAATTCACCCCCCTAAGTTTCTGAAATTTGCAATTTAACCTCCAAAGTTTATGAAATTTTCAATTCAGCCCCTCAAGGTTCAGAAAAGTTCAAATCAGTCCGTGTTTCTTTATACTTTTTGCACCCAAGTCCCTAGAGCCAAAAAAAAGTGTTGCTCGGGCAAGAGAAAATAGATATACTATATCAGTTATGGTGACTTATAATTGAGAGGACAGTCTTAAAAGAATTGAAGAATCCATTGCCGCATTTCTAACAAATCAGACCAATATTTCAAAGTTCATTACCGCAATTCCAACATGTGGTCAATGAATCAACGTAAAGGTTAAAAGTGTGATGTCAGATCCTACAAGTTTAATACAAGGAGACAGTGAGTCTCTTCAAGAACAAGAATTTCGAAAGACTCGTGAGAATCTTAAAGTTGCTGAAGTTGAGGATGTTGTATCCATTGATGATTCCAAGGAGGTTTGCATCGAAGGAAGTGTAGTGCAAGAGGTGAACCGTGTTGACTAATATGTTGAATACAAAAAGAAAAGACACAATTGAGATAGAAAATGTTGAATTTCTTATGCCAAATTTCATATTCGAGTCTAAAGTTGCATCTAGTTTCTTGTGTCAATGCTATTCTCGAAATTTGTGCTCAAGAAATATCGGATGTGCATGTTTTATTGGCATGCATCTCCTGGACTATAGTTTATTATTTTTCGATATTTCAAAACTCGAGGACGAGTTTTTTTCAAAGGCGAGGAGAATGATGCGATATAGAAGAAGAAATTCAAGAAGTTTATTACTCCCTCCGTCCCAGGATAAAAGTCCTGGTGGACTTTTCACGCATATTAAGAAGAGGAATAAAATGACAAAATTGCCCATAATAATGTCATTAAATATGGAGAGAGAATTAGAATAAGAAAAGTATGAGATATTTAATGCTACGGGCATAATAAGAAAAAATGTGTAAAAGTTTGGTTATTAAAAGAAAGTGGACATTTAACACGGGACAACCCAAAATAGTAATAAGGACTTTTATCTTGGGACGGAGGGAGTATTAATTTGTATTATTATTTAGATATAAATGTTGGATTATTAACGTAATTATTTTAGTAGGAATATTTTAGAAGTTTTAATTATGGTAGTAGATTTTAATTAAGAGATTTTTAAATATGGTAGTACATTTTAATTAGGAGAGTTTTATTGTGTTTCCTTTTTGAATTAGGGTTTTTACTTAGTCCCAAGTATTGGGTTTTCTATTTAAGTATATACTTCATTATTTTAGAGATTATTGAATGAATTGATTTGAGATTAAAGTTGTGTGTTTTTGTTTGTGTTTCTTTACCGATTATCTGCGGAGATAGATACTCTTATTCCTTCTTCCTACTCCATCCTACATCACCAATGGTTTTGATTCTCTTCTATTTAGTTTAGGTTCAGTTATAAAATTTAATTCGTCCCACAAAAACAGTCTCATTTACAAAATTTACCTATTTTGACAATATATTTTATTTTCATGCTCCCTAAACTGATTTTTTTTGTTTAATTAAGTAGCAATGGCATGATAATAAAATTGTGATGGTAAAATAGAGGATATTTGTCTCATCTTATACTGCTATAAAAGAAATAATAAGGCTTTCTAAAACAAAAATATTTGGAAGTATAACTCTTTTGTGATATGGAGGGAGTTAAGAGTGGTTATAATTCTTTTACAAACTAACACACGCACGCGCATATATATATAAAAGAATTTTTGTCAAAAAATTATGGGTGGTCAACTGACCACCCTTACCTATAATTGGGTCCATATCTGATCAACTTCAAATTTGGCTTGTTAGGATTGTGAAAGCATGATAATTTCTGGGCCCTTTATCTAACAACTTAAGCTTTTTGAATAGTTGGTAATTTAACATGGTATAAAAGTTTTAGGTATGCACTCTACCTGGTTTGTGCACAATGATGTACCTTTAGTTTGTCTCTCAATGTGCAAGCAAGGGTTGCACGTTTGGGAGTGGGAGTGGGAGTGGGAGTGGGAGGGGGAGGGGGGAGAGCATGATGTACGTTGTTTTGTTGGGCCTTTAATCTAACAATTTAAGCTTGTAGAGCAATTGGTAAGTTAACAAGTATAGAGTTTGTGGAAGAAATAATGGGCCAACTTAGCTTGTGAACTATATCAAAGAAGAAGTTCACGAGTCAATCTTGCAAGCGTTAAGAAACATCATAAGCACAAACCATGTTTTTGCAACTAAACAATACTTATATAAAGGGATAATACTTATGGTGGACTTGTCCTCCTCCCATTAGTTTCGGCTAAAATTCAGAAAACTCAACTCTTGGGATTTTGAGGCCCAGAACAAAGAAAAAGAATTCGGCCTAAATTACAACTCATTGATGATCACCACCACCCATGAAAAACAAATATGGAATCCCTCCAGAATGCCATTAACTCCTCAAACTTCCTTAAACATAAATAATCCTAACATATAGTTTATTTGCCAAAGTTTTTGGCTAGTGCACTTTTATGATGTTCTCAACATGATTACAGAAGGTTTCATACATGAATCTGGGGAATTTCCAGAGTCGTCCTTTTCTTGACATGGTATTTTTTTTACCACTGTGGAGTTGGATCTGGAGGAGACTAGAAAGCACAGCATGTGGCACCAATCTGTAACAGGTGATACATATGCAATATAAGGAAAACAGATCTTTATTAAGATACTGAACTTCTGATTAAAAATATGAAATACCCTGTGTTGGTATGAAGGTTGTATATGCCTAGGCCCTAGTATCTTGATTGAGACTTGGATTTCTTTGTGGAGTTTTTGGGTATATTTAAGTTTTTGAACTTAAGTTCCCCTTGTACACTTTAGGTGAACTTTCCTCTTGGCGCTTTGGGTAGATCTGTAATTTTGATGAAAAAAATCAGTACTATGTTGTTCTTTACTTGCAGGACCTTCTGCAGGCTGTACTTCCATTTGATCTCATGCTGGATCGAAGTAAGCGTATCAAGTTCTCTGATAATTTTGGGACATGTTCAGAGACTCAGACAAAACCAAAGGTTGTGAGGGATGCTGGAATTGCTTTAGCGTCTATGGTAGTTTGTGAGGAAGCACTGGAGCGGGAGTTATTTATATCGATTTCGTAAGTTCTGCTTATCCATTTCTTAATATGATTGTCAGTAGTATAAAAATTTAAATTTGACTGAATTTTATTCAATGCATGTGAGCTTGATACCTTCCAGGCTACCATTCAGCCATGTATTGCACCTTGACTTTGTTATCTGTTCAAGATTTGCAGTTATGTTCCTGGGATGGAAGTAACTTTATCCAGCCGCCTAAAAAGCTTATATAGCATCTATAGCAAGGTATGAATGACGTTTTTTAGATTTTCTTCAGCAATGACAAATTAGGCATGCATATAAAAGTAATAATCACGTTACCCAAAGTAAGATTCCAATATTTGATGATCATAATCCTGGATGTTGTACAATTGCTTCAGAGTTGTTATTATAGGCATAAAGGTTTTTCTGATTAATTATGCTGTACTCTTTTTGTTAGATATGAAGCTTGCATTATATGATTCATATCTTCAAGAGTCAGTTTGCTGGAGAAGCACTAACATAAAATCATGTTATTTGTTTGAATGTGAGTCTCTTTACTGATCTTGACTTGCTACAGATGAAACGTAAGGATGTTGGTATCGAGGAAATATATGATGCCCGTGCATTGAGGGTTATAGTTGGTGATAATAATGGAACTTTACATGGACAGGCAGTTCGGGGTTGTTACAGCCTGCTCAACATTGTACACAGGTGATGGATATGAAAATGGACTATCCTCTATGTCTATCATATTTGAGATTTAAATTGGGTGATATGAACCAGTTTTTATGAGGAAGGGCATAATTTGATTAATTAGTAAAGAAGAATTACTTGTGCACTAAACCTACCAAGAAAAGGAAAACAAAACAAAATTTGTACTACGACAAATAATCTTGTTTTTAATTGAAAAGTGGTTGGCGTTTCCTTCTGCTTTGCAGGCTTTGGATCCCTATTGACGGTGAATTTGATGATTACATAGTCAATCCAAAGCCAAGTGGTTACCAGGTTCGAAATCCCTCTGTCCAGTAATTTGTGATTCACAGTACCTACATTAGAGTACTTTAATATAGTTAAAAATATCCATATATTATATTTTTAAAAATTAAAATGTATAATGTGTAATCCGTACCAAACATGCCCCAAAAAAGAATTCCTTAGCAGGATGAAGTATATGCCTAAATTTGACATGCAGTGGTAAATAAGATTCATTTCATGATGTTCTGGATCGCCTTTAACATAGATTAAAAAAAGTTCTTATTCCAGGTCTAGAATCCAGTTACGGTACTCTCTTTTGCTATCATATCAGAAAATGACTTTAACTTCAGACTATTATTAATATTCCATCAGGTTAATATATTTAAGGTGTGACACCCCCAAATCCGGATACTTCAATTCCACGGGATTTGGTATTCACTGTATAAATATCATCTATCTATCTACCCATAATAAATGCAAACCATGCAATAGATAGAAATAATAATAAATCTCCCCTTATGGGGTTACATCAACTACATAATAAATACAATCCTGTGTTACTCTAACCTTAAACATCTCATATGAATCATAAACAATTAAGTCTTAAACAACATCATTAACTTAAGTCTAACCTAAATACATTATCAAATAAAATAACAAGTCTTCAACACTTGCTAACTTTGCCTTTGCCTTTACTAGTGGAAGGTTCAAATCAGGTTCTTTTCGTTCTTAACGCAATGTTATTATTAAGCAAGAGTGAGCACTAATGCCCACAAGTATAATAATGAAATAACAATTATAATAACATGCGAGTAAATCAAAGACATCCTAATAAAAGCTCAACTTTTGAATCAAGAATGAATAACAAGAAACAAAAGAATTACGAAGGTCATAAGACCTTGAACTATGTCCTAGGTTATCAAGGGGTTATACTTGAAACCTTTAACAGCTTATAAGACTATGGACCTTTCTACTGCATGACTTAGGGGATCAACCCTTAGTACAACATCAGCCACAATATCTTAACGCTTAACGCATAAGTAAATCCTTTGCAGGGTTGTTCATCTCGGTTTGACATTCGAGTCCGCACTAAAGGAAGTTTGGTTTGGACAATTCATCAAGGTTCAAAATTTAGAACGCTTATCAACTATGGACTAGTCAATCAATAAAGGTTCGCTAGTCTAATAAGGTTCAATAATAATGATATTCAAATTGAATAATAATATCGTGAAGTATACAATAGGACAATTATTGTATAACCTGAATCATCTTTGAAAAGATAATCAATCTTTAATATAACATTTGAACGTGAATAATAATAATGATAATTTACTCGAGGTAATTAATAAACTTGAACAATAATGACAAGTAGGGTTAGGAAACTTGCCTCATGCGCAGGCTAAACGATTACTACTTGGCTCACCACAAATCCTAAACACATACCATATGTATTCACGACATATATTAGTTACATTTTCACTTAATTATTTAATATAAACTCCACTTTATTTAACAAATCATTACCCTTCTAATTTAATTACTTAATTAAATTAGAATATTTATTTATTATTATTATTATTTATTTTTTTATTTTTATTTTATTTATTTATTTATTTATTTTGATCACGGGCTGGTAATTTAGTTTAGTAACGTACCACGGGGCAAAGTTACCTGAAACATTTTTCTGAGTTCATAGCTTCTGGATCCATGAACATAACAAGGCCAAATTAGGCCAAAATCAATCACACGTAAAATTATACATGAATATGGCCATAACTTCCAATTAGTTATTTTTTTTTTACACGAATTTAGACTTACCCAATCATTGTAATACATATATAATCATTACTTAACCCATCTAGCATGATTTTTAACAAGTTACAACACATAATTTGCAAAATCAACACATTTACTTTCACTGTTCTTGATGTTCTTGAAGGTTTTGAAAATAAAACATGAAAATTGTCACTACGTATTCGTTATAACAAGAATCCGCTTTATTTATATTTTGGTCTCTTCAGTATCAACATGCATAACAACATACAAGTGTAAAATTTAGGGATAATATACGATCAATACATAAAATACCACGTATAAGGCCATATATTTGAAAACCCAAACTCTATAAATTTTGAAATAGCAAGTCATCGTATTATGAAACTTATGATATGGTTTACAAAATATATATAATTAAATACGATGTGATGTGC
Organism: Panax quinquefolius; assembly: GCA_020205615.1. Lineage (NCBI taxonomy): Eukaryota > Viridiplantae > Streptophyta > Magnoliopsida > Apiales > Araliaceae > Panax > Panax quinquefolius. Next base: position 31,616,137 of record CM035168.1, read on the forward strand.
CATAACACATACAAAACCCATAATCATTACTCTTATCTCAATTACAGAGGCTTTACAGTATGAATGAAAGCCATTTTCATAAAACTCAAATAACGTAAAAATAGAATTTGGTTTGGAGAAATTACCCAGAGTATAGATTAAGAAGAGGTGATCCAAGATGATCCTTTCACAATTACCTGATGATTACACACTCACAATATCTCTAATTCTCACAAATTTTCTCTGATAAATTCTCAATCTCTCTCCCTCTCTACTCTTCCAGACTTAGAATAATAAAAGAAAAGAAAAGAGAACGTCGTATTATAAGAACTCATTGACGCCATGATAATGGTCGATTAACTTGATCCATGGGTAAATCGCTAAGAACTTCCCACTAAGGCCATGTTTTTGCTTCAAAACTCCTTTAATTTAATAAAGCTTTATCATATAGTTTAATTCACGTCACACCCACTTGCACAATAATTCATATATCTTATTTAATATAAATAAAATATAATAACTTCTTATAAATTCACGATTCATATATTTAATTCTCATTAATTAATTATATTAAATTATTAAATCTCTAATTAATAAATAAATTAATTAGAATACCATCATGCTTAATTAAATAATTCATTTAATTCAATAAGTGACATAATTACATACTTGATAATAAAACTCTCTACATTAATTTAATAAATGTAACACATAATTAAATTAATCTACCACAATTAAATCGTCGATTAATTATTTAATCTAATAATTAAATCATCGAAAAATATTTATTTAATTCAATAAATATTAAAATTAATTACAAAATTCTCGTTTGTCACATCTTTCCCCCCTTAAAAGGATTCTGTCCCCAGAATCACGACTCAATAAATTCGACCCGTTACATTCTCCCCCCTACAAAGATTCTGTCCCCAGAATCGGTTACACATAATTAAGTAAATAAATGAGGGTAATTCTTCATCATATTCTCTTGAGTTCCCACGTAGCTTCGTCATTGTGGTTCCTCCAAATTACATTAATGTAAGGTATAACTTTATTTCTCGAGAACTTGTTCTTTTTGATTGACAAATTTGGACAAGAATTTCTTCGTAAGATAAGTCTTTCTCAAAATGTAGGGGTTCATATTCAATTACATGCTTGTAATCTACCTTGTAGGGTCGTGTCTACGTAAACATGGAAGAAGCGTTGTGGAAATTCTCGAGTCTTTGGAGGTAAGGCTACCTCGTCACGCAACTTCTCCGATTCTTCTCGAGATGCTCAAAGGGTCCAATGAATCTTGGGCTCAATTTCCTTTCTTTCCGAACTCGATCTTCCCTTCCGGGAGAGACCTTCAAGAAAACATAACTACGATTCAAACTCGATATTTTTACGATGTGGATCGGCAGATTTCTTCTGTCGATCTTGAGCCGCTACCCGTCGTTTTCGGATCACTTCACTATTTCACGTAAATCTGCAGACGAATTACGCCCTAGCAATTGTCTTTCACCAACTTCATCCCATGGCGGAGTTTTGCACTTTCGCCAGATAACGCTTCGTATAAGGTCATGCCTATACTAAGTGGTAACTGTTGTTGTAGCCGAACTCTACTAACGGTGAGGTGATCATCCCAATTTCCTTTGAAGTCCATCACACGTGCTCTCAAAGATATCTTCTAATGTTTGAATCGTTCTCTCACTCTGTCAAAATCTGCTTTTGAGGGTGGTAAGTCAGACTCATTCGCAATTGCGTACCATGCATTCCTCAAGACGTTTCCGAAATTTGATGTGAAGCGGATCTCTATCGAAACAATTGACACCGCACTCCGTGTCTCAAAACAATCTCTTTCACATATAACCTTGCCAACCGATCTAAGTTGAATCGATTTTGATCGGAAGGAAGTGTGCGGATTTCGTCGATTCATTAACGATAACCCATACTGCGTCGTAGCCTTTCTGAGTCGTAGGAAGGCCAACCACGAAGTCCATTGTAATATGTTCCCATTTCCATTCGGGATTTCTAACTAACAGTTGTAGCAATCCACTCGGTCTCGATGTTTTGCTTTTACTTTCGGCGAGGTGTCGGACACTTGCAACACATTCTCGCAACATCGCGTTTCAAATTCGGCCACCAGAAATGTTGTCGAAGATCTTGATACATCTTTGTACTACTTGGGTGAATCGAATATCTCGAACTATGAGCCTCACTTAGAATTTCTTCCTTAATTTCTTGTCTTCAAGGAATCCAGATTCTATTTTCAAATCTCAAATTCCTTCCTTATCCATCTTAAATCTTGGTTCTTGGTTTCTTGGATATCTTCTTTGTCACCTTTTTACATTCTTCATTCCCGAAGAGCCTCCTTTACTTTATCTAGTAGAGTTGTACGGTTGCATCTGAAATAGCTTCTCATCAATCTCCATAGGATACTTCACTTCCAACTCCGGTTTCTCCATTTACGTAATTAGCTCCTCCCGAGCGATTTAACATCATCAATTTCTCACGATCCTTTCTACTTAAGGCGCTTAAGAACCACATTTGCTTTCCCGGATGGTATAAAATCTCACAAATGTAATCCTTAATTAATTCCAACCATCTTCTTTGACGCATGTTCAAATCCTTCTGTGTAAAAATATATTTCAGACTCTTGTGGTCCGTATATATTTCACACTTCTCCCCGTATAGATAGTGCCTCCAAATTTTTAGAGCAAAAAACAATTGCATTTAACTCCAAATCATGGGTCGGTAACCCTTCTCGTAATCCTTCAATCGTCGTGATGCATACACGCATGACTTTTTGCCGTTTTGCATCAGCACACAGCCAAGTCCTTTATGCGATGCATCACTATAAACAACAAAATTTCCTGTAACCTCTGGAAGAGATAACACGGGCCGTACTCAACCTCTTCTTCAATTCTTGAAAACTTTCCTCACACTTATCCGTCCAAACAAATTTCACAGCTTTTCGAGTTAAATTCGTTAACGGAGTTGCGATCTTGAAAAATGTCTTGATGAACCTTCTATAATATCCTCGCCAATCCAAGAAAACTTCAGATGCGATGGCGTCCCCTCGGTGATCCCGATTAATCACGGCTTCGACTTTGGATGGATCTACCAAAATTCGCTTTTATCGATCACGTGCCCAAGAAATTGCACTCGTTCAATCCAAAATTCGCATTTTCAAAACTTGGCATACAACTTTTCCATTCTCAATACTTCCAACGTTAATCTCAAATGCTCTTCGTGTTCTTCTTTGGTTTTCGAATAGACCAAATGTCATCTATAAATACCACTCTGAACTTGTCCAAAAAGGCTTGAACACACCATTCATTAGTCCCATAAATCTGCAGGAGCATTACGTAAGACCAAACGACATTACTAAAAATTCAGAGTGACCAGTATCGTGTTACGAAACGCAGGTCTTTGGTACATCCTCCTACCTCATCTTCAATTGATGATAACCGCTTCTCAAGTCTATCTTGGAAAAGTACCTCGCTCCTTCAATTGATCAAACAGTCGTCGATCCTCGGTAATGGATATCATTTTAATCGTGACCTTATTCGTTCTCTGTAGTCGATGCAGAGTCGCATCGATCCATCCTTCTTTTCATTAAACAACACCGGCGCCCCCACGGCGATACGCTCATTGAATGTACTTCTTGTCCAACAATTCTTGTAGTTGTACCATTAATTCCTTCATCTCTCTGGTGCCATTCGGTATGGTGCCTTCGATATCGGAGCGATTCCGGGGCGCCAAATCGATTACGAAATCTACCTCTCTATCTGGTGGAAGTCCTGGTAAATCGTCTAGAAATACGTCGACGAAGTCCCTCACAATCGGTATTTCTTCTACCTTCGGATTCTCTTTTCGACTATCGACTATGTAAGCTAAGTATCCTACATATCTTGTCTTTAACAACTTCCTAGCTCGCATCATCGTTAGACAACTCATTGTACAGCGACTTCTTACCATAAAACACAACCTTTGATGGAGTCATAAGGTTAATACGCTTCTTTGGCAATCAATTACGACCCGTAATTGAATAACCATCCATTCCCAAAATAACGTCAAATTCCCCAGTCGAATAGGATAAGATCTACGTTCATGATATTACCCTTAATATCCACTCTACGATTCTTAAACACGCATTTCTTAACAGAATTATCTCCTATTCGCAATTTCTATATTCATGGGATATTCCAACTCATCCATAAGCAAATCTAAACTATTAGCAAAGTCTTGGATATAAAGGAACAAGTAGCACCCGAATCAAATAAAACATAAGCATTAATTTCATTGATCGGAATGATACGACACCACATCACGAGACTGGATTGCATCTTCTGCCGTCGTATTGAAAGTCTGGGCGGTCGGTCGGTTTGTTGCGGTTGGTCCGGTGATGGTTAAGACATTTCCACTGTTATTTCCCCGGTTTCCTCCTGATCCTGACCCTCCCAATCCCTTCTTGGGACAATCTCTTGCCAGATGGTCCTTCGAACCACAAGTAAAACAAGCACCCTTCTTTGGGTTTGGGCCAGTTTGGTGCTATGTGGCCTTCATCCTGAATTGTAGCACACTCTTTTTCCTTTCATACAAACTCCCGGATGGGCTTTCCCGCAAGTCGGCATGCTTCGATTCTTTTCTTCCGACTACCTTGCTGATTCCCCCGATGATGAGCCATCGTTCCACCTTTTCTTCCGATTGAAATTTCCACCTCTGTGCCACTTCCATGACCTTGTTATTTCCTTCACCTTCACTCTTCTTCTTCTTTTGATCTTGATTGTACTTGGTCACCGCCGCTTCCTCCTTCAAATGAGGATGGCCTTTTCGATACTCCAATGAAACGTGTTTAGTTTGAAACATTGATACCTTCTTTCAGACACCCAAGGCTTTAGTCCTTGCTCAAACCGTCTCGCCTTCCTCTCATCCGTGTGAACTTGATACGGGGCAAACCTTGCCAATTCGTTGAATTTAGCTGCATAGTCAGGCACGCTCATATTTCCTTGCTTCAACTCTACAAATTGAACCTCCATCTGGTTCTGTGAACTAGTTGGGAAATACATTTCGAAAAACATCTCTTTAAATCTCTCCCACGTAATTATACCTTCACCTCCTCGCACTTTGTTTGCTTGCCCGTAGTAGCTATTCTCAGACTTCAGCATAAACGTTGCAAAAGCGGTCTTCTGGTCTTCTCTAACTCTAGCAACGTCGAAAACCTTCTCCATTTCCATAACCCACGTTTGAGCCTCGATTGGGTTCATGGAACCTTTGAACTCTGGCGGTCCCACCGCCTTGAAGTCCTTAAACGTTGTGTTTGGTGGAGCTTGAGGTTGGTTATTCATGGCTCCAGTCAGTAAGTTCACCAACTAGCGCACTTGCGGGATTAGCGTTAGCATAATTGTTATTATTGGTTGACTCTTCCGAGCCGGTTGACTTTGTTGTCTTCTCCTCATGGCATTTTTACATTAAATAAACGCTTTATTAGAACTTTATTTATTTCTCTAAATAGTTAAGGCATTACTCAACAATTTAACATATCACTTAACACATCATCTCAAACAACTTGATATATTTGCATTCAAATCAAAGTTTTAACATTAAACGATAGCATAAGCGCTATTTACATCAACTATCTGGAATAAAGAATCCACGATTTAAAACATTCAAATATTCTTTCGTTCATAAACCGTCGAGAATTTACATATAAAAACTAATTAAGTCTTTCACATAATTAAACAAATTCTATCACTTTCATCAAGAGTCTTTGAATAGCCTTGCCACGCTCCTCATCCATGATACGAGACATCGTCCTGCGATCCAAAGATATACGATGGAAGTCCTTGACCCGAATGGGGTACCTCAAAACTCGATCTTGGGCCTCATCCATTTGCATGATTAAGTGTAGAATATGTCTCTTCAAGCTTTGCCTTCTTTGCAGACGACTATCATCTTACGCACGATCACTCGACGCGATTCTCTTACCCATCCCTCTTCTGCTATGTTCGGTCTTTTCGGAGGTTTCCTTCGGTTCCTTCTTGACTTTTTCTATCTCCTCGGTCTTATCTTGATTTGACTCTTCTCATGGACCAAATCCCATTCTACATTTGCCCGGTCGAGAGTGAAGAGTCGAAATCTCCTCTCCTTCGCTTTCTGAGTAATATCTCTGAATAACCGCTTTCGCTCACCAAATCCTGACCTCGTCTCGTAACTCCACGTTACTTGGTCTTATAACGTGTCATACATCTCAAAGATCAATCTGTGTCTGTGGTAACTCCTCTTCTTCCTCTTCCTCTTCCTCAACAAATTCCTCCTCGGGATCCTCCTCGATCGGGTCTCGGCCTCATGCTCCCGACCAACAATGGTGATCAATGGAGATGACTCCTCTCATACCACCTGCTCCCTAACGACATGAATGTCTCTGGGCTCCTCCTCTGTCGGCATTTATAGGTACACGGGTTCTTCCTCCCCACTTGACTAGCTTCTCCAACATTCGACATCCCCGACACAAAATTTTAAGTTTTAGTTACTAAGTCGTATCATCTAACGATACTTTAACACAAACACATAAGGTCTTTTATTATCTTCAATGAATTACATAAATTCATTTCTTATAACTCGATAAGAGTTTTCATCACTATCTTCTTTCTATAAGGCTACTACCTAAGGTTGTTCCCCACCTAAGGTTCATAACCTCACCTTTGATACTAACTTGTGACACCCTCAAATCCGGGTACTTCAATTCCACGGGATTTGGTGTTCATTTATATAAATATCATCTATCTATCTACCCATAATAAATGCAAACCATGCAATAGATAGAAATAATAATAAATCTCCCCTTATGGGGTTACATCAACTACATAATAAATCTGATCCCAGTTACTCTAACCTTAAACATCTGCGTAAATCATAAACAATTAAGTCTTAAACAACATCATTAACTTAAGTCTAACCTAAATACATTATCAAATAAAATAACAAGTCTTCAACACTTGCTAACTTTGCCCTTGCCTTTACTAGTGGAAGGTTAAATCATTTCTTTCGTTCTTAAGCGCAATGTTATTATTAAGCAAGAGTGAGCACTAATGCCCACAAGTATAATAATGAAATAACAATATAATAACATGCGAGTAAATCAAAGACATCTCAATAAAAGCTCAACTTTTGAATCAAGAATGAATAACAAGAAACAAAAGAATTACGAGGGTCATAAGACCTTGAACTATGTCCTAGGTTATCAAGGGTTATACTTGAAACCTTTAATACGATCGTAAGACTATGGACCTTTCTACTTTCGTGCTTAGGGGATCAGCCCTTAGTACAATCATCATGCACAATATCTTAACGCTAACGCATAAACAAATCCTTTTGCGGGGTTGTTCATCTCGGGTTTGACATTCGAGTCCGCACTTGAAGGAAGTTTGGTTTGGACAATTCATCGAGGGTTCGAAAATTTAGAACGCTTATCAACTATGGACTAGTCGAATCAATAAGGGTTCGCTAGTCTAATAAGGTTCAATAATAATGATATTCAAATTGAATAATAATCTCAGGAAGTATACAATAGGACAATTATTGTATAACTGAATCATGCTTTGAAAAGATAATCAATGTTTAATATAACATTTGAACATGAATAATAATAATGATAATTTATAATTAATAAACTTGAACAATAATGACAAGTATGGTTAGGAAACTTGCCTCGTGCGTAGGCTAAACGATTACTACTTCCGTTCACCACAAATCCTACATACATACCAAATGTATTCATGACATTCATTAGTTACATTTTCACTTAATTATTTAATATAAACTCCACTTTATTTAACAAATCATTACCCTTCTAATTTAATTATTTAATTAAATTAGAATATTTTCATTCTCTTACTATTATTACACTCGAATAAATTATTTAATAATAATTTCCATCGAATATTTAATTTATTCCATAATATCTCAATTAAAATATTTAATTTATTTTATAAATATTTTAATAATAATTTTCATCGAATATTTATTTTATTCCATAATATCTCAATTAAAATATTTAATTTATTTTATAAATATTTTAATAATAATTTTCATCAAATATTTATTTATTATTATTATTATTATTATTTATTTATTTATTTTGATCACGTATGGATATAATTTAGTTTAGTAACGCATGCACAGAAGCAAGGTTACCAGAGCTCATTTTCTGCAGTTCTGCAGTTCGCAAACATAACAAGGCCAAATTAGGCCAAAATCAATCACACGTAAAATTATACATGAATATGGCCATAACTTCCAATTAGTTATTTTTTTTTTACACGAATTTAGACTTATCCAATTATTGTAATACATATATAATCATTACTCAACCCATCTAGCATGATTTTTAACAAGTTACAACACATAATTTGCAAAATCAACACATTTACTTTCACTTTTTCTTGAAGGTTTTGAAAATAAAACATGAAAATTGTCACTACTGGATTCGTTATATAACCGAGATCCGTTTATTTAAATTTTGGTCTCTTCAGTATCAACATGCATAACAACATACAAGTGTAAAATTTAGGGATAATATACGATCAATACATAAAATACCACGTATAAGGCCATATGGCCAAAACCCAAACTCAGTAAATTTGAAATAGCAAGTCATCGTATTATGAAACTTATGATATGGTTTACAAAATATATATAATTAAATACGATGTGATGTGCCATAACACATACAAAACCCATAATCATTACTCCTATCTCAATTACAGAGGCTTTACAGTATGAATGAAAGCCATTTTCATAAAACTCAAATAACGTAAAAATAGAATTTGGTTTGGAGAAATTACCCAGAGTATAGATTAAGAAGAGGTGATCCAAGATGATCCTTTCACAATTACCTGATGATTACACACTCACAATATCTTTAATTCTCACAAATTTTCTCTGATAAATTCTCAATCTCTCTCCCTCTCTACTCTTCCAGACTTAGAATAATAAAAGAAAAGAAAAGAGAACATCGTATTATAAGAACTCGACTGACGCGCAATAATGGTCAGTTAACCCAGTCATGGGTAACTGCTAGTAACCCCCACTAAGGCCATGTTTGGCTTCAAAACTCCTTTAATTTAATAAAGCTTTATCATATAGTTTAATTCACGTCACACCCACTTGCACAATAATTCATATATCTTATTTAATATAAATAAAATATAATAACTTCTCATAAATTCACAGTCATATATTTAATTTTCTCATTAATTAATTATATTAAATTATTAAATCTCTAATTAATAAATAAATTAATTAGAATACCATAAATAATTCATTTAATTCAATAAGCTGACATAATTACATACTTGATAATAAAAACTCTACATTAATTTAATAAATGTAACACATATAATTAAATTAATCTACCACAATTGCGTCAATTAATTATTTAATCTAATAATTAAATCATCGAAAAATATTTATTTAATTCAATAAATATTAAAATTAATTACAAAATTCTCGTTCGTCACATAAGGTATGGGTCTCAGTTTGATGCTACTCAATTTGTCACGGAACATTCAAATTGATCTACTTTTCCCCTTGGGGATTTATGATCTCATGACCTTTCTTGATAACACTATTTAAATTCTCACATGAGACTGAAAATTCCTTCTGAGAAGGCCGAGACTAAATCTCTTTGGGGTCACCCAAATATAATTTACTATGGACTTGCCTTGCGTCAATGGCATGTGTTGTTTGCGGGGTATTGCATGCACATGGTAGCTCACACAGGGCACACCTGAAGGGCAGTGTCGCAGGTTCGTCCATTAGCAAAAAAGAATCTATCAGAATCATAATAAGAATTTGACTCTTTATTGAGTCAGCAGGAGATTAGGCAGAAATACGTTCATATGGATATATAATGCATTGATATGCCTATATATGTCTGTCTTACCTCCTTTTCAGACAAATCTTCACATCCTTATTCCTGACCTTACTTCCCTAATCTCAGTCTCTGCACACTGCAGTACAAGGCCCAGACAATTCACCTTTGGAAGTTCAAATAAGAACACAGGTGCTAAACTTACTCCAAGCTTACAATCAGGTCAACTGACACTCGTTAAGGCCATTGATTTAGCTAATCGAAATAGTTTCTACTTAATTTTAGAGGATGCATGAGTATGCTGAACATGGAGTTGCTGCACATTGGCTTTACAAAGAAGCTGGAAGGAATTTGCCTTCCAAGGCCGGTATCGTTGATTCTGGAATAACAACATCGCCATATCCTTCTAACGATGTGGAAAACGAAAATTCTGTTGAAGGAGACGTCATTCAGAAATATAGTTGCCTCAAAGCAGGTCATCCAGTACTTAGAGTTGAAGGAAGTAACTTGCTTGCTGCAGTTGTTGTCAGGTATTCCATCACTGAAAAATTTGTAATGCATAGCACACTTTGGCTTTCCAAACTTGTACATGAAACTTGCATATGCAGAGTGGATCAGGGTGGAAGAGAATTGCTTGTTGCTGTCAGCTTTGCACTAGCAGCTTCTGAAGCAGTAGCTGACAGAAGATCATCTTACCAACTAAAACGATGGGAAGCTTATGCAAGGTTATTCAAAAAGGTTGATTTTCTTTTATGTTTTGTTTTAAGTGAAAAGATATCTTAAAATGGTTCAATGCTTTAAAAGAAAATACTCCCTCCGTCCAAGTTTACTTGTCCTAGTTTGAAAATACACGCCTATTAAGAAAAAAAAATTATCTCCAAATTACCCATCTTAATTATTTTATTATCATTTTTTAAATTAATCTCCTAACTCTTTCTATTCCAAAATAGAGGGGAGAGAGAGAGAGAGAGAAGAAAAAAAAGAAGTTTGGTGTGCTTCCAATATCCAAGTTAATAGTGCTACTTTTTCTTTCAATGAATTTTTTTTATGAAGTTAAATGAGGGTAGTATTGGAAAAATTAGGTCAAAAGCAATATTAAAATGGAAAGAGAACAAATATATTTGGACAAACCAAAAAAGAAGTTAGGATAAGTAAACTTGGACGGAGGGAGTAATATTTATACCTTATTGCTAAAAGATAATTATATTAATTATTCCTTATTTGTTAATTCAATTTTCAGCGGTCAAAGGTGACTCATAAGATGAAAATTGTCAGTCTTGCACCATTTTGTTACACATTTATTTTAATGGAAACTGGAAACTGGTGATATTTGTTCTCTTTGGTAACAAATTGAGTTTGGTAGATTTGTTCACCAAAACTAGACTTTCTGATAGTGCTTTAGTATCTAAATATCCGAACAGTGTTAAGCTCTTTAGGCAAGGAGAACATTAATGCAAGGTGGAAGACAGGTGCAATCATGCATACTTATGCCTAAAGGTTAATATACATAGCCAGGATATAGTTACAGTGGACTACACTTCCATAGTTCCAAGTTTACACCAAGTGCATAGAAGGAAAGATTCAGGAGTGATTGACCTATGACTCCCATAGATGATTCATAGATGTGCTTCATCTGTGGAATAAAACTCTGAGCAAAAAGGAAAACGTTTAATTAGGCACTACTAAGATAAAAAAAAATCACGAAAGTACGTTGAGACTTTGCATGACAATGAAGAGACACCCAAGTATGAATGCATATAGTAGAGCACTCTAATGTGCTTTAGAAAGAAACTGCAAGGGACATGATAAGGATGGTTAAATTCTAAATAGATATGAATTTCCAGCTTCTCATTGAAGACATGGTTTTAGACGCATGAATGGAAGAATAAGATTATTTCCTATATTTATATCATTATAGCATATATTAACAAAATTAGGTAGCCCATGCATAGAGGGATTGCATCAAGAGTTATACAACTCTTTCTCGATAATATCATCCACTTTCACTAAACTCTTCTCCATTACCAATAATGTAAGTGTTGAAACTGAGAATAGGTTATTTTCATTGAATTGAATTCTCTATTACATAGGTTAATATAAATACACTATCCTAATTACAGTTTTCGTAATTTCTAAATTACAGTAATGTGTACACATTGATTATGAAAATTACAATTATGGAATATCTTCTAACACTCCCCCTCAAGTTGGTGTATAGATGTCTCTCATACCCAACTTGAAATATAATGGATGAAACATCTTACTATTAAGACCCTTAGTTACAATATCAACAACCTGATGTTTTGTTTTGACGAAAGGTAAGCAAGTAAGACCACTAATTAACTTTTCTTTGATGAAGTGTCTGTCAATCTCAATGTGCTTTGTTCTATCGTGTTGTACTGGGTCATTTGCAATACTAATAGCGGCCTTAATTTCACAAAATAACTGCATAGGCGCAACACACGAATCTTCTAGAAAGGTTCGAAACCACATAAGTTCACATATACCCAAGGCAATAGCTCGATATTTAGCCTCAGCACTGGATCTTGCCACCACGGACTGTTTGTTATTGCGCCAAGTAACAAGATTATCTCCAACAAATGAATAGTAACCTGATGTAGAACGACGATCCACTATAGAGCCAGCCCAATCTGAGTCAGAAAAAGCTTCAAATCACCGTGTGTTGCGAACAATAAACTTTTTCCAGGAGCAGACTTGAGATAGTTCAGAATTCTGTAAACAGTTTTCACGTCACAATGTCGAGAGTCATGCATATACTGACTCACTATTCTCACATCATAAGATATATTATGTCTAGTCTGAGAAAGGTATATCAATCCTTTCACCAAACATTGATATCTTTCTCTATCAATTGTAGGTCCCGTGCCACCTATTAGATGATAATTAACTTCAATAGGAGAATCAACAGACTTGCATCCCATCATGTCAGTTTCTATTAAAAGATCAAGGACATACTTCCTTTGAGATAGAAAAATCTCACTGCAGGATCTTGCAATTTCATATTTCAAAGGACCAAGATCTTTAATCTTAAAATCTTTGGGGAATCTACCAAATCAGGTTCTGGGAGATTGCTTCAAACTATAAAGTCTTTCATAGTTTACACACCGTACCCTGGGTAACAGATGAAGCAAAACCAGAGGGTATTTCCATGTATACTATCTCCTCTAAGTCACCGAACGCATTTTCCACATCCAATTACTGAATATCTCAACCAATGTTTGCTGCAATGAGATTATTGTACGAACAAAGTTCATCTTCACCACAGGAGCAAATGTCTCCTGGTAATCAATTCTATGAGTTTGAGTATACCCTTTTGCAACTATCCTGGCTTTGAGTCTTTCAACTATCCCATTTGGCGTCTGTTTGACTATGTATACCCATTTGCAACCAACTGGTTTTTTCCCTTAAGAAAGAGAAACTAGTTCCCGTGTATCATTCTTTTTCAGGGCATTCATCTCCTTTATCATAGCCTATTTCCAATTCTCGTCACTAATTGTTTCTTTTCACCCCTGAGGAACAGATATTGAAGACAAGGGAGTGGTAGGATGCAGATAATTTATTATAGGCTAAAAAAATTAGGGATAGGATGTTGAGTACAAGATCTAACCCCTTTTCTAAGAGCAATAGGAATGTCAGTATCATCAGAAGAACAAATAGGATTAGGATTCTCACCATTAGCATTATAAAGATTACGTGTTGAGCAGGGTTGATGTAGTGGTGCATAAATGGTGACCTTATTCTTGCCTCTTCGAATATAGGTCCTCAACTCAGGCTCATTCTGTTTAGCATATGACTTTGTAACTATAAGTCCCCATGTGTAGAATTATCAGAAACAACTACGAGAACATAAGAAGAATTTATAGGATAAGATGGAATAGTAGAACTTGTAATGCCAGCCTCAGGAGGAAACTTCTCCTCATCAATAACATCCTCCCCTGAGGAGGTGAAGAACAATAAAAAGGTTCCAATTCTCAAAAAGTTACATCCCAAGTAACAAATACTTTGTGTGAAAGAGGATGATAACATTTGTAACCTTTTCGGGTTGGAGAATAACCAATAAAAACACACCTAAGAGACTTGGGATCTAATTTTCCCCGAGTGGGAGATTTATCATCACACAACCAAAAACTCAAGGTGAAGGTGAAGGAGAAGGGCTTGTCGTGTGTTGGAGAAAAGAGATTGGAATTTTGTTCTCGAGAATTCTAAAAGGAAGTCGGTTTATCAGAAATGCAGTAGTCAGAGCATCTCCCTATAGAAATTTAGGAGTGTTCATTGTGAACATAAGAGTGCATGCTACTTCTAGTAAGTGTCGATTTTTTCTTTCCGCTACTAGATTTTGTTCTGGAGTTTTGACACAGGAGGTTTGAAGAATAATGTCATGCTGAGAGAAATAAGATGCAAAAGCATTATTATTGCTATATTCACGACCATTATCACTATGGAGAATTTTGATTTTAGCTTCAAATTGGGTTTGAATCATTTTATGAAATTCTTGGAAACAACCAAACACCTCATTTTTGAAGCGAAGTTGATAAATCCAAGTGGCATGAGAATTGTAAGACCCCGAAATTTTTTTAAATAAAAAGGAATTTCCTTTATTTATTATTTTGAAATAGTAAGGGTTGATTTGATTAATGTGGATAGTAAAGGGTTAAATACGCAAATATTTCAAAATAAGCAAGTGGTTATAAAATATTCATTTTGTGTCGGGAATATTTGTTTGGTCGTGGAATATTCGCAATCTTTTCGGGAATATTAAATGCGACCCAGCGAGCGACCATGTGTGGGCCCATAACGGAAAGCGATTGGATGAGGAAAACGACAAATATAAGTTGGTTAAAAATAACGGTAGTTATTACCGATTAAGACTGTTGGAATACCCGGTGGTTAAAATACGATGTCTGGCGTGGTTGCCGCGAAGAGCACACGGTATTGCAGATATTGTTGAATTATTGATTAAATGCGTAAGATGGCACTACTCAATAATTTTCACACGATGAATTCTTTATTCAATATTTTATTTTATTGATTCAATAATTGCTTTGCGTTGATGTTTTATATTATTGTTGTTCAATAATTGTCACCGCATGATTTCCCATTATCGGATCAATAATTCATATTATTTGAATAATATTATTAGATAACATTATTGGCGATGTCTAGAAAGTTACATACAAGGAGAGGTTTGGTCACCTAATTGCGGCGCCAAGAAGAGAGATCCTTATTGAAAGCCCCTCTTTCCGGAACGGCTGGTTGTTATAATTGTGATTCTCGTAATATTATTTGTGAATAATTAATTATTGATTCATATGATAAGGAAATATTTATTTTATATGAATATAAAGGATGGATTTATTTATGTGGTTATTAATGAAGGAATTAATCTTGGAGATGTTTTATTTGTATTTTGTCGGATTGGAGGTATTAAAAATCAAATCGGTATTTTTACGATGTATTGCGGGGGTTATAATTTTTAATCCGACCGTTGGATTTTGGTAATTTTTGGGTATGTTATACATACATAAGTTGAGTATATGTCCACAAATTTTGAACCGTTAAAATGCACGAATGATTTGTTATGAATTTTAAGAGGTGTCGATTCGGAAATTAGGTTTATAATTGATTTTGGTGGAAAATTCTAGAATTGAGTGGGCCCCACTTGTGGTTGGTGAAAAAATGTGTTGAATTTTATTTCAAATGTGGTGGGTGGCAATAGTAGCGGGTAAAGCCATCGTGCAGGCAGTCAAGTCTCGCCTTGGTGAATAACATTTTCCTATAAATAGAGGGCTAAGTTAGAATTGAAAATCACACGAAACAAAGTTTTCTCTCTTCTCTCTATATTATTGAGCGTATTTTGTGAGTATTTAGATACTTTGAGAGTTCTTTGCTCAAGATGAGTTTCATTCAAGATCACTTCCGACCTTTCCTTAAGCAATCGATTCTTTGAAGTAAGGGATGTTATTTTCTTCTCAAATGATATTAATTCTTGATATCATTATCTTTGAAATATTGGTTGGTACTTTTTATCAAATTTGGAACTTTTTCATGTTGGGGTTACTTATTCATGAGTTACTATTCACGAGTTACTATTCATGAGTTACTATTCACGAGTTACTATTCACGAGAGTACTATTCATGAAGCGTGAAGATGTTTTTTGTGGAATTTCTATCTTTGGGTGTTTGAGTTACTATTCACGTATCGGCACTATTCACGTATCTGACACTATTCACGAATCAAGACACTATTCATTAGAAAAATGAAAATTTTTCTTTTAAATCTAAAATATCTATTACGGATACTAGCTTTGATTGTATCCATGTTTTGATCATTCTTGAATTTTACTTCACTATGATTATTTTTGAGGTATTTTGACGTGGATAAAATAAAGTACGAATCCTTAATCCTTAATCCTTGTCATTTTGTTTCACTTTGGATTCGTTTCTTTAAAATATTTTCATCATCCTCGGTCTTAAATGATGATATTATTGAATATCTTTGGCACAGAAGTCAAAGATGAATGATTTCTGAAGAATATCTTTGGCTGTAGTGCAAAGATGAATGATTTCTGAAGAATATCTTTGGCTTTAGTGGTCTGAATGATGAGCGGTGTTTAAATGAACATGACCGATTGATGAATATCTTTGGCCTTTAGTGCAAAGATGAGCAGTGTTGAGATGAACACGATCGATCGATGAATATCTTTGGCAGTAGTGCAAAGATGAATATTTGATTTGAGATGAATATTGATTGATGTTACAGGATAAAATATTGATGATGGATTGTTAAATTCATAGATTATAGTAGATTTCATTCTCTACGTAACTCTTCATGAATTATTATTTTCATTGCGAATATTGATCTGAAACTTGTTGTCTATTGTATTCTATCGATTTTTCCTGTTGGAGACTAACGATAATTTGTTGTATATTATCTTAGTCATAACATTCTTTCTTCGGCTAGTTGAGCTCACCCTTTTCCTTGTTGTTCCATTTTTCTTCTCGGGGAGGCGAGAATGTAGCGAGTACTAGTCGAAAATTATGGAATGAAGGTTACAGAGAGAGTTTTTAGTAGTCCTCACCATTATTGTAAAATAATGTATCGATAAATGTGATGAGGATTTATTTGAGTATAAATATTATCAGAAGATAATATTTGTATTTAAACTCACGCTTTATTGTTGTGATAATAAAGTTGTAGTTGTTTACATACCATGTATTTGGCGACTCGAATGGGTTGGATGGAATGGACCTATTTTGGGGTCGTTACATTTGCATCGAGCTTAGGGATATGATCTCTGGCGGAGATCGGGAATAGAACTAGGAGGAGAGATGAGTAAATCCTTCGCTAGTGTGTCCTACCTAAGCTTATTTGTTGGTCGGTCATAATATCGAGATATTATGTGATATGTTAATTCGCTTCAATTAACCTTTGTTTTGAAGTCGTATTCTAGAATGATATTTGAAATACGGAGATTCAACAACGACCATGTGAAGACGTTAGCGCCCGAGTAAATCGGTTCCAAGGAGGAGAAAGATCATCGATCGTATGTTACAAATGCGGGAAAGAGGGACATATCGATCCAAACCGCCCACAACAGTTTAAGGTATGCTATAATTGTGGAAAGGAAGGACATATCGCTCGAGATTAGACGATATCGAAACCCAGTCCAATGGAATGGTGACTCAAAAGGATGTCGAAGAAAAGTCAAAGTCAACGATTCATGGAAGAAGCGTTTATGCGTGGCCAAATTAAATCGAGGACCCGAACGAAGTTAGCACGGTTAGTTAATTATAAATTCTTAAGTTTATACCTTTACTAGATCTGGGTTCTACCCATTCTTTTATCTCTCTTGTTTAGCTCAACGTTTGAACTTGACTACGGAGAAATTAGACTTTGACCTTTATTTATGGAGACTCGTTAGGGAAAACTTTCATTACATCCGTTGTTTAAAAAATCTTGTTTGATTGAAGTTGGCACCATTACCTTACTGACCTTATCTCTTTAAAGATACTTGCTTTTGGGGATTGATTGGTTAACTACTCATCATGCCAAAATTGATTGCTTTTGTAAGGTTGTTAGTTTTCATATTCTTAAGCAACTGTTATTCAATTCAAGCAATCAAACCATTGTAATCAAACATTTTCATATCGCCATGAAGTCATTCGTTTATTACGGATGTCAAGTTTTCTTAGTCCACGTTATGGATTTGAATAAAGACACGTCGATTTGAATAATATTCTTGTTGTTGTTGATTTTTCCCGACGTATTTCTGAAGAATTTATTGGCTTACTCCCAAAGACCGATATTAAATTTTGTATCGACTTTGAACCCTGGTACAAAACTCATTTCTAAAATCTCATATCGAATGACTCTATTGAACTTCGTGAGTTAAAAATTCAACTATAAATTTGGTACTGAGCCTTTATCTTGTGACTTCCTTTGTGAATTCACCTAAGCCGACTCTCTGTAAGGGGCGTCGTATTAGATGCGATAAGTAAAGCGATAGGTGTCATCGTTGACGTCTTATCCAAGATTGGATATGAGTCGCGATTGAGAAGCAACCTAAGTCGATGAATCGAAATACGTAGCTTTCAGGCTTAGTTGGTTATTATCGGAGATTCGTTGAAGGATATTCTCGAATCGCTATTCCATTAACGTGGTGACTCGTAGAGATACAAAATTCAAATGGAGCAAGGAATGTGGGAAGAGCTTGAAGAACTCGAGAGGAGACTCATTTCAAAGATATGTTACGACCACGCCATCCTCGAAAAGCGAGCGTGGTAGGCGACGCGTGTTGAGTAGAAGATCGTATCTGTCTGAGTACAATATTATCAAAGACTCATTTCAGTATAATATACAAATAATAGAGATGGAGATGAAAACTCTAGGTACCCACGTGATGATATCTGATGCATTGATGATATCTGAGTATAATCGACTTTAATCGATAAAGTTAAAGTCGCTCAAGCTACACACCGAGTGATGAATTTGAAGAAGGAGGTGCGAGAAGTTGTTATTTTAAAAGCGAGAATCGGTGGCGTGAGGAAAGCTCAAACCTTCGATTTATTAATCCATTTGAAATTCTCGATCGAATAGGGCGTGGCCTATAGACTCGTTTTACCACCAAGTATGACGCGTGTTCATAACGTTTTTCACGTATCGATGTTACGTAAATATGTGGACGACCCGAAACACGTTATTGAGTTAGAACCGAACGAGATAGCCGAAGACTTAACGTATGAGGAGGTACCTGTCAAGATATTGGATAGGAAAGAGCATGACCTATGTACCGAGGTTATACCATAAGTTAAAGTTTTGTGGAGAAACCATGCTATTGAGGAAATGACCTGGGAGTTGGAAACGAAAATGAAAGCGAGGTATCTTTACCTTTTCGAAACACCAGGTACGTACGTCAATTTCGAGGACGAAATTTCATAAGGAGGGGAGGTTGTAAGACCCAAAATTTTTTAAATAAAAGGAATTTCCTTTATTTATTATTTTGAAATAGTAAGGGTTGATTTGATTAATGTGGATAGTAAAGGGTTAAATACGCAAATATTTCAAAATAAGCAAGTGGTTATAAAATATTCATTTTTGTCGGGGAATATTTGTTTGGTCGTGGAATATTAAATCGCTTGTCGGGAATATTAAATGCGGCAATGCCACAATACCGTGTGTGGGCCCCATAACGGAAAGCGATTGGATGAGGAAAACGACAAATATAAGTTGGTTAAAAATAACGGCGTAGTTATTACCGTTAAGACTGTTGGAATACCCGGTGGTTAAAATACGATGTCTGGCGTGGTTGACAAAGATAGCACGGTATTACGCAGATGATTGTTGAATTATTGATTAAATGCGTAAGATGGCACTACTCAATAATTTTCACGATGAATTCTTGCTCAATATTTTATTTTATTGATTCAATAATTGCTTGCGTTGATGTTTTATATTATTGTTGTTCAATAATTGTCAACGCACATGATATTTCCCATTATCGGATCAATAATTCATATTATTTGAATAATATTATTAGATAACATTATTGGCGATGTCTAGAAAGTTACATACAGGAGAGGTTTGGTCACCTAATTGCGGCGCCCGAAGGAGAGATCCTTATTGAAAGCCCCTCTTTCTGAGGGAACTACTGGTTGTCATAATAATTGTGATTACGTAATATTATTTGTGAATAATTAATTATTGATTCATATGATAAGGAAATATTTATTTTATATGAATATAAAGGATGGATTTATTTATGTGGTTATTAATGAAGGAATTAATGCTGAGATGTTTTATTTGTATTTTGTCGGATTGGAGGTATTAAAAATCAAATCAGTATTTTTACGATGTATTGCGGGGGTTATAATTTTTAATCCGACCGTTGGATTTTGGTAATTTTTGGGTATGTTATACATACATAAGTTGAGTATATGTCCACAAATTTTGAACCGTTAAAAATGCACGAATGATTTGTTATGAATTTTAAGAGGTGTCTGATTCGGAAATTAGGTTTATAATTGATTTTGGTGGAAAATTCTAGAATTGAGTGGGCCCCACTTGTGGTTGGTGAAAAAATGTGCTGAATTTTATTTCAAATGTGGTGGGTGGCAATAGTAGCGAGTAAAGCCATCGTGTGGCGGTCAAGTCCGCTTTGGTACGGGCTAACATTTTCCTATAAATAGAGGGCTAAGTTAGAATTGAAAATCACACGAAAACAAAGTTTTCTCTCTCTCTCTATATTATTGAGCGTATTTTGTGAGTATTTAGATACTTTGAGAGTTCTTTGTTCAAGATAAGTTTCATTCAAGATCACTTGAGCCTTTCCTTAGAAATCTTGATTCTTTGAAGTAAGGGATGTTATTTTCTTCTCAAATGATATTAATTCTTGATATCATTATCTTTGAAATATTGGTTGGTACTTTTTATCAAATTTGGAACTTTTTCATGTCGGGGTTACTTATTCATGAGTTACTATTCACGAGTTACTATTCATGAGTTACTATTCACGAGTTACTATTCACGAGTACTATTAATGAAGCGTGAAGATGTTTTTTGTGGAATTTCTATCTTTGGGTGTCGAGTTACTATTCACGTATACTGGCACTATTCACGATATCTGTGACTATTCACGAATCACGGCACTATTCAATCGAAAAATGAAAATTTTTCTTTTAAATCTAAAATATCTATTCGGATACTAGCTTTGATTGTATCCATGTTTTGATCATTCTTGAATTTTACTTCACTATGATTATTTTTGAGGTATTTTTGACGTGGATAAAATAAAGTACGAATCCTTAATCCTTAATCCTTGTCATTTTGTTTCCTTTGGATTCGTTTCTTTAAAAATATTTTTCATCATCCTCGGTCTTAAATGATGATATTATTGAATATCTTTGGCACATAGTGCAAAGAAGATGAATGATTTGAATAATATCTTTGGCACGTAGTGCAAAGATGAATGATTTCTGAAGAATATCTTTGGCTTCAGTAGTCAAAAGATGAAGCGGTGTTTAAATGAACATGACCGATTGATGAATATCTTTGGCCTTTAGTGCAAAGATGAACAGTGTTGAGATGAACACGACCGATCGATGAATATCTTTGGCACAGAGTGCAAAGATGAATATTTGATTTGAGATGAATATTGATTGATGTTACGAGGATAAAATATTGATGATGGATCGTTAAATTCATAGATTATAGTAGATTTCATTCTCTACGTAACTCTTACATGAATTATTATTTTATTCTTGAATATTGATCCGAAACTTGTTGTCTATCAGTATTCTATCGATTTTCCACTGTTGGAGACTAACGATAATTTGTTGTATATTATCTTAGTCATAACATTCTTCTTTAGGCTAGTTGAGCTCACCCTTTTCCTTGTTGTTCCATTTTTCTTCTCGGGAGGCGAGAATGTAGCGAGTACTAGTCGGGGTATGGAATGAAGGTTCTAGAGAGAGTTGTTTAGTAGTCCTCACCATTATTGTAAAATAATGTATCAATAAATGTGATGAGGATTTATTTGAGTATAAATATTATCTGAAGATAATATTTGTATTTAAACTCACGATTTTATTGTTGTGATAATAAAGTTGTAGTTGTTTCTGTACCATGTATTTGGCGACTCAGAATGGGTTGGATGGAATGGACCTATTTTGGGGTCGTTACAAGAATGACAATCAATAAAGCTAACAAACCATTTATAATCAGAACAGAAAACCCGAGAGGTCCCCACACATCAGTATATATAATAGCAAAAGATTCAGAATGTCGACTGTTAATAACAGAATAAACAGAACGTTTGTGTTTCCCTAATTCACATGGTTCACACAAAAACTGAGTTTTATTACATTGCTTAACTAAAGATGGAAACAAAGACTCTAATATGGAAAAAGAGGGAAGTCCCAAACGTCGATGCCATTGATGGAGAGAAGTCAGACTGGAGTCAGAAGTAGAGTGAAGGGCCTGAGTAGGGAACATATTAGACAAGGGAACATCTAAATAATAAAGACCACCAACCGCACTATCACTGCCAATCTTCTGCCCCGCCACCAAGTCTTGAAAAACACAATAAAATGGGAAAAATGTTACTGAACAGTGTAAGGATTTAGAAAGACGTTGGACAGATAACAAATCTGCAGTAAATGAAGGAATATGAAGAACATATGATAATGTCAATGAAGATGTACAAACGGCAGAGTCTCTCCCAAAGATAGAAGAGGGATCCATAAGCTACGCGAGCCTTGTCTTTTCCAGAATAAGGCGTGTATGAAGTAAAGAGGGTTGAGGATCCGGTCATATACTCAGAAACACATGTGTCAATGATCCAGGGCAAGTTGATAAAACATTCAAAGCACAAGGATGTATACCTGACTGAGCATAATGAGAAGAAGTAGATTTGAAATAGAATTTCCAAAAATCTGAGATTTCTCAGGAGTAAGTGCAGTAGTAGTGTCTGAAGCACTGGATGCATCAACAAAAAGTGTTGTAATAGTCACATAGGCTTAAGATCCACGTCCACTACCACTACAAAATCGACCTCCTCGTCCTTTAGGACATCCATGAAGCTTAAAACAACGATCCTTGGTATGGTTTCCCCCCCCCCCCCCCCCACAGTAATCATATTTGTGGGATTCCTTCTCAACAAGAGATTGAATGGTGGAGCCAAACTTAGAATACGAATCAACCATGGTTGATTGGTCAATAGAATATAGAACCATCACCCGACGCTTACTTTCCTCTTGTTGGACTCTAGCACGAGTCTCGTAGTGATGGAGAAGGTGTCTGACCAATTAACTTTGCTCGATTTTGATCAAATTCTATATTCAAACCTGTCAAGAAATCCACAACTTTATCCGCACTAACAAACTTTTGATACATAGCTGCATCTTCCAGACATTTGGCTGAAAAAACCCAATAATGATCAAGCTCCTGCCAAAGAGCATTATTTTCTGCAAAATATTAAGTCACAGTCCTCTCCCCTTGACTTAGCTCACGGATTTTTTTACGAATGGCATATGCCTTAGACATATCACGAGAAACAGAGAAAGTTTGAGAGATAGCCTCCCAAAGCTCATAGGCAGTGTCTAAGAAGATGTAACTACTCTTAAGGCTATAAACGAGCCAAAAAGCTCTGACTCAATTCGGGCTCGACTCGAAAAAATACGAGCGAAACTCAGATTCGTTAATAATATGATCTAAATCTGAGCATTAAAAATAGTTTGAATAAAAATATGAGTAGAATCTGAGCAAGGTTATACTCAATTCATTTAAGATTCAAACTACTTAAATTCTTGATTGTGATTCGATACATACTTGATTGATACAAATTCGATTAGATGCTCGATACATTCTCTTATAATATATACAAATTTAAATCAAATTAGGAAAATTAATTATTATTTTGTTTTGTTTTTAATTTTAATTTTAATTGTGATTTTATATTTGTAAAGTGTAATAATAAATATATTTTCTCATTTCTAAGTAAAATAACAAATTCAATTAAAAATAGTTATTATGTGAAGACTCGAATTCGAACTTGAATTTGAAGCTCACGAGTAGTTTGAATGTAATTCAATCCGAGTTGGATCGAATTCGAGTAATAAATATTCGAGTCGAATCTGAGTATAAATTTTCAAATACAATTCGAATTCGAGTATGAATTTTACATTTCGAGTCGAATTCGAGTAGCTATCTGTTCGCTTAAGTTCGACTCGTTTAAACCCTTAACTACTCCGCATACTAGGTTCAATGGAATTAAAAATCCACGTTTTCACCATAAATCTATTAGATTTCCATTCTTTTTGGTCCTGACCCGGTTTCTTAGGCATAATGGTTGTGTCATTGATGAAGTGTTGTATACGATTGACCTCAATTGACATGCGGCACGCTTGAGACCATGCCAAATAGTTAGTGTCATCCAGCTTAAAGGGGCTTAGAACCAATGCTGAATTAAGTGTATGGCTTCTAACATGTTGTCCCATGCTATTGTTGTGAACTCCACTGCTAATGCTACTTTGTTCTGCCATATAGTAGGTAAATACAATATATATCTGAGGAGGATAACTTTACCAAGGATAACAGATAAATGTACTACTCTGAGAAACAAAAGTTAAGCAGAAGAGGCAATAAGAGTCACAGTAGTAATAGCAGACACAAGTTGCTCACTAAATCAACTAACTGATACAATAAGAATTAGGTAAACCTGAACCAAACACCACAAAACTATTGTAGATAGCAAGGGAAGAGAGAGGCGAACACCATGGAAGCAGCCATGTCTGTAGAAGCTCGCCAGAAATGGTCTCACGCGCCGGCTAGAGGTGGTGCGTGGCGTCGACAGTCCGCGAGTGAGGAGGCGCGTGCAGCGGTGGGTCTGAAGTCTAACACCTCTGTGATGTTCGCCTGACAACATGTAACCCAATTACAAGCTCAATTTTTCCATATAGATTTGTTCTACTAGTTTTCTGAGAAGAAATATGTCTGGCAGCGAAACGGAGAGCAAGAAGGCAAAAAAAAATCTTTTTTTTATAACAGTAAGGACCTAGGCTTTGATACCATGTTGAAATTGAGAATAGGTTATTTTCATTGAATTGAATTCTCTCTATTACATAGGTTGATATATATAGACAAGTATCCTAATTACAGTTATGATAATTCCTAAATTACAGTAATGTGTACATACTGATTATGGAAACTACAATTATGGAATATCTTCTAACAGTAAGATTGTGATTTTTAAGTTATTTAGGAAAATTGCATTGGATTGCCCATCCACAATTCTTCTCCCCTCATCTTCACCTATGTCCTACTCGCTTCATCTCTTCCTTAATAGATTGGCATTTGAGATTTCCATGATTTAGGAATTCATCTTGACAAGAACTACCCCCACCCTTTTTTCTCTTTCCTCCTTCTCTGGTCGCTTTTACATCTTTTTTTTTCTTTCATTTCTTATATTTTCAAACCACTCTTACTTTTCACGTCTTTTTATGAAAGTGAATTTATTGATTCTTCTTTCGTGATTTCATCCATTATTTGATTCTTAATCAAAGATTTGTGGTTATGGTGTTTTATCATATTTTCAGAATATTAGTATACGTTGATGACTTATATGTCTACTTGTAAGAGTGTATCTTGTCCCACATTTAATACCTTGAGAAAATATATTAGTATATAATGAGTTGGGTCAACTCTTCTTATTACCAATTGATTTTGAGTTAGAGATTTTGATGTCTTTATATACTAGACCTTGGGCCCATTTTATAAATCTAACATGGTTTCCGAGTGGGCTATCCTTGGGCCTAATTAAACACCCTTCTTAGCCTTCATTCTTACCCACTTACAGTCCATTTGTTAATGATCAAAGTTACCGATTTCTTAGCTAGTATCACTTATCAATTGGGCCAATAGTTGCCCGTGATATACTAGATTTCTTCCGGACTTGTATTGTGACTAGCTTCTTCTAGGCTTGCTTATCTTGTAGGTCTTCATATTCATTAGGTCCACGTGCAATTCTCTTACACGTGAAGGGGAGTATTAGAGTGTATATCTTGTTCCACATTGAATACCTTGAGAAAATGTCCAGAATATAATGACTTGGGCCAACTCTTCTCATTGCCAATTGGTTTTGAGTTAGAGAGCTTGATGTCTTCATATACTAGACTTTGGGCCTATTTTATAAATATTACACTACTTTTGTGCTTATTGTTACAATTTGTAACTTTTTGTTAGAACTCTTTCTATTTAAAAGTATGGACATAGTCTTTTGTGTTGCACTTCTACCATATTTCTTTTTACTGTTGCAATTGGATGCTTCCTTAACAAGATTGCATGATAGTTCTAAATCTGCACAAACATTAAGTTTATCCAGAGGGGCTGACTAACATGAAGCTGCTTTTGTAAGTTGGATTGATTCATTACCATTTTGCACCCTTCACAGGCGCAACATTTAGCTTTATTCTTTTGACCTTTAAGGGCTTATCCTCGTAGGGTTGCCAGAACACTCTTAATATCTCTGCTATACAAATGCCTAATTGAGAGCACTTGACTGGTTGTAGATAATCATTTTCTGCTCGTAAAAAACACTTCTTAACAAAATTAAAGCCAATACGTTGGTGAAGAAAAGGAATATGTATATGATAAAGTACACTGCCAGTGTACTTGGGATTGCCTCCTTGGTGCTTTTAGTAAATTTACTTTGTTACTTGTCAAAAATATATATACATGTATATGAAAATCTTTTCTTCATTTGGATAGTAAGTGAAGCTAAAGCAGATTAAATGCTATATATTGCTACTCAAAAATTATTTTTTCAGGCAGAGTGGTAGTTATGTACAACCATGTATAATGGAGTATATGTAGAGACTGGAGACTACTATTAAGTCTATTAGGTTAAGTATCTTTTTATGTCACTTACCATTGACATTGCTTTCCAGGTGTCTGATGAGTGGTGGTGTGAACGAGGACATGGGGATTGGTGTACTTGCCTAGAAAAGTATACACTTTGTCGAGATGGTATGTACCACAAGGTATGTTCCGCATCTTCTCTTTTTACTCCTCTTTTCTATTTTGTGGTTTTCGATATAATTTGAAATCAAAAGTTAAGCAAACTGTATGACAATGTTACGACTTGGAAGTTTATAAGCAATGTCCCCTGTATCTCATTCTATGTTTGAAATATTGTGAACATCAGTTAGTAAAACTGAAATCCTACATAGCAAGACAGATGTCTAGTTAGTCAAGAACTTTATAGAAACCTTCGTCTTGCATTCCAAACTCTGAACTGATATCCTTAGTTTTATAAGTTCCTGTGTCTGCAGAATGAAGACCAATAGTTTCCAAATGGAGTTAGGCTTGTGGTTATATAAACAAAGAACCAAAATTTAGGCATCAAAACGAAAAAAGGGTTTCTGTAATTGGCCTGTATTTGTTTAGAAATTTGTCTAGAAGAACTGTGCTTTGCAGGGGCAAGAACAATTTAAAAAAGAATCTTTTAGCAATTAGGTTGTGTCTGATATCAACTCTAATTTCTGTTTGTAAGCCTTGTTAAACAGATACATATACTATTGTAATTGCAAGGTAAACTGTAAATGTATCATTTCAACTCTTTATCGTTCTCTTAAAATGAACTCGTCTTGTGGAATGTTTAAAAGTTTGCTTTGATTTGCAGCAAGATCAATTTGAGCGCCTACTGCCAACGTTTATCCAAGTCATTGATTTGACTGAGCAGGAGGAAACTAGATACTGGGGTGTCGTGTCTGCTGTTTTTGAGGGGAAACAGGTTGACTCTGTTATATCCAACTCCAGCTGCTATGAGAATCCAGGCTCTGATTCTATTGGCTCAAATTCTATGGAAGCTGGCATTAATAACAAGGTTGGTTTAGTGTCATTTCACACTACAATCTCATTCCCGTTCCCAATGACGTATAGTCGGCTATAGTTAATAATCCTACACTTAAAAAGTATATTCAAAGAGGCTGCAACGGAGTGCCACCCAAGTACAGTAACTGAGTTACAAATTGAAAAGAAAGATAAGAGTAGAAAACATAAATGAAGATAAAGTTTTTTTTTTTTTTTTTTGGGGGGGGGCAGGATGGGGCGAGGAGAGATCAGCTGTTTTTTGTCTTTCCAAGTAAAGATTAAGCAAACATAAATTGATATACTCTCCACTGATATATTTCAATTTGGATGCGACTCATTTTCTATTTTTTTCTGATAAGTCCATTCTTTATGTGTAGTTAATTTTCCTACATACTAATTTAACTATTATATTTTAGGTGCATCTATTGAGGACGATGCTTCAATGGGAAGAGCAGTTGCGTTCCGAAGCTGGTTTACAACAATCAAATAATTATGTAAAAAAGGCGAACTCTGTCTCTGTTGGGGAAGTGGTGGTTGTATGTTGGCCCCATGGTGAGATAATGAGGTTGAGAACTGGTAGCACTGCTGCAGACGCTGCTAGAAGAGCAGGAGTTGAGGGTAAGATGGTTTCAGTTAACGGACATATTGTATTGCCTAATACACAGCTCAAAGATGGTGATGTAGTCGAGATTAGAAGGTAAATACAGTATAACTCTACACTGTATATTTGGTTAGACTAGGTGAAAAATCTGGGAAATGGATGAAGAAAGAAAAAAAAACTCTTTTCTGCCCTCAGTTTCAGCTTCTGATCAGCTTGGTTTAGGGTTCTAAGGAGGAAAATTGTTTGACGTTGAATTCAATTCAAGCATTGATTCATGGATGAAGGCTCTCCTTGGCTTACTCAATGTACATAATGTCTATGTCATTTCTGATTTATAAGGAAGCTCTTCATCTAAAGGTATATAATGTCACATTTTAGTGGTGGAATTCAGAGTAAAAGGTTTTGTAAATATGGTACCTTGACTACCGTTGGCCTTCTGCCTCTGTGAATGAAAGGGCTGTTTAAAATGGAAGGTAAAAATATCACTTGTATTTTTGCTTTGCTTTGCTTTGCGCTCATATCAAATAACAATTTATGAATTCTTTATGCCAAACATATGGTATGGTATGATGATAGTTTAACATATGGTATATGGGTTCTACCTCCCTACTATGTGGAATTTTAAAAAGTATATGTGAAAATAGTGCTTTCCAATTAAATATGTTTTACACTTCTACTATAATATATTTGTTGGTTATATTTTAGTAGTGATGAATTTAATTTTAAAGTAAGAAGATAATTTTATCAAAATATGAGGTGTAATATAATTTCAGTGGTACGTTATTTATAAATTTGTTGTATTAATTTGTGTACATACATGAATTATTTTTAAGGGTTTTATACACGAGAATTTTTCTCAACTAATTTTTTTGTTGAAATTGAATAAAGAAAATTTAATTAATTATAATATTAATTGATCATAATAATATTTATAAATTATAATAAATATTCATAATTCAAACTAAAAAGTAATTTCAAATAAAAAATATTTATACACATTCTAAAATTTTATTTTAGTTATTTGTCATAGTTTAATTTGAATGATTCTTCAATTGTTCAAAGTTTTAAACCAAACTTGATTTTTATATTCAAACAAAATCATCTTTTTTTGCTATAAATTATATAAAAATATACTAACTTGTTTTTCTTGATGAAGATGCGGAACATCACTAAATTATTTGAGAAGCCAAATATTATTTACGTTCATTCGATTATTATTATTTTCTATTCATGAAAATACTTGAAAATACCAATGTACCCTTGCTTCTCATGAGTTGTGAAGTTTATATACTAGTATGTACTTTATTATTTTCAAAATATATATCAATTATGATTTTGAAGTTTATTTGAGGTATTTTTATATTCAAAATTAATGTATTTGATACAATAATTTTTGTAATTAATCGAATCATTTAGATAATTTATAATTATATTGACAAAAGTGTGATAATTTTTACATAACTTTTGAATTAAAAATATGTAAAAAATGACCTAAAAAAAGTCAAAGTTACTTTCTTTAAGCCACTATTTTATAAGAAAAATGATATTTTGACACGGTAAAATGATATTTTAACATGAGTCTCTATATAATAGAGTATGAATGTGAAATTCAATGAGAGAAAAATTATTTAAAAATATCAATTTTTTATATAAAAATGCGAGTTACTTTTATAATTCAGACTCCGGAGAGACCTAATATCTTTCTCAAAATATGTAATTCAAATTTCTTTTTACCGTTAATATTTCAATTTCGAAAACCATTACTACATACGTATATCTTCGGTCTTTAATATTGATTTTTTTCATGTCTATACATCCAATAAAATCTTTAATAGTCCTGGGCGGGAAAATTTGCAAGGGCAACAATTCGAACGCCTCTCTCTTTCTGGCCTGCTATCTGAACTGGTTTATCTTTCCGCTAGAGACTTCATTCATTAACGAGGTACTGTAATCTCTGGATTTTCAATTGTATATATATGTATACGATTATATATATTTAGCAAGTTTTTATAGACTGTTATTAGGGTTTCATGTTGTTTTCCCCTCTTCAGAGTGTTGAATTTAGTGAAGTGAAACGAGGATCGGTTTATTCAATTGGTAGTCGATTACACTTTTAACTTCTTCTTTTTGTTCGTCTTCTGAATTAAGCTCAAATTAGAAATTATGAAATGCAAAATTGAGATCTATTTCTGTTCGACTCTGAAGACTTTTTTTTCAAGGTTTTGGTTGATTTTCTGATTAATGGCGATGGTGCTTTTGATGTGAATATGTATGATTTGATTTGATTTGATTTATTAAATGGAGTATTTTTATTTATACACCTTAGACTAGATTCGTATCAAATTTAGAGGGAAAAATAAGAATGTTAGTTTGATGGTTTTCATAGTTGAGAATGATAATATCCGTATAACAGTTGCTCAATTTTGCTTCTTATTTAATTTTCTTTTTGAATTTGTTTTCAGTAAATAGCTTTGCAAATTGGAAAGATGGGGGTTGAAAACTACCATGTGATAGAGCTCGTTGGCGAAGGATCTTTCGGGAAGGTTTACAAGGGAAGGAGGAAGTACACAGGACAGGTTGCTGTTGCTTTTATTCTTCATTCCTTAATTTTAGATTTTTAGTTCGTACTTATTATTCTTCTAATCTGTGGATTTTTTATTTTTTAAACTTCTTTATTGGGGAATTGACTACAGACTGTTGCAATGAAATTTATCCTTAAGCACGGGAAAACTGATAAGGACATTCAGAATCTCAGACAGGAAATCGAGGTACTTCTAGCAAGTTTTTTGTGTGGAAATTGGATTACACGAGGTTTATTACTTTTCTGTGGAACATGTGCATATTTGCATTGTACTGTGTAAAAATTGTTGGTTCCGGTTTTGCTCAATTATATTTCTGCACGGTAACTAATATGTATTTGGGACTCCTCGAGGGAAAGGGCCTGTAATTGCTGAAAATTTGAACAATGTAGTTTCTGGAATAGATGAATTGCTTTAGTTTAGATGTCCAGGGTTTGCTATTATGCAATCACATCCATTTTAATTGAGTAATTTCATCTTTTTAAAAATTTATTGTCCTTGCCAACATCTCATTTTCTACAAGCGATTGCTAAATATGTCACTGATGCTAATCTATGACTCATGCGGCTGCCTAAACGTTGCAGATTCTAAGAAAGTTGAAGCATGAAAATATAATTGGAATGCTAGACTCTTTTGAAAGCCCACAAGAGTTTTGTGTTGTTACAGAATTTGCTCAAGTAATCAACTACTACCTCTCTCTCTCTCTCTCCCTCTCTCTTTCCCATGCAAACACATAGTATATAGACTATCTATATACAGGCAGTGCTAGCATTTATTTTGTAATTGCAGCAACTTGTACAAGTTCAAGTGGTAACTGATGCTTAGTGTTATGCAGGGTGAATTATTTGAGATTCTTGAGGATGACAAGTGCCTTCCTGAAGAACAAGTTCAGGCAATTGCAAAGCAGTTGGTAATATGATTTCTATTTACTGTTGCTTCATTTCCATTGTAAATGATTGTTTTGGTGCTGAGGCAGTACCTCTTGAAAATGTTTATATGTTAACTGATAGTTAGTTATGTTATCTGCTTTCATTCAAGTCCATGCCATTACAATTTACAGGTGAGAGCATTGCACTACTTACACTCGAACCGAATAATACATCGTGACATGAAGCCACAAAACATCCTCATTGGTGCTGGGTCTGTTGTTAAGGTTGGCCTTTAGGAAAATTTTCTTTAGTTTATTTCTGTCTACTAAACTTCTTTAAGCTGTTTGGCTTGCTCAAATGTTCATTATAAAGTAGTTCTCTATAGAGTGTGAGTGTCAATTTAATCTTAATGATGTATATGTAAACGAAATAAAATTATTAATTTTGGAGGCCATATATATGTGGAAAATGAATTTTGACATGCATAGTTGCCTTGCTGCTTTTTAAAGAAAAGTTTGGTAAAATAAATGGAAACTTGAAGTCACTAGACATTTCTCAGTTGGTTTGAGTAGCATAATGGAGCCTTCTTGTTGAAATTTTTTCTGTATACCTGAAGCAACATACATACCCTTGTCTGAAGAATTTAGAATTCAAAAAGTAATGGCACATTTGGTTTCCTCACAATTTTGGCCGTATTACTTATTTATTTGTTCTTAGTATTTTATCCCTCATGACACCTTGTAAGTAGTTGACTTCTCTTTAATGTTTAGAAATTATAATTTTTGTTACATTGGTTGACTTCAATAGTGCGGTTGTAGCCTTTTTGTGAAGTTCTTCCACATAGCTGAATGAAAATTACATATGTTATCGTCTTATGTTGTATTGGTTTGCATATACACTGGATTCTACTTCTTTTATGTTCATCCCTCATTACAACTTGTTGTAAAGATGCTTTTCTTATGAGCATCATTTGATGGCATACCCAATTTGGAATTTATTCATAGATTTACATTGTGTATACATGCATTCCATTTAGTAATATCTGATGATTTTATTTGTGAGCTCTGTGTTCAACCTTTACATCATGTCTTCCTTAGAACCAGCTAATCATAATAGTGTTTTCACTGATGCAGCTTTGTGATTTTGGTTTTGCACGTGCAATGTCCACCAACACAGTTGTTTTGCGATCCATAAAAGGTGAGACTGTGTTCATTACAATCTGTATAGTGGTGCTTTTAGTTCATTACTATCTGTAACTGTCAACAGAGTGCCGTAGAAAATCCATTTGATGTCTGTTAACAATTTCAGCATTCCTATGGTTTCCCCGTTATGTTTTATGTTTACTCGATGTTTTGATTGTGCTGCTTTAATTTGTTCTGTTACTGTCGAGATAATGGCCACAAAATCATCTGATGTCTTTACGGTTTCTTCATTCCTTATGGTTGTTCAATTTTGTATATATTAATGATTTCAGGTACTCCGCTGTACATGGCTCCAGAATTGGTACGAGAGCAACCGTACAATCATACTGCTGATTTGTGGTCCCTCGGTGTCATTTTGTATGTGACATTTTCTTATTCTAGTTGCCTTTGATCTGATTATATGTTAGTATTTGACTATTTGGACAACGGCCTTTAGTTTCACGATAGTATAAATTTTCAACCATCTTTGCTTTCTTTTCTGCTACTTAGAAATATTTTGATTTTGACCTTAAGCTGTATGCTATATTGGTTCTAATCCAGTTTTGTTGCAAATGTAAAACAGTAAGAATATGAATGACTGTACATCATTGATTAGCTTTGATTCTCAATTAGGCTCTTAGGAATTTTATTCATTATAGTTAAATTATTTATTTCAAGGTTTCACCTGGAATGTTGGGATGATTATCAGTAGCCTATTCAGGACATGTTCCCTAAATTATTCCCCCTTTCTGTTCCAATTAGCATAAATTGATTTAAGCTTGTAGATCTATTGTAGTTTTATTCTATAACAGTGGACAGCAATAAGAATGTGGCCCAGCTTGTTCTGTCTCATGTGCAGCTATGCAGTTATAGGAAACAATTGGGCTTAAGTGGGTGGCCCAGTTGTCATGTATTGCTGATTCAATCTGCATAAATAGGCAGTGTGGCAAAAACTATAATTTTTCTTGACAACTTATGTAAATGAGTATTGGTACATATGATGACAAATTTAATAAAGAACGGACCTACACATGATTATTCTATCTTATCACTTAGGGTTCCATTTTAGTCTCAATCCAAATTTGTCATAAAATTAGTAGACATATAAATCATTTTCCTTTGTAAATATAACCAGTACTTTTTCTCATTGCCTACTTCTTTTTTCAAGCCTCACCACATAGGCTACGGGTCAACATGCGCATCAGCTGTGTTCCTGTCATAGCTAATCTAATTAAACACCAATGCCATTTTCCAGTGTTGGTGATTTTGCATCTAAGCTGTATTAGGCTGTTAGTATATGAGTTCCAAAGTTTTTCATAATGGTTTTACTACCAAAACACATCCTGCTTTTGTTAGCTTCTAGTAAGGCATCATGATAACTATGGACTATGGTTATGAACGTGCATGTTTCTCCTGCATCAACCATTGAGCACGTTTTTATGCAATTAGAATTTTGTAGTGAAAGGTGATGCCAAAAGAGCTACCAACTTTCAAATGATAGCATTCCGTTCAACAAGTACAAAAAGTGCACTCGAATGTTAAACTAAAGTTTTGATTAATTATCAGTAGAAAAATATATCTGAAGCAACAGTGTTAATCTACGAAGCGTGACAATCCAGGAAAATATCATCACATTGTTTCTATTTTTTATTCAACTATACTTTTGGTCCTCTTAATTATTATTCCTTCATTATTTATTAAATAGAAAGGAAGAAAAAAAGCTTTATCTTTCTTTCAAATTTCTTTTTCCTATTCTTGAGTCGAAACTAGCTGATCATGCATAATTCAGGTACGAACTATTTGTTGGCCAACCTCCATTTTACACCAATTCAGTATATGCACTCATCAGGCATATCATTAAGGTACATATGCTCATAACTTACATTAGTTTTGAATTTGAAATCTTAAGTATATGAAATTCAGTTTATATATAAATTATTTTCAGGATCCCGTTAAATATCCGGACAACATGAGCTCAAATTTCAAAAGCTTCCTCAAGGGTTTGCTTAATAAGGTTTCACTGCTCAAATCCAGTGCCCATTCATCTATTGTAGCCTTTAATGTCAGTGGATTTTTCAGCTTCTCATCTCATTAATAATTCTAATCATGTGGGGCAGGTTCCACAAAATAGACTAACCTGGCCTGCTCTTCTTGAACACCCATTTGTTAAAGAAACTTTTGAGGACGTGGAAGCCAGGGTAATTTAGTTTAATTGAACATATGCAATTTTAAAGCATTTATCTGTGCCATTACTGTTAGAGAAATGGAAAATTTAGTATCTGGTGAATCATTGCCAGGAAACGCGTGCTACAACTGCTGCTGCTAGGGGATATGATGCATCTTGGAGAGGGGAAGGTAATGATCAAAAAGCTGGGGTACCCGTTGCTAGTCCTGAGAGTAAGTTCTTTACTGTATATTTAATGTAATTACTATATACATAATGTAAATAGCTTAAGAGACATTGCTGATTTGTCGTAGGTAGAGACACACATTCTCCTGCTTCTGTAAAAAATGGTGATGTACGAAGCCTTCAGAATGACCCTCAATCAAATAGTCCTAACTCAGCCCTAGGGCATTCTTCACCACAGCAGTTACCAGGAGTTACAAGTTTTGATGATGTCGTCCAGTCAGGTAAGTTTCTTTGTGATTCAATTGTATATGTTGTTCTTCCATTTTATGTTGTGAATCATGAGTTGATACGAAGTATCAGAAAGAAAGTTTGCTGTTTGTCTGCAATTTCTTCTTTGGGATTAATTCATTGACCTCCTATATCCTAAAATTTCTAGAAGATGGATGACTTGAAGCCTGATACATGTATATATCTGAAACCTATCTTCTTGCTAAATTACTTTGAGAACCGTATCTTCATTCTTGTGTTTTACTTTCATTATTAAACCATTGTTGCCTTTATTTTCAAACTTGCTTTTGTTTGAAAAGTGAAAGATGGAATCCTATATGACAAAATTACCGAGAAAAGGAAAGAAGAAGAAGCTTTTCACGATAAAAAAGATTAGCGGGTATTCTCACTTGCAGCACTAGCTTTGCTACTTGATTTCATTCTTTAGTGTTTAACATTCAATTAGCTGCACCATTCTGGCTTTCGTTGACATGGATGTTATTTTCTACTTGCTATGTAGAGTGGAATATTCCTAGAAAGCGCATTAGCTCAATAGAAGGATTGCTGACTGCTAGGCCATTTTGAATTAGGCTTGCTTTAGGGCTCGCGCTTTTGTGCTGAGCTGTATCTTGTTGGGGATGGATTTTTTATCTTGAATTTTTTGTCTTGTTTGTTGTTTTCTTGTAACTTGGTTTTCCTAGTATTTCATAATAGGAAGTAATGTATCATGATTCTCATGAGTGGATCCCATAACCATGACTAGAATACTTTCTATATATTAATGTTATAAGAGATTGAAATTTGTTGTTATTTTGTTTAGTATTTGATATATTACTTGGCTGGTTAAATGGTGTTGCTAGAACTATATGGACTAAAATTTCTGTTCAGGTTGCCAGGTTTTGGACAGATTGGAAAATAACTCTCGCACGGTAAAAGGTGCAAACTTAATTGGTCAAGATAATGAAGCATTGTCAGTTATTTTGCTACCGTTAAAAAATTTGGGTAATGGTTCCCAAAATTCTTGCAGGTAAAACCGACATAGTATACGATCTATATGTATTTAAGTTGTATATTACGTTGGATAGATGCAGATGCGCAAAAGAAATTTCACTTTCCTTTCTTTACTTCTCTGGCATATTTCCTTAATAAGATCTAGGGTCATTAAGCTTTTAGATTGATATGGATACATTTTCACCTTTGGATGCTAGCTCCACTTTTTCCCGACAGTAGGATCTTTTGAAGAATGGCTACTGCCTTCAGATATCATTCCAAAATATGTTACATTTTCAACTTGTCATTATTGTCAAAGAGTCCTGAGTAATAGTTATATTTTATAATGTACTCATTTCCAAACAATGTTTACTGTTCAAGAACTTTTACATATTAAGGACCTTTTCACATGTACTTGATAGCTCTACTTTTTTCCCTCAATATAGTTACTCAGAAAATTTTGATGCCTATTGTTTTTCTCTTAGGAATATAACTTTCTAAAATTTGCACAGGGATCAAGATATTCTTTGTTTCAACCAGTCATTGAGAATTCTTTCAAATTTAGTTGCTGCCAGTGCTATCAATTATAGTGGGGTGCTTGATGAAATAATACGTGAACTTCTTGGCTTCATGGCCGGTCTGGCAAATCTAAAAGTATCAGATGGCAATGACTTGATGGCAAAGGTATTCTCTTTTATTCTTTTAAGAAATTTGCAATTTTGTGGCACACAATGAGTCTACGATTGTTCTTCAATGTCATTTAATCTCACTTTGTTTTCTTTTTTCTTTATATTTAATTTTGACTTGATCAGTAGTTATGGGAAAATTATGGTGGGTAGGATAAGCAGTGGGTAGTTATCTATATGTTTTGAATTAAAGGGGTAATCTAGTCCAATACACAGTGACTTCAAATTAAGTATTCATTTCCTCCTCTTGGGTAAGTGGTTGCTGTAAAGCTTGGAGTTTCAGTGGAAAGGAAGCTGATATTCAACCGTTAGAGTTTTTTTAAGCAGAAAACTTCTATTCTTTTTGTCACTTCTTTGGAAAGCAATATTATTGCTACATATGCACAACCAACTTATCCAACAATGTATTGAAAAAATTGAAAATTTATTTATATTTTGCGAATATGAAATCTTCTTTCCACTAAAGCATGTCACACTTTTTATACAAGGGCAAAAAAAAGACTACTTAATACCCGAGATAATACAAAGTTCTGCCTTTAGCTTCCTTATTCTTAGCTTTTCTGTTGGGGAAAATATGTAGTTATCCTTATCCATGAGGATATCTTTTTTCACTTAAACTTGATTTACACATTGTTCATTTCCTATGCAGAGCTTCTTAGTCACTAAAAAGTTAATAGATAACTGCAGTGGTGGCATTGGGGGTTCGTATGTTAGGCACTGGGTTGCCTTAGTAGAATTGTTCTCAAAGGTTAGTTCCATCCACCAGAATTTTTATTCATGGCTCCAGTACAGGAACTCGCTTTCAGCTCTCGTGTTATTGAATCTGTAGGTTGTCAATTCCACTGATGATACATCTGGAAGGGTTCTGTGCGAGTCCACTGCTTGCGTTACAGTTATACTGTCTAAAGTGGCCCAAGGTCTTAAAGCATCTGCATTAGCTTCAACTCCTGAGGTGGTTTCTCGTCCTTCAGTAGTGAATGAATCTATTAAACAAATTTTGGACCATGCTAAAACGTCAGGTGTAGCAGATCTTTTATGTTTATGCTTAGCAACTTCAGGATCAAGCTTGATATCCGGTTCGTCAAATTTGTTGCGTGCTGCTTTTGAAGCCTGTCGGGCACTTTGGTCACTGATTGATGCTTTTGAACTTCTGTCTATAAAAGAAAAGGCCCATCTATTTCCTCTTTACTCTTTGCGAAGCCATTCTTTACTCCGACTTGAGATTAGAAATCATGATCGCGGTTCATTGATTGGGATAGAATCAACAAAAGTTGTTGATACAATAACAAGAGCATTCCTTAGGTCCAAAGCCATACAGGTCGCTGTTTACTACTGTCTACGTCAGCGTGTTGAAGCTGGCCTCTGTGCTGGTGTCCAGGTAGTAATTCTTGTCTTGTCATTCTGCAACTTCGTGTATATACAGATGTAAGTGAAGATTGTTTCTTCCTGAGTAGAGTTTTCCTCAAAATTGATATAATTGTCGATTACTAGTTGCTCCAAAAGCTTAAGTTGCAAGTTTTATATTTGTTTACTTTTTCAATTTCCAAAATTGAGCTTATGAAATGGGCATTGATCCATCAAGAACTACTAAAAGAATGCGCTTGACCATTAATAGCACATCCAAACAGATTCTGGATTGTATAGTCTGTTATGTTTTATATTCTAAATAATTTTTACGTATTTGTCTTATTTTAATTTGTATGGTAGTGGAATCTATCAAAAAATAAAAAGGAAAGAAGGTAGGTAGTGGCGTAGTGCTGTCTAATACTCCCTGCGCATTTTATTTGTCTGTCTTGGATATAGTATTTCCAGTTTCCATTTATTCAAAGGTTTACCTTTTCCTTGTTTCAGCTTATCTTAAGGTGCTGCCTCCATAGTGGCACTGTTTCAAGCATTCTCTGTGGTCTTCCAAGTTCTCTACCTGTTACGACAGTTGTTAGCGGGGGAGGGGATGGTACAATGGTTTCAGAGATATTCTCCATACTCTCTCTTTGCGCATCTTCCAACAAAGATCCACAAACAGGAGACACAAATAACTTAAAATGCAAAATAGCAAATCCAGGAGTTCTGGTTCTGCATTCATGCCTTGTCCTAGCAACTATTGCGCAATGCTTGAAAGCAGCTGGAAGAAATTCTCCAATGTTTATGCTTACTTCATCTTCAAAGAAGCAACTTTCTCGGCTTTCCGTCCTCGCACACAATTTTACTTCAGATGATAGAATGCAAAATCCCTTTCAACCTCGTTGTTTGTCTTCTATGCTTGCTCTTGCATCCATTCTGTCCCTTGAAACTGGTGTTTTAGGCGAATCTTCCATTTCTGAAATAGCTGTGCCTTTAATCCCTCGTACTGCAACACTGTGCGACATCCTCAAAATTCTATCCACTGATGAAAATGGTGTGATACCCACTATACAGAATGGTATGCTTTCATATTGGCATGGGATTAGGGACGGGTGTGTAGGTTTGCTGGAGGCCAGATTGAAGTGGGGTGGAGCATTAGCTGTTCAACAGTTATGTGCAAGTAGTATCCCTCAGCTTCTTATTGCTTTGCTGGCTAACAACCTCTCAGATGCTTCTTCACATGGAACTGACTGTACAAAAGATCAAATTGCACTATCACCTGTTGGGGTTGTCTGGACAATTTCCTCAATATGTCAATGCCTTTCTGGTGGAGTTTTAACTTTTAAATCAGATTTTGCTTAAGAGTGAACATGTCAAATTCATTTCTGATTTGATATCTGACGTACATCTTAAGTTAATAAGGTGCTGGGATGGACCTGGTGGAGGAAAGGATGGGGTCAGAGATACAATAAATGCAGTAATTGATCTCTTAGCATTTCCATTTGTGGCGATACAAAGTGCACCAGGCTTGGCATCTGCTACTGCTTCAGTAAACAGTGGGTTTCTTCTTAACATGGGATCACCTGGTGGGAGGGTTTGTGCTGAAGATAAGGATATGGTGAAAGCAATAGAGGCAAGCTTGGGAAAGTACATTCAAATCCTTCTGGAGGTCAGTTTTCCATCTTTTTCCCACTTCTATTAGTTGCTTTAGTTTGCTCTTTGATGAGGGGGTGTTGGATTATTTTATTGTGCTGCTATTTTTTATGTCATGAATTACTAGGACAAAATGCATACTTGGACAGGTTCATGTTCTGCAAAGTTTATTTGGTGCCATATATGAGACACATATTTTCAATTTCTAACTTCTTAATCCTTCAATTTCTTTAGAACACTTATTGAGCTCCTAGTGTGCTATCAGCTATGTGTAAGGGCTTGTCTAACCACTGAGTTTCTTTTGGCATAATATGGGAAAATATTATAATTCGGGTATGGAGCTTGAGATCACAAGGGAACACAAAATTTAAGAAAAGAAAATCTACTTTAACGAACACATCTGTAATTATATATACTTTAAAAAATTGCAAGCAGCTGTAATACTAACTTTTAGTGTAATGGACTGTTTATAGCTTCTTATTTTTTAGGTTTGTTTAATTTTCTCTTGCTTTTTCCAAGTTCCAAACTCTTATGCAGTAGTTTTTGAATATACAGGTAGGAGTGCCAGGCTATATTCTTAGGTGCTTGGAACATATGGAATTAAAAGATATTGCACGGCCTGTTGCGTTTCTTGCTAAAATGACAGGCCATCGATCCCTGGTTGTGCAACTCATAGGCAAAGGCTTATTGGATCCAGTCAAAATGAAAAGGTTATTTGATGTCTCATGCCCGAGAGAAGTGACAATGGATGTTTTGATGATAGTTTCAGATCTAGCTCGTATGGATAAGGTAAGGTCCTAGCTCATCCAATGGTTCTTGCTGTAAATGAAAATTATTTCACTTCCCTGTTTTTTGTGTGTTTGCTAAGTTAGTTCAGATTGAAGCATGTCACATAGTAGTAGTACCAGAGTAGACAATATAGGTCATAACCTGATAGGATCATTTGGGTTGATTAACTATTTTTTATTACTTAGGTTGAATAAAGTTTGGACCCATATTTTAAAACGAAAAATAGGCCCAAATTGGTTAAACCATTTTCTAACCAACTTTATTACGTTATGATGAGAGAGTGTAGTGCTCTCCAACCGCTTCACCTAATTCGCTACTAACTTCACTTCCATTTCAGTTGCTTTCATCTCTTTTTTTTTGGTCATCTTATTTATTTACACTTATATTTCCTTAATTAATTACAAAATAAATTCCCTTTTAATTAACTTTTTTACCATGTGGTTGTTAACTGCAATTAACGTGTGATCTTATGTATAATTGCTACGGTAATTTTGAGAAATTCTAAAATCGACAATTATTTATTTAACTCTTAAAATAATACATTTATTACTAGTATCTTATTTATAAAAACACTTTACATTATTTATGACTGTTTTTTGTTAAAGTTAAATTAATTTATATCATTTTAAATTTGAAAATATCATGAATTTACTTCAAATTTTTTGTGTGAAACGAGAGATATATTTTATTATTTGATGACTTTTTGGTAATATTACACTTTAGTTTTCAGTGTTGTTACTTTTATAAGATTTCATGTTTGATTATTTCATGTTTCTTAATTGGGTCTTTGATCTTAGTAATTCATTACAGTTTTTTATAGGGAGGGAGTGCATAATTTTTTTTAAAGAGAAAGTGTTATAAAATTTTTAGAGTATAAAAGTTTTAGAGAGAGAACGTGTAAAAAAAATGAGTTTATAATTATTTTTTTTTGAGAGAGAGGATGTATAATTTTCTTTTAGACCTAAACTTACTAAAAATGGAAAGTTTCCATCCAACCTCATCTCTTCTCCTACTCCATCTGCCCATCTCCTCTCTCTCTCACATTTCCCACATTC
The DNA here is from genome assembly GCA_020205615.1 of Panax quinquefolius. NCBI lineage: Eukaryota > Viridiplantae > Streptophyta > Magnoliopsida > Apiales > Araliaceae > Panax > Panax quinquefolius. The sequence goes on from CM035168.1 coordinate 31,658,220, forward strand.
AATTCACCTCATGTTCAAAGGCTTGCAAATGACACTTGCCTACCTAGCCCAATGACTCACCTTCCTTTGCTTGTGACTCACCTCTTATCCTTTTATCCTTGTTTATCCCATGTGCCATTCTTCTAGCAAATGACACATGCCTTCTCAAGTCTTTGCCTCCAAGTTTGGCAAGAGTTGACTTAAGTCTTCAAGCCATGGCTTCAAGGCTTAAGTCTTCCTAACCTGGCCATTTAAAATTTCTAGTCAAGCCATCTTATACCCTAGCCAAGCCATCTCATACCCTAGCCAAACCCCTTTTAATTCCTAACCAAGCCATTCAAACCCTAGGCTTGGCTTGACCAAAATTAATTTAATTTCTCATTTTCTTTTTAGTTAAATTTCATAATTCATTTAGTTAGCAAAAAGTTTTTTTTGCCCCTTTCGTACAATTGATTAGGGTTTACTTTTCAAACTAAGTCGATTACCCGATTTCTTTATAGTTAGAATTTTTCTAACTTTTTTTGTTACGTTTTCGTAACACAATCGGTTAGCCGAAAACCCACTTTTGATTTTCAAAAATTCAATTTCGCCACCGTTCCCGAATAAACGGTACGTCACGCTTTGAAAATTCGAAAAAACGAAGTTGTGTTTTTAGCGTGAATAGTGATTTTACGTCTTTTCTGATAAAAATATTTTTATTGGAGATTTCGTCTTCATTTTTCAAATAAATGCTATTTTGTAATTCGAAAAGTTCAAAAAACGAAAGTGTTTTCTGCGTTTTATGAATAGTGATTTTGTGATTTTCTCAGAAAAAATTATTTTCTCCCAAAAAATCTAAACACTCATATTTAGTCACGTAACACGTAAACTAGGTCATTAATCGACCTAAAAATTCATAATACACAATTTATTCCATCGAAATATTTATTTTATTTAATAAATATTAAAAATCTTATTACAAAGATATTCGACGATCTCGATCGTTACATTCTTCCTTTTAGAATTCTGTCCCCGGAATCACAATACAAGGTTACTCAAAAAGATGGGGATAATAATATTATCCTCATTTTATCTTTGAGTTCACACGTTGCCTTCTCGGCATCGTGGTTCCTTCATACTACTTCACAAAAGATATAACTTTATTTCTTAACATTTGGTCTTCTTTAGGATTTTTTTTTTCATATGCCAACCTGGATAGGTTACTACTCAATTATATGCTTTTGATCTTGTTCATAGGGTCGTATTACCGACACGTAAAGTTTACATTATACATCTTTTACTGTATAACGTTTTGTAAAAGCAACGACGTCGTCGTCCGGCTTGCTCGCTTCTTTCTGCTTTTGAGGATGATACACCATATTTAACCTTAGTTGTGTTCCCATTTGCTCTTGTAACTCCCTTGAAAGTTCGACGTGAAACATGGATCCCGATCCGACATATTCGAAACTAACCCTTCATGTCTTGAAACAATTCTTTAACATAGAGTTTAACTAATCAGTCTAAATTAAGTCTAATTCCATTTGTCAAGAAAAACACCAATTTCGACAACAATTTATATATAATCTCCCGGTCAAAACATTTTATTTTAACCACTATCTCTACCACATATCTAATTCTTTATTCACAACTTTTGTGCTCAAGAGATACTCTAGTGTCTCTAGAGATAATGTTTAAACGTCTAGCAAAATTATATAATATATAAAAGAAAATAGGTCGCATACAAATCAACAATACATAAATATTTATATTCTTGATCGGAATAGTACCTTAAACGACATCTCATCCTGCCTCAGCATTGTGTGCCATCATGTTGAAGGTCCTTACGGTTGGTTTACTGGGTGGAGTTGGACCAATTATGGTCAGCTTACCACTGCTATTCCCTTTGTTGTCGCTTCCCCGTCAGCTCCTTTCTTTGGGCAACTCTTTGCCATATGATCGATCGCTCTGCAAACAAAACATCCACCATTCTTCTTTGGGTTGGGGCAGTTAGGAGAGATGTGTCCCTCCTGCCCGCAGTTATAACATACTAACTTCCCCTTCAAACACACCTCTGAGTGATTTCTCCCGCAATTATATTTCCTTTTAAGATGCAGATATGTATATTTTGTGAAGTTTTTAGCGTCTCCGTAGCAGCAAACATGTGTTTTTTTTGTTTGTTTGAATACCTAATTCTAAAAAGCTAAATGTTGTAGTGCTTAACCCATGAAAGTTTATTTTGAGCCCAAATGCAAATGTAGGTCTTTTATGAACATCTCAACGGGGCAGATATATTGGAGTTCTTAAAGGATTTTCTCACCCATGAAGATCCCAATGTGCGTGCGAAGACTTGCAGTGCTATAGGAAACATGTGTCGGCATAGCTCCTACTTCTATAGTTTACTGGTGAGTCATTAACTTGATTATTTGACAGCATTCTAGATCAGATTAAGCCTTTGTTCAATCTTCTTATTTGTTGTTTATGATATAATTTTAATCCAGACTTTAGCTAATGGAAGTGGAACATTGAAATTAAGAATTGAAATGGAGATTAATTTCCTTCCATTTTTTGTGAAGTTCTGAAAACTGAAATCATTTTCTGCTTCTTTACAACTTGCCCTTTATTAGGTAAAGAATCAAATCATTAATCTCCTTATTGATCGATGTGCTGATCCCGACAGACGAACACGGAAATTTGCTTGTTTTGCAGTAAGATCTTCTACCAGGATTCATATAAATGTGCAGTTAGAACCTTCTATTTAATCCTCCTAACTTCTGGTTCACTTTCTCTTCTAGATTGGAAATGCTGCCTATCACAATGACTTGTTGTATGAGGACCTAAGGAGATCTATTCCTCAACTAGCAAATTTGCTGCTCTCATTAGAGGAAGACAAAACAAAAGCTAATGCTGCAGGTGCTCTGAGTAATCTTGTTCGAAACTCCAACAAGCTTTGTGAAGACATAGTTTCTAAAGGAGCCATGCAGGTACATTTATTTGTTGCATTTATTAATTTTTATATGTATGGTAACTATGCTAGTTTATTTTCATTGAATTGTTTAGTTTTGCTTTGAACTGTGTAAAGCCATTAGAGTGAAATCTGTGCTCTGAGGCAAGCTGTATGCTACTAAAGAAACGTGAATCATTGTTTATAGTACTGCTGTTTATTGTTAAATTGGGATCCTGCTTTGGAACATTTAGGATTCCACGGATAACAATTTCTAGACCGGTAGAAAACTATTGCGTGGATGAGTTGAGTGCATGTACTGCACAGTGGTGAAAATTTGTTGTTTGCTATAAATGAGAGAACAATATTCACTAGCGGTTATTGTTACTTTCTACCGTTATAATCTTAGTGTGGACAAATTATTTCAGGCGCTACTTAAGTTGGTCTCAGATTGTTCCTTGGTTGCTCTGAACCCGAGTAGGAGAGATGCCATTAACGAGTCGCCTTTAAAGATTGCTCTGTTTTCATTGGCCAAAATGTGTGCACATCCACCCTGTAGACAATTCCTCCGCTCATCAGAGCTCTACCCTGTCATTGGTCGCCTTAGGCAGTCTCCAGAATCAACAATTGCTAATTATGCGTCTGTCATTCTCAGCAAAACCTCTGAAGCTTGAATGAATGTTAAGCACATTAAACCAGAACTTCAACATACGCCTTATGTTCCACTCATCAGTTATTGCAGTAACCAGTTGCTTCTGGTAATGATCTGCAGTAGAGCAATGTAGCAGCTATAAGAGACTCCCAGGTTGGAGCTTGTAAATCTGTGTAAGTAGTGTGTATTTTTATTTTATTTTTCGGCAAAGCACAATATATCTATGCAAGTTACCGCATTTGGATTGATACTCCTTAAAAAAGTGACAATGCTGCTTATTTCTACTAGTTTGGGACTGCAAGTATGTTATATATTCATCTTTTGTACTTGCTCCATTCCAGTTTGAATGTTCATAATTCAAAACTATAATTATGGCATGGAGTTAAAGATGAGTTGATACATTTATATGGTCCCTAAAACGTCTTAGGGAGTGTTTGATAAAAATTGAATAAATCTGAATCTGAATCTGAATGAGTTGAATTTGAATCTGAATGAAAAAAACTGTTTGATAATTGATATGTTTAAAACATCTTAATGACAAAATTTTATTATTTTACCCCTCTAAAAAAATTCAAAATTATTGTAAATTTATTTAATATTACTTAATATAATAGTTAATGTTTTTTTAAAAAAATTTTTATTTCATTTAAATTTTCTTCGTTTAGCCATTCAATTTCTTCTTCTATCTTCTGGAATTCAAATGAATTCAAATTCGATTCCATTCAAATTTAAATAAACACTTACTTACTTGGTTTAACAACTTATATATCCTCCTCGACAGAGAACTTTGGACCCCCCGGGTGCTAGTATTACTAAAAGGAAGGAAAAAAACTTTTAGCTGAACTAGAATACATTTTATTTACTAATGTTATAAAGCCAAACTAATGATCCTTGTATTTAATCATTACTCCCTCAGTTCCTGTTTTTTAGGGGAAATTTTGTCCAACGAAGAATTAGATACTTAAGTCCTCATATTATCTCTTACACTTGAACATTATTTTATTTCTCACTTATCTTTTCAATGAATTTATATTGAAATTTTATACTCAATATAGTTAATCGGACAAAGTATTAATTGTATTTCATAACCTTAAATAAATAAAAAAAAGGGAGTAGTTTCTGAATGTTATTCATTAACATATTCCAAATGAAGGGCATAAGAAGTGAGTTCTGGTTTTAGTTCCATCGTTGTGTGTTCCTTTTCGGAAGGCCAACATAAAGAGGGGAAGAAGATAATTGAAGTACAATCATAATTAACAATTTGTTCAAAGAAATATCAATTATGATCAAGGCATTGTTGCATTCATAGTGGAAGTGCCTCAAATTGTCTTACCAACAGAAAATTGGATATGAGTGTTCAATTACGAGGTATCCCTCGGTTTCTAAATTACGGATACATTTTCAATTTTAGAATATAAAATAACATCAAATTTATAATATGCCTTTAGTTATATTAGTTGATAACTCGTGCAATGCACGGATTAATTTGAATAATGAATTTAATAATTTGTCAAACATTCATGTCAAAAAAAAATAATGCATAATTCAATAATTATTTTTACCCGCCGTAAGTACCTAATAACACTAATCAAATAGTGATATTTGAGTTTAATTGGAATGCTAATTCCTAATAAATTTTAAACTAAATTAAATTGATTATAGTAATATTTGATAAAGAAAACTTACACTATATATTTCAATTAATTAATTTAATAATGATATTTTCAAATTTTTAATTGGCTATATCTAAAAATTGAATATTTTAATAAAATTATAATAATTAAATTATCTTTACATAAAATTGGTGAGATATACTATCTTAAACAATTTTTTGATAAAAAATTGTATAATAAGTTTGATAGAACGAAAAATAAAAAATATTTTATACTTACCTCGGAGAATAAGAATAAAAAAGTATTTGTCTTTTACTAACATAAACTGAGTTAACCCTTAATTAACTCAGTGAGTTTTTCAATTGAACATGTATATGTATTGATTTTTCAATTCATTTATGTGTATTTTATATATAAGAATAGAAGAATATATGAGTTATCAAATTAAGTGAGTTAACTCACTTAAATAATTAAGAGTGGACTCGCCGATTTTTTCAATTGATTTGATTTGACGATGTCATCATTTATGTGTATTTATATAAAAAATATTGAAGTATTGATTCTCCACGTACATTAATTAGTAGCATGCCACTGCTTACTACATTTATAGTTAATAATAGTAATTTTCTGTCTGTGAGAAGTAATGAATGAGTGCCCTAAGATGTCTATGTTAACACCGATGGAATGAAAAATCAATCAAGAGAGCAACTGAATAGGAATAGTGTACGTACCTCTGAAGGAGACTCTAATGGATTCCAAGAATGTGGATATATGAAAAGCCACCGTCAACAAACTTTTTGGCAGGGTTACCGTCATTGCAGTAACTGTGAAAGTGCTTCAAAATCTATAAAAAGGGCTCAAGGAAGAGCATGATGATGCAATCAATCATTAAGTGAGACATTAAGTGCTGAAGTTAACATCAATCACTTCTTGGGTTGGGATTGCGGATTCGACTAATGAGGGCAATTGGGTAGGGAGGTTTATTAGTAGTTCGGTCTTAGGTTTTACTAATGTATTGGACTTGAGCCCATGTTATAGCAACTAGGGTTTTCTAGTTATTATAAAACATTGTTTGAGAGAGTGTGAGACATCTTATTAATACATCAGACAAACAAGACTAAATAAACTACATATAATATCTATGTGTGTTATTGTTCATATTAGAAATTATTTTGGATGAAATTTATAATATAGTTTTCACAAGTTAATTGTTTTTATAGACTTTGAATATAATGCCAAGTTGAACTCAAAGGCATCAGCACTATGTTAATGCAGTCCCTACCAGAGTACCAATCAAGAACAGATTTTGGTAGTTTGATATTGAAAATGATAGTAAAAAAATAATAGCAAATTGGAAACCATCACTTTTATAGTCCTAAAATAGAAATGTATCTAATTTTGAAACAAACTAAAAAGGAAAATGTATATTTAATATTAGAACACGAGTATAATATAATTGTCAACAATTGAAGGAACACGAGAACAAAACTTTGAAATTTCACAAAGAATTGTGAAGGTATTATTAATAGCATTAATACAGTACTTTAGAGTGCAGGCAGAGTGGCACTAAGCCCACCAAAAATTCGACCACTTGTGTGGTCTTAACTATCACTTCAGTTCTCGATATTGCTCGCAACCAATCAGTTCTCTGACAGATTCTGCAGGGCTGGCCTTGCCTTTGTCACCTGCCCATTAGTTAACAAGCAATACTATATAAGTACAGGGACTACTACGTATAATGAATAACTTAATTCAAAAGATTGTAAGAAAGTTAAGAAGAGTTGGCCTCACCTTGGCTAGCTTTTCTTTCAACAACTTGTTTAGCTCCCTTAGACTTTTCTCATTCAGATCATTTTCTTTCTTGTTCGTCTTTGCCTTCTCTTTTGTAAGCTCAATCTTTCTTCCACTGTGATCAATGTTCTCCTTGTCATCTGAAACATGGTTTAACTTCTTAATTGTCGGTGTCCTGGTAATATGGCCTAACACCACTACACTTGATGGGCACTGGTTGGTAAGTGTATCATCTGCCAAAATTGAGGTAAAAGCATTGCCCTTTACAGATGCTGGAGACTTGGACAACTGTTCACAAGTTGTCCCATCATTAACACCCATGGCAACAATCAAATCCTTTTGAACAGAAAAATAAGTTGCTGCTGCCTCTAATCCTAATTCTTTGGTGAGAGACTTTTCTGAATCCAGCTCATCAGATGAATCAACGGAATTCATTTCTGGTTGATCAGCATTTTCCTTGGGAACATTGCAGTTGAGAATTTCAGATATTGTGGGCTCTTTTTCACTGTCGAACTCCATAAAATCTGAACCAGCTTCTGCATCTTCCACAAAAGATGATACTACAGTAGTTAAAACATCTGATTCCACATCTTTGTCAGAGTTAAACTCTTCCCTCGTCTCGAATTTCAATTGCTCATGTGGATTTTCAGTATCCATGGGAAAAACAGTAACTGTAAAAACGTTAGACCATCTAAGGCTATCTAGTGACAGGTTGATTAACAAGAAGCGAATGATTGATCAAGTTAAACAGCTTACAGGAGAGGGGCAAAATCAACCTACCCTCGCTTTCTAGAACATCAGGTTTCATATCTGTAGCAGCTTTTTCCTCAGAATCCGTATCTTTATCAGCATTCAAAGATTCTCCAATTTCCATATCCAAAAGTTCACTTGGATTTTCAGTGTCAGAGAGGGACAACTTAGCTCCAAAATCATTATACCCTGTAAAGCAGTCCTCATCAGTATCATCAAAAAGTAGCAGCCACCTAAAAGCTGCTGATTAAATACTATAAAACAATTTACATGTTCAAAATATCATTCAAATAAAAAGAAATCAGGTTAAGCTTGCCGTTGTTTGTGAGAACTCGATTTTGCATGTCAAATGCCGCCTTCTCCTCCAAGTTCTCATCCACCAAAACTTCTGTAAGATCAAGTATCTCATTACCCACTTCAGGGTTATCACCTGTTTCCTCTTCAACAACAAAATCTTTCATATCTCCTGCACTTTCTGATTTCACCGCATCTGATTCATTAAGAGCCTCCAAAATTTCTTCTGACATTGCCTTTGGCTCATCGACTTCATTGTCTCCTGTTTCCTCTTGAACATCATCCTCTTTCATACCTATTACAATTTCCGAACCCACAGAATCGGACTTATTAACCGACTCTTGCAATACTGTTTGTGAATCATTGCCCGTATCTGTTTTGGTTTCGGTAAAAATTAAATACTATAAAACAATTTACATGTTCAAAATATCATTCAAATAAAAAGAAATCAGGTTAAGCTTACCGTTGTTTGTGAGAACTTGATTTTGCATGTCAAATGCCTTCTCCTCCAAGTTCTCATCTACCAAAACTTCTGTAAGATCAAGTATCTCATTACCCACTTCAGGGTTATCACCTGTTTCCTCTTCAACAACAAAATCTTTCATATCTCCTGCACTTTCTGATATCACCACATCTGATTCATTAAGAGCCTCCAAAATTTCTTCTGACATTGCCTTTGGCTCATCGACTTCATTGTCTCCTGTTTTCTCTTGAACATCATCCTCTTTCATACCTATTACAATTTCTGAACCCACAGAATCTGACTTATTAACCGACTCTTGCAATACTGTTTGTGAATCATTGCCTGCATCTGTTTTGGTTTGGGTAAAAATTAGAGATTAAAAATAAGGTATGTATTACAGAGCAATTACACAGGAACAATTATTCCAGATTCTTTCAGAGTTCCGCATCTAAAACGCTGAATTTTTCACATATTTTCTCCAATAATTAGTTATAGATAAATTCTTTGTAAACATTCCCACCTTCAGATAGGAGAAAAACTCTTAGAGATCAACAAACTCGAAGGACAAATAGTATAATCAAGTTTAAATCAATATAAAACTGATGAAAGAATACAAAAAAAAAAAAAAAAAAAACAATAAATAAACATACCAGACACGCTCATATTATCCGAAACTTCACCCAGATCATTTTCAGAAATTTCTGAAGTAATCAAATCAATCTTGATTGCTTTGTTCATCTCTTTCCCCATCGGAATTGACTCTACCAATTTCTTATCGGGCAACCTCGCTGACCGCCTGGTACTGTACACCATCTGTACAGTACCCACTTCCTGCTCTTTCTTCACATTAGTCCGGCGAGTTGAATTAACCGCCTTTCTCTGGCTATTTCGTACAACAGTGGGCGTTTTAGGTACCTCATTTTCCTTCGATTGGATATCCATTCGGCTAACGATAACCTCCGGGACTGTCTTTCTGGTGCTACGAACAGCAGGGGTTTTAGGTATATCGGCTTTGACTTCTTCCATAATCTCCCCAGAAATCGCCCTTCTCGTCATTCGACGAGTACTTTTAGTCATTATCTGCACACTTTCAGATTCCTCTCCGACGGGTTTTCTCCGAGTGGAGGTTCTCCGTCCGGTAGGAGGAATCTTAGGCGAATTCACCACATTCCTCTCCGGCGAATCAATTGAAGATTCCTCCGTTATAGATTCAGAGGGATTTAGAAAATCTTCAATCCCTTTAACCTAATAAACAACACAAGAAAGTAAATCAAATCATATCAATATATATATATATATATATACGAATATACAGAGATTGGAAAAAGACATATAAATAAACTATTTAATGAATAAACTTACGATCTCATGAGATTTGAGAGCATCAGCCATGGCGATGTTGGTCATGTTGGCTGGGATTTTGTTCAACTTGCAGAGAGCTTGGAGCTCTTTCCTCGCGAGGCTATGGAAATCCATTTGATTTGGTGGGGGGTTAATGGAAAAATGAATTTAAGGTGTTTGATGTATTGCTACTGTGAGGAGTGAGAAAAAGCAGCTGCGCTGGTGAATTTGGTGTAGTGAAGATGTGTATATATATAGATGTGATTTTTCTAGGGCGACTATCGGAAACCCTGCGGAATTTGACCGTTGGAGCGGGAGATTTGAAATTTGAATTATTATTTCTTTCTATACGTTTTTTTTATTATTACTAGTTACTATGGGCCACCCGAATGGACTAGATCAAAACTTGGGCTTAGATTATGATTAGTTGGCCCATACTTTTTGGATTAACTCCAATTAAATTGGGGAAAAAACCCGGAATTCCATGTCGAATGAGAGTGCTTCTATTGGGCCACTTCATCTAATGCTTAAAATTTTGGGTCCTTTATACTAATATACAACAATTAAAAAGTAATTACAAAAATAAAACATACACAACATAATTACAAAAATAAAACATACACAATATTACGTGCTAAAATCACGTGTCATTAACTCTTACACGTCAGTTACCGAATTTCATATTTGCAATTAACCGTCCATAAAATCATGCAACTTTGAAATCGGAACAACAGATCAACGACGGAGAAGACAAAAACTTCTGTCGCTACTCTCAGATCGGAGAAGACAAATCATTTTGTCACGACGCAACTCTGAAATCGAAAATAGCATACAACATCAACAACTTCTTCAAGTTTAGTAACCGAAAACTTACGACAACTTAGTGATTGTTTATTACAAGATTAACAGCCCATTCGATACAAATTTGAATATTGAGGTGTGTGATTTTAAAAGTTATATGCATATACTACCTATGGATACTACGAATTCCTATATTGGTTACCTTTCTTACGTTTTTCGCATTAAAAATGATCACAAAGTAAGAACACTGAATGTTTTGATTCCAAAATGCATTTGAACATATAATTTATATTATGGTTACTAAGTAGATATAAATTGGTTACTGTTTATTATAAATTTTCTTGCTAAATAATGTTTATTTGATTGTTTCAAAATTTTAATTGAGTTCTACTGATTTTTTTTTTATATTAATAGTTACTCATCAGTAACATTGGTTACCTTCATGCAACATGATGGTTCTTGTCTAATGCTTCCTTAGTTATTGTGTAGCATTATGTTGTATTAGTTCTTTGCATAATATTCTTGACTAATTATGAATTGATTACTGGACTAATGTTTAATTAGTTCTTGCTTAACATTATATTGATTCTTTTTAACTTATTTGGTTTGTATAGAGTTCTTTATCTAAACCCCTATATTTTTCTGAATTGGTTACTGCTTAACATTATATTGGTTACTGGTTAATGATGAATAAGTTACTGTCTAATGCTGGTTTGGCTACTACATAATGGTACTAACTAATGTTGCATTGGTTACTGACAAATAATGACTTGGTTACTGTGTATCATTATATTGGTTACTGACTAATGCTGACTTTGTTACTATGTAATATTATAATGGTTACTGACTTGGTTGTTGTTTAAAATTATAATGGTATTTTATATTATGGTTTCTAAATAGAGATAAATTGTTCTTCGTGACAACCGTAATTTTGTAATTTAATTTTAATATTTATTGGATTGAATAAATATTTTTGATGAATTAATTATTAGATTAAATAATTAATTGATGAAGTTGTGATAGATTAATTTAATTATATGTGTTACATTTATTAAATTAATGTGGAGAATTTTTATTAATCAAGTATGTGATTATGTGAACTTATTGAATTAAAAGAAGTATTTAATAAGCTTTATGTTATTTTAATTAATTTAATTATTAATTAGAGATTTAATAATTTAATATTATTATTAAATGAGAAATTAATTATGTAGCTATGTGAATTAATGAGAAATTATTTTATTTAAAATAAATTAAATAAGATATTGATTTATTTTATAAGAGTGTGACATTACTTAAACTATATTATAAGCTTTATTAAATTAAATGGGTTTAAATCCTATTCTTGTCACCAAAACAAGGCCCTAAGGGGAGTTATGAAGCGATTCACCATGATGGGAATGGCCACCATTATTGTGTCGATTCATCTCCTTATTTATCGACGCCTCTTTTATTTTCTTCCTTTTCATTTTTTTTTCTAAGTCTGGCATAACACAGAGAGAGTTGAGAGTTCAGAGTTTTTGTTGGAAAATTCACTTTCTAGTAATCTACGCTTGGGTAATCTCTTCAACCCAATTTATTTATTTACGTCTTTTAAAGTTTTTATATAGCTTTCTTACTTACGTAACTCTCTATAATTGGGAAATCATGTCGTTATGTGAATATATATAATAATTGAGTTGTAAGGCATGTTATATATATATATATATATATATATATATATATATATATATATATATATACTTCCATATCATTGGTTTCATAAGATTATGACGTATGATTTTGGCTTGTTATTTCAAAAATTTACAAAGTCATTGATATGGCCGTATAGGCCCTTACGCACAAATTTAATCGTTGATCATATATTATCCCTAAATTTTACACTTATATATGATTATACGGTTTAGGTTTGTAATATTCATAAATCTGATCAAATTGCTTTCAAAGTAAGCGGAAGCGTGTAAAAATCGAGTTTAAAATTTTACAAACCATATACGGATCACCCTTTATGCACATTATTAATTAAGCGAAAAATTGAAGAACAAGAATCATACCCTTGAAGATCCGAGCTTCCTCGTGCACAAGTTCACCTCCAATTCTTTTCGTTCAACTTGAATCCACCGGTTTGGTTCCTTCCTTTGATCAACGTTAGCCACCCAGTGTTTGGCCTCTGAGGTGATCCACCAGGAAGAAGAAGGATTGAAAGATGGGTGGTTGGCTAAACCTAGTTTTTCTATCTCTATATAGAAAAGGAGTACTCTCTCCAACCATTGGAATTATATATATATGTCTTGATATCGATATAAGACTCCTCTTATAAAGATATCAAGTAACCTATTAAAAATAAGGTATTATTTAATTAAACCCTTTTAATTAAAGGGGCTCCCTAATCTTATTAAGGATAATTAATTAAATTCCTTTAACTAATTTTCCTTCCTAATCCAATTAGGAATAAATGAGAGTACTTATATTAAATTAATTCCTAAACTCTTTTAGAAATTAAAATAATAATAATAATTGTAATAATATTAATAAGACTCCTCTTATTAATTTATATTTAATATTTCTAAAATATTAAATAATAAATATTAAACTATTTAATTTATTCTATCGATTAAATTAAATATACATAACATATTATTACGATTATGCCATTAACTTCTTAAATAATTATTCTTCCTTTTATGGTGTGACCCTTTAGGTTCTCCATATTAAACCTATTGTGAATAAATCAATTAGAACAATTCTAATCTTATTTAAATAAATAAATTAAATTATTTATTTATTTAAATAAATAATATTTATTCTACAATAGGATAAAAGCCTCCCTAGCGATCAACGACTTTCCGGATAATATAGATTTCAACATTAATCATAAAAGAACATTTGAGTAAATAGTTATCGTGCAATTCAATCCTTCCACCATCTGATGTCCCAATTAAATATAAGGCATGGAATTCTTGTCGAGTCTTATTTTATTTAATTATATGTATTTCAATCCTTAAATGCAACAACACCAAATAATGAAAATTAGAAACTCCTTTCTAATTTCATTACGCCTTAACCAAGGACTACCGGTTGTCATTTATCGAATCACATAGGACATTTCTCTTCTTTTAATAGAAGTGGTAGATTCTTTATTGATCATACATTATCTCCATGTACAACTTATTATACCCAAGCATACCCTTTGATATACCCTAAGGGTCTTAAGGAATAAGTCAAAGTATAACTCATCATACACAAGATCTTATGATGATCTCAAGTCCAATGATCACTTGTCTTACTATCACTCTGAAGAATTCTATTGACGAGCAAGTAAAACTCCATTAGGTATTCCTTAGCGAGCCACGTTCGATGAACTTATTCTCTAATAAGCACCTACATACTTGCTTTTAGTGTCTCCACACAAAAATGATCATGAGATCAATCATCCTCATCCAATGAAATGAAGTTAACGTATGTACCAATCTATCCGGATTCACTAATCCCCAATTTAGTAATCGAATGATTGGGAACTATTTTAGTTTTAAGCTTTCTAAGAATTTAGATCTCATTAGAATGATCATCATCATTATTCTAAAAGCATTGCTTAAAACTATGGGTTTATCACATATTATAAAACAACATCATGTAGATAATTAAAAGCCTTTAATAAATTAATACTTTTTATTAATAAATGAATAAGATTATTACAAAGTATATGCTTTATCATCAAACATGATTGGCTTGTGTGCACTTACTTTCAATCTCCCACTTTTGCACTAAAGCCAATCGTCAATAAGTATCTCATACTCTTCTTCTCTAGTGACGATTATCCTGCATTGTTGGATAAGATTTAGTTAATGGATATGTAATGTTGTTCATGAGAGAGTCCACTATCTCTATAGTGATTTTCCATCTTTCATGATTCTAATAATCAAATGAAAGTGTCACAACACATGTTTAGATCCAAGATGAGACTTAGGAACTATTCCTAGTTCGTAATGAACTTTTAATCCAAACAATCAACTTGCGGTTTCATTTATAGCTATATACTTTGTCTTTATCACTAAACCAATGACTCTTTCTTTGTTTGGAACCTTTCGATTCAACACTTGCACTTTATTCAAGATAACGCTTTACCTTAAAGTGGATTTTCGATCGTCTTGAGTGCATCTCTGAAAAACTTGAGTCAGTAAAGCCCTCTAGTTTTAATTCGGACTCACCATGTATCTTCACATCCTTAGTCTTGCCTAAGTTAAGAACTTTAAGATGTTTTCAACATCTCACGTTGAACTTCTCGAAATATGGTGATCGACATCGGTCTCAAATACATTTCATTGCATACATGATAATTACTCATGCGATCTCTCTTTTAGGAGTCTATGGGGACTATTAAGAGATACACTCGAGCTCATTAACATGAGATATCTCTTGGAGTTTTCCATGTTAAACGACTTTAGCATCAAATGAATATCGTTCCTTGGGTTAAGCCGAGAGCATCCTTTTAAATCTATCTATATAGATTTGCATCCCCAATCGATATTCTTCCCAAATCATTCATGGAGGAATGTTTAGACAATTTTATCTTTCTTGATTATAGCATTGGTATGTCATTCCTTATCCGCATATATCAACATATATAATACTAGGAATGTCACGATGCTCCCATGACCCTTTTGTACACACTAGGTTCATTCTTATTTTGATAAAATCAAACTCTTTTGATTGCCTCATCAAAAACGAATGTGTTCCATATTTGAGAAACTTGCTTGATCCATTTCTCCGAGTGTCTACAACACTTACCTCATCGCGCATATAACCTGGATCATCATCTTACATGATGTGTACCTCATCATCATCATCTATGATGAATCCATACCTCTCGGTATCTTGATCTTATTCAGTTACTGATTCGGTTGTGGTATAATAGAATTATCTACGGGTTCCTCTTATTTGACTTATAGTATTTTGTGATTCTTGAACTCTTCAAGATCTATTATCCTCCACTAGCCCTTTTAATGATAAACACCTTTATCTTAGAAAGCGGTGTTTCGTAACAAACACCTTTTGCTAAGTAGAATTATAGAACATATACCTAAACTTACTTTAGGATGTCCCACAAATCTGTACATGTCAAATCTTGTCCCAAGCTTATCCTTGAAACCTTTTCACATAAGTTGGACAACCCCTTATCTTAACATACTTAAGATTAGGAATCCTCCACATCCATAACTTTTATGGAGTCTTGAAATTTGGATTTTGAGGTTACCTTTTAAATGAATGTCGACCATTTCTAGGACATGATCCTGAAAAGATCTTTGGAATGTCGGTAAAATCATTATGGACCGTACCATGTCCAACAAGGTACAATTTTTCCTTGTAGATACATCAATCAATTATTGTGTATCAAGAGGCGTCCATTGTGAGAAAACCATTTGAGATGATCTAAAAACTTATTGCACAAGTATTTATTCATTGATCTAATCAAAGAATGTTAATACTTTGCCAATTTGTTTCACTTCTAAATTCTTTGAACCTTTCAAATAATTCACACTTGTATTTCAACAAATACATACATTCAACTCTTTGAATAATCATCTCCTTTTCTTATACTAGTTTATTCAATTTGCAAAATTATTTTCACGTAAAGTCAGTATATAAAATCCATTAAGTAATATTCCGATTCTATACAAAACATTATTATTATTATAAATAGAACAACAATTGTTCTTAAATATAATACAAAAAAGATTTCATTGTCCAACAATAAAATGGAAATAATGTTTCTAACAAGTACTAGAATCTGATAACAACTTATTGACTTAATAGATTTGCCGTAGGGATTGCTAAACTATAAGTTTCTATGGCTAATCAAAGTGACCTTTACTTCATTTCCCACATAGGATTACTTATCTTGTTTAACTTTCTACTGCTGCTTGGGTCCCTTCATAAATCTATATTTATGATAACCAAAGTCGGTATCCAATACCCAAGTAGAACCTTGACTTAAAGAAAAATTTATTTTAAATCATGAACAAATTTGTATTTATAACAAAACTTCACTAAGCTTCTTTTGGTTAGCCTCTGCAAGATGCTTCTTGCGATTTCTTTCCGATGTCGGGCTTATTGCGGTGGAAGCAAACTCCTTTCTTATCCGTATCGATTTTGTTCTTATTATCCTTTGTTTTTGCCTTTTCTATTTACCTTCTTAAAATCGTTCTTCTTTTGGAAGATTCTTTGGCCCTACCAAGTAAGACATGGTCTTTCTTGGTTGAAAGTGACTCTCAACATTTTTCAATATGTTAAGCAAATAAGCGAGGCGATATCTAGCTTGTTCATATGAAAATTCACAACAATTGTGAAAGGAGTCCGGGAGTGAGTGCAAGATCAAATCTTGGCTCAACTATCCATCCATGATGAAACACATTGTCTAATTGATCAATCAAATTGATAATGTTAAGGACGTATGTATGCATCTTGTAGTGTCATCGGTCATTCTAGATCGGAAGAGCTCCTTGAGATATCGATATCTTTCGGTCCTACTTTCCTCACCATCAACTACTTGATGTGCGGGAATATAGTAAAGCATCCATAGTTTCAAGTCGACGTTGAAGCTCGTTACTTTCGTGGATCTTGAGCATGATGCGTTGAGCCAATCGTGCATCATCTTACCACTTTCTAAAAGTAGCGATGTCTTCCTCGGGCATTGTCTTCACAACCATTAAGAGGATAAGGCGTATTAAGGACATAAGATAGCTTTTCGACCATGAGAACTATTCTCAATTCCTTAACCAATCCGCTTTAATACGGTCCTGTTAAATAACATCTAATATGTTTCATGATGATAGTAATTTAGACATTGTAAAAATCAGTAAATGAATATGTAATTAACAACATTTTAACATACATTCTTTTATTAATTACCAAAATAAATTAGGTCTTGTTTTAAATTGGTATCTCCCACTATTTTCTTCAAACTATATTACCTCAATATATATATTTTGGCAAAATCTAATTAAAGATCTGCTAGTGAGAATAAGGATCCCATTTCAAATGTATATAGCCTTGTGGTACATACAACAAACTATATATAAATAAATAGGTAAACAACTCTTGTCGATTACATCAACTATGTAACTCCTGTATTTTGCCTCTTAGATTATTTTGATCAGTGGTGGTACATCGTAAATCAAAATTATCCAAGTTAAGTCCAACCTAGCACTCCATATATTCAAAAAGAAAAATATCATCCTTGTGGTGACACAACAAAACAATATTGTTCAATTTTCTTTATAAGCATCAAATGTGATAAATTAACATCTTAAATACTTAATACTTGCCTTGTGGTGACACAACAAACTCATATTAAATATTTAATACTCTATTAATTTTATCATGTGCTAAAGCGGCGTTCGATATTCCAAATATCTTTGAGCGCTTAGGACTTAATATAAAAAAATTTGAGGGATTTATTATTAAATTTGTCTCATCTTGTTTAAGCGTATTTATTATATATATATAAAATACGCGTCGTATTAATAAACATACGAAACATGTTTGCATACTATATATATATATATATATATATATATATATATATATATATATATATATATAGTATATAGCATGCACATATAGAATCTATATTCTACCCTTGGATTGATTATGGACTTTTATTCTAGTTTGGTTCACTAGAGCCACCAAGTGAACCAAAAAATTGAACCCCCCAGGGGTGCGAAATTAATATTTAAATATAACTATTACATTTAAACCCTGCTCCATTACAAACGGGTCTTCACGCGCTCCTTGCTCCTTGATCTCTAATTCTTCAAAATTAATTCTAACTATTCTTATTACAAAACTATTTGAAATAAATAGAAACCTTGATCGTGATCGAGGGAAATACATAGGAGGAGATAGAATTTACATTAAGAAAAATTAGAGAGCGAATCTGCAGAGACCCCATTTAATAAAACCCATACATACATTCGTGCATCCAACTAAAATAAATCCAATCACATTGGTCGATAGACCATAATCAATCCCATTTATTATCATTCACATCACCATATACATCAATAAATAACATTCATCTCATGAATAATAAACATTTAATATATATATTGATATCATTTAATGGGCAAATTTAGTTAGTATAAAATCTAATTTTGAATTAAAATAAACTCCTTTATTTTAATCCAAATTTAAATCAAAATAAAATATTTTATTTTAATTTATCCAATTTTGAATAAAATAAACTATTTTATTTTAATCAAAATCTTTAATCAAAATAAACTCCTTTATTTTAATTAATTACGGAATCCAATTCCATGTAAAAAAAAATTATTAAAGGAAACACTTTCTTCTTTCTTATTCACAAATAAACTACTTTATTTTGAATAATATGAAATCTTATTTCATATCTAAATAAAATCCTTTATTTAAGGAAAGAGCAGACTCTTTTTCTATTCACAAATAAACTCTTTTATTTTGAATAATATGAAATCTTATTTCATATCTAAATAAACTCCTTTATTTAAGGAATCATGCAATCTAATTTCAACTCCAATTAGTTATCATGGAATCTAATTCCAACTCTAATTAGTTAGCATGAAATTTAATTTTAAAATTAAAATAAACCTTTTTTTATTTTAAAATTAAAATAAACCTTTATTTTAAAATTAAAATTATTAAAATATATATTATATATATTACGATAATATATATAATATAAATATATAACTTTGATAAGCGTGAAGCATCGAGGATATCAATTATGTCATTCACATGGGAACTTTCACTTTGCGAGGATTTGAGAAAAGCTTGTAATATATTAGCTTCCAATAATAATAACAAATGCGGTAAAAAGAATCTGGTGATAACCACCATCATCGGGGCATCGCGAATCCCATTATTTTGTGTTGCCCTTTGATCCAGTGGTTAGTCATTACTGAGGATTCACAATATAATCGATTCTGCGAGAAAGCATGTTACCAATATCATATTATGCCTCATGAATGGAGATCGCATCGCGAAATTACACTTGATCAAACAGATTAACCACGGGCTCAAAAATAATGATATCGAAATTCATGAATGTTTTTTTTTCATAAAATAATTTTATACAATAAATTATGCCCAATTAAATTATTCTAAACACATATCGATATACATATCAAATCTAAAACAATTAATAATTAGCGTAAAGGTTTGTCTCGATACCACTTGTTAGGTTTGTAATATTAATGAAACGCAATCAAATTGCTTCAAAAGTAAGCGGCGATGTAAAAATCGAGTTTAAAATTTTACAAACCATATACGGGATCACCCTTTATGCACAATTATTAATTAAATGAAAAATTGAAGAACAAAAATCATACCTTGAAGATCCGAAGCTTCCTCAAGTACAAGTTCACCTCGATTCTTTTCGCGTTCAACTTGAATCCACCGAAGTTTGGTTCCTTCCTTTGATCAACGTTAGTCACCCAAGTGTTTGGCCTCTGGGGTGATCCATCCACCAGGAAGAAGAAGGATTCAAGAAGATGGGTGGTTGGCTAAACCCTAGTTTTTCTATCTCTATAGAAAAGGGCGTCTTCTCCAAACCATTGGAATTATATGTCGCCTCTTGATATCCGATATAAGACTCTCTTATAAAGATATCAAGTAACCCTATTAAAAATAAGGTATTATTTAATTAAACCCTTTTAATTAAAGGGCTCCCTAATCTTATTAGGGATAATTAATTAAACTCCTTTAACTAATTTTCCTTCCTAATCCAATTAGGAATAAATGAGATACTTATATTAAATTAATTTCTAAACTCTTTTAGAAATTAAAATAATAATAATAATTGTAATAATATTAATAAGACTCTCTTATTAATTTATATTTAATATTTCTAAAATATTAAATAATAAATATTAAGCTATTTAATTTATTCTATCACCATAGATTAAATTAAATATACATAACATATTATTACGATTATGCCATTAACTTCTTAAATAATTATTCTTCCTTTTATGGTGTGACCTTTAGGTTCTCCATATTAAACCTATTGTGAATAAATCAATTAGAACAATTCTAATCTTATTTAAATAAATAAATTAAACAATTAATTTATTTAAATAAATAATATTTATTCTACAATAGGGATAAGCCTCCCTAACGATCAACGACTTTCCGGATAATATAGATTTCAACATTAATCATAAAAGAACATTTGAGTAAATAGTTACCGTACAATTCAATCCTTCCACCATACAATATCCCAATTAAATATAAGACATGGAATTCTTTGTCAAGTCTTATTTTATTTAATTATATATATTTCGATCCTTAAATGCACAACACTAAATAATGCAAATTAGAAACTCCTTTCTAATTTCATTCGCACTTCGCCAAGGACTACCGGGTTGTCATTTATCGAATCACATAGGGATTTCTCTTCTTTTAATAGAAGTGGTAGATTCTTTATTGATCATACATTATCTCCATGTACAACTTATTATACCCAAGCATACCCTTTTGTGGCGCCCCCCAAAATTAGTATATCGTCACCCATCTTGGGTCGCCATTTACATGGTACATAAATTCAAATACAACTTACTAATATAACTGCCGTATACAATACTGACATAAACTGTGAGTTTGTTTGAATACAAATATTGTCTACTAGATATTATACAAACTCAAAAGGAGTCCTCATTATAACTATTATCACACTATTTCACGTAATAGTGAGGACTACTATTGCTATCCTCCGGACCATTACTCTCGCTCCCCAATTAGTCCCAAATATGTTTTCATTTCACGAAGAAACGGTGAAAGAAAGGGTGAGCTCAACTAGCCCGAAGAAGAAATATTATGACTAAGATAATGCAGAATAAATTATCATTAGCCTTCAATGATGTTAAACCGATAAAATACAATAGACAACCGGTTTAATCTGCGGTGAATATCGCAATCCATTAAAAGAGTCAAGTAGAAAATAAAGTCTCACTGTCTTTTAGGTTTTAAAGGTTTTCATCAATTTTTTATCATTTGAGACTCGACTTTTAATAAATAAACCACCACATCTAATCATCCTCGTGCACCACGGTCAAGGATTTTCATCAAATTATCAATGGTCATAACTATACCGAATCACCCCGGTCATAATCATACCAAAAACTATCCATCACCGCATTACAGTGCCAATCGAGGACTTTTATCACATCATTTATAACAAGCCATGATTATACCGAATGATCCACGGTCATAATCATACTAAGTTCATCTATGCATGTAAGCGAAGATAACATAATATAACATGAGGATGATGATGATGACATAATAATTCAATAAAACAAGTTCAAGAATTAATTTATCTAGGAATTATTAACGTCCAAATTGTCAACAAGATATTTTTTTTGTAGAGTAAAATTCAAGAATGATCGGAAGAATATTTCCATGAAAGATCTTTGGATGAAGCGCTTGAATATCGAGGATATTCCACTAATTTCATAGAGTATAGAAGTCAAAGTTTTAACCAATGGGTATAATAAAGAATGGAATAACAAAAGAAATCACCATGCATGCGGTTGCTTGTATGGGCAGGTTATTCAATGTAATAATAATAACGGAACACAGTCGTGAAATTCACAATCGAAGCGGATGATCCAATGAAATAATAAATCTTTGAATAATAAACAATGGAACCGGTCCTGTGTAAAACACACGAGCGGATATTCCAAATGAAATAATAAATGCTTGAATAATAAACAATGGAACCATGTCCTGTAAAACACACGCATGTGGATATTCCAATGTAATAATAAAGAATGGAATAACGAGAAGAAGATCACCAAGTATAGGGGATTCCACGATACGAGTTATTCCAATGTAATAAATAAGAATGGAATAATATAAGATTTCACCAAGTATAGGGTATCTGGCGTGATCACGAGGTTATGTATAGGGTATGCCACTTTTACGAAAGTTATTCCAATGTAATAATAATGAATGGAATAATGAAGTTCTCTTCATGAATAAGAAAGAATAACACCCTTACGGTACAACAAATAATATTCCTACCTTAGAAGAACTCAATATTGGCAAAAGTGAAGTAGCAGAATACTCTTCTTCTTTCTCTCTATAGATTTTCTCTATAGTTTCTCTATAATTTCTCTCTCTGTAGTTTCAAAGAATTAAATGAAGAAAATAATGAAGGAATGAGCTTCTATTTATAGGAAAATAGAATGCATAGTAATTAATCCATATACGGTCCAGATTGATTTACTTTAATCGGACGGTCCATATTTAAAGCAAAATCTTTTAAATAAAATATAATATATTCTATTTATATAAAAACATTTTACTATGCAAACACTATGCAACACTATGCAAAACACTATTCAACACTATGCATAATAAAATATAATATATTCTATTTATAGAATAACTTTAATAAAGTATTACATTTTTATATAAAAGATGTTTACATTTTATTACGTTAATAATACTGAATAAAACAAAACGTCATTATCGCTTATAATAATTCATATTATTAATCGACAATAATGGAATCAAACCGAGTGACTTCTCACATAAGCATCGATAATCAATACCGGTGTATACTTATGCAACCACACGTATTCTTTGTATTTTTACTACCGAGTAGTTCAACAATGATCAACGGTAAAACTTCCGTCGTTATTTCAATAAAATATTTTTGTCGTTTTCTCGATCCGATGATAATTACATTGTGAGGTCCACCAATGATTGAGTAGTTGCATTTATTATTCCTGCTAAACCGAATATTCCCGACCAATCGAATATAATATAACCACTTGCATACTTTTTAAAATTTATAAATACTACCCACAACTATAATATTATCTTAAATTCACACCATAATATTAAAAATTATTTCGACAAAATTTTAAATCATTATTGATAAAATCAGGGTCTCACACCTTTGATATACCCTAAGGGTCTTAAGGAATAAGTCAAAGTATAACTCTTCATACACAAGATACTATGATGATCTCAAGTCCAAGGATCACTTCAGATTACTATCACTACAGAAATTCCTATTGATGAATGAGTAAAACTCCATTAGGTATTCCTTAGCGAGCCACGTTCAATGAACTTATTCTCTAATAAGCACCTACATACTTGCTTTAGTGTCTCTACACAAAATGATCATGAGATCAATCATCCTCATCCAACGAGCAAGCAACGTATGTACCAATCTATCCTGGATTCACTAATCCCCAATTTAGTAATCCAATGATTGGAAACTATTTTAGTTTTAAGCTTTCTAAGAATTTAGATCTCATTAGAATGATCATCATCATTATTCTAAAAGCATTGCTTAAAACTATGGGTTTATCACATATTATAAAACAGCATCATGTAGATAAATTAATACTTTTTATTAATAAATGAATAAGATTGTTACAAAGTATATGCTTTATCATCAAACATGATTGGCTTGTATGCACACTACTTTTTTAATCTCCCACTTGCACTAAAGCCAATCGTCATGGTATCTCATACTTTCTTCTCTAAGTGACGATTATCCTGGCATTTGGATAAGCTTTAGTTAATGGATATGTAATGTTGTTCATGAGAGTCCACTTATCTCTATAGTGATTTCCCATCTTTCAATGATTCTAATAATCAAATGAAAGTGTCACAACACATGTTTAGATCCAAGATGAGACTTAGAACTATTCCTAGTTCAGTAATGAACTTTTAATCCAAACAATCAACTTGCGCTTTCATTTATAGCTATATACTTTGTCTTTATCACTAAACCAAAGAACTCTTTTTTGTTTGGAACCTTTCGATTCAACTGCACCACTATTCAAGATAACACTTTACCTTAAAGTGGATTTTCTGATCAAATCTTGGTGCATGCGAAAAAACTTGAGTGCGTAAAAGCCCTCTAGTTTTAATTCGGACCCACCATGTATCTTTCATATCCTTAGTGCTTGGGTAAGAACTTTAAGATGTTTTTCAACGCCTCACGTTGAACTTCTCCGAAATATGGTGATCAACATCGTGTCTCGTACATTTCATTGCATACATGATAGTTACTCATGCGATCTCTCTTTTAGGAGCCTATGGGGACTATTAAGAGAGATACACTCCAGGGCTCATCAACATGAGATATCTTTTGGAGTTTTCCATGCTAAACGACTTTAGCATCAAATGAATATACGTTCCTTGGGTTAAGCCGAGCATCCTTTTAAATCTATCTATATAGATTTGCATCCCTAATTACGATATTCTCCCCAAATCATTCATGGAGAATGTTTAGACAATTTTATCTTTACTGATTGTAGCATTGGTATGTCATTCCTTATCCGCAATATATCAACATATAATACTACGAATGTCACGATGCTCCCACTGACCCTTTTGTACACACTAGGTTCATTCTTATTTTTGATAAAATCAAACTCTTTTGATTGCCTCATCAAAACGAATGTTCATTATTTGAGAAACTTGTTTCAATCCATTTCTCTGAGTGTCTACAACACTTACTCATTGTATGTAACTGGATCATCATCTTCTATGATGTGTACCTCATCATCATCATCTATGATGAAATCCATACCTCCAAGTATCTTGATTACTATTCCAGATTTACGATTATTCTGGGCTTGTGGTATAATAGGTTTATCTACGTGTTCCTCTTATTTGACTTATAGTATTTTGTGGTTCTTGAACTCTTCAAGATCTATTATCCTCCCACTAGCCCCTTTTAATGATAAACACCTTTATCTTAGAAAGCGGCGTGTTTCGTAACAAACACTTTTTGCTAAGTAAAATTATAGAACATATACCTAAACTTACTTTAGGATGTCCCACAAATCAGTACATGTCAAATCTTGTCCCAAGCTTATCCTTGAAACCTTTTCACATAAGTTGGACAACCCTTTATCTTAACATACTTAAGATTAGAATCCTCCCGCCCATAACTTTTATGGAGTCTTGGGGCTTGGATTTTGAGGTTACCTTTTCGTAGATATCACGACCCATTTCTAGGACATGATCCTGAAAAGATAATTGGAATGTCGGTAAAATCATTATGGACCGTACCATGTCTAACAAGGTACAATTTTTCCAGTAGATACATCAATCAATTATTGTGTATCAAGAGGCGTCCATTAATGAGAAAACCATTTGAGATGATCTAAAACTTTATTGCATAAGTATTTATTCATTGATCTAATCAAAGAATCTTAATACTTTGCCAATTTGTTTCACTTCCAATTCTTTGAACCTTTCAAATAATTCACACTTGTATTTCAACAAATACATACATTCAACTCTTTGAATAATCATCTCCTTTTCTTATACTAGTTTATTCAATTTGCAAAATTATTTTCACGTAAGTCAAGTATATAAAATCCATTAAGTAATATTCCAGTTCTATACAAAACATTATTATTATTATAAATAGAACAACAATTGTTCTTAAATATAATACCAAAGATTTCATTTTCCAACAATAAAATTGGAAGTTATGGCCATATTCATGTATAATTTTACGTGTGATTGATTTTGGCCTAATTTGGCCTTGTTATGTTCATGAATCGCAGAATCATAGAAAACCGAGAAAAATGAGCTCTGGTAACCCTACTTCCGTGACGTTACAAACTAAATTACCACTTTGGGTGGTCAAAATAAATAAATAAATAAATAAAATAAAAAATAATAATAATAAAATTATTATTATTATGAAATAATTTATTCGAGTGTAATAATAGTAAGAGAATGAAAATATTATAATTTAATAATTAAATTAGAAGGGTAATGATTTGTTAAATAAAGTAGAGTTTATATTAAATAATTAAGAGAAAATGTAACTAATGAATTTCGTGAATATATATGGTATGTGTGTAGGACTTGTGGTGAACGGAAGTAGTAATCGTTTAGCCTACACACAAGGCAAGTTCCTAAACCTTAATTCGTTACATAAAGCAAGTTCATTATTTTATCTTGTTTATTATTGTTCAAGTCAAGATTTCATATTAGATCTTATCATTCTTTAAAAGCATAATTCCTATTATACAATACTTATTCGATTGTATACATCTTGAATTTTATTATTCAAATTGAATATCAATTATTGTTGAACCTTGTAAGATTAGTGAACCCTTATTGATTCAATTAGTGCATAGTTGATAAGCGTTATAAATTCTAGAACTTTTATTGAGCTTACCCAATCCAAACTTCCTTTGGTGCGGACTCCGATGTCAAACTGAGATGAACAACCCTTTAATATGGGATTATTTACGCTTTAACGTTAAGATATTGTGCACAGTATGGTACTAAGGGCTGATCCCCCTAAGTACGAGAAGAAGAGTCCATAGTCTTATGACTGTTAAAGATTTCAAGAATAAACACTTGACAACCTAGGACATAGTTCAAGGTCTTATGACCCTCATAATTTCTTTTGATTCTTGTTATTCATTCTTGATTCAAAAGTTGAGCTTTTATATTCAAAGTTATTAATTCATTCGCATGTTATTATTATTCATTTATTATATTGTTATACTTGTGGGCAATCGTGCTCACTCTCTCTTGCGTAATAATAACATTGCGATTAAGAACGAGAGAATGACGAGCGAGCCTTCCACTAAGTAAAGGTAAGGGCAAGATTAGCAAGTAATGAAGATTATTTGTTTATGTGGTTGTGTAATGACATTTAGAATTGATGTTACTTAAGACTTAATTGTTATGTTTCCACATTTATATTTTAAGGTTAGATTAACTTTGGGATTTATTTAGTTATGCAATTGATGTAACCCCATAAGGGAGAGAGTTATTATTTATTCTATCTATTGTATGGTTGTATTTTATTTATGGGTAGATAGATAGATGATGTTTGTACAAATGAACAAAAATCCTCGTGGAAATGGAAGTCTGGGATTTGGGGGTGTCACGATTCATCGCTTATTATAAATTTACTTGCTGAATAATGTTTATTTGATTTTTTCAAATTTTTATTTGAGTTCTACTGATTGTTTTTATATTAATGGTTACTCATCAAATACATTGGTTATCTTCATGCAACATGCTGGTTACTGTCTAATGTTTCATTGGTTATTGTGTAGCATTATGCTGTCTTGGTTAATGCATACTATTATTATGGCTAATGATGTATTGGTTATTAGTTATGCTGAATTGATTACTGCTTAACATTACATTGGTTACTGTCTAACTATGTCTAGGTTACTGTTTAATGCTGGATTGGTTAATGCATAATGGTACTAACTAATGTTGCATTGGTTACTGACTAATAATGACTTGGTTACTGTGTACCATTGCATTGGTTACTGACTAATAATGACTTTATTACTGTGTAACATTATAATGGTTACTGATGAAGACTTGGTTACTGACAAATGCTGACTTGGTTACTGTTTAACATTATATTGGTTACCGACTAACATTGATTTGGTTACTTACCAATACTTATTCTGTTGACAAATAATGGAGATGATTCCAGTTGTACTTTATTTCAAGGGCACATGGGCTGATAGTAACCAATACACCAAATTTGAAGTTACCGGCATACTAGTTCCATCAACTAGTTCGTTCAAAGAAATGCTAACCAAAATATGCAGTGCATTACGGCTAGACACAAACGCAACAACATTGTCAATCAAATTTCAGATTAGAAGCGACATTCCACCGATCAGTATATCAGATGAAGCAACCTTACAATTCTTTCTAGAAATGAGTAGAAAATCTGATGAACAATGTAAATTCCCACTAATTGTGGATATTGAACACAGAATGGGACGCACAACAATCTTGTATAACTTGACAAATATAGAAGAATCTACAATTCACGATGTAATGCCAATCAGATCAACGCAAGGGAATTCAGCAGTAGTTCCACTAGCAAGACAAGAATGCCAATTTAGAACGCAATATGCTGATCAGCTTGCAATGGAAATTATTGAATAACAACGAGACAGACAACATGATAAATCATACGCAGAAGAATGATATGATGATGTAATATCGGATCCGAATGAATGTGAAGTAAAATTACATCAAACCTATAAAGACAAAAAAAATCCTATCACAAGCTATGAGGCTGCATTCAATCATAAAAAACAGACAACACAAAGTTCAACGAACAAGTTATAGAGACTTTGTGCTAGTGTGCGTATACGATGAAAATTGCAAATGGAAGATGAGAGCATCAAGTTTCTGAAAAAGCAGTATGTTCAAGGTGAGAGAATTCAATGACATCCACACTTATTCAATCAATGTATTGTTGGGAGACCATAGACATGCAAATAGTGAGTTGGTCAGTGAATGCATAATGCAAAAATTAACAAATTTGAAGAAAATATACACACCAACCGATATTGTGGAAGACATGATGTTAGAATATAATATGTCTATCTCTTACCAAAAAGCATGGAGATCGAAGGAGAAAGCGTTGGAAAAGGTGAGAGAAAATCCACACGACTATTCACTCATCCCATCATAGTTACACATGCTGAAGAAAACAAATTCAGATAACATTTTAAAACATTTTATTGGTTTTACAGCATTAGACAATAACCAATATGATGTTCCACAGTAACCAAGATATCAATACACAGTAAAAGGTTACCAATGTAAATTGTTTACTTATTAATGTTGTATTGGTTACCTTCATGCAACATGCTGGTTACTGTCTAATGCATGTGGTTACCAAGCATTAGTTAGTAATACTATGCAGTAACCAAAACAACATTAGTCAGTAACCAATTAAGCATTATACAGTAATCAATATAATATTACACAGTAACCAATATACCTTTAGACAGTATAACGGTTAGTATGCATGTTTAGTTACTAAATCTTTATACCATTTGTATAAGGTTATTATACATGTTTGGTTACCTTAATATGCATGTTTAGTTACTAAACATAATATACAAGTTGTATACCATTAACCACATGAACGGTTACCGATTACTAGTGATTTGGATACTGTATACTACTTGTAAATCTAATGATAATGCTGATGTTTCATATAGGTTCCGTCACAACCCTTGAGTTGGAAACAAATGGTCATTTCAAGTATCTATTCTTTGTCATTGGAGCATCCATTCAAGCATGGCACCATTGTTTTCCAATCATTATAATCGATGGCACGTTCATACAATCAACTTACGGGGGACACTACGATAAGAAGACACACAAGATGCTGGCCAAAACATTATTCCGATTGCTTTTTCAGTTGTTGACAGCGAAAATGAATTGTCTTGGAGATGATTTTTCGTAAATTTGAGAATTGCTTGTGGAGTTAGGGAAGGTCAATGTATTGTTTCAGACAGACATGAAGTCATATTATACAAGGACTTAATTTTGTGTTTTCGGATATCATGCATGGTTCCTGCACATATCATATACTGAAAAATATAAAAAACAGATTCAAAAAGAAAGGAGAAGAAGTTAAACATGCTTACTGGCCAGGGGCTTGAGAAGCTTACACTTTGTTGAACAATTCAACAAACACATAAATCGAACTTGATGCCATTGATCCTCGAATAAGGACATATCCGGAGGAAGAAGTCGAGTTGGATAGGTGCACCAGCTCCATGGACCGTAAAGGCGGTACTCAATAATGACTTCAAACACCAGAATCTATTAACAATGCAATCAAGTTTATTAGGGATCTTCCAATTAAATCGATGATTGAATGCCTCGTTATGCAGTTCAAAGATGGTATTTCACAAACAAACAAGCGTACCATATCAACATTCACAACACTTTCCACAACGGCTGAGAGAAGGTTGCAATCTAATATCTTTAAATCAAATATACTTAAGGTAATTAATACTTGATTTAAATTATTGCATCCTAATTTGCATTTGCATTTTATGGAGACCTATTTTTTTCACTTTTGGTTACCTGTATATGCTGATAATTTAAACAACATTAAAAATAACAGTAATTATTACTGAATATTACTAACTTGGTTACTTACTAATGCTAACTTAGTTACTGTACAACATTATATTGGTTACTGACTAATGCTGACTTGGTTACTGTGTAACAATATAATGGTTGTTGGCTATTCTTTGTGTTGATTCTTACCGTAACATTATATCGACTAACAATGAATTTGTTCTTGGATAAAATTATAATCTTTATTGCATAATATTATTACTATTAATAACGACTTGGTTAATGACTAATGCTAACTTACTTAATGTGCAACATTATATTGGTTACTGACTAATACTGAATTGCTTACTGTGTAATTATATAATGGTTACTGTATAATGTTGATTTGGTTACTATGTAACATTATACTGGTTACTAATCAATACTGACTTAATTACTATGTAAAATTATAATGTTACTGAGATTTATAATTATTTCTTTTATATTGGTGGTTACTTATTGACTAACATTGTGTACTAGTTAATTGGTTACTGTATATTTGGCATGTAACTGTTAATCTGATTGTATACATTGGGTGTTGTGTACTAGTTAATTGGTTACTGAATATTTGGTTGCTAAAGCATATTAATGTACACTTGTAGTGATGTTTTTTATATTCATGATTACATATAAGGTACAATGTCCTTCCCCTTTCCCTTCCCCTTGCTTTCTATAACAAACTTCTTCAAGTCCTTAACAGAATCACCCTCCACGATTCTTTTCCTCTTTCCATCATTCTTCCTTGTATCGACCATTCTATACAAAACATAAAAACAACACAAACCCAAACAATGAATACTCCATTCTGTTAGTAAACTACTTTAATATATAATACATTAAACTATTAAGAAAATACTCACTTGAAGCAATAATAAACACCAGAGTCGATCAATGGAGAAAAATAGCCCAACTGAACCAGACTGCAACAACGAGTAACAACGACAATGACGAACAACTAAACGAAAATAGCGAACAACTAAACGAATATGATAACGAGTAAAGATTACGAGGGAACAGAGGAGATGAAGAACGAACAGATTAAATCACCGAAAACAATCGATAGAGATGAATAACGAACGAACAGAGTAGAGAAACAAGAGTTTCAGTATGCAGAAGGGTTTGGTAACTGAAGAGTCCCAAATAAATGATAGATGGCGGTTATCACGTGTTTCAACAAAAATAACCTTTTGCCATGTCAGCCCATTAATATTAATCCCTTAAATTAAAGACTCCTAATTATATTAGTATTTTAAATATATATGATGAAAAAGAGCGTACTCTCCAACTCTTGGAATAACGTATCTTTGATATCTGATATAAGACTCTTTTTATATAGATATCAAGTAACCATATAAAAATAAGGTATTATTTAATTAAACTCTTTTAATTAAATGGACTCCCTAATCTTATTAGGGATAATTAATTAAACTCCTTTAATTAATTTTCCCTCTTAATTCTATTAGGAATAAATGAGAGTACTTATATTAAATTAATTCCTAAACTCTTTTAGAAATAAAAATAAAATAATTGTAATAATATTAATAAGACTCCTCTTATTAATTTATATTTAATATTACTAAAATATTAAATAATAAATATTAAGCTATTTAATTTATTCTATCACCATATATTAAATTAAATATACTTAACATATTATTACGATTATGCCATTAACTTCTTAAATAATTATTCTTCTTTTTTATGGTGTGACCCTTTAGGTTCTCCATATTAAACCGGTTGTGAATAAATCAATTAGAACAATTCTAATCTTATTTAAATAAATAAATTAAACAATTAATTTATTTAAATAAATAATATTTATTCTACAATAGGGATAAGCCTCCCTAGCGATCAACGACTTTCCGGATAATATAGATTTCAACATTAATTATAAAAGAACCTTTGAGTAAATAGTTACCGCTGATTCAATCCTTCCACCATACAATGTCCTAATTAAATATAAGACATGGAATTACTTGTCAAGTCTTATTTTATTTAATTATATGTATTTTGACTCTTAAATGCACAACTCAAATAATCCAAATTAGAAACTCCTTTCTAATTTCATTTTGCCTTATGCCAAGGACTCTTGGATTGTCATTTATCAAATCACATAGGACATTTCTCTTCTTTAATAAAGTGGTAGATTCTTTATTGATCATACATTATCTCCATGTACAACTTATTATACCCAAGCATACCCTTTGATATACCCTAAGGGTCATAAGGAATAAGTCAAAGTATAACTCATCATACACAAGATACTATGATGATCTCAAGTCCAAGGATCACTTGTACTACTATCACTACGAGAATTCCTATCGACGAGCAAGTAAAACTCCATTAGGTATTCCTTAGCGAGCCACGTTCGATGAACTTATTCTCCAATAAGCACCTACATACTTGCTTTAGTGTCTCCACACAAATGATCATGAGATCAATCATCCTCATCCAATGAAGCAAGCAACGAGCGTATGTACCAATCTATCCGGATTCACTAATCCCCAATTTAGTAATCCAATGATTGGAAACTATTTTAGTTTTAAGCTTTCTAAGAATTTAGATCTCATTAGAATGATCATCATCATTATTCTAAAAGCATTGCTTAAAACTATGGGTTTATCACATATTATAAAACAAAGACATCATGTAGATAATTAAAGCCTTTAATAAATTAATACTTTTTATTAATAAATGAATAAGATTGTTATAAAGTATATGCTTTATCATCAAACATGATTGGCTTGTGTGCATACTACTTTCAATCTCCCACTTGCACTAAAGCCAATCGTCATGGTATCTCATACTCTTCTTCTCTGCAAGTGACGATTATCCTGGCATGTTGGATAAGCTTTAGTTAATGGATATGTAATGTTGTTCATGAGAGTCCACTATCTCTATAGTGATTTCCCATCTTTCAATGATTCTAATAATCAAATGAAAGTGCCACAACACATGTTTAGATCCAAGATGAGACTTAGGAACTATTCCTAGTTCTGTAATGAACTTTTAATCCAAACAATCAACTTGCAGCTTCATTTATAGCTATATACTTTGTCTTTATCACTAAACCAGCAACCTTTTGCTATTTGGAACCTTTCAAATTCACTACACCACTGTTCAAGGTAACACTTTACCTTAAAGTGGATTTTCGATCGTCTTGGTCTGTTTGAAAAACTTGAGTCTGTAAAGCCCTCTAATTTTAATTCAGACCCACCATGTATGCTCACATCCTTAGTGCCGGTTAAGAACTTTAAGATGTTTTTCACTGTCTTATTGTGATCTTCTCCAGAATATGACCGATCAACATTAGATCTTGTATATTTCATTGCATACATGATAGTCACTCATGCGATCTCTCTTTTCAGGAGTCTGTGGGGACTATAAAGGGAGATACACTCCATAGCTCATCAACATGAGACATCTCTTGGAGTTTGCCATGCTAAACGACTTTAGCATCAAATGAATATACATTCCTTGGGTTAAGTTGAGCATCCTTTTAAATCTATCTATATAGATTTGCATCCCCAATAATGATACTCTTCCCAAATCATTCATGGAGGATTGTTTAGACAACTTTATCTTTACTGATTGTAGCATTGGTATGTCATTCCTTATCCGTAGTATATCAACATATAGTATTAGGAATGTCACGATGCTCCCACTGACCCTTTTGTACACACTATGTTCATTCTTATTTTTGATAAAATCAAACTCTTTTGATTGCCTCATCAAAACGAATGTTCATTATTTGAGAAACTTGTTTCAATCCATTTCTCTGAGTGTCTACAACACTTACCTCATCGTATGTAACTGGATCATCATCTTCTATGATGTGTACCTCATCATCATCATCTATGATGAATCCATACCTCCCGGTATCTTGGTCTTATTCAGTTCTGATTGATTTGTGGTACAATAGAATTCATCTACGGTTTCTCTTATTTGACTTATAGTGTTTTGTGGATCATGAACTCTTCAAGATCTATTATCCTCCCACTAGCCCTTTAATGATAAACACCTTTATCTTAGAAGGGGTATTTCATTAATAAACACCTTTTGCTATGTAGGATTATAGAACATATGCCCTAAACTTACTTTAGGATGTCCCACAAATCTGTATATGTCAAATTTTGTCCCAAGCTTATCCTTTGAAACCTTTTCACATAAGTTGGACAACCCCTTATCTTAACATACTTAAGATTAGGAATCCTCCCTGTCCATAACTTTTATGGAGTCTTGGGGCCGGATTTTGAGGTTACCATTTTCGTAGATATGCATCCATTTCTAGGACATTATCCCAGAAGGATACTGGAATGTCGGTAAAATCATTTTGGACCGTACCATGTTCAACAAGGTATGTTTTTTCCTTTCAGATACATCAATCAATTATTACGTATCATGAGGTGTCCATTATGAGAAAACGATTTGAGATGATCTAGAAACTTATTGCTCAAGTATTTATTCCTTGATCTAATCAAAGAATCTTAATACTTTGTCAATTTGTTTCACTTATGAATTCTTTGAACTTTTCAAATAATTCACACTTGTATTTCATCAAATACATAGATTTAAATCTTTGAATGATTATCTCCTTTTCATATACTAGTTTGTTCAATTTGCAAAATTATTTTCACGTAAGTCAAGTATACAAAATCCATTAAATAATATTTTAGTTCTTTACAAAACATTATTATTATAAATAGAACAACAATTGTTCTTAATTATAATATCAAATTTCATTGTCCAACAACAAAATGAAAATAATGTTTCCAACGAGAACTGGAATACAATAACAACTTATTGACTTAATAGATTTGCCCGTAGGCAATGCTAAACTATAAGTTTCTATGGCTAATGCAGCAACCTTTGCTTCATTTCCACACATAGGATTACTTATATTTGTTTAGCTTTTTACTTCTGCTTGGTCCCTTCATAAATCTATATTTATGATAACCAAAGTCGGTATCCAATACCCAAGTAGAACCTTGTCTTAAAGAAAAATTTATTTCAATCATGAACAAAAAGCAGTATTATGGCAAAAACTTCACTAAGCTTCTTTGGTTAGCCTCTGCAAGATAGCTTCTTGCGTTTCTTTCCAAAGTCTTGCTTATTGCGATGGAAGCAAGCTCCTTTGCTATCCGTGACGCTTTGTTCTTATTATCCTTTGGTTATGCCTTTCTATTTACCTTCTTTGAATCGTTCTTCTTTTTCGGAAGATCATTTGGCCCCTACTAGTAAGACATGGTTTTCTTGGTTGGAAAGTGACTCTCAACATTTTTCAACATGTTAAGCAAATCAATGAGACCGATATCTAGCTTGTTCATATGAAAAATTCACAACAATTGTGAAAGGAGTCCTGAGGGAGTGAGTGCAAGATCAAATCTTAGCTCAACTCTCCATCCATGACAAAACTCAAGTATCCTAATTGATCAATCAAATTGATAATGTTTAGGACTTTTTATGCATCTTATAGTGTCATTGGCCATTCTTGATCGGAAGAGCTCCTTAGATATCTGATATCTATCTGTACTACTTTCCTCACCATCAACTACTTGATGTGCAAGAATATAGTAGAAGCATCCATAGTTTCATGCTGACTCTAAAGCTCGTTACTTTCGTAGATGCGATCATGATGCATTGAGCCAATCAGCATCATCTTCTTGCCACTTTCTAAAAGTAGCAATGTCTTCCTCGGAGGCATTATGCGCAACCATTCTGCGAGGATAGGCGATTAAGGACATAAGATAACTTTTCATTATGAGAACTATTCTCAAATTCCTTAACCAATCCGCTTTAATACGGTCCAGTTTAAATAACATCTAATATGTTTAAGTGATGATAGTAATTAAGACATTGTAAAATTTTGTAAATGAATTTGTAATTAACAACATTTTAGCATACATTCTTTTATTAATTACCAAAATAAATTAGGTCTTGTTTTAAATTGGTATCTCCCACTATTTTCTTCAAACTATATTATCCTCACTTATATAGTTCGACAAAATCTAATTAAAGATTTGCTAGTGAGAATAAGGATCCCATTTCAAATGTATATAGCCTTGTGGTGACACAACAAACTATATATAAATAAATAGGTGAGACAACTTTTGCCAATTACATCAACTATGCAACTCCTTTTCTTTTGCCTCTTAGATTATTTTGATCAGTGGTGGCACATCCGAATCAAAATTATCCAAGTTAAGTCGACCTAGCACTCCATATATTCAAAAAGAAAAATATCATCCTTGTGGTGACACAACAAAACAATATTGTTCAATTTTCTTTATAAGCATCAAATATGATAAATTAACATCTTAAATACTTAATACTTGCCTTGTGGTGACACAACAAACTCATATTAAATATTTAATACTCTATTAATTTTATCATGCTAGAAAGGCGACGTTCGATATTCCAAATATCTTTGAACGCTTAGGACTTAATATAAAAAATTGAGGGTTTTGTAATTAATTTGTCTCATCTTGTTTAATACGCATTTACGTATATATATAAAAAATACGCGTCGTATTATTAATGAACATCAAGCATGTTTGCATAATATATAATATATATAGTATAAGCATGCATATATAGAATACTATATTCTACTAGAATTAATTATGGACTTTTATTCTAGTTTGGTTCACTAGAGCCACCAAGTGAACCAAAAGGTCAAACCCTAGGGTGTGCGAAATAATATTTAAATATAACTATTACATTTAAACCTTGCTCCATTACAAACGGGTCTTCAAGCGCTCCTTGCTCCTTGATCTCCAATTTTTCAAAATTAATTCTAACTATTCCTATTACAAAACTAATTAAAATAAATAGAAACCTTGATCGTGATCGAGGGAAGTACATAGGAGGAGATAGAATTTACATTAAGAAAAAAATTAGAGAAGGCAGTCTGCAGAGACCCATTTAATAAAACTCATACATTCATGCATCCAACTAAAATAAAATCCAATCATATTGGTCAATAGTCCATAATCAATCCCATTTATTATCATACACATCACCATATGCATTAATAAATAACATTCATCGGATGAATAATAAACATTCAATATATATATTGATATCATTTAATGGGCAAATTTAGTTAGTATAAAATCTATTTTTGAATCAAAATAAACTCCTTTATTTTAATCCAAATTTAAATTAAAATAAAACTATTTTATTTTAATTTATCCAATTTTGAATAAAATAAACTATTTTATTTTAATCAAAATCTTTAATCAAAATAAACTCCTTTATTTTAATTAATTATGGAATCGAATTCCATGTAAAAAAACTTTTATTAAAGGAAACACGAATTCTTTTTCCTATTCACAAATAAACTCTTTTATTTTGAATAATATGAAATCTTATTTCATATTTGAATAAACTTTTTTTATTTAAGGAAACACTTGGATTCTCTTTCCTATTCAAAATAAACTCCTTTATTTTGAATAATATGAAATTTTATTTCATATCTAAATAAACTCTTTTATTTAAGGAAACATATAATCCAATTTTAACTCCAATTAGTTATCATGGAATCCAATTCCAACTCTAATTAGTTAGCATGAAATTTAATTTTAATATTAAAATAAACTATTTTATTTTAATTATAAAATTATTAAGATTAATATATATATATAATATATATATATATACATATATATAATAATCATTATTATATATATATATATATATATATATATATATATATATATAACCATATATGAATTATCTATGTAATCATCCTGAGAATCATACGTAATCACACCCAAAGTACCATTGCATTCATTCACGTGAATTATATGATGTACTTAATGAGGATATTTACATTAGATAAAATATATATCTATATATACATAATCAAGAATCAAATCACCACTATTAGTGATTCACAAAATATACGTCCACGCTAATTAGAAGCCACTTGGATTAAAGACGGATTTCATGATTTTTTTTTATTTTTTTATTTTTTAAAAATAAAATTTATAAAATAAAACTATGTCCAATTAAATTTTTCTAAACATATATCAATATACATATCAAATCTGAACAATTAATAATTTGCATAAAGGTTTGGCTCTGATGCCACTGTTATATTTGTAATATTTTTGAACGCAATCAAATTGCAAAAATAATGCGGAAACGTGTAAAAATCAGAGTTTTAAAATTTTACAAACCATAAACCCGGATCACCTTTTATGCACAATTATTAATTAAACAAAAAATTGAAGAACAAGAATCATACCCTTGAAGATCCGAGCTTCCTCAGGTACAAGTTCACCTCCAATTCTTTTCACGTTCAACTTGAATCCACCGGGTTTGGTTCCTTCCTTTGATCAACATTAGTCACCCAAGTGTTTGGCCTCTAGAGGTGATCCACCAAGGAATAATAAAGATTCAAGAAAATGGGTGGTTGGCTAAACCCTAGTTTTTCTATCTCTATAGAAAAAGAGCGTCTTCTCGACTCTTGGAATAATGTATCTTTGATATCCGATATAAGACTCTTCTTATATAGATATCAAGTAACCTATGAAAATAAGGTATTATTTAATTAAACTTTTTAATTAAATGGGCTCCCTAATCTTATTAGGGATGATTAATTAAACTCCTTTAATTAATTTTCCTCCTAATCCTATTAGGAATAAATGAGAGTACTTATATTAAATTAATTCCTAAACTCTTTTAGAAATTAAAATAATAATAATTGTAATAATATTAATAAGACTCCTCTTATTAATTTATATTTAATATTTCTAAAATATTAAATAATAAATATTAAGCTATTTAATTTATTCTATCACCATAAATTAAATTAAATATACTTAACATATTATTACGATTATGCCATTAACTTCTTAAATAATTATTCTTCCTTTTATGGTGTGACCCTTTAGGTTCTCCATATTAAACCGGTTGTGAATAAATCAATTAGAACAATTCTAATCTTATTTAAATAAATAAATTAAACGATTAATTTATTTAAATAAATAATATTTATTCTACATAGGGATAAGCCTCCCTAATGATCAACGACTTTCCGGATAATATAGATTTCAACATTAATCATAAAAGAACCTTTGAGTAAATAGTTACCGTACAATTCAATCCTTCCACCATACAATGTCCCAATTAAATATAAGACATGAAATTACTGTCAAGTCTTATTTTATTTAATTATATGTATTTCGACTCTTAAATGCACAACTCCAAATAATCCAAATTAGAAACTCCTTTCTAATTTCATTCTGCCTTGGCCAAGGACTACTGGATTGTCATTTATCAAATCACATAGGACATTTCTCTTCTTTTAATAGAAGTGGTAGATTCTTTATTGATCATACATTATCTCCATGTACAACTTATTATACCCAAGCATACCCTTTGATATACCCTAAGGGTCATAAGGAATAAGTCAAAGTATAACTCATCATACACAAGATACTATGATGATCTCAAGTCCAAGGATCACTTATACTACTATCACTACAGGAATTCCTATTGACAGGCAAGTAAAACTCCATTAGGTATTCCTTAGCGAGCCACGCTCGATGAACTTATTCTCCAATAAGCACCTACATACTTGCTTTGGTGTCTCCACAAAATGATCATGAGATCAATCATCCTCATCCAATGAAAGAAGTTAACGTATGTACCAATCTATCCGGATTCACTAATCCCCAATTTAGTAATCCAATGATTGGGAACTATTTTAGTTTTAAGCTTTCTAAAATTTAGATCTCATTAGAATGATCATCATCATTATTCTAAAAGCATTGCTTAAAACTATGGGTTTATCACGTATTATAAAACAACATCATGTAGATAATTAAAAGCCTTTAATAAATTAATACTTTTTATTAATAAATGAATAAGATTGTTACAAAGTATATGCTTTATCATCAAACATGATTGGCTTATAGTGCATACTACTTTCGAATCTAATGCGATTAGTTCAATCAAAAAACAATCGATAGAGATGAATAACGAACTAACGAGCAGTAGAAAACAAGAGTTTCGATGATCATGAAGGGTTTAATGGCGAAGAGTCCCAAATAAATGATAGATGGCGGTTATCACGTGTTTCAACAAAAATAACCTTTTGCCATGTCAGCCCATTAATATTAATCCCTTAAATTAAGGACGCCTAATTATATTAGTATTGTAAATATATATGATGAAATGTCATATTTTTGTAATTATTTTATGAATGTATGATTTTTGTAATTACTTTTATAAATGTACTATAATATGTAATTGTTCCTAAAATTTTTTAGATAAAAACTTGAAGACTTTTTGTTTGCTAGTAAGCCCAATAAATACCAAGCTACAAAATGGGGAACGGGTCAATTTTTTAAAATAGGCTTACTATCACATTTTATTAATAATCATCAAATTATATTTTTTTAGTTAATTTCATTTAATATATCATATTTTTTATTAAAATAATTTTATTAATAATCATTAAATTATGTTAATAAATAGTTGATAATATTAAGATCAATCTTATTAGCGGTAAATATATTTTTATAGTTAATTTTTTAATGAAAAAATCAACCATTAAATTTTTGATGAAAAAATCATTTTTTCATCAAATGGTGAAAAAGTGTCAAATTACTTTCATTTTTAAAACAATAATATTATTAGTACAAATGGAGAGTAAAAAAGATTTAGCTCTTCTCCATTACATTTTATCGCTAATTCTATTCAATATAGAATGCTCTTAGAACCGAATAGAGAGCTGCTTGAATTCAAAAAAGTATACTCAGATTTGACTCGAATATTTATAACTTGAATTCAATCCTACTCGGATTGAATTATATTCAAAATACTCGTAAGTTTCAAATTCAAGCTCAAATTCGAGTTTCCGCATAATAACTAGCTTTATAATAAATATAATTATAAATTAAATTTATTATTTTACTTATAAATGATAAAATATATTTACTATTAATTAAAATCATACTTAAAAATAAAATTAAAATAATAATAATTAATTATCCTAATTTTATTTAATTTTGTATACATTATAAAAGAATGTATCGAGTATACAATCCAATATGTATCAATCTAGTATGTATCAAATCACAATTGAGAATTCGAGTAGTTTAAATCTCAAACTCGTACAACATTGCTCAATTTTTACTCATATTTTTTCCGACTTATTTTTTATACTCAGATTGGAATCATATTATTAACACATCCGAGTTTTTTACTTATATTTTTTTGAGTCGAGCCCGAATCGAACCCGAATTGTTTGGTTCGCTTACACCAATAATTCTACATGTAATTTTGATATTTTCACATAGTCTTTCCTCACAAAATAGTAGGGTGGGTCCCACCTTTATGTGAGAGGAGCACATGTGAAAATATTAAAATTACATGTGAAAATATTATTTTTCTCATTATATCATATTTTATATCTTAATAAATTTATTAATAATGATAAAAATATGTTAATAAATAGTTGATAATATCAAAATGAATTATACTAATGGTAAAAATATTTTTACCGTCAAGTGTTTTTTTTAAAAATCAATCATTAAAATTTTGGTAAAAAATTTACATGTTCATTAAATAATAAAAAAGTGTTGAATTACTTTCATGTTTGGAACAATAATACTACTTAATATTATACATTAATTGACTGATGTTGATTTAAATTATACTATTTAAAATTATAAAAATATGATATATTAAATGGATTATGTAATAGAGGGGAGCCAAATCTAAAAAGGTAGTTACTTGTGAACTCTTTAGTCTTTCACAAAAAATAAAATCTATATATACTAAATCATAGTACATAACACAATATTGTGACGTCTGTCATTCTACAAATTCAACACCTGTCTATCATATTTAATGCTCCATATTGTCCTTGACAAAAATACCCCGACACCAAATTTCCATCCTAGATACAAATTCCCCTAAATCTGGGACCATATATTTAAAAATGGCTTCCCCTTCCCCTAAATATGGGATCATATATTCAAAAATCTATATATACTAAATCATAGTACATAACATAATATTGTGACATCTATTGTGACACCCCCAAATCTGGTACTTCCATTTCCACAGGATTTGGTGTTCACTGTACAAACATCATCTATCTATCTACCCATAAATAAAATACAACCATACAATAGATAGAATAAATAATAACTCTCTCCTATATGGGTTACATCAATCGTATAACTAAATAAATCCCAAGTTAATCTAACCTTAAAATATCTCATGTGAAACATAACAATTAAGTCTTAAGTAACATCAATTCTAAATGTCATTACACAACCACATAAACAAATAGTCTTCATTACTTGCTAATCTTGCCTTGCCTTTCTTAGTGGAAGGCTCGTCTGTTTCTCTCGTTCTTAATCGCAATGTTATTATTACGCAAGAGTGAGCACGATTGCCCACAAGTATAATAATATAATAAATGAATAATAATAACATGCGAATGAATTAATAACTTTGAATATAAAAGCTTAACTTTTGAATCAAGAATGAATAACAAGAATCAAAAGAAATTATGAGGGTCATAAGACCTTGAACTATGTCCTAGGTTGTCAAGTGTTTATTCTTGAAACCTTTAACAAATAATAAAGACTATGGACTCTTCTTCGCGTACTTGGGGGATCGACCCCTTAGTACCATCTTCGTCATGCACAATATCTTAATGCTAAAGCGTAAATAATCCCCTATTAAAGGGTTGTTCATCTCAGGTTTGACATCGAGTCCGCACTAAAAGGAAGTTTGGATTGGGTAAGCTCAATAAAAGTT
Organism: Panax quinquefolius; assembly: GCA_020205615.1. NCBI lineage: Eukaryota > Viridiplantae > Streptophyta > Magnoliopsida > Apiales > Araliaceae > Panax > Panax quinquefolius. The sequence continues at coordinate 31,701,551 of CM035168.1, forward strand.
CTAGAATTTATAACGCTTTATCAACTATGGACTAGTTGAATCAATAAGGGTTCACTAGTCTTACAAGGTTCAACAATAATTGATATTCAATTTGAATAATAAAATTCAAGATGTATACAATCGAATAAGTATTGTATAATAGGAATTATGCTTTTAAAGAATGATAAGATCTAATATGAAATCTTGACTTGAAATAATAATAAACAAGATAGAATAATGAACTTGCTTTATGTAAAGAATTAAGGTTTAGGAACTTCCCTCGTGTGTAGGCTAAACGATTACTACTTGGCTTCACCACAAGTCCTACACACATACCATATATATTCACGAAATTCATTAGTTACATTTTCTCTTAATTATTTAATATACACTCTACTTTATTTAACAAATCATTACCCTTCTAATTTAATTATTAAATTAGAATATTTTCATTCTCTTACTATTATTACACTTTAATAAATTATTTCATGATAATTTCCATCGAATATTTATTTTATTCCATAAATATCTCAATTAAAATATTTACTTTATTTTATAAATATTTTAATAATAATTTTCATCGAATATTTATTTTATTCCATGAATATCTCAATTAAAATATTTAATTTATTTTATAAATATTTTAATAATAATTTTCATCAAATATTTATTTTATTCCATAAATATCTCAATTAAAATATTTACTTTATTTTATAAATATTTTAATAATAATTTTCATCGAATTTTTTATTTTTTTTATTTTTTTTATTTTTTATTTATTTATTTATTTATTTATTTTTTTATTTTTTACCGTCGGGGCGGGGTAATGTAGTTTGGTAACTCATTTGAAGCTGGGTTACCAGTGCTCATTTTCTGCAGTTCTGCATATTCTGCGATTCATGAATATAATGAGGCCAAATTAGGCCAAAAATCAATCACATGTAAAATTATACATGAATATGGCCATAACTTCCAATTTCCTTGTCCATATATTAGTTTAAGCATACCCAAATACTAGAATTTATACATAATCATTATCCAACATTTATATAGTAGTTTAAACCCATTAAAACACATAATTACAGAATTAAAATATGTAAATTATACTTGTTTCTTGATGCTCTTGAAGGTTTTTGAATAAAAACATAGAATTTACTACTATGGATTCAAGTATAAGGTCAAATCCAACCACTCAAGTTTCATTTTGTTCATTTTAGCATGTATAATCATATATAAGTGTAAAATTTAGGGATAATATATGATCAACGCATTAAATTTGTGCGTAAAGGGCCATATAGCCATATCACGTGCTCAGAAATTTTTGAAATAACAAGCCAAAATCATACGTCATAATCTTATGAAACCAATGATATGGAAGTACAATATATATACATATATAACATGCCTTACAACTCGAATTATTATATATATATTCACATAACGACATGATTTCCCAATTATAGAGAGTTACGATAAGAAAAAGCCATATAAAAACTTTAAAAGACGTAAATAAATAAATTGGGTTGAAGAGATTACCCAAGCGTAGATTACTAGAAAGTGAATTTCCCAACAAAAACTCTGAACTCTCTCTCTGTATCTCTCTCTGTGTTATGCCAGACTTAGAAAAAAAAATGAAAAGGAAGAAAATAAAAGACGTCTGATAAATAAGGAGATGAATCGACGCGATAATGGTCGATTACCCCATCATGGTGAATCGCTTTATAACTCCCTTAGGGCCTTGTTTGGTGACAAGAATAGGATTTAAACCCATTTAATTTAATAAAGCTTATAATATAGTTTAAGTAATGTCACACTCCTTATAAAATAAATCAATATCTTATTTAATTTATTTTAAATAAAATAATTTCTCATTAATTCACATAGCTACATAATTAATTTCTAATTTAATAATAATATTAAATTATTAAATCTCTAATTAACAATTAAATTAATTAAAATAACATAGGCTTATTAAATACTTCTTTTAATTCAATAAGTTCGCATAATCACATACTTGAATAATAAAATTTCTCCACATTAATTTAATAAATGTAACACATATAATTAAATTAATCTATCATAACTTCATCAATTAATTATTTAATCTAATAATTAATTCATCGAAAAATATTTATTCAATCCAATAAATATTAAAATTAAATTACAAAATTACGGTTGTCACATCTTTCCCCTCTTAAAAGGATTCTCATCCCCGAATCACAACTCAAAAATTTGTCCTGTTACATTCTCCCCCCCTCCCTACAAAGATTCTGTCCCCAGAATCGCATATAACAATCTAAGTAAATAAATGAGGATATTTCTTCATCATATTCTCTTCGAGTTCCCACGTAGCTTCTTCAGTGTTGTGGTTACTCCAAATTACCTTAACAGAAGGTATTACTTTATTTCTCAGAACTTGTTCTTTTCTTTTCGATAATTTGAGCAGAATTTCTTCGTAAGACAAGTCTTTGTCGAAATGTAGGGGTTCATATTCAATCATATGCTTGTAATCGGTTTGTAGGGTCATAAGACCGAGACATGGAAAACATTGTGGACATTCTCTCAGAGATTGAGGTAAGGCTACCTCATAAGCAACTTCTCCACCCCTTCTCGAACTTCAAAGGTCCGGGTGAATCTTGGGCTCAATTTTCCTTCTTTCCGAATCGATCTTTCCTTTCCAGGAGAGACCTTTAAGAACACATAACTACCGGTTCGAACTCAACATTCTTACGGTGTGGATCGGCGTATTTCTTCCGCTTCTATCTTGAGTCATTGTCGATCTTGCTCGAATCACCTTGACTATGTCTCTCATTGTTTGTTGTACCAATTAAGACCTAGTAGTTGTCTTTCGCCAACTTCATCCCAATATAGTGGAGTTCTCGCACTTTCTGCCAGTATAACGCTTCATAGGGTGGCATTCCAATACTAGCGTGGTAACTGATTATTTGTAACCAAACTCTACTAATGGTAGGTGATCATCCCAATTTCCTTTAAAGTCCATCACACAGGCTCTTAGCATATCTTCTAATGTCTGAATCGTTCTCTCACTCTGTCCGTCTGTTTGAGGGTGGTAAGCTGTACTCATTCGCAATTGCGTACCCATGCATTCCTGAAGACGTTTCCAAAAATTTGATGTGAAGCGCGGATCCCTATCTGAAATAATTGATACCGGAACTCCGTGCCTCGAAACAATCTCTTTTACGTATAGCCTCGCCAACTGATCTAAGTTGAATCTTATTTTGATCGGAAGGAAGTGTGCAGATTTCGTCGACCATTAACGATAACCCATATCAAGTCGTAGCCTTTTCCGAGTCGCTTCAAGGCCAACCACGAAGTCCATTGTAATATGTTCCCATTTCCACTCTGGGATCTCTAACGATTGTAGCAATTAACTCGGTCTCTGATGTTCCACTTTTACTTTCTGACAGGTCAGACACTTGGCAACACATTCTGCAACATCACGCTTCAAATTCGACCACTAGAAATGTTGTCTAAGATCTTGGTACATCTTGGTACTACAGGGGTGAATCGAATATCGTGAACTATGAGCCTCGCTTAAAATATCTTCCTTAATCTCTTGAACTGGCGGTACCCAAATTCTATTATCAAATCTCAGTATTCCTTCCTTATCCATCTTAAATCTTGGTTCGGTTCCTTCAGATATCTTCTTTGTCATATTTTTACATTTTTCGTCTCAAGTCGAGCCCTCCTTAACTTTATCCAAGAGGGGTTATACCAGATTGCATCCGAAATATTTTCTCATCAATCTCTATAGGATACTTCACTTCCAATTCCAACTTCTCCATTCTTTGAAATTAACTCCTCCTCCCGATGGTTAACAACATCGCTTTCCCCGACCCTTTCTACTTAAGGCGTCGGCCACCACATTACCTTACCCGGATGGTATAGAATCTCACAATCGTAGTCCTTAATTAACTCCAACCACCTTCTTTGGCGCATATTCAAGTCTTTTCTCAGATAAAAATATATTTCGACTCTTGTGGTCTCAGATATATTTCACACTTCTACCCATAGAGATAGTGCTTCCAGATTTTCAAAGCAAAAACTATCGCACTTAACTCCAAGTCATGGGTCGAATACCCTTCTCATAATCTTTCAAATTGTCGTGGCGTGTCACGCAATGACTCGCCATTTTGCATGAGCACACAACCAAGTCCTTTGTGCGGCGACGCATCACTATATACCACAAAATTTCCTGTGTCATCCGGAAGAGATAACACAGTAATTTGACTTAACCTCTTCTTTAATTCTTGAAAGCTTTCCTCACACTTCTCCGTCCAAACAAATTTCATTGATTTTCTAGTCGATTCAAATCATCGGGGTTGCGATCTTGGAAAATCTCGAATGAATCTTCCGTAATAACCCGCCAATCCAAGAAAACTTCTTACTTTCGGCCGGTGTCTTGGTGATCCCGATTAATCACAGCTTCGACTTTGGAGGGATCCACCAAAATTCTGTCTTTATCGATCACATGTCCAAGAAATTGTACCCTTTTAATCCAGAATTCACATTTCAAAAATTTAGCGTACAACTTCTCTCTTCTCAACATCTCTAATGTCACCCTCAAATGTTCTTCATGTTCTTCCTTGGTTTTCGAATATACCAAAATGTCATCTATAAATACCACTACGAATTTGTCCAAAACGGCTAGAACACTCCATTCATTAAGCCCATAAATGCTGCAGGAGCATTTGTTAGACCAAATGACATTACCAAAAATTCGTAGTAATGACCGTGATCGGGTTCCGAATGTCATGTTTCGACATCTCTTACGGTCTTACCTTCAATTGATGATAACCACTCCTCAAATCTATCTTTGAAAAGTATCTCGCTCCCATTAACTGATCGAACAAGTCGTCGATTCGCGGTAATGGATATCTATTTTTGACCGTAACCTTATTCAGTTCTCTATAGTCGATGCAGAGCCGCATTGTCCCATCATTTTTCTTTACAAATAAAACCGGCGCTCCCCACGGTGATACGCTTGGTTGGATATACTTCTTGTCTAGTAATTCTTGTAGTTGAACCATCAGCTCTTTCATCTCTACCGGTGCCATTTGGTATGGTGCCTTCGATATTGGGCACCGCTCTCGGAGCCAAATCGATCACAAATTCAACCGCTTCTATCCGGTGGAAGTCCCGGCAAATCATCCTAAATACGCCTGCGAAATCCTCACTACCGGTATCTCCTCTATTTTCGGATTTTCTTTACGAATATCGACTATGTAAGCTAGATATCCTACACAGCCTTATCTTAACAACTTTCTGGCCTGCATCATCGTCAGATAACTCGCTTGTCTAGGTGACTTACTACCATAAAACACAACCTTTGACGGAGTCATAAGGTTAATACGCTTTTTCCGCAATCAATTACCACCCCATAATTGGATAACCAAATCCATACCCAAGATAATATCAATTCTCCAAGTTAAATAAGGATAAGATCTACGTTCATAATGTTACCCTTAATATCCACTCTCTACGCTTTTTGTGCACGCATTTAACAGAATAATTTCTCTATTCGCAATTTCTATGTTCATGGGGTATTCTAACTCATCCTTAGGCAATTCTAAGTTCTTGACAAAGTCATCGGATATAAATGAACAAGTAGCACCCGAATCAAATAATACATAAGCATTAACTTTATTGATCGGAATGATACCTGACACCACATCGCGAGACTGCACTGCATCTTGAATTGTCATGTTGAATGTTCTGGCGGTCGGTCGTTTGGTTGCAGTTGGTCCTGTGATAGTCAGAGTGCTTCCACCGTTGTTTCCTCTATTCCCTCCTAATCCTGTTCCTCTAGATCCCTTCTTAGGACAATCCCTTGCAAGATGATCATTTGAGCGGTAAGCAAGTGCACCTTCTTCGGTTTAGAAACGGTTAGGTGCTATGTGGCCTTCCCGACCACAATCAGTAGCATACTCATTTTCCCTTCATGCAAACTCCCAGATGAGCTTTTCCGCAGGTTGAGCACGCTTCAATCTTCTTCTTTTGCCCTTCTTGTTGACTTTCAGCTGACGAGTTATCGGACCACTTTCTCTTCTGATTATTATTACCTCCCATGCTACTTCCACCAGTCTTGTTAATTCCTTCATTTTCACTCTTTTCTTCTTCCGATCCTCGATTATATTTAGATACCGCATCGCTTCCACCTTCAAATGAGTATGGCCTTCTCTAACACTCCAAAGAAAAGTGTTTAATTGGAACATCGACACCTTCTATACAACCAGTGGCTTCGGTCCCCCTCGTCAAACGCTCTTGCCTTTCTCTCGCCAAGATGCACTTGATATGTGGCGAACCTAGCCAATTCGTTGAACCTTGCGCATAATTTGTTACTTTACATATTCCCTGCTTCAATTCCAAAATCTGAACTTCCATTTGGTTTTGCGAATTAGTCGAAAATACATCTCGAAAAACATCTCCTTAAATCTCTCCTGTGTTATTACATCTTCTCCCCAGTACTTTGTTTGCACGCCACCAATAAATAGCTTCGCACTTCAACATGAATGTCGTATATGCGGTCTTCTGTCTTCCCTTACTCTTGCGACGTCAAACACATTATCCATCTCCATAACCCATGTTTGAGCTTCGATTGGGTTCTATAGAACCTTTAAACTCGCGCAGCCCCACCGCCTTGAAATCCTTGAACGTGGTGTTTGGTGGGGCTTGGGTTGATTGTTAATTGCTCCACCCGAGAATTCACCAATCACGAATCGGGTCGAGATTGGTGGTGTTGTTGTTGTTATTCGTTGACCTTCTTCCGGGGTCAGTCGACGATTTATTTGGTCGCCTTGGCGGCATTTTTTCTATTAAATAAACGCTTTATTAGAACTTTATTTATTTCTCTAAATAATTAAGGCATTACTCAACAATTTAACATATCACTTAACACATCATCTCAAACAACTTGATATATTTGCATTCAAATCAAAGTTTTAACATTAAACGATAAAGATAACTCTATTTTTACATCAACTATCCTAAAATAAAGAATCCACGTGGATTTAAAACATTCAAATATTCTTTCGCTCATAAACACGCCGAATTTACATATAAAAACTAATTAAGTCTTTCACATAATTAAACAAATTCTATCACTTTCTCTGTCGAGGAGTGGATAGCCTTTGCGTTCCTCCTCCTCCACGATGCGGCACATCGCTTTCTACGATATAGCATATATGATGGTAGATCCTCAAACCGGATTGGATACTTCCTAACTCGATCTTGGACCACATTCATCAGATTTTGTAGTGTAGAGTATGTCTCCTTAAGTTTAGCCTTTTCGCACGGCGATCATCTTCTCGCACGATCAAGACGGGCGTAACTCTCGCACTCCACCCTCCTCTACTATGGCAAGCCTCTCCGAGGTCTCCTTCGATCCTTCTTTAACTTCTCTATTTCGTGGACTTATCCTCGGCCGACCCTTTTAGTGAACTGATCCCACTCCACGCTTCCTAAACGTGTGTGAAAAGTCACAATCTCTATCCTTCTACTCAATAGTAATCTCATCGACTAACCGCCGCTTGCTTCGGTCAAATCCTCGAGCAAGATCCTGCAACTCTACGCTACGATCATAGAGAGTGCGCCATACATCTTCGCATCAATGGAGTTCGGTGAGAACTCCTCTTCTTCCTCTTCTTCTTCCTCTTCCTCAGATCCTCCTCTGCGATCGGTCCTCCCGCCATGCTCCCGACCAACGACAGCGGTGATCATCGGAGATGACTCTCTCTGTCATAAATTTGTTCCTCGACGACATGAATGTCTCTGGGCTCCTCCTCCCTAACTCGACTAGCTCCTCCAATATCCGACATCCCGACAACAAAATTTTAAGTTTTAGTTACTAATCCGCGTATAGCGAACACATAGATTAACACATAAGCACATAAAGTCTTTTATTATCTTTAATGAATTTAGAAATTCATTTCTTAGAACTCGATAAAAGTTTACCACTACTATGTTCTCGATCTCCTACAAGGCTACTACCTAAGGTTGTTCCCCCACCTAAGGTTCATAACCTTATGACTTTGATACCAACTGCGTGACACCCCAAATACTTGGTGCTTTCCATTTCCACAGATTTGGTGTTCATTTGATAAACATCATCTATCTATCTACCCATAAATAAAATACAACCATACAATAGATAGAATAAATAATAACTCTCTCCCCCTATGGGGTTACATCAATCGCATAACTAAATAAATCCTGTGTTAATCTAACCTTAAAATATCTCGTATGGAAACATAACAATTAAGTCTTAAGTAACATCAATTCTAAATGTCATTACACAACCACATAAACAAATAGTCTTCATTACTTGCTAATCTTGCCCTTGCTTTTCTAGTGGAAGTGTGACGCCTCAAAATTAGGTATACGTCCACCCATCTTGGGTCGCCACTTACATAGTACATAAATTCAAATACAAACTTAATTATACATCCGTCGTAGAACATACGACAATACATAAACCGAGAGTTCTAATAGGAATATTGTCATTTAGACAATATCCATACTCAAGGAGTCCTCATTACAATTATTATCACACTATTTCACGTAATAGTGAGGGACTACTAATGCTATCTTCAGACCATCACTGCGTTTCCCCAACTCGTCTCAAATTTATATTCTCATTTCCTCAAGAGAAATAAAGGAAAGAAAGGGTGAGCTCAACTAGCCCAAGAAGAAATATTATGACTAAGATAATGCGTAATAATTTATCATTAGCCTTCAACAAAGTTAAACCGATAAAATACAATAGACAACAAGTTTAACTGCAAATGAATAAGCAATCCATTAAAAGAGTCAAGTAGAGAATAAAGTCTACTATCTTTTAGGTTTTAAAAGGTTTTTCATCACTATTATAAATTAGACTCACTTTTAATAAATAATCCACATCATCAAATCACCCCGCACTACTACCAAGGATATTCATCAAATTATCAATGATCACGACTATACCGAATCACCCCGGTCATAATCATACCAAAACTATCCATCATCGCATTACAAACCAATCGAGGACTTTTATCACATCATTTATAACAAGCCATGATTATACCGAATGATCCCTGGTCATAATCATACTAAGTTCATCTATACACGTAAGCCGAAGATAACATAATATAACATGAGGATGACGACAATGACATAATAATTCAATAAAACAAGTTCAAGAATTATTTTATCCAGGAATTTTTAACGTCCAAATTGTCAACAAGATACTGTTTTGTAGAGTAAAATTCAAGAATGATCAGAAGAATATTTCCATGAAAAGATATTGGATGAAACGCAAATATCAAGGATATTCTACTAATTTCATGAAGTATAAAGTCAAAGTTTTAACCAACCGGGTATAATAAAGAATGGAATAACAAAAGAAATCACCATGCATGCGATTGCAGATGTACAAAGTTATTCCAATGTAATAATAATAACGGAACCGTGTCGTGAAATTCACACCGACAGGATGTTCCAACAAAATAATAAAGATGGAACCATCCTGTAAAACACACGATAGGATATTCCAATGTAATGATAAAGACGTAACTGTGTCCCAGTAAAAACACACGCATGTGATGTTCCAATGTAATAATAAAGATTTTAACCAGTCCTGTAAAACACATGCATGTGGATGTTCCAATGTAATAATAATAAAGATTTTAACCCAGTCCTGTAAAACACACGCATGTGATGTTCCAATGTAATAATAGAAGAATGTCACCAAGTATAGGTAAACCACGATATAAAGTTATTCCAATGTAATAATAAGCAATGGAATAACAATGCTTCTCTTCATGAATAAGAAAGAATAACACCCTTTACGGGTACAACAAATAATATTCCCTACCTTAGAAGAACCGAATATCGGCAAAGTGAAGTAGCGAATACTTTTCTTCTTTCTCTCTATAGTTTTTCTCTCTATTGTTTCAAAGAATTCGTGAAAATAATGAAGCACTAGGCCTCTATTTATAGAAGATTTCTAGCTTAAGACCGCCATGTGAAAAGGCAAGTGGCTTGGACGACCGGTGATGTGAAAAGAAAAGTTGTTTGACGCTCAGATGTGAAACGACAAGTGGTTCGACGCTCAGTAATGTGAAACGACAAGTGGTTTGGACGTCTGGTAAAGGTAATTACTATCGACGGTCATCATTACTATTCACAAGGGTAATTACTATCGACGAAGGTAATTACTATTGACGAAGGTAAATACTATCGATGAAGGTAATTACTATTCACAAAGGTAATTACTATCGACGGTAATTATCGCTCACAAAGGTAATTACTATTGACGAAGGTAATTACTATCGACGAAGATAATTACTATTCACAAAGGTAATTACTATTGACGAAGGTAATTACTATCGACGAAGAGACTCTTAGATGATGACATATGAGCCCCCATAAAATAATCAAACTTACCACAAATGTCTCATAATGACTTTTATATACATCAAGGATTGAATAAATATTACCACAAATCATTTTATTTTTAATCAACACATATTTAATCTTTCAACAATTATTAATCATTTATAACTTGTCGTCTCAATTAATAATATAACATATTATACGATGATATCTATGACAATAATTGAATCAATAATATAAGAGATATGTTAAAGAATTATCAGTAGTAATAATTGAGCATAAATTGAAGTGACTTCTCACGTAAGCATCAATAATCAATATCGTGTGCTACTATGAACCACGCATATTCATCGTTTTTTTACCACCGGGTAGTTCAACAGCTTTAACGGTAACACCTCCGCCAAGTTATTTTTATAAAATATTTTTGTCGTTTTCTCAATCCGATAATAATTACATTGTGGGGTCCACTAATGATTGAGCCATTGTCATTTAATATTCCCTAACAAAAAGAATATTCCCCGACCAAACGAATATTTTATAACAACTTGCATACTTTGCAAAATTTATAAATACTACCCACAACTATAATATTATCTCAAATTCACACCATAATATTAAAAATTATTTCGACAAAATTTAAATCTTTATTGATAAAATATGGGGTCTCACAATCTCCTCTCCTTATGGAATTTCGCCCTCGAAATTAGGATACGTACTTGGTATGATAAAGAGGTGAGGATACATTGAATACCTTTATCGTTGAAAACATTAAATTCATCTTTGCAATCCGGCCAAAGATATTTATTCACAATTCATCTTTGCACTACAGGCCAAAGATAACTTTTACCACATCCATGAATTAATATTTCATTCACGAGACTCAATTTCAATAATTAATCCATATCATCGAATCATCCCCGCACTACGTGCCAAGGATATTCATTAGTTGTCAATTTACCACGAATTATCCATGCACTACTACCAAAGATAATCGTATTCATTAAGATTATGCACGACCACAAATTATCCATGCACTACGGCCCAAAGATAATCGTGTATTCATTATCATTACCACCACAATTATCCATGCACCACGTGCAAAGATAATCGTGTATTCATTAAGATCACGCACCACAAATTATCCATGACTACGTGCAAAAGATAATCGTGTATTCATTAAGATCACGACCACAAATTATCCATGCACTACGTACAAAGATAATCGTGTATTCATTAAGATCACGACCACAAATTATCCATGCACTACTACCAAAGATAATCGTGTTTTCAATTACGATTATGATTATACCGAACAATCCTTGGTCATAATCATACCAAGTCCATCTATGCACTACAGCCACGTATTTACTTTCAACATAATATAAACACGAGGATAATGATATAAAGAATCAATCAAATGAGATAAAGGATAAATATAATTTATCCAGATTCAATTCAAAATATCCCCACGTTATCAATCACTTAATAATCTCATAATCTAATATCATTAATATTATAATAATATTTTAATCACTTCTTAAATTTATAAACAATTTATCTCAATTGTTTACGCTTTACCATCTAATGCATTTAATCATTCAAAAATGTCATACTCATAAGATATCATCACCAATTATCAAATCCCTCATCAAAAATATGCATATATTCTATATAGGATTCTCTAGCCAAAAAATCCTATTTTCAACTTTGTTACTTCACATAACATATTTAACTCATATGTTCGTAACTAAACTATTTTCATGAAAAATACCAAATCAGTCCCAAAAATATTTCTTTTCTGGGTTTTAGTATAATATAGTCCCATAATGAAAATATATTTTTCTCGGAATTTTTAAAATTCATGTACTATTTTTCAAAAATCAATTTCTAATTAATTCTTTAAGAAATTAGCTACCTCAAGTTTAACTCCAAAAATTCCCAAATCTTGGCAGGACCTTACACAGGTTAACGTGAGCTTCCAGTTTAAATTTCATGGTCATCGGAGTTATAGAACTCCTATTATAGCGCTTTTCGTTTAAAAAACCTAAATATTGAAATAGTCATAACTTGCTCATTTTAAGTCGAAATGAGCTCATTTTTGGACAGGAGGTACTTTATACCATATACCTTCATGTCCCAAATGGCCAGAATTTTTCTCATAATTTAAGTGGCCAAAACAGCCCGTCTAAAATCATGGCAGCAGCTTTTTTTTTTGCTTTTTGCAGCTTTGTACTCCTTTGCTAAAATCAGTCCACACAAAAATCTACAACACCTTTTCCAGTAATTCCACTTGGATTAGTTAGGTAACTCATAGATCTAACTCTAGGACTTGACCACACTCAAAAATTCAAAATATAATAGGAGATATGGTCAATTGAATTTCATGTTACGTTTTTCACCAAAATCTGATTTTCAACTCTTTGTGATTTCTAAGAAACTTTCATGTTTTCACATACTAACCAACATAACTCATCTTAAAACTTACTAACACTTCATATACCCATGATTTTCATCAATTCTATACTTTTATTATGACTTTCATCATAATCCACGTAAACAGATCTTTTTAGTTGAAGAAATATTTGAGGGTTTAAGAAATGGGTTTTTGTACTGGGGTCAATACAAAATTCGATTTCACGTTCTAGGGTAGGCTAGAAAGTCTTCAAGAATACGCCAAGAAATTTATTAATGATAGAAATATCATTTAAAACTGCTACTCTTATCCAAGACTTGGATAGTACGTTACATTGATACTAACTATGACTTTCATCCCAACTTTGATAAGACGTCACAATGACACCTTACATAAATGTATAGTCAAAAACCATTTCAGAAATTAGAATCTTTGGGAAGTGCTCAAGGAAACCTTCGTATATGGGAGGCCATGCTTTTAGGTTATGATAGATATCATATGGCCACGTAATTATCCTTGGTTTACCCAATAGACCCCAAAGAAAAAATGAGAAGATTACTATCATATTCTTCCCAATGGTGAGTCTTCTCTTGATTTATCATTATCTCCACTGCCTCAAATTGAGAATTATACTTCAAACAAACACCAAGATCATATAGGTAGTGCTCAGTAAATATACTCAAGAAAGTGGATGAGCACAACCTGCCTTTATGATGACACGAGGTTGTATGTCATTAGACATCTTGTATGATAGTGGCAAAACACTCTTCCAACGTTGGGTTCGCCTCACCCTAGTTGATTCACCAAATATAACTACTAAATAATGACCACCGTTCTATTCCACTGTTACCCCCGCTCGACCTAGCTACACTCTTATTACCTGAAAGAAATTGTGAAGCAAAAGGGTTAATTAATATATCAAATATTATCCCTATACTCTGACCGACCAATTAAATAACAAATAAACTTAGGTAGGTCATACTAACGAAGGAATTCCCGCCTCTCCTCCTAGTTCTTATCTCAAGATCTTAGCCAGGATCATATCCCTAAGCTCGATACCAACCGCGACGCCCCCAAAATTAGGTATACGCCACCCATCTTGGGTCGCCACTTACATAGTACATAAATTCAAATACAAACTTAATTATACATCCGTCAGTAACAACATACGACAATACATAAACCGAGAGTTCTAATAGGAATATTGTCATTTAGACAATATCCATACTCAAGGAGTCCTCATTACAATTATTATCACACTATTTCACGTATAGTGAGGACTATTAATGCTATCTTCAGGACCATAACTTTCGCTTCCCCAACTCGTCCCAAATATATTCTCATTTCAAGAGAATAAAGAAAGAAAGGGTGAGCTCAACTAGCCCAAGAAGAAATATTATGACTAAGATAATGCGTAATAATTTATCATTAGCCTTCAACAAAGTTAAACCGATAAAATACAATAGATAACAAGTTTAATCTGCAATTTAATAAGCAATCCATTAAAAGAGTCAAGTAGAGAATAAAGTCTACTATCTTTAGGTTTTAAAAGGTTTTTCATCACTTGTTATATAGTTTGAGACTCACTTTAATAAATAATCCACATCATCGAATCACCCCGCACTACTACCAAGGATATTCATCAAATTATCAATGGTCATGACTATACCGAATCACCCCGGTCATAATCATACCAAAAACTATCCATCACCGCATTACAGTGCCACCGAGGACTTTTATCACATCATTTATAACAAGCCATGATTATACCGAATGATCCTCGGTCATAATCATACTAAGTTCATCTATACACGTAAGTCAAAGATAACATAATATAACATGAGGATGATTTACAATGACATAATAATTCAATAAAACAAGTTCAAGAATTATTTTATCCAGAATTTTTAACGCCCAAATTGTCAACAAGATACTGCTTTGTAGAGTAAAATTCAAGAATGATCGTAAGAATATTTCCATGAAAAGATACTGATGATGAAACGCAAATATCAAGGATATTCTACTAATTTCATGGAGTATAGAAGTCAAAGTTTTAACCAACCGGGTATAATAAAGAATGGAATAACAAAAGAAATCACCATGCATGCGGTATCAGATGATAGACAAAGTTATTCTAATGTATAATAATAACGGAACCATGTCGTGAAATTCACACCGCACGGGATGTTCCAATGTAATAATAAAGATGGAACCCGCATTCTTGTAAAACACACGATAGGATATTCCAACAGAATGATAAAGACGGAACCAGATCCTAAAAACACACGCATAAAGATGTTCCAACAGTAATAATAAAGATTTTAACCAGTCCTCCGTGTAAAACACACGCATGTGATGTTCCAATGAATAAAAATAAAGATTTTAACTAGGTCCTGTAAAACACACGCATGTGATGTTCCAAATGTAATAATAGAAGAATGTCACCAAGTATAGGGTAAACCACGATATAAAAGTTATTCCAATGTAATAATAAGCAATGGAATAACAACAGCCTCTCTTCATGAATAAGAAAGAATAACACCCTTTACGGGTACAACAAATAATATTCCCTACCTTAAAAGAACCTAATATCGGCAAAGTGAAGTAGCGAGAATACTTTTCTTCTTTCTCTATAGTTTCTCTCTGTAGAGTTTCAAAGAATTCGTGAAAATAAATGAAGCACTAGGCCTCTATTTATAGAAGATTTCTAGCTTAAGACCTTGCCATGTGAAAAGGCAAGTGGCTCGACGAATCGGTGATGTGAAAAGAAAAGTGGTTTTGACGCTTAATGTAATGTGAAACGACAAGTGGTTCGATCCTCAGTAATGTGAAACGACAAGTGGTTTGACGTCTGTAAAGGTAATTACTATCGATTTAAGGTAATTACTATTCACAAGGGTAATTACTATCGATTTAAGGTAATTACTTATCGACGAAGGTAAATACTATCGATTTAAGGTAATTACTATTCATAAAGGTAATTACTATCGACGAAGGTAATTACTATCGACGAAGGTAATTACTATCGACGAAGATAATTACTATTCACAAAGGTAATTACTATCGACGAAAGGTAATTACTATCGACGAAGAGACTCTTAGATGATGACATATGAGCCCCCATAAAATAATCAAACTTACCACAAATGTCTCATAATGCACTCTTTATATACATCAAGGATTGAATAAATATTACCACAAATCATTTTATTTTTAATCAACACATATTTAATCTTTCAACAATTATTAATCATTTATAACTTGTCGTCTCAATTAATAATATAACATATTATTATACGGATGATAATTTGTGACAATAATTGAATCAATAATATAAGAGATATGTCAGCAGAATTATCGTAGCAATAATTGAGCATAATGTGGTGACTTCTCACGTAAGCATCAATAATCAATACCGTGCGCTACTATGCAACCACGCCAGACATCGTATTTTTTACCACCGGGTAGTTCAACAGCTTTTAACGGTAACACCTCCGCCGTTATTTTTATAAAATATTTTTGTCGTTTTCTCGATCCGACAATAATTTCATTATATGGGTCCACCAATGATTGAGTCATTATTTAATATTCCCTAACAAAAAGAATATTCCCCGACCAAACGAATATTTTATAACAACTTGCATACTTTGCAAAATTTATAAATACTACCCACAACTATAATATTATCTCAAATTCACACCATAATATTAAAAATTATTTCACAAAAATTAAAATCTTTATTGATAAAATATGGGGTCTCACGGGAAGGCTCAAATGCATTCTCTCGTTCTTAATCGCAATGTTATTATTACGCAAGAGTGAGCACGATTGCCCACAAGTATAACAATATAATAAATGAATAATAATAACATGCGAATGAATTAATAACTTTGAATATAAAAGCTCAACTTTTGAATCAAGAATGAATAACAAGAATCAAAAGAAATTCGAGGGTCACAAGACCTTGAACTATGTCCCAGGTTGTCAAGTGTTTATTCTTGAAACCTTTAATGATCATAAGACTATGGACTCTTCTTCTCGTACTTAGGGGATCACCCTTAATACCATATCGCATGCATTAATATCTTAACGCTAAAGCGTAAATAATCCCCATTAAAGGGTTGTTCATCTCGGTTTGACATCTGAGTCCGCACTTTTGCGAAGTTTGGATTGGGTAAGCTCAATAAAAGTTCTAAATTTATAACGCTTATCAACTATGGACTAGTTGAATCAATAAGGTTCACTAGTCTTACAAGGTTCAACAATAATTGATATTCAATTTGAATAATAAAATTCAAGATGTATACAATCGAATAAGTATTGTATAATAGAATTATGCTTTTAAAGAATGATAAGATCTAATATGAAGTCTTGACTTGAACAATAATAAACAAGATAGAATAATGAACTTGCTTTATGTAAAGAATTAAGATTTAGGAACTTGCCTCTCGTGTGTAAGCTAAACGATTACTACTCCGCTTCACCACAAGTCCTACACACATACCATATATATTCAAGAAATTCATTAGTTACATTTTCTCTTAATTATTTAATATAAACTCTACTTTATTTAACAAATCATTACCCTTCTAATTTAATTATTAAATTATAATATTTTCATTCTCTTACTATTATTACACTCTCGAATAAATTATTTCATAATAATTTCCATCGAATATTTATTTTATTCCATAAACATCTCAATTAAAATATTTACTTTATTTTATAAATATTTTAATAATAATTTTCATCTAAAATTTATTTTATTCCATTTAATATCTCAATTAAAATATTTAATTTATATTATAAATATTTTAATAATAATTTTATCAAATATTTATTTTATTCCATAAATATCTCAATTAAAATATATAATTTATTTTATAAATATTTTAATAATAATTTTCATCGAATATTTTATTTATTTTTTATTTTTTATTTTTTATTTTTTATTTTTTATTTTTTTATTTTTTATTTTTTTATTTTTTTAATTTTACTGTCAAGTAAGTGGGTAATGTAGTTTAGTAACGCTACCAAGCAAGGTTACCTGTGCTCATTTTCTCTAGTTCTGTAGCTTCATAGTCATGAACATAACAAGGCCAAATTAGGCCAAAAATCAATCACACGTAAAATTATACATGAATATGGCCATAACTTCCAATTTCCTTGTCCATATATTAGTTTAAGCATACCCAAATACTAGAATTTATACATAATCATTACCCAACATTTATAGAGTAGTTTAAACTCATTAAAACACATAATTACAGAATTAAAATATGTAAATTATATTGTTCTTGATGCTCTTGAAGGTTTTTGAATAAAAATATAGAATTTACTACTATGGATTTGTTATAAGGTCAAATCCAACCACTCAAGTTTCATTTTGTTCATTTTAGCATGTATAATCATATATAAGTGTAAAATTTAGGGATAATATATGATCAACGCATTAAATTTATGTGTAAGGGCCATATGGCCATATCACGTACTCTGTAAATTTTTGAAATAACAAGCCAAAATCATACGTCATAATCTTATGAAACCAATGATATTGAAGTACAATATATATATATATATATATATAACATGCCTTACAACTCGATTTATTATATATATTCACATAACGACATGATTTCCGAATTATAGAGAGTTACAGAAGTAAGAAAGCCATATAAAAACTTAAAAAGACGTAAATAAATAAATTGGGTTGAAGAGATTACCCAAGCGTAGATTACTAGAAAGTGAATTTCCCAACAAAAACTCTGAACTCTGAACTCTCTCTCTCTGTATCTCTCTGCATGTTATGCTGGACTTAGAAAAAAAATGAAAAGGAAGAAAATAAAAGACGTCTCGATAAATAAGGAGATGAATCGACGAATAATGGTCGCCACTCCCATCATGGTGAATCGCTTCATAACTCCCCTTAGGGCCTTGTTTGGTGACAAGAATAGGATTTTAACCCATTTAACTTAATCAAGCTTATAATATAGTTTAAGTAATGTCACACTTTTATAAAATAAATCAATATCTTATTTAATTTATTTTAAATAAAATAATTTCTCATTAATTCACATAGCTACATAATTAATTTCTCATTTAATAATAATATTAAACTATTAAATCTCTAATTAATAATTAAATTAATTAAAATAACATAGCTTATTAAATACTTCTTTTAATTCAATAAGTTCGCATAATCACATACTTCGAATAATAAAAATTCTCCACATTAATTTAATAAATGTAACACATATAATTAAATTAATCTATCACAACTTCATCAATTAATTATTTAATCTAATAATTAATTCATCGAAAAATATTTATTCAACCCAATAAATATTAAAATTAAATTATAAAATTACGGTTGTCACGTCTGTCATTCTACAAATTCAACACATGTCTATCATATTTAATGCTCCATATTGTCCTTGACAAAAATACCCCGACACCAAATTTCCATCCTAGATACAAATTCCCCTAAATCTGGGATCATATATTCAAAAATGGCTTCCCTTTCCCCTAAATATGGGATCATATATTCAAAAATCTATATATACTAAATCACAGTACATAACACAATATTGTGATATCTGTCATTCTATAAATTCAACATCTGTCTATCATATTTAATGCTCCATATTGTCTTTGACAAAAATAGCCCGACACCAAATTTCCATCCTAGATACAAATTCCCCTAAATCTGGGATCATATATTCAAAAATGGCTTCCCCTTCCCCTAAATATGGGATCATATATTCAAAAATGGCAACTAAATTAATCTCATATTCATTCAAATTCTTTCAAACGGCAAAGACGACTCAACCCAAAGGATAAACATCATGTAGATCGAGGAGCTTCAGCCGACCGAGGACTTCTCAACCCCTCTCTCCAGCCCAACACACTTTCAAGACGCCAAGTCTAAATATGATTTCCCCATTCATCTAATTGATGTTATCTTGCACATAAACTTTTACCTATGTTAATCTCACTGATTTTTTCGGGCTTTACTGATGAGAAATGATATCTCAGTATTTTTAAACTTTCAGACACAGAAATGATATTTGGGGACCAAAATGGCAATATTCGTAGTATGGGATTTGACCGCAAATTCTTGCAGCTGTGAATTGGTATGTGTTTGTTTATATTTGAGTTGAGCCTATTTCCAGTCATAAGGATTTTTGCTGTAGTTCATGTGCAATTAGTAGATTAAAACAATCATGCTGATAAAATGACATAACAACACTTTCTAAAGGTTTGTAAAAGTGTTGAAGACTATGCAGTTAATTGTATTCAATCAACCCATTGGTGTTAAAATCATGCATCATGTATGAATATAAATCTTTATTATTCAAAGAATCCTCCGATTGTCTAACAAGAAATGTGTGCGAGTAGTTAAAAGTCAATTGTATGAATTTTCTTATTTATACTCAAACAAGATTGAACTTTTCATTGAATCCTCAGTTTCAAAACATTTATTTTTTAAAAATTTCACTACTGAGTAAACATATGGTCTACAATTTGAAATAGGTCTTCATAAAATTTGAAATAATATAATATTCCAACTATATGAAATTTAAGAAAAATAATCTAAAAAGTAAAAATAATGCACTCACTGTGTTGGGAATTTGGATTCGTTTATGGTGAAACTTTTTGTTTGCTTGGGTAATTTAAAATTGAATTAATTGGATTGGAGATGTTAGTGTTTAATCAATTTAATGTTTTGGTAGCTTCCAAATAGGCCTGGGTTTTTGTTAGTTGATTGGTTATGGATTTCCTGTCTGTTTGGTTGCCTTGGAGTGGGATATTCATTGTGTTAATAATGGATAATTGCAATGTTTAGCTTGGTTTTGTAGTTTGGATGGTTTTTTACTTAGTGTCATAATATATTGGTTAAGGTTTGATGTCGGATTGTTTTTTTATGTTACGTTTTAGCCTTTTGATTTTACTTTATTTTATGCTAGGAAAATAGGAAAAAGATGAGTGCAATGAATTAATGAAAGCCATTAAGTATATAATGGATGAGAGATGCACCTATTAAGAACTAATCAAAAATTTAAAAATGGAAATTAATAATAAGAATGTATGTGATTTTGTGGTGGTATGGTGAATAATTGTAGTGATATGTGTCTTTAGATAATGTAGTATTTTTTCGAATTTTACGAACTATGGTGAACTATGGTGAATTTTTTGAAATTTTTGCATTTTTCACTACATCAATTAATGAAGTAGTAGTGAGCAAGCATAACATTAATAATTTTTTCATATTTCACAAATTTGTTTCACACAACACCTATGTTGTGTTTTTGGTTTGTGATACAAAGTAGAAGAAAACTTTGAGTGATAGGTATTTCTTCAATAATGAATACTTGGCTTAAATTACTACTACCTTTCAATCCATAAGTAGTAGTGAATCGTAGTTGTTGCTATAGATTGTGTTTTAACTGACTTGCCCTTGGTGCGACAATGTCATTAATCTTTTATTACTCACCTGAACCATCCAAGATTAGGAGAAATTAGTCCTTAGTGCAGCATATAGTCAGTGAAATTTGTTAAGATTGTTCATGTAAACTATTTTTTATTGCCATCTATTTTCTGTTTTTCACACCTCCTCGCAAATATGTATCTGGTAATCATCATAGACTCATGCCAATAAGCCTGTAGTATGAGTCTTTGACTAATTATTGTATTCAGACTAGGTTAGAGAAGTATTTGTGGCTGTAACCAAAGCTTTATATTTGCTTTCGATTAATTTGTAATGTTCATAAGGTGGTTGTAACTTGTAAAGATGATTGTAATGCCACAATAGAATTAATCATTTCTCAACACATTTTTGTATGTTTCAATTTTTGTGATTCTTTGATTGCTTATGCTTTTTGGTGGCTACAATGATCGACTTGATACTAGAAAAATATGCTTCTATGGTTTTTGGCTTTTGCTTAGTTCAAGTTATGTTGCAATCCTTTGACATTTAAGATAAATATTGATGTCCATGTTGCTCTAATCTCTTGCAGACTTCAGCAATATAAATTAGTTGATATGAAACTACTTGCTCAACAAAGGGATCTTCAGGTAATTATTTCTATGTTCTTCTCTTTTCTATGCTCGATTCATTTTTGTGTTGCATTGTATTGCATTTCAACAATGCCAAATATTTCGTTGACGTGAAGCTAAGATGTTATTTGACCCATTCAAGGGTAAATTTACTTTTTGATCTTAATTTTGATAGACAATCGATGAATATCAGTCAAGACACTTAATAGTTTCTTCTCTACGTAGTTATTACACTCTTGAAATACTCGGCATGTGAACATGGTTGGCGTATGTATCCATGACCAATCTTCAAACAGTTTCATATTTGTGACCAACCAATATAAAATTGGGCCAACTACTATTCAACGTGTCCATGATTGCGTTAAATGACTCAAATAGTTATTCATTGCTATGATGTGTTAGATTATCTGAGTTTTTATTTTTCCCTCATGAAGGATATATTTTTCTTAGACTGGGGGGTGTGTGTACCGTGGGGAGATATATTGGTGGTTTAAACTGCTTCATTGCTTCGATTAGTTTGTCTGATAGACATGGTTGGGCCTGCTTTATGTCTTTAGTATCAAGCAAGTAAAGTTACCCCTTTCTGTCTCAAGCTTTAAAATGTACTTGACTTGGATGCTTTAAATTTTGGTTACCACAAAAAATTTAGAGAATTCTTAGCTGATTATTTTCTTTGAGTTTGTATCCTAATTGTATTGTATCCGATTGTTATCATTCTTACTCCATGCTGAGCAACCCAGTAATGCAAAATCTAATCACCGCCCAGATGGTCATCTGGGGCCAAAGTGAAGAAGTAGATGGATTAAGCGTCTTTAGTTAAGTAGTGCATGTTCCTTTTCTATTGGTACCAAGAGTATGAACTTGGGCAAAACAAACTCGCATGACAAAGTAAACAAGTTCTTCGGCAGAATTATTAAAGGTGGTATAACTAACTCAGATCTGACATTGGCTAAATCTGTTGGTAAAGAATTGATGGTGCTATATCAAAAAACAACCTCGGTTATGAATGGCGAGTCCTCTTCAGCAGGCAACTTGTAAAATGGTGATGATATTACACTTTCACATTTTTTAGATACGGTAATTGTAAGACCCCGAATTTTATGAAATAAAAGTATTCAATTTTTCTTATAGTAACTATTCAGTAAATGGTTAAATTGATAAAAGGTTAAAGTTAAAGGTGATATATGAATTTTTTCAAAATACACAAGTGGTTATAAAATATTCATTGTTGTCGGGGAATATTCGTTTGGTCGTGAAATATTCTTTTCTTCGTTGTGGAATATTAAATGCGACCAGTAGCAGCCCATTTCTGTCGAATGAAGAAAACGACAAATTTGAGTTTTTACAAATAACAGCATAGTTGTTACCGTTAACACTGTTGGAATACCCGGTGGTTAAAATACAATAATACGCATTATTGCACAGTAGCACACGGTATTGCACAATATTTTTAAATTATTGATTCTTACGTAAGAAGGCACTACTTAATAATTGTTACTGTAATTATTGTTCAATATTTTATTTTATTGATTCAATAATTGATGCGTTGATATTTTATATTATTGTTGTTTCAATAATTATCACTGCATAGTATTTTCCATTATCAGATCAATAATTCATATTATTTGAATAATATTATTAGATAACATTATTGACAATGTTTAGAAAGTTCTGTAAAGGAGAGGTTTGGTCACCTAATTGCGCGCCAGTAAGGAGAAATTGATTCTGTAATATTATTTGTGAATAATTAATTATTAATTTATATGATAAGGAAATATTTATTTTATGTGGATATAAATGATGGATATATTTATTTTTATGTGGATAAAAATGAAGAAATTAACGCTGAGGTGTTTTATCAATATTTTGTCGGTGTGGAGGTATTAAAAATCATTCGTTTGTGGATTTAGGATATTTTTGGTTTGGAATTTAGAAAAACTCAAAGCTATAAAGTTGTAGAGAATTCGATTTCAGGCAGAATGGACATAAAATTGGTATTTTTCTGATAAACGGTCTATTTTCTATGAATTGTTGAAGTTTTGGAAAATAAAATGATTTTTATTTATTTATGGGTGGGACCCACTTTTGTTTTAACACATGTGGGCTGCCAAATTTTGTTCAAAGATGGCTGGTGGCTGAGCTTGGTCAAGAGCATGCGTAGGAATAAGGAAATAAAATAATATTAATTTATTATTTAGTCTCCTTTGGTGTTCTAGCATTTTCCTATAAATAGGTGCTTATGTTAGAATTAAAAATCATACGAGAAACAAGTTTTCTTTCTCTCTATATTATCAAGCATATTTTTGAGAGTATTTAGATACTTTGAGAGTTTCTATTTAGTAGAAGTTTCTTTCAGTTTTTCATCCGATATTCCAGTCAGAAGTACTGCTCTTTTGAGGTAAGGGATTTTAAGGGTTATTATGTTTTTCAGTTCGTACTTCTTTCGACCTTCAGAAAATTCTGGAAAAATTTGAAATGATATTTTGATGAGTTTTATTGATTGTGTCTAAAAATGATGATTTTTGGATGTATAGATTAAGAGTTATGAATTTTACGGGAAAAGACTATTTTAAAAGTAATTGCTTATAACTCCTTGTGGTTAACTCCAAAAATGATGAAATTTTTATTGGGAGTACATCTATATAATATCAGTGTACTCTGTGAATTTCAGAATTTTTAGATAAAAGTACAATTTATGATAAATGTCTAAATATTCGGAGATTTTGGCCATATAAAAATAGTAAATGAATTTTAAAAATTCTGAGAAAAATATGTGTTCAATATGGGACTATATTATGCTAAATCCTAGAAAAGAAATATTTTTGGAACTTATTTAGTATTTTTCATGAAAATGGACTAGTTATGAGTAAATGAATTAAATATGTTAAGTGAAGTAAGAAAATTGTAAAATAGGATTTTATGGCTTGAGAATCCTATATGAGGTATATGCAGATTTTTGATGAGGATTTTGATTATTGGTGATGAAATCTTATGAGTTTAGAATTTTAGGATGATTAAATGCATTATTTAGTAAAGTGTAAACAATTAAAATAAATTATTTATAAGTTTAAGAAATGTTATTTCAATATCATTATACCGAAATATTGGTAAGGATTTTATTGTGGAATCTCTAACTTTTTGAGTCGGGTTTACTATTCATGAGTTACTATTCACGAGTTACTATTCACATGTACTATTCACGACAAAATTAGTTTCTTTTTCTGACCAAATTATTGTTGAGTTATGAATATTACTCTTGAGATTAAATCTATATGTTGATTACATTATTTTTATTATCATATATAACATTTTTATAACCCTAATGATGATATTAGTTTCTCTTTGACTTGAGTGTAAAGATGGGTAGATTATTGGTATGATCATGACTATGGTTCTCTTTGGCCAGTAGTGCAAAGTTGAATTGTTGACTGGTATGATCATGACCATTGAATTTATAATTGAATATCTTTAGCTTAAGTGCAAAGGTGAAATGATCAACATGGTTATAATTATTGTTTATATAAATTCTGAAATTATTATATATTTCTTTGAGATATTAATATATTTGGCCTGTAGTGCAAATATGAACTGTTGATGAATATATTTGGCCTGTAGTGCAAATATGAACTGTTGAGGAATATCTTTCGCATGTAGTGCAAAGATGACCTGTTGTTGAATATCTTTAGCCTATAGTGCAAAGATGGTATGTTGATGAATATCTTTGGTCCGTAGTGCAAAGATGAAATTGTTAGTATGATTATAAACAGAACGTGATTTGGTATAACCATGATCTTTGATATTTCGGTAAAGACGCAGATGAAAATTATCTTACGTCCCGAGTGCGAAGAGGAATTTAGAATCACAATTACGATTATGAGTTATTCATATAATTGTGGAAAGGAACTGTTGAGTGATGTTACAGGGATAAAACACTGTTGGTGGACTTTTAATGTGGAAAAGATAGTAGACTTTATGGTCTATTTGACTCTTCTAATGGATTGCTCATTCTGCTGCAACTATGGTTGAAAAGTTTTATCATCTACCATATGTTCTAAATCTCTGATTTATTATTGATGAAGGCTATTGATAATTTAATTATCTTTAGTCATGATATTCATTGTGAGACCCCAGATTTTATCAATAAAGATTTAAATTTTGTCGAAATAATTTTTAATATTATGGTGTGAATTTGAGATAATATTATAGTTGTGGGTAGTATTTATAAATTTTACAAAGTATGCACAGTGGTTATATTATATTCGATTGGTGGGGAATATTCGGTTTAGCGAGGAATATTCGTATAACGACTCAATCATTGGTGGACCCCATAATGTAATTATTGTCGGATTGAGAAAACGACAAAAAATATTTTATTGAAATAACGACGGAAGTTTTACTGGTTGATCTTGTTGAACTACTTTCATTAGTAAAAGTACGATGTGTGCACGTGGTTGCATAAGTAGCACACCATTATTGATTATCGATGCTTATGTGAGAAGTCACTCACCATTCCATTATTGTCGATTAATAATATGAATTATTATAGCGATAATGACGTTTTGTTTTATTCATATTATTAACGTAATAAAATGTAAACATCTTTTATATAAAATGTAATACTTTATTAAAGTTATTCTATAAATAGAATATATTATATTTTATTATGCATAAGGTTGCATAGTATTTTGCATAGTGTTTGCATAGTAAAATATTTTTATATAAATAGAATATATTATATTTTATTTAAAAGATTTTGCTTTTTAAATATGGACCGTCGATTAAAGTAAATCAATCTGACCGCTTCATGGATTAATTACTATGCATTCTATTTTCCTATAAATAAAGCTCATTCCTTCATTATTTTCTTACTTAATTCAATCGAAACTCTGAGAGAGAAATTATAGAGAGAAGCTATAGAGAGAAAATCTATAGAGAGAAAGAAGAAAATATTCGCTACTTCACTTTGCCAATATTCGGTTCTTCTAAGGTAAGGGGTATTATTTGTTGTACTCGTCCGGTGTTATTCTTTCTTATTCATGAAGAGAACTTCATTATTCCATTCATTATTATTCATTGGAATAACTCGTAAAAAGTGGTATACCCTATACATAACCTTTGTATATGCGGCAAGATACCCTATACTTGGTGAAATCCTTATGTTATTCCATTCTTATTTATTCTCATTGGAATAACTCGTATAATGCTTAATCCCTATACTTGGTGATCTTCTTCATTATTCCATTCTTTATTATTCATTTGGAATATCCTGTCATGTGTGTTTTACACCTGACCGGTTCCATTGTTTATTATTCCGCATTTATTATTCATTTGGAATATCCTCGTGCATGTGTTTTACACCTACACCGGTTCCATTGTTTATTATTCAAAGATTTATTATTATTCGTTGGATCATCCCGCCGATTGTGAATTTCACCGACTCGGTTCCGTTATTATTATTCTCATTGGAATAACCTCGCCATGCGGCACCGCATGCATGGTGATTTCTTTTGTTATTCCATTCTTTATTATACCCGGTTAAGTTAAAACTTTGACTTCTATACTCCATGAAATTAGTAGAATATCTTTGATATTTGCGTTTCATCCAAAGATCTTTTCATGGAAATATTCTTCGATCATTCTTGAATTTTACTTTACAAAACAATATCTTGTTGACAATTTGGACATTACTAATTCCCGGATAAAATAATTCTTGAACTTGTTTTATTGAATTATTATGTCATTATCATCATCCTCATGATATATTATGTTATCTTTGGCTTACGTGCATAGATGAACTTAGTATGATTATAACCAGGATCATTCTTTATAATAATCATGGCTTGTTATAAATGATGTGATAAAAGTCCTCGGTGGCACGTAATGCAAAATGATGGATAGTTTTGGTATGATTATGACCGGGGTGATTCAAGATAGTCATGACCATTGATAATTTGATGAAAATCCTTGGACAGTGTAGTACGAGGGATGATTAGATGTGGTGGTTTATTTATTGTTTGAGTCTCAATGATAAAAATTGATGAAAACCTTTTAAAACCTAAAAGATAGTAGACTTTATTCTCTACTTGACTCTTTTAATAGATTATTTATTCCGCCGCAGCTTAAACCGGTTGTCTATTGTATTTTATCGGTTTAACACCGTTGAAGGCTAATGATAATTTATTTTGCTTTATCTTAGTCATAATATTTCTTCTTTGGGCTAGTTGAGCTCACCCTTTTCTTTTACTTTTTCTCGTGAAATGAGAACATATTTGAGACGAGTCGGGGAACGAAGTAATGGTCCGTAGGATAGCATTAGTAGTCCTCACTATTCTCGTGAAATAGTGTGATAATAGTTGTAATGAGGACTCCTTTTGAGTTTGTATAATATCTAGTAGACAATATTTGTATTCAAACTCACGCTTTATGTCGTATTGCATACCACGGCGCTTATATTAGTAAGTTGTATTTGAATTTATGTACCATGTAAGTGGCGACCCAAGATGGGTGACGTATACCTAATTTTGGGGGCGTCACATTCTTTACTGAGCTAGTTGTGCTCACCCTTTTGCTTCACAATTCCTTTCAGGTAATAAGAGTGTAGCTGGGTCGAGCGGGGGTAACAGGGGAATAGAATGGTGGTCATCATTTAGTAGTTACATTTGGTGAATCAACTAGGGTGAGGCGAACCCAACGTTGGAAGGGTGTTTTACCACTATCATACAAGATGTCTAAAGACATACAACCTCGTGTCATCATAAGACAGGGTTGTGCACATCCACTTGCTGAGTATATCTATGGGCACTACCTATATAATCTTGGTGTTTGTTTGAAGTATAATTCTCAATTAGAGACAGTGGAGATAATGATATGTCAAGAGAAGACTCACCATTGGGAAGAATATGATAGTAATCTTCTCATTTTTTTTGGGGTCTATTTGGTCAACCAAGGATAATTATGTGGCCATATGATATCTATCATAACCTAGACGCATGACCTCCCATGTACGAAGGTTTCCTTGAGCACTTCCCAAAGATTCTAATTTCTAAAACAGTTTTTGACTATACCTTTATGTAAGGTGTCATTGTGACGTGCTATCCAAGGTTGGAATGAGAGTCACAGTTGGTATATATTTGTATCCAAACTCACAGCATATGTGTTGTTGTATTTTGCACGACAATTGTTGTAGTTGTTTTCTGTACTATACTATGTATTCGGCGACTCAGAATGGGTTGGATAGAATGGACTTGTTTTGGGGGCGTCACATTTGGTATCAGAGCTATAAGTAAAGAGCCCCGAGCCTCTCATTGGTGACTTCGTTGATGGGGATGCACCGCCGGACTCTCCGTAGGGGACGCCGCTCTCATGCAAGTGGCAAACCGACAGTACCAATGTGAGGTGTCATCCCACTATTGGGACATGAGTTACATTTGGTATCGTAGCTTAGGGATATGGTCTCTCCGCGAGATCGAAATATATAACTAGGAGGGAGATGATGAGTAAATCTTTCCTAGTGTGTCCTACCTAAGCTTAATTGTTGGTTGGTCATAATATATGGATATTATGTGATATGTTAATTTGCTTAATTAACCCTTGTTTTATTGCAAGATTTTGAGAATGGCAAATGAGAATGCTAATAATGGAGTGAATGAGATCATGGGGATACCTCTAATCACTAATCATGATAATGTGATATCGAACATCGCAAGAAGGAATTAGAGATATTCTTGTGGTGAGTGAAGAATTGATAGTTGCACCCTAGATAGTCGCAGAGGTAACACATGCATGTGATGTTCCAATGTAATAATAATAAAGACTTTTAACCAAAGTTCTTGTAAAACATACGCATACAGATGTTCCAATGTAATAATAATAAAGATTTTAACCAGTCCTGTAAAACACACGCATGTGATGTTCCAACACAATAATAATAAAGATTTTAATCAGTCCGGTGTAAAACACACGCATGTGATGTTCCAAATGTAATAATAGAAGAATGTCACCAAGTATAGGGTAGATCACAGATACAAAGTTATTCCAATGTAATAATAAGCAATGGAATAACAACAGCTTCTTCATGAATAAGAAAGAATAACACCCCTTACCGTAAAAAGAACTGAATATAAGAGTAGTTAAGAGCAGAAAACTTTTCTTCTTTCTCTCTATAATTTTCTCTCTAGAGTTTCAAAGTGAATTCGTAAAGAAAATAATGAAGGAATGAGCTTCTATTTATAAAAAAAATGGAATGCATAAGAATTAATCCATGAAATCGGTCCTAATTGATTTACTTTAATCGATTATCCATATTTAAAGTAAAATCTTTTAAATAAAATATAATATATATATATATATATATATAAAAAAACTAATAATAATTGAACTTCCTCCCACTTTGTCAATAAAGTCAAAATAATTATACTCCCCACGCTTCCAAAAATCAAGCATCATATATATATATATATATATATATATATATATATATATATATATATATATATATAATCAATCATCATATATATATATATTAACATTACATTACCAATCAAATAAAACAACTCCCGTGGAAAACATCAGACAACTTTCCTCTTCAATTTCAAACCTGGGCCCCACAGTGGGCCCCCACCTAATTATATAAAATAATTTTCTACCGATTATTTTTAAAAAAAAAATAGGTAAATCGGGGTGAATAAAATAAGCAAAATTGAGTGACTTTTTGCTTAAGCATTAATAATCAATATCAATATGCTACTATGCAACCACGCCAGACATCGCATTTTTTTACTACCGAGTAGTTCAACAAGATAATTCAGTAAAACTTCCGCCGTTATTTTTAATAAAATATTTTATCGCTTTTCTCAATCCGACAATAATTCCGTTGTGGGGTCCACTAATGATTGTACTGTCCGCATTTAATATTTCCTCGCTAAAACGAATATTCCCCGACCAATCGAATATAATATAACAACTTGCATACTATGCAAAATTTATAAATATTACCCACAACTATAACATTATATCAATTTCACTCCATAATATTCAAAAAATAATATTTATAGAAAATTCATCTTTATTCAAAAAAGTTGGGGTTTTACAGCGTTCATAAGTTAGAAGAGCAGGCTGAAGCACGACAGACGATCGTGGAACAAAAGGATGCAACAATTCAAGCTTGTGTTACCCGATATGTGATGCTTGAACATAAGCATTCTTCGCGTAGTATAAGATGATAAAGATGAAATCTAAGCTGAAAGAAGAAAAAACTGAACGAGTGAGAATAAGTGATGCATGAGCAAAAGCCGCACAACACGTGGATATTGTGGAAAGAGATGTCCGATCTAAGAAGGCTAAAATAGATGATATGAATTTCTCTTGTTGGAAAGCAATTGGGAGAACCCAACATCGAAGTTTTGAATTACCTGCAGACGGAGCTGGTCAACTGAATTCGATATGGATCGAAGATTGATGATTCGGATCATGAATCGAGAGTACGACGAAGGCAATTGAGGGAGGAATATGTCCTATAAAAAGTATATTCCAACGGTAGTGATGATGCCAAATCTTTGCCTCGAATAAGTCAAGACCGTGTAGTTCGAGGATGGCGGTTGTCATGACTTCCCAACAAGTGAAGAACCCAAATGAAGTTATCACGGGAGATGAGAAATAGAAATCATGATGACCCGGAGATAGAATCAAATGAAAGCAAAGTATTCTCAACTTTTCGAAATACCAGGTACGTAAATTTCGGGGACGAAATTTCATAAGGAGGGGAGATTGTAAGACCCCGAATTTTATGAAATAAAATTATTCAATTTTTTTTATAATTACAATTCAGTAAATGATTAAATTGATAAAAGTTTAAAGTTAAGGGTGAGATATGAATTTTTTTCAAAATACGCAAGTGGTTATAAAATATTCAATTGTTTGGGAATATTCGTTTGGTCGTGGAATATTCTTTTTGTTTGGAGAATATTCGCATGACGACGCAAAACCATTTGTGGGCCCCATAACGAATAACCGTTTGATGAAGAAAAAATCGATAAAATTGAGTTTTTATACATAACGGCGTAGTTGTTACTGCAAACAACATTGTTGGAATACTCTTGGTGGTTAAAATACGATGTCTGCTGTTATCGCACAAAGATAGATACCTGATATTGCATGTATTTTTGAATTATTAATTCTTACGTAAGAAGACACTACTCAATAATTATTATAGTAATTACCGTTCAATATTTTATTTTATTGATTCAATAATTGCTGCGTTGATATTTTATATTATTGTTGTTTCAATAATTGTCATCAAGACAAAGATTCCATTATCATATTAATAATTCATATTATTTGAATAATATTATTAGATAACATTATTGACAATGTCTAGAAAGTTCTATCAAGGAGAGGTTTGGTCACCTAATTTCGCGCCAGTAAGGAGAAATCCTTATCGGAAAGCCCCCTCTTTCCTGGGAACTGCCTGGTTGTCATTATTGTGATTCTGTAATATTATTTGTGAATAATTAATTATTGATTTATATGATAAGGAAATATTTATTTTATGTGGATATAAATGATGGATATATTTATTTTTATGTGGATAAAATGAAGGAATTAATCTTTGAGGTGTTTTATCAAGATTTTATCTATGTGGGAGTATTAAAATCATCCGTTTGTGTATTTCAGATATTTTTGGTTTGGAATTTGGAAAAACTCAAAGCTACAAAGTTGTAGAGAATTCAATTTCAGGCAGAATGGATATAAAATTGGTATTTTTCTGATAAACGGTCTATTTTCTATAAATTGTTGAAGTTTCAAAAAATAAAATAATTTTTATTAATTTATGTGTGGGACCCACTATTGTTTTAACACATGTGGGCTGCCAAATTTTGCTTAAAGATGGCTGGTGGCTGAGCTTGGTCAAGAGCATGTGTAGGAATAAGGAAATAAAATAATATTAATTTATTATTTAGTCTCCTTTGGTGTTCTAGCATTTTCCTATAAATAGGTGTTTATGTTAGAATTGAAAATCACACCAGAAACAAGTTTTCTTTCTCTCTATATTATCAAGCATATTTTTGAGAGTATTTAGATACTTTGAGAGTTGTTATTTAGTAGAAGTTTCTTTCAGTTTTTCATCCGATATTCCAGTCAGAAGTACTGCTCTTTTGAGGTAAGGGATTTTAAGGGTTATTATGTTTTTCAGTTCGTACTTCTTCCGACCTTTAGAAAATTCTAGAAAAATTTGAAATGATATTTTGATGAGTTTTATTGATTGTGTCCAAAAATGGTGATTTTTGAATGTATAGATTAAGAGTTATGAATTTTACGGGAAAAGACTATTTTAAAAGTAACCGTTTATAACTCCTTGTGGTTAACTCCAAAATTGATGAAATTTTTATTGGGAGTACATCTATATAATATCAGTGTACTCTGTGAATTTCAAAATTTTTAGATAAAAATACAATTTATGATAAATGTCTAAATATTCTGTGGTTTTGGCCATATGAAAAATAGTAAATGAATTTTAAAAATTCTGAAAAAAATATGTGTTCAATATGGGACTATATTCTGCTAAATCCCTGAAAAGAAATATTTTTGGAACTGATTTAGTATTTTTCATGAAAATAGACTAGTTATGAGTAAATGAATTAAATATGTTATGTGAAGTAAGAAAATTGGAAAATAGGATTTTATGGCTTGAGAATCCTATATGAGGTATATGCAGATTTTTTATGAGGGTTTTGGTTATTGGTGATGAAATCTTATGAGTTTGGAATTTTAGGATGATTAAATGCATTATTTAGTAAAGTGTAAACAATTAAAATAAATTATTTATAAGTTTAAGAAATGTTATTTCAATATTATTATACCGAAATATTGGTATGGATTTTATTGTGGAATTTCTACCTTTTTGAGTCAGGTTTACTATTCATGAGTTACTATTCACGAGTTACTATTCACGGAAAAATTAGTTTCTATTTCTGACCAAATTATAGTTGAGTTATGAATATTACTCTTGAGATTAAATCTATATTTTGATTATATTATTTTTATTATCATATATAACATTTTTATAACCCTAATGATGATATTAATTTCTCTTTAACTTGAGTGTAAAGATGGGTAGATTATTAGTATGATCACGACTATGAGTTCTCTTTTTGCCAAGAAGGTGCAAAGTTGAATTATCGATTGTATGATCATGACCCATTGAATTTATAATTGAATATATTTAGCTTAAGTGCAAAGGTGAAATGATCAACATGGTTATAATTATTGTTTATATAAATTCTGAAATTATTATATATTTCTTTGAGATATTAATATATTTGGCCTGTAGTGCAAATATGAACTGTTGAGGAATATCTTTGACC
This sequence comes from Panax quinquefolius, assembly GCA_020205615.1. Classification (NCBI taxonomy): domain Eukaryota; kingdom Viridiplantae; phylum Streptophyta; class Magnoliopsida; order Apiales; family Araliaceae; genus Panax; species Panax quinquefolius. Next base: position 31,735,757 of record CM035168.1, read on the forward strand.
AGAGTGTGCAAGATGACTGTTGTTGAATATCTTTGGCTGTGGTGCAAAAGATGGTATGTTGATGAATATCTTTGGCCCGTGAAGTGCAAAGATGAATATGTTAGTATGATTATAAACATGAACTGTGATTTGGTATAACCATGATCTTTGATATTTCAGGTAAAGACATGTGATAAAAAATATCTTCGTCCTGGGTGCGAAGAGGAATTTAGAATCACAATTATAATTATGAGTTATTCATATAATTATGGAAAGGAACTGTTGAGTGATGTTACAGGGATAAAACACTGTTGGTGAACTTTTAATATGGAAAAGATAGTAGACTTTATGGTCTATTTGACTCTTCTAATGGATTGTTCGTTCCGCTGCAACTATGGTTGAAAAGTTTTATCATCTACCATATGTTCTAAATCTCTGATTTATTACTGATGAAGGTTATTGATAATTTAATTATATTTAGTCATGATATTCTTTATCGAAGGTTGTTGTGCTCACCCTTTTGCTTCACAATTCCTTTCGTAATAAGAAGAGTGTAGGCTTTGGGTCGAAAGGGGTAACGAGAGAAATAGAATCGGTGGTCATCATTTAGTAGTTACATTTGGTGAATCAACTAGGGTGAGGCAAACCCAACATTGGAAGGGTGTTTTGCCACTATCATACAAGATGTCTAAAGACATACAACCTCGTGTCATCATAATGAAAGTAATATGCATACAAGCCAATCATGTTTGATGATAAAGCATATACTTTGTAACAATCTTATTCATTTATTAATAAAAGTATTAATTTATTAAAGGCTTTTAATTATCTACACGATGATCTTTGTTTTATAATATGTGATAAACCCATAGTTTTAAGCAATGCTTTTAGAATAATGATGATGATCATTCTAATGAGATCTAAATTCTTAGAAAGCTTAAAACTAAAATAGTTCCCAATCATTGGATTACTAAATTGGGGATTAGTGAATCCGGATAGATTGGTACATACGTTGCTTGCTTTCATTGGATGAGGATGATTGATCTCATGATCATTTGTGTGGAGACACTAAAGCAAGTATGTAGGTGCTTATTAGAGAATAAGTTCAATCTTTGAACGTTGGCTCGCTAAGGAATACCTAATGGAGTTTTATTTGCTGTCAATAGGAATTCTGTGATAGTGATAGTAGTAGATAAGTGATCCTTGGACTTGAGATCATCATAGTATCTTGTGTATGATGAGTTATACTTTGACTTATTCCTTAAGACCCTTAGGGTATATCAAAGGGTATGCTTGGGTATAATAAGTTGTACATGGAGATAATGTATGATCAATAAAGAATCTACCACTTCTAATAAAAGAAGAGAAATGTCCTATGTGATTCGATAAATGACAACCCAGTAGTCCTTGGCGGCGGTAATGAAATTAGAAAGGAGTTTCTAATTTGCATTATTTGAGTTGTGCATTTAAGGATCGAAATACATATAATTAAATAAAATAAGACTTGACAATAATTCCATGTCTTATATTTAATTGGGACATCAGATGGTGGAAGGATTGAATTGTCAGTAACTATTTACTCAAAGGTTCTTTAATGATTAATGTTGAAATCTATATTATCCGGAAAGTCGTTGATCGCTAGGGAGGCTTATCCCTATTGTAGAATAAATATTATTTAAATAAATTAATTGTTTAATTTATTTATTTAAATAAGATTAGAATTGTTCTAATTGATTTATTCACAACCTATTTAATATGGAGAACCTAAAGGGTCACACCATAAAAGGAAGAATAATTATTTAAGAAGTAAATGGCATAATCGTAATAATATATTATATGTATATTTAATTTAATCTATGGTGATAGAATAAATTAAATAGCTTAATATTTATTATTTAATATTTTAGAAATATTAAATATAAATTAATAAGAGGAGTCTTATTAATATTATTACAATTATTATTATTTTAATTTCTAAAAGAGTTTAGGAATTAATTTAATATAAGTACTTCATTTATTCCTAATTGGATTAGGAAGAAAAATTAGTTAAAGGAGTTTAATTAATTGTCCCTAATAAGATTAGGGAGCTTAATTAATTAAAAGAATTAATTAATTAAAACCCAATTCCTTAATTGTTAAGGTGGGTTGCCCACATCTATAAATAAGAGGAGTCTTATTATGGTTGGGAGGTGTTGTTGACTTTAACATACGTAATAATTCCAAGTTGTTGGGAGTATGCCTTTTCTATAGAGATAGAAAACTAGGGTTAGCCATAACACCCATCTTCTTGAATTTTATTCTTCCTTGGTGGATCACCTCTAGAGGCCAAACATTTGGGTGGCTAACGTTGATCAAAGGAAGGAACCAAACCAAATGGATTCAAGTTGAACGCGAAAAGGATCGGAGGTGAACTTGTACTGGCGAGAGCTCGATCTTCAAGGGTATGATTCTCATTCGTTATCTTTTTCGTTTAATTAATAATTGTGCATAAAGGGTGATCCGGGTATATGGTTTGTAAAAATTTTAAACTCTGATTTTACCACGCTTCCGCACTTATTTTGCAATTTGATTGCGTTATGAATATTACAAACCCAACAGTGGCATCAGAGCCAAACCTTTATGCGAATTATTAATTATTTTAATTTATATATTGATATGTGTTTAGAACAATTTAATTGGGCATAATTTTATTGTATAAAATTTATAAAAAAAAAAAAAAAAAAAACGTTAAAACTGTTTTAAAATCGGCAGGAACCAAACTGTTTTAAAAATTCGGCAGGAAACAATTAAATGGTGAAACCTGCTAATCCTAATTCACAAAAACCGGTAGCAACAAATTATTTTTGTTCAAGGGAGCACGGAATAATTTATATATATATATATATATTTGCATGTTGCTCAACTTCAAGGCTGCTGGACCAAAAAACCGTCCCATATAAGAAATGGCCACACGGTAATATTATATATATATTCTTAATTATGCCTTGAAATCCGTGCTGCTCCAAGTTGCCAAATTTGAGTTCTGCCGAATTTTTTTTTGAAAGGAACGGATACATGTATATATATATTATGGTTATATATATATATAATATATATTACGAATATATATATATACATATATATATTCTTAATTATTATATAATTAAAATAAAAAGTTTATTTTAATTTTAAAATAAAAGGTTTATTTTAATATTAAAATATAAAGTTTTATTTTAATTTTAATAATTTTATAATTAAAATAAAAGGTTTATTTTAATCTTAAAATAAAAGGTTTATTTTAATATTAAAATAAAAGATTTATTTTAATTTTAAAATTAGATTTCATGCTAACTAATTAGAGTTGGAATTGGATTCCATGCTAACTAATTGGAGTTGAAATTGATTTTTTTTCCTTAAATAAAGGAGTTTATTTAGATATGAAATAAGATTTCATATTATTCAAAATAAAAGAGTTTATTTGTGAATAGGAAAGAGAATCCATGTTTCCTTAAATAAATGAGTTTATTTAGATATGAAATATGATTTCATATTATTCAAAATAAAAGAGTTTATTTGTGAATAGGAAAGAATATCCGTGTTTCCTTTAATAAAAGATTTTTTTTTACATGGAATTGGATTCCATAATTAATTAAAATAAAAGAGTTTATTTTAATTAAAGATTTTTTTTATTACATGGAATTGGATTCCATAATTAATTAAAATAAAGGAGTTTATTTTGATTAAAGATTTTGATTAAAATAAAATAGTTTATTTTATTCAAAATTGGATAAATTAAAATAAAATAGTTTTAGTTTGATTTAAATTTGGATTAAAATAAAGAAGTTTATTTTGATTCAAAATTAGATTTTATACTAACTAATTTTGCCCATTAAATGATATCAATATATATATTAAATGTTTATTATTCATAAGATGAATATTATTTATTGATGCATATGGTGATGTGTATGATAATAAATGGGATTGATTATGACTATCAACCAATATGATTGGATTTTATTTTAGTTGGATGCATGAATGTATGGGTTTTATTAAATGGGGTCTCACAGTACTGTCTTCTCTAATTTTTCTAAATGTAAATTCTATCTCCTCCTATGTACTTTCCCTCGATCACGATCAAGGCTTCTATTTATTTTAAATAGTTTTGTAATAGGAATAGTTAGAATTAATTTTGAAAAATTGGAGATCAAGGAGCAAGGAGCGCTTGAAGACCTGGCTTTGTAATGGAGCCCAGTTTAAATGTAATAGTTATATTTAAATATTATTTCTCGCACCCCTAGGGTTTGACCTTTTGGTTCACTTGGTGGCTCTAGTGAACCAAACTAGAATAAAAGTCCATAATCAATCCAGTAGAATATAGTATTCTATATGTGCATGCTTATACTATATATATTATATATTATGCAAACATGCTTCGCATGTTCATTAATATAACGACGCGTATTTTATATATATATATATGCGTGCAATGCGGCTAAACAAGATGAGACAAATTAATAACAAACCCCTCAATTTTTATATTAAGTCCTAAGCGTTCAAAGATATTTGGAATATCGAACGTCGCTTTCAACATGATAAAATTAATAGAGTATTAAATATTTAATATGAGTTTGTTGTGTCACCACAAGGCAAGTATTAAGTATTTAAGATGTTAATTTATCACATTTGATGCTTATAAAGAAAATTGAACAATATTGTTTTGTTGTGTCACCACAAGGATGATATTTTTCTTTTTGAATATATGGAGTGCTAGGTTGGACTTAACTTGGATAATTTTGATTCTATGTGCCACCACTTGATCAAAATAATCTAAGAGGCAAAATACAAGGAGTTGATAGTTGATGTAATTGACAAAAGTTGTCTACCTATTTATTTATATATAGTTTGTTGTGTCACCACAAGGCTATATACATTTGAAATGGGATCCTTATTCTCACTAGCAAATCTTTAATTAGATTTTGGCCGAACTATATAAGTGAGGGTAATATAGTTTGAAGAAAAAATAGTGGGAGATACCAATTTAAAACAAGACCTAAATTATTTTGGTAATTAATAAAAGAATGTATGTTAAAATGTTGTTAATTACAAATTCATTTACGAAATTTTACAATGTCTAAAATTACTATCATCACAAGCATATTAGATGCTAAATTAATCGGGGCAATTAAACGGATTGGTTAAGGAATTTGAGAATAGTTCTCATAATTTGAAAAGCTATCTTATGTCCTTAATACGCCTATCCTCGCAATGGTTGTAGACAATGCCTCGGGAAGAGATTGCTACTTTTAGAAAGTGGCAAGATGATGCACATTAGCTCAATGCATCATGTTCACATCTATGAGTAACGAGCTTCAAATACAAGATGAAACTATGGATGCTCCTACTATATTCCCCGCACTCAAGTAGTTTGATGGTGAGGAAAGTAGAACTGATAGATATCAGATATCTAAGGAGCTCTTCCGATCTAGAATGGCCAATGGCACTATAGTACAAACAAAAAGTTCTTAACATAATCAATTTGATTAATCAATTAGGACAACTGGTTTTGTCATGGATGGAGAGTTGAGCCAAGATTTGATCTTGCACTCACTCCCGGACTCCTTTCACAATTGTTGTGAATTTTTCATATGAACAAGCTAGATATCAGCCTCGCTGATTTGCTTAACATATTGAAAAATGTTGAGAGTCACTTTTCAACCAAGAAAGATCAAGTCTTACTGGTAGGGGCCAAAGGATCTTCTGAAAAGAAAAACGATTCAAAGAAGGTAAATAGAAAGGCATAAACAAAGGATAATAAGAACAAAACCGATATGGATAAAGAAAGGAGTTTGCTTCCAATCGCAATAAGCTCGACAATCGGAAAGAAATTGCGAGAAGCATCTTGCAGAGGCTAAACAAAAGAAGCTTAGTGAAGTTTCGGTTACAATACAGTTTTTGTTCATGATTTAAAATAATTTTTCTTTAAGTCAAGGTTCTACTTGGGTATTGGATACCGACTTTGGTTATCATAAATATAGATTTATGAAGGGACCAAGCAGAAGTAGAAAGCTAAACAAATATAAGTAGATCTATGTGTGGAAAATGAAGCAAAGGTTGCCGCATTAACTATAGAAACTTATAGTTTAACAATCCCTACGGGCAAATCTATTAAGTCAATAAGTTGTTATTGTATTCCAGTACTTGTTAGAAACATTATTTCCATTTTATTGTTGGACAATGAAATATTTGGTATTATATTTAAGAACAATTGTTGTTCTATTTATAATAATAATGTTTTGTATAGAACCGAATATTACCTAATAGATTTTGTATACTTGACTTTACGTGAAAAATTATTTTGTATATTGAACAAATTAGTATAAGAAAAGGAGATGATAATTCAAAGAGTTGAATGTGTGTATTTGCTGAAATACAAGTATGAATTATTTGAAAGGTTCAAAGAATTCAAAAGTGAAACAAATTGGCAAAGTATTAGGATTCTTTGATCGGATCAAGGAAGGAATACTTGTGCAATAAGTTTCTAGATCATCTCAAAAAGTTTTCTCATAATGGACACCTCATGATACGTAATAATTGATTGATGTATCTGAAAGGAAAAATCGTACCTTGTTGGACATGGTGCGGTCCATAATGATTTTACCGACATTCCAAAGATCCTTCAGGATCATGTCCTAGAAATGGTCGCATATCTACTAAAAAGGTAACCTCAAAATCCGGCCCCAAGACTCCATAAAAGTTATGGACAAGGAGGATTCCTAATCTTAAGTATGTTAAGATAAGGGGTTGTCCAACTTATGTGAAAATGTTTCAAAGGATAAGCTTGGGACAAGATTTGACATGTACAGATTTGTGGGACATCCTAAAGTAAGTTTAGGGTATATGTTCTATAATCCTACTTAACAAAAGGTGTTTGTTGCGAAACACGCTTTCTTCTAAGATAAAGGTGTTTATCATTAAAAAGGGCTAGTGGGAGGATAATAGATCTTGAAGAGTTCAAGAACCACAAAACACTATAAATCAAATAAGAGTAACCTATAGATATACCTATTGTACCACAACCGAATCGTAAATCGGGAATAGTACCGAAGATACCTAGGAGGTATGGATTCATCATGGATGATGATGATGAGGTACGCATCATAGAAGATGATGATCCAGAGTTACATTCGATGAGGTAAGAGTTCTAGTGTGTACAAAAGGGTAAGTGGGAGCGTCGTGAAATTTCTAGTATTATATGTTGATATACTACGGATGAGGAATTACATACCAATGCTACAATCAAGAAGATAAAGTTGTCTAAACATTCCTCCATGAATGATTTGGAAGAGTATCTTAATTGGGATGCAAATCTATACGAGATAGATTTAAAAGATGCTCGACTTAACCCAAGGAACGATATTCATTTGATGCTAAAGTTGTTTAGCATGGCAAACTCCAAGAGATGTCTCATGTCGATGAGCTATGGAGTGTATCTCTTAATAGTCCCCACAGACTCAAAAGAGAGATCACATGAGTAACTATCATGTATGCAATGAAATATACGAGACACGATGTTGATTAGTCATATTCGGAGAAGTTCACTATGAGTCGCTGAAAACATCTTAAAGTGCTTAACCCAAGCACTAAGGATGTGATCATATTCATGGTGGGTCCGAATTAAAACTAGAGGGCTTAATGTACTCAAGTTTTTCGAGACGGACTAAGACGACGAAAAATTCACTTTAAGGTAAAGGGTTACCTTGAATAATTAGTGCGTTGAATTGAAAGGTTCCAAACAAAGAAAGAGTTCTTTGGTTTAGTGATAAAGACAAAGTATATAGCTATAAATGAAGTCGCAAGTTGATTGTTTGGATTAAAAGTTCATTACGTAACTAGAATAATTCCTAAGTCTCATCTTGGATCTAAACATGTGTTGTGGCACTTTCATTTGATTATTAAAATCATGAAAGATGGGAAATCACTATAGATATAGTGGACTCTCATGAACAACATTACATATCCATTAACTAAAGCTTATCCAACAAACAGGATAATCGCCGGTTAGAGAAGAAAGAGTATGAGTTACCATGGCGATTGGCTTTAGTGCAAGTGGGAGATTGAAAGTAATATATGCATACAAGCCAATCATGTTTGATGATAAAGCATATACTTTGTAACAATCTTATTCATTTATTAATAAAAAGTATTAATTTATTAAAGGCTTTTAATTATCTACATGATGCTATTTTATAATATGTGATAAACCCATAGTTTTAAGCAATGCTTTTAGAATAATGATGATGATCATTCTAATGAGATCTAAATTCTTAGAAAGCTTAAAACTAAAATAGTTCCCAATCATTGGATTACTAAATTGGGGATTAGTGAATCCGGATAGATTGGTACATACGTTGCTTGCTTTCATTGGATGAGGATGATTGATCTCATGATCATTTGTGTGGAGACACTAAAGCAAGTATGTAGGTGCTTATTAGAGAATAAGTTCAATCGAACGCGTTGGCTCGCTAAGGAATACCTAATGGAGTTTTATTTGCTGTCAATAGAAATTCTCAGTAGTGATAGTAGTCAAGTGATCCTTGGACTTGAGATCATCATAGTATCTTGTGTATGATGAGTTATACTTTGACTTATTCCTTAAGACCCTTAGGGTATATCAAAGGGTATGCTTGGGTATAATAAGTTGTACATGGAGATAATGTATGATCAATAAAGAATCTACCACTTCTAATAAAAGAAGAGAAATGTCCTATGTGATTCGATAAATGACAACCCAATAGTCCTTGGCGAAAGCGAGAATGAAATTAGAAAGGAGTTTCTAATTTGCATTATTTGGAGTTGTGCATTTAAGGATCGAAATACATATAATTAAATAAAATAAGACTTGACAAAGAATTCCATGTCTTATATTTAATTGGGACATTGTATGGTGGAAGGATTGAATTATACGGTAACTATTTACTCAAAGGTTCTTTAATGATTAATGTTGAAATCTATATTATCCGGAAAGTCGTTGATCATTAGGGAGAACTTATCCTTATCAGAATAAATATTATTTAAATAAATTAATTGTTTAATTTATTTATTTAAATAAGATTAGAATTGTTCTAATTGATTTATTCACAACCTAGGTTTAATATGGAGAACCTAAAGGGTCACACCATAAAAGGAAGAATAATTATTTAAGAAGTAAATGGCATAATCGTAATAATATATTATGTATATTTAATTTAATCTATGGTGATAGAATAAATTAAATAGCTTAATATTTATTATTTAATATTTTAGAAATATTAAATATAAATTAATAAGAGGAGTCTTATTAATATTATTACAATTATTATTATTTTAATTTCTAAAAGAGTTTAGGAATTAATTTAATATAAGTACTCTCATTTATTCCTAATTGGATTAGGAAGAAAAATTAGTTAAAGGAGTTTAATTAATTGTCCCTAATAAGATTAGGGAGCTTAATTAATTAAAAGAATTAATTAATTAAAACCCAATTCCTTAATTGTTAAGGTGGGTTGCCCACATCTATAAATAAGAGGAGTCTTATTATGGTTGGGAGGTGTTGTTGACTTTAACATACGTAATAATTCCAAGTTGTTGGGAGTATGCCTTTTCTATAGAGATAGAAAACTAGGGTTAGCCATAACACCCATCTTCTTGAATTTTATTCTTCCTCGGTGGATCACCCTAGAGGCCAAACATTTGGGTGGCTAACGCCGATCAAAGGAAGGAACCAAACCCGGTGGATTCAAGTTGAACGCGAAAAGGATTGGAGGTGAACTTGTACCTGAGGAAGCTCGATCTTCAAGGGTATGATTCTCATTCGTTATCTTTTTCGTTTAATTAATAATTGTGCATAAAGGGTGATCCGGGTATATGGTTTGTAAAAATTTTAAACTCTGATTTTACCACGCTCAAGACTTATTTTGCAATTTGATTGCGTTATGAATATTACAAACCCAACAGTGGCATCAGAGCCAAACCTTTATGCTAATTATTAATTATTTTAATTTATATATTGATATGTGTTTAGAACAATTTAATTGGGCATAATTTTATTGTATAAAATTTATAAAAAAAAAAAAAAAAAAAAAACACGTTAAAACTGTTTTAAAAATCCAGTAGAACCAAATCGCTTTAAAAATTCTAAGAGAAACAATTAAATGGTGAAACCTGCTAATCCTAATTCACAAAAACCGGCAGCAACAAATTATTTTTGTTCAAGGGAGCACGGAATAATTTATTTATATATATATATATATATATATATATATATATATATATATATATATGTGTTGCTCAACTTCAATTTCATTGGACCAAAAAACCGTCCCATATATAAGAAATGGCCACACTAAGGTAATATTATATATATATTCTTAATTATGCCTTGAAATCCGTGCTGCTCCAAGTTGCCAAATTTGAGTTCTACCGAATTTTTTTTTTTTGAAAGGAACGGATACATGTATATATATATTATGGTTATATATATATATATATATATATTACGAATATATATATATACATATATATATTCTTAATTATTATATAATTAAAATAAAAGTTTATTTTAATTTTAAAATAAAAGGTTTATTTTAATATTAAAATATAAAGTTTTATTTTAATTTTAATAATTTTATAATTAAAATAAAAGGTTTATTTTAATCTTAAAATAAAAGGTTTATTTTAATATTAAAATAAAAGATTTATTTTAATTTTAAAATTAGATTTCATGCTAACTAATTAGAGTTGGAATTGGATTCCATGCTAACTAATTGGAGTTGAAATTGGATTTTTTTTTTCCTTAAATAAAGGAGTTTATTTAGATATGAAATAAGATTTCATATTATTCAAAATAAAAGAGTTTATTTGTGAATAGGAAAGAGAATCCATGTTTCCTTAAATAAATGAGTTTATTTAGATATGAAATATGATTTCATATTATTCAAAATAAAAGAGTTTATTTGTGAATAGGAAAGAATATCCGTGTTTCCTTTAATAAAAGATTTTTTTTTTTTACATGGAATTGATTCCATAATTAATTAAAATAAAAGAGTTTATTTTAATTAAAGATTTTTTTTTTATTACATGGAATTGGATCCATAATTAATTAAAATAAAGGAGTTTATTTTGATTAAAGATTTTGATTAAAATAAAATAGTTTATTTTATTCAAAATTGGATAAATTAAAATAAAATAGTTTTAGTTTGATTTAAATTTGGATTAAAATAAAGAAGTTTATTTTGATTCAAAAATTAGATTTTATACTAACTAATTTTGCCCATTAAATGATATCAATATATATATTAAATGTTTATTATTCATAAGATGAATATTATTTATTGATGCGTATGGTGATGTGTATGATAATAAATGGGATTGATTATGGACTATCGACCAATATGATTGGATTTTATTTTAGTTGGATGCATGAATGTATGGGTTTTATTAAATGGGGTCTCACAGACTGCGTCTTCTCTCTAATTTTTCTAAATGTAAATTCTATCTCCTCCTATGTATTTCCCCTCGATCACGATCAAGGCTTCTATTTATTTTAAATAGTTTTGTAATAGGAATAGTTAGAATTAATTTTGAAAAATTGGAGATCAAGGAGCAAGGAGCGCTTGAAGACCCGCTTGTAATGGAGCCCGGTTTAAATGTAATAGTTATATTTAAATATTATTTCTTGCACCCTAGGGTTTGACCTTTTGGTTCACTTGGTGGCTCTAGTGAACCAAACTAGAATAAAAGTCCATAATCAATCCGGTAGAATATAGTATTCTATATGTGCATGCTTATACTATATATATTATATATTATGCAAACATGCTTCGCGTGTTCATTAATATGACGCGTATTTTATATATATATATATGCATGCGCGCTAAACAAGATGAGACAAATTAATAACAAACCCCTCAATTTTTATATTAAGTCCTAAGCGTTCAAAGATATTTGGAATATCGAACGTCGCTTTCTAGCATGATAAAATTAATAGAGTATTAAATATTTAATATGAGTTTGTTGTGTCACCACAAGGCAAGTATTAAGTATTTAAGATGTTAATTTATCACATTTGATGCTTATAAAGAAAATTGAACAATATTGTTTTGTTGTGTCACCACAAGGATGATATTTTTCTTTTTGAATATATGGAGTGCTAGGTTGGACTTAACTTGGATAATTTTGATTCGGATGTGCCACCACTCGATCAAAATAATCTAAGAGGCAAAATACAAGGAGTTGCATAGTTGATGTAATTGACAAAAGTTGTCTACCTATTTATTTATATATAGTTTGTTGTGTCACCACAAGGCTATATACATTTGAAATGGGATCCTTATTCTCACTAGCAAATCTTTAATTAGATTTTTATTTAAACTATATAAGTGAGGTAATATAGTTTGAAGAAAATAGTGGGAGATACCAATTTAAAACAAGACCTAAATTATTTTGGTAATTAATAAAAGAATGTATGTTAAAATGTTGTTAATTACAAATTCATTTACGTAATTTTACAATGTCTAAAATTACTATCATCTGCGAAGCATATTAGATGCTAAATTAATCGGGCCAGAATTAAATCGGATTGGTTAAGGAATTTGAGAATAGTTCTCATAAATTTAAAAAGCTATCTTATGTCCTTAATACGCCTATCCTCGCAATGGTTGTAGACAATGCCTCCGAGGAAGAGATTGCTACTTTTAGAAAGTGGCAAGATGATGCACAATTAGCTCGATGCATCATGTTCACATCTATGAGTAAACGAGCTTGAATACAAGATGAAACTATGGATGCTCCTACTATATTCCCGCACATCAAGTAGTTGATGGTGAGGAAAGTAGAATCGATAGATATCGAGATATCTAAGGAGCTCTTCCGATCTAGAATGGCCAATGGCACTATAAGATGCATAAAAAGTTCTTAACATAATCAATTTGATTAATCAATTAGACAACCGATTTTGTCATGGATGGAGAGTTGAGCCAAGATTTGATCTTGCACTCACTCCCGGACTCCTTTCACAATTGTTGTGAATTTTTCATATGAACAAGCTAGATATCAGCCTCGCTGATTTGCTTAACATATTGAAAAATGTTGAGAGTCACTTTTCAACCAAGAAAGATCAAGTCTTACTGGTAGGGGCCAAAGGATCTTCTGAAAAGAAAAACGATTCAAAGAAGGTAAATAGAAAGGCATAAACAAAGGATAATAAGAACAAAACTGATATGGATAGCAAAGGAGTTTGCTTCCACTGCAATAAGCCTGGACACTGGAAAGAAATTGCGAGAAGCATCTTGCAGAGGCTAAACAAAAGAAGCTTAGTGAAGTTTCGGTTACAATACAGTTTTTGTTCATGATTTAAAATAATTTTTCTTTAAGTCAAGGTTCTACTTGGGTATTGGATACCGACTTTGGTTATCATAAATATAGATTTATGAAGGGACCAAGCGAGTAGTAAAGCTAAACAAATATAAGTAGATCTATGTGTGGAAAATGAAGCAAAGGTCACCGCGCATTAACTATAGAAACTTATAGTTTAACAATCCCTACGGCAAATCTATTAAGTCAATAAGTTGTTATTGTATTCCAAAGATTTGTTAGAAACATTATTTCCATTTTATTGTTGACAATGAAATATTTGGTATTATATTCAAGAACAATTGTTGTTCTATTTATAATAATAATGTTTTGTATAGAACTGAAATATTACCTAATAGATTTTGTATACTTGACTTACGTGAAAAATTATTTTGTATATTGAACAAATTAGTATAAGAAAAGGAGATGATAATTCAAAGAGTTGAATGTGTGTATTTGCTGAAATACAAGTATGAATTATTTGAAAGGTTCAAAGAATTCAAAAGTGAAACAAATTGGCAAAGTATTAGGATTCTTTGATCGGATCAAGGAAGGAATACTTGTGCAATAAGTTTCTAGATCATCTCAAAAAGTTTTCTCATAATGGACACCTCATGATACGTAATAATTGATTGATGTATCTGAAAGGAAAAATCGTACCTTGTTGGACATGGTGCGGTCCATAATGATTTTACCGACATTCCAGTATCCTTCTAGGATCATGTCCTAGAAATGTCCTAGAATTGGTTTCTTTTTCTAACCAAATTATAGTTGATTTATGAATATTACTCTAGAGATTAAATCTAGATGTTTTGATTATATTGATTTTATTATCATATATAACATTTTTATAACCCCAATGATGATATTAATTTCTCTTTGACTTGAGTGTAAAGATGGGTAGATTATTGGTATGATCGTGACTATGGGTTCTCTTTGGCCAGTAGTGCAAAGTTGAATTGTTAACTGGTATGATCATGACCATTGAATTTATAATTGAATATCTGTAGCTTAAGTGCAAAGGTGAAATGATCAACATGGTTATAATTATTGTTTATATAAATTCTGAAATTATTATATATTTCTTTGAGATATTAATATATTTGGCCCGTAGTGCAAATATGAACTGTTGATGAATATATTTGGCCTGTAGTGCAAATATGAACTGTTGAGGAATATCTTTGGCCTGTAGTGCAAAGATGGTATGTTGATGAATATCTTTGGCCTGTAGTGCAAAGATGGTATGTTGATGAATATCTTTGGACCGTAGTGCAAAGATGAATCTGTTAGTATGATTATAAACAGGAACTGTGATTTGGTATAACCATGATCTTTGATATTTCAGGTAAAGACATGTGATGAAAATTATCTTCATCCCGAAAAGCGAAGAGAATTTAGAATCATAATTACGATTATGAGTTATTCATATAATTGTGGAAAGGAACTGCTGAGTGATGTTACGGAATAAAACACCGTTGGTGGACTTTTAATGTGGAAGAGATAGTAGACTTTATGGTCTATTTGACTCTTCTAATGGATTGCTTCGTTCATTTGTAACTATGGTTGAAAAGTTTTATCATCTACCATATGTTCTAAATCTACGATTTATTATCGATGAATGCTATTGATAATTTAATTATCTTTAGTCATGATATTCTTTATCGAGCTAGTTGTGCTCACCCTTTTGTTTCACAATTCCTTTCGTAATAATAAGAGTGTAGCCGGGTTTAAGCGGGGGTAATGAGAATAGAACAGTGGTCATCATTTAGTAGTTATATTTGGTGAATCAACTAGGGTGAGGCGAATCCAACGTTGGAAGGGTGTTTTGCTACTATCATACAAGATGACTAAAGACATACAACCTCGTGTCATCATAAGACAGGGTTGTGCACATCCACTTGGTGAGTATATCTACGAGCACTACCTATATAATCTTGGTGTTTGTTTGAAATATAATTCTCAATTAGAGACAGTGGAGATAATGATATGTCAAGAGAAGACTCACCATTGGGAAGAATATGATAGTAATCTTCTCGCTTTTCTTTTTGGTGTCTATTAGGTCAACCAAGGATAATTACGTGGCCATATGATATCTATCATAACCCTAAACGCATGGCCTCCCATGTAACGGAAGGTTTCTTGAGTACTTCCCAAAGATTATAATTTCTAAAACAGTTTTTGACTATACCTTTATGTAAGGTGTCATTGTGACGTGTTATCCAAGGTTGGGATGAGAGTCACAGTTGGTATATATTTGTATCCAAACTCACAGCATATGTGTTATTGTATTTTGCATGACAATTGTTGTAATAAAGTTGTAGTTGTTTTCTGTACCATGTATTTGGCGACTCAGAATGGGTTGGATGGAATGGACCTATTTTGGGGTTGTCACAGTAATTGGTGTACAACATGTCATATTCTACTATCCCAAAATAATTCTTATACTTTTGTTTACTTATATTTATTTTAAAATTAAAAATAAGTTTTATGTTATTTGTGTATGGTCATAAATTTGTTTGTCTGTTCTCAGATAATAACTAGATGATGGGTTGATGATTGATGCCAATATCTGCAGCACATAATTGAAGACCACTGTGACGCCCCCAAAATTAGGTATACATCACCCATCTTGGGTAGTCAGACATATGGTACGTAATTTAAATACAACTTACTAATATAACTGTCTGTGTACAATACGACATAAACCGTGAGTTTGAATACAAATATTGTCTACTAGAGATCATACAAACTCAAAAGAAGTCCTCATTACAATTATTATCACACTATTTCACGTAATAGTGAGGACTACTAATGCTATCCTCTCGGACCATTACTCCATTCCCCGACTCGTCCCCAAATTATATTCTCATTTCCTCAAGAGAACAAAGAAAGAAAGGGTGAGCTCAACTAGCTCAAGAAGAAATATTATGACTAAGACAATGCGTAATAAATTATCATTAGCCTTCAAACAATTGTTAAACCGATAAAATATAATGAACATCAAGTTTAACTACAAAGAAGTAACAAGCAATCCATTAAAAGGGTCAAGTAGAAAATAAAATCTACTATCTTTTATGATTTTAAAAGGTTTTTCATCATCATTAATTATAAATTTGAGACTCAACTTTAATAAATATTCCACATCATCGAATCACCCCCACACTACTACCCAAGGATATTCTTTAGTATCACGACCACAATTATTCATGCACTACGCCAAGAGAATAGTTGTGTATTCATTAATGGTCATGATCATGCCAACAACTCGCCCCATCAATGCACTACTACCATCGAGGATTTTTACCACATCATTTGTAACATTACTACCATGATTACACCGAATAGTCTCCGGTCATAATTATACCAAGTCCATCTATGCACTACAAAACGTATGACTTTAAAAAAATATAAACATGAGGATGATGACAATGATATAAGAATTCAATAAAACAAGTTCAAGAATTATTTTATCCAGAATTATTAACGCCCAAATTGTCAACATGATATTGCATTGTGAGAGTAAAATTCAAGAATGATCGTAAGAATATTTCCATGAAAAGATATCGGATGAAACGCAAATATCAAGGATATTCTACTAATTTCATGGAGTATAAAGTCAAAGTTTTAACCAACCGGGTATAATAAAGAATGGAATAACAAAAGAAATCACCATGCATGCGACTTCGATGATGCAAAAGTTATTCCAATGTAATAATAATAACGGAACCAGTCCCATGAAACACACACGCATGTGATGTTCCAAATGTAATAATAATAATAAAGATGGAACCAGTCCGTAAAACACACGCATGTGATGTTCCAATGTAGAATAATAATAAAGATGGAACCAGTCCTGTAAAACACACGCATGTGATGTTCCAATGTAATAATAATAAAGATTTTAACCAGTCCTGTAAAACACACGCATGTGATGTTCCAATGTAATAATAGAAGAATGTCACCAAGTATAGGTAAATCACAGATACAAAAGTTATTCCAATGTAATAATAAGCAATGGAATAACAACAGCTTCTCTTCATGAATAAGAAAGAATAACACCCTTACTTTTGGTAGGAGATTGAATACTTTGCAGTAGTGTAGTAACAAAATACTCTTCTTCTTCTCTCTTATTCTCTCTATACTTTCTCTCTCTATAAGCTTGAATGAATTCGTGAAAATAATGAAGCACTAGGCCTCTATTTATAGAAGATTTCTAGCTTAAGACCGCCACGTGAAAAGGCAAGTGGCTTCGACGACCGGTGATATGAAAAGAAAAGTGGTTTGACGCTCAGAATGTGAAACGACAAGTGGTTCGACGCTTTGTAATATGAAACGCAAAGTGGTTTGACGTCTGGTAAAGGTAATTACTATCGACGAAGGTAATTACTATTCACAAGAGGTAATTACTATCGACGAAGGTAATTACTATTGACGAAGGTAATTACTATTCACGAAGGTAATTACTATTCACAAAGAGACTCTTAGATGATGACATATGGGCCCTCCCCATAAAATAATCAAACTTACCACAAACGTCTCATAACAGACTCTTTATATACATTAAGGATTGAACAAATATTACCACAAATCATTTTATTTTTAATCAACACATTTTTTAATCTTTCAACAATTATTAATCATTTATAACTTGTCGTCTCAATTAATAATATAACATATTATACAGATGATACTGTGACAATAATTGAATCAATAATATAAGAGATATGATGCAAAGAATTATCGTAGTAATAATTGAGCATAGTTGAGTGACTTCTCACTTAAGCATCAATAATCAATACCGTGGTATTACTATGCAACCACGCCAGACATCGCATTTTTACCACCGGGTAGTTCAACAGCTTTTAACGGTAACACCTCCGCCGTTATTTTTATAAAATATTTTTGTCGCTTTTCTCAATCCGATAATAATTTCATTAGGGGTCCACCAATGATTGAGCCGTTGTACAAATATTCCCTAACAAAAAGAATATTCCCCACCAAACGAATATTTTATAACAACTCAGCATACTTTGCAAAATTTATAAATATTACCCACAACTATAACATTATATCAAATTTATTCCATAATATTCAAAATAATATTTATAGAAAATTCATCTTTATTTATAATAGTCAGGGTCTTACAACCTCCCTTCTTATGAAATTTCGCCTCGAAATTAGGGTACGACTGGTATGTCAAGAGGTAAGGATACCTTGATTTCATTTTAGATTCTAACTCCCAAGTCATTTCTCAACATCGTGGTTCCTCCACAAAACTTTGACTTGAGGTATAACCTTGAGCGTAGAATATGTTCCTTCTTATCCAATATTTGAACAGAACCTCTTCATACGTCAAATCTTCCGCTATTTCGTCCTGCTTCTAACTCAATAATGTGGTTCGGGTCTTTCACATATTTACGTAACATGGATATGTGAAAACGTTATGAACACGAGACATACTTGTGGTAAAGCGAGTGTATAGGCCACGCCCTACTCGATCGAGGATTAAAATGGACCGATGAATCGAGGATTGAGTTTTCCTCTCTTTCAAAATCTTGTAACTCCTTTCCATGGAGTAACTCTTAACAACACATGATCTCCCATATCGAATTCCACGCCCTTTCGATGAAGATCAAAGATAACTCTTTTGTCGATTTTGTGAGGTTTTTTATACGTTGTTTTGATCGTTTGAATCTTTTCCGTAGTCATACGTACCAACTCCGGTCCCAACAACGTTGCTTCACCCACCTCATCCCAAAGATACCGAGAACGACACTTTCTTCCATATAACGCTCGAATGGAGCCATGCCAATACTTGCTTGATAACCATTGTTGTAGGAAAACTCCACCAATGGTAAGAACTTGTCCCAACTCCCTTGAAATCAAGGACACAGAGTCTTAATAGATCTTCAAGAGTTTGAATAGTCCTCTCCGATCGTCCGTCTGTCTCCGAGGATGATATGCCGAAATAAATCGTAAGTCCGCGCCCATAGCTTTTTGCAAACTAACCCAAAATCGTGAAGTGAATCTTGGGTCTCGATCGTAAACTATGGATACCGCATACCATGCGCCTTATAATCTCGCTTATGTACATACGAGAGCAAGACGTTCAAGTGTATAAGTTTCTCTCGTGTCGGTAAGAAATGAGCGACTTGGTCAATCTATCAACAATGACCCAAATCGCATCAATGCCTTGAGAAACCTTAGGAAGACCGGTAACGAAATACATGGTAATGTGCTCCCACTTCCATTCTCGGAATTTCAAGTGGTTGCAATGGACCTTTTGGTACTTGATGCTCCGCTTTAACTCGCTGACAAGTTAGACACCTTGAGATAAACAAATATCTCTCTCTTTCATATTGCTCCACCAAAATGTATGACCAATATCATGATACATTTTGGTACTCCCAGATGGATTGCAAATGGTGTGTCAGTAGCGCCCCATCATGATATTATACTTTAAATCGTGGTTGTTAGGAACACAAAGTCCGGAGTCGACTCAAGTATTCCTTCTTCATCGATTCTTGCTTCCTAAGATACAAGACCTTCTTGACTTTCTTCCTCATACGATCGCCTCCAGTCCGTAGCTTGAAAGCAGCCTTTAACTTTATCGATTAAAGTCGGTTCTACTCAGATACTCGCTTATCATCACATGCGTCCCTAGAGTCTTTAACTCTATCTCCATCCTTTGCAAGTCACACAAAATGGGCCTTTGTGTTGACAATATCGCACTCGTGATTTGCATATGATTTTCTACTCAATGCATCACCTACCACGCTCGCTTTTCGTGATGGTATTGGATGGTATGATCATAATCTTTTAATAGCTTCTAGCCAACGTCGTTGTCGCATGTTGAGTTCCTTTTGAGTGAAGAAATATTTGAGGCTTTTATGATCCGTAAAGATCTCCACTTTCTCCCCTTACAAGTAATGCCTCCAAATTTTAAGTGTAAAGATAATAATATGCCAACTCTAGATCATGAGTAGGATAATTTCTCTCATATTCTTTGAGTTGTCATGAGGCATAGGCTATTACTTTTCCATGTTGCATGAGAACACATCCCAACCCTTTTGCGTCTCAAGCATCATCAGAGATGACAAATCCCCCGAGCCGATGGTATTGTCGTAACAGTCTAAATAAGTCTCCTCTTGAGTTCTTGAAAACTCTTCTCACATTCTTCGCCTCCAACCGAACTTTATATCTTTTCGAGTCACCGAGTCAATGGAGTAGCGATTCGAGAAAATCCTTCCACGAATCTCCGATAATAACCAAATAAACCGAAAGCTACGTGACTTCTATCATCGATTTAGGTTGTTCCCAACTTTGAATAGCTTCAATCTTTCTTTGGGTCAACAGATATTCCATGACTTGATACCACGTGCCCAAGGAATGCTACTTCTTCAAGCCGAACTCGCATTTCTTCAACTTGGCATAAAGCTTATATTCACGAAGCTTTTGGAGTGTCGCCTCAAGTGTTTCTCACGATCTTCACTATTTTGGAATAAATAAGGATGTCATCAATAAAGACGACCACAAAGTGATCCAAATATTCCTTGAATACTCTGCTCATCATATCCATGAAGGCAAAGAGGAGCATTAGTCAATCCAAAGGACATGACTAGAATTCATAATGCCCGCATCGAAGTTCCGAAAAGCCGCCTTTTGGAATGTCACGGCTCTAATCTTCAATTGGTGATATCCTAACGAAGATCAATCTTTGAAAAGAATTTGGCTCCTTGCAATCGGGTCAAACAGTCATCAATACGTGGCAATGGATACCTATTTTTGATGGTGACATGATTCAACTCCCGATAATCAATACAAAGTCGCATACTCCCATCTTTCTTCTTCACGAATGTAACAGAGCACCCTCAAGGAGAAGTACTAGGACGAATAAAGCCAATGTCTAACAATTCCTGCAGCTTGGGTCTTTAACTCCCCGAAGTTCAATAGAGCCATTAGATATGGGGCTTTGGAAATAGGTTTTGTATGGGGTTCAAGGTCCATACAAAATTCAATTTCACGCCTCGGGGTAGGCCAGAAGTTCTTCTTCAGGAATACGTAAAATTTATTAACAATAGAAATATCGCTCAAAACCGACGATTTTTGTTTAAATCGTGATATGAGCTAAGAAAGCTTGACATCCGTTTTTCAATAAACGAATAGCTTTATGGCTTGAGATGACTGTGATTGATTTTAATGGTTTGGTCGCTTGAATTCGCATATTGGTTAGGAATATGAAAGCTAACAACCTTACGAAAACAATCAATTTTTGCATGATAAGTAGTTAACCAATCAATCCCTAGAATCACGTCAAATGCAAGTATTTTTAATGAAATAAGATCGACAGGTAATGTGAGGGTACCGATTTGAACCAAACAAGACTTATAAACAGTGGATATAATGAAGGTTTCTCCCAACGGAGTTTCCACAGATAAGTCAAAGTCTAATTTCTCCGGAGTCAAATTTAATCGATGAGCGCAAGTAGGAGAAATAAAAGAATGGGTAGAACCCAGATCAAATAAAGTATAGACTTCATTAGAGTTTATGATAAGCTTACCCGTGATGACCTCATTCGGATTCCTTGCTTTTGGGAGGTCACAACAAACGCACTCCTCAGACCTACCGGCTTTTGACTTTTCCGACTACTTTTGGTGCCTCCATCCTAGCTTTGAATTTGTCTTCGATAAACGACAAAATCGAGCTAAGTGACCTTCTCTTCCACAATTATAACATGCTTTGACTGGCGTACGGCTAGCTTTGATCGATGTGTCCTCTCCTCCGCATTTGAAGCATATGATAGGTGGTCTTTCTCCTTCCTTAACAACGGTGTCTTTGGTCCGACGTCTTTCCATCATTGTTGAATCTCCTTTTCTTGAAATGTCCATTCTTATTGTTTTGGCCCCGATTACCACCGGCGTGGTTACCATATCCGCCCGTTGATTCCTCCACGCTTGTTGTCACCGCTCGATGACTACTACTCGGTATTATAATTTTGCCACCGCTTCTTTTAGTTGGTTGGCTCATTATCGCTACCCACTAATCGAGCCCTATTTACAACATCTCAATACAAACACGCTTTATGAGAAAAAAGATGTCGACGATATCTCCGCTTTCAAACCTCTTCAAAACATTCACGCTCATTCTCTTCTTCATTATCCACCAAGTGGGACGCAAACCGTGATAACTCCGCAAATTTTGTCTCGTATTGCATGACACTGGCCATATTGTTTTGTTCCAACTTGATAAACTCCACCTCCTTCATGTGGCGAATACTTTCGTGAAAGTATTTGTCGTTGAATGTACTCCCAGAACTTCTCCCAAGATATCTTCAAGACAAAGAAGTTGAGTACGCTTTTACCGATTCCCACCAAGAATCACGCTCTCCGCAACATAAAAGGCGTGAAGGAACCTTTGCTCCTTCGGAGCATCCCAAGACATCAAATATCTTGTAATCTGCTTTATCCATGCTTCCGCCTGAAGTGGTTTTGGCTTCCCTTAAACTCCGGTGGTCCCAGCCTCGAATCTGCTTAGCTTGTGACCGCCGAGAGAGTTTCCGTGTTTCCACCTACGTTTTGGACAGAGTCGCCTCGCCTCGGCAACATCAGCATAAATCGCATAAAGCATCCGAACATTTGATCATTCATCATTTGGTCAAGGTTGTTGTTTGCATGAGGATTGTCGCCTTCCCCGATGCACATTATCCCGATTATTGATATGTGGTGAATCAACGATCGCTCGTGCTCCATTGCTATTCTCAACATTCTCGGATGTCATTTTCGAGATCTCGCCACAAAACAAAAGGTTAATTGACATGTAACAAATTATCCCTATCTTCCCGACCAACCAATAAAATAAAGACATAAACTTAGGTAAGTCATACTAGCGAAGGTATTCCCCGCCTCTCCCTCCTAGTACTATTCTCACATCTTAGCCAGGGATCATATCCTAAGCTCGATACCAACCGTGACGCCCCAAAATTAGGTTTACATCACCCATCTTGGGTAGTTAGATACACGGTACGTAATTTAAATACAACTTACTAATATAACTGCAGTATGCAATACGACATAAACCGTGAGTTTGAATACAAATATTGTCTACTAGAGATCATACAAACTCAAAAGGAGTCCTCATTACAATTATTATCACACTATTTCACGTAATAGTGAGGACTACTAATGCTATCCTCTCGACCATTACTCCGCTCCCCGACTTCGTCCCAAATTTATATTCTCATTTCAAGAAGAGAAAAAGAAAAGAAAGAAAGGGTGAGCTCAACTAGCTCAAGAAGAAATATTATGACTAAGATAATGCGTAATAAATTATCATTAGCCTCTGGCAAAGTTGTTAAACCGATAAAATATAATGAACATCAAGTTTAACTACAATGGAACCAAAGAATCCATTAAAAGGTTCAAGTAGAAAATAAAATCTACTATCTTTTATGATTTTAAAAGGTTTATCATCATCATAATTATAGTTTGAGACTCACTTTTAATAAATATTTCACATCATCGAATCACCCCGCACTACTACCAAGGATATTCTTTAAGATCACGACCACAATTATTCACGCACTACGGGCGAAGAATAGTTGTGTATTCATTAATGGTCATGATCATGCCAACAATCGTCCATCAATGCACTACTACCAATCGAGGATTTTTACCACATCATTTGTAACATTACTACCATGATTACAATCGAATAGTCTCTCGTCATAATCATACCAAGTCCATCTCATGCACTACAAAACGTGATGACTTTAAAAAAATATAAACATGAGGATGATGACAATGATATAAGAATTCAATAAAACAAGTTTAAGAATTATTTTATCCAGAATTATTAACGTCCAAATTGTCAACACGATATGTTTTTGTAGAGTAAAATTCAAGAATGATCGTAAGAATATTTCCATGAAAAGATATCGGATGAAACGCAAATATCAAGGATATTCTACTAATTTCATGGAGTATAAAGTCAAAGTTTTAACCAACCGGGTATAATAAAGAATGGAATAACAAAAGAAATCACCACGCATGCGGATTGTGATAGGCAAGTTATTCCAATGAATAATAATAACGGAACCAGTCCTACAGTAAAACACATGCATGTGATGTTCCAAATGTAATAATAATAATAAAGATGGAACCAGTCCTGTAAAACACACGCATGTGATGTTCCAATGTAATAATAATAAAGATGGAACCGTGTTCTTGTAAAACACACGCATGTGGATGTTCCAACAGTATATAATAATAAAGATTTTAACCAGTCCTGTAAAACACACGACATGTGATGTTCCAATGTAATAATAGAAGAATGTCACCAAGTATAGGGTAAACTGGCGATACAAAAGTTATTCCAATGTAATAATAAGCAATGGAATAACAACAGCTTCTTTCATGAATAAGAAAGAATAACACCCCTTACTTTTGGTAGGAGATTGAATACTACAAAGAGTGTAGTAACAAAAAATACTCTTCTTCTTTCTCTCTTATTCTCTCTATACTCTCTCTATATAGCTTGAATGAATTAAGTGAAAAATAATGAAGCACTAGGCCTCTATTTATAGAAGATTTCTAGCTTAAGACCGCCACGTGAAAAGGCAAGTGGCTCGACGAATCGGTGATGTGAAAAGAAAAGTGGTTTGGCGCTTTTGTAATGTGAAACGACAAGTGGTTCGACGCTCAGTAATGTGAAAAACGACAAGTGGTTTGACGTCTGGTAAAGGTAATTACTATCGACGAAGGTAATTACTATTCACAAGGGTAATTACTATCGATTGAAGGTAATTACTATCGACGAAAGGTAAATACTTTATCGACGAAGGTAATTACTATTCACAAAGGTAATTACTATCGACGAAGAGACTCTTAGATGATGACATATGGGCCCCCCATAAAATAATCAAACTTACCACAAACGCCTCATAATGTACTCTTTATATACATTAAGGATTGAATAAATATTACCACAAATCATTTTATTTTTAATCAACACATTTTTAATCTTTCAACAATTATTAATCATTTATAACTTGTCGTCTCAATTAATAATATAACATATTATACGTATGATAATCGTGACAATAATTGAATCAATAATATAAGAGATATGATGCAAAAATTATCAGAAGCAATAATTGAAATAAATGAGTGACTTCTCACGTAAGCATCAATAATCAATACCAAGCTACTATGCAACCACGCAGCATTCATCGTATTTTTTACCACCGTGTAGTTCAACAGCTTTAACGAAGAATACCTCCGTAGTTATTTTTATAAAATATTTTTGTCATTTTCTCAATCCGACAATAATTACATTGTGGGGTCCACCAATGATTGAGTATTTATGCGAATATTCCCTAACAAAAGAATATTCCCCACCAAACGAATATTTTATAACAACTTGTATACTTTGTAAAATTTATAAATATTACCCACAACTATAACATTATATCAAATTTATTCCATAATATTCAAAAATAATATTTATAGAAAATTCATCTTTATTTATAATAATTTAGGTCTTACAACCACAAACAAAATTAGTTCTATAACAGCTACAATATCTGCACAATTTAGCAAAAATAAATAAATAAATGAAGGAATTAGAAGAAGAAAAAAAAGATCATATCAAACACAGAATAATATATATTAATGGAAGACCAAATATCAAGAAAATGATAATGATATGCGAGAGATTTTGTCATATACAATGATAAGAGAAATGACAAGGCCATATATCTATTCGAGCTTAGCTACTTAGTACCTTCAATTTGTCTTCTTATGAGGTCATGCGATACTTTCTCTTGAGTATATGGGTCAGAAAACAAAATAATATGATCAGAGATAAATCTTTGAGCACTTCATTAGTCTTTTACGTTTTTTCAGATCTCCTTCATTACTTTTTTGTCTTTTTAAGGTCCATTCTCTTTATCAATTTTAAAATTTATAACTTGGAATTTTATTTAAAACTAAAGTCAGGTGCGATAAACAAGGGGTGTCTATGGTAATCGAGATGTCCGCACTCAGTACTACATGGGTACTTATACCTGCCAAATTGGCACCACCCTTGGTGATTTGGGGTTGAACTTTAATTGCTAACATTTTACGTGATATGAATGGTATTTTCAACTTCAAAATTCAAAAACTGACATTTGCAGTAATCAAGTTCTTCAACTTTTAACGACAAATGGAGTATGCTTAATAAATGTGAAGGTTAATTTTTTTTTTTGATGTTCATAGAAATTAGTCTCGAATTTCTCCTCAACTCAAATGAATTAATGAACAAAACTTTAGCTCCGCTCCCAACTACTTAAGGTCAACCATGTGTTCATCATTCAATTTTCAAAACCCGTTTTACTCTACTCTTACCATTCTCGCTCAGTGTTTGCAAAGTCTGAAAAGAAATCGATTGCATAACCTACGAAACTGATGTATATATGGAAAAAGAGCAAATATAGTACACATTCAACTGTTGTGATCAATACAGAGATTCAAGTTACATTTGAGAGGAGTATGGATGCATATAAGATATCAAAATTTAAATTATCAATCTGTACCAATTATTGACAAGTAACTGTAACAAATATTTTTTTTTCTTTCAAAAACTTGATATGGTTCACTTACATAATGTCTTGAATAGAAAAAGGGAAGAGTACAGAAAATGATTTACAATGTATATTCATTTGTTTTTCTGTGTAAAATTTGATCATCGCACAACAATCTACCATCTTCTTATTATAATTTAATTTATTAATTGTACGTACACGTTTATTATTAAAAAACTGAATAAACGCGCGAGTTTATATCTAGTTAAGCCCTAATTTTTAGAAAAGTTACCATATGTTACAAAAGAATAATACCCAACACATTGCAAATTTAGTTAAAAAACTATATTTATTCTTTTTATTTTTTTCTTTTATGTTTGAAAAATAATTTAATAATTTTGAAAGAAGGATTGTAGAACATCAAGAAGTGACAAAAGCCCAATAAAAGTGATTTAAATTTAAGGGTCCTTTACATAAGTATACAACAAATAGAAAGTAATTACAAGAAAAATGTATCAACCAAATAATTACAAAAAGAGAACATATATTACAAAAATAGTACAATTCACATTAATAAGGAAACCTAAAATCAAGGATAAATAATTGTCATAATTAATAATTCAAATTCAAACATTTGGATCTAACAACAAATTAAAATAAATTCAAATTCAAATTAATAATTCAAATTTAAATATTCAAATTCAAATCTTCATCTCCCTCACACACTTTGAAATAATAATCATTACTACACCATTGCTACTGCCAATCATGCGAATCTCCGTCATTCAAAAACGCCAATGAGAATAATAAAAGATTTGCCCTACAAAAAATTTAAAAATAAAAAGATGTAACTTTTAATGTTACAATTTTTTATATAACTATTTTGTTACTTTCATAAATAATAAAATGGTTACCTTTGTATGAATGATTGCTACCAACATTGCATCACATTCAAATAAAATTGGTAACTTAATAAAAGCTGAAATTAATTCACTTGGTTTGAAGGTTCGGCTACCAACCGCATTATATTAAAAAACTGCGCAGTGTCATAGAATGCGATTAGTTACCTTGGTATGAAATTTTGTTTACCTCGATCCGAAAGTTTGGTTATCAATCGCATGAAGAAAAAAAATTAAAAGTGGGAGAGGATGATTAATTCTTTTGATATGACAATTTTTATTTCTTGTGGTATGAAAGTTTAGATTCTAATTATATCCACCGCCACCACCGTCTGAATCTTTATACACACCTCTATTTTGACTCTTCATTTTGAGAAGTTACCGAAGATATACAGTTGGTTGACTCGTAATAGAAACATTGTTGGGTTGTTTGTGTTCTTTTTCTTTGTTGGGGTTGTATTTGATAAAGTTTAGACAGACATCAAAGAAGAGGAACAAATCCAGCAATGAGGGGCGGACAGGTATCTGGCCGCAGGTGCCCACGAGCTTCTCTTTGTTCCTCGAAAAGGATTTGCAGAGGAAAGAGTCGGTTGAATGGGTGAACATGGTTCTGGGGAATTAAGTTGAGGAAGATTTATAAACCTGGGCTTGAGAATTGGCTCCCTGGGTTGCTTCAGCCAGTCATTGATAATCTAAAAAAACCAGATTATGTGCAGAGAGTTGAAATAAAGCAGTTCTCATCGAGGGATGAGCCGTTATCGGTCAGGAATGTTGAACGCAGAACCTCGCGTCGTGTCGTGTCAATGTTATATTAGTTGGTATAACTAATTTCTAAATTAAATTAAAAAATTTTAATTAAATACTAATTTTTTAAATTAAAAAATTTTAATTACACTAATATTATAAATAAATATGAAAGTGTATAAGTTGTGTAAATATTTTATGAGTATATTATTGTTATAATTATTTTTAAAAATATAATAAAATATATAATTCATCGTAAATTTAATGCCCACAAGCAACCATAGTTGAGCCAGAGGCCCATACGATCGCGTTTTGCGGACATAACTCGTGTGTTTTGTTAATCAGTGAGTCAACACTGGCGATTCAATCGTCTTCAACACACCAATAGATACATACACACGAGGAAGAGATATATAGAGAGAGAAAGAGAGACAGAAGATTCTTAGACCGATAATCAACTGCCGATAATTGTATCTTATAGCTGATTCACTTATGAATTTGTTATAGAAGCCCTAGATATGAATTTTCCCTAAATTTGAACGGAAACCCTAACCCTAGCCCCATTCCTAACCGTCCGATCCTCCAAATGTGACGACCTTCTGATCCTCTGTATTCATTACCAATTCTCAATCTTCTTATCCGGAGGTTAAGCTATTAAAGTTTTTTCATTTTTCCGTTGATAATGGACATCTCCTTTTGTTTGGATTCAATTTAGTTTTTTTTCCCTGTGTTAATTATTTTTGAAATAATAGATAGAGTATAACAATTTTTAGGACTATTGGTTTTTCTAAATCTTGGTTAAGATCATCAAAAGCTTCTTTTATTGCAGACAGTAGGAGTAGTAGAGAGTATAGATAAATATAGACATTATATATATTTATATAGATATAACTAGGGAGAGATGGGGAGTTCGGACACTGGTACGAGCACCGGCGTGGTTGATTGTAGTGTTGGGACCATTGTTTGGGTCCGGCGACGGAATGGTTCATGGTGGCCTGGCAAGATTCTAGGCCCGGATGAGCTCTCGGCTTCTCATCTCATGTCTCCTCGATCTGGAACCCCAGTCAAGCTTCTTGGGAGGGAAGACGCCAGTGTGTAAGTCTGCTTAAGCTCACTTTTGACTGGATCATGAGTTTTATGATTAAGTGAATTTACTATTTTGAGTATGTGGATTCCTCTGCATAACTGCCTGCACTTGCAATTTCATGGCCTTAATGTTCCTATATCTTGTTATTACTATGATATTCTGCTCATATCTCATGAAGGATGCATTGCTTAAATTTTGAAATGAAAATATACTCCGACTAGAATGTGTTTATACGCAACTATGATTTGTATAAGATGTACAAGGCATGCTTCAGGGGGTGCACAAACGTGATGAGTAAAATAGAAAAAGGACAACATATTTGGAAGTGTTCTTGGTTCAATTACTAGACATGACCGCATATATTCTCCAAATATTATTTGCGATGTTCTGGACTCGATCTCAATTGACTTCTCAAATTTCCCACTTACTCGGATTCTCTTGATATGTTTTAATTAAGTTGAAATCTATATGGTTAATTGCTCACTGTGTGTTAAAAAGGCTTTAAAACATGTCCAGGGATTTTGTACAATTGTTTGGTAATTTAATAGTTATGCAATTTCTTGAAATGGAACAGCATCATGTTCATGCAATTTGGTAATGCTATTGTCTACCACATTTGAGTGTAAAGATAAGAAGTTTGATATGTTTTAGTTCCTTATATAGCACATTCTTGCTTTCCTCCTATAAGAAGAGAGTTTCTCTGGATTGGTGCTTTAAAGAGGAGACTGTTGACATTTCAGTGACAACATTTTTAATCATCAGAGCAATCTAGTTTTCATGGAGACCATCTGAAGTGTTTGGGCCGTAATGAAGTGCCTTGAGAAAACAAGAACTGGCTATGCTCAAGATTGTAAAATGTCTGAAGCCTATTATAGATATTCTTTTTCATCCTCCTTGTCCAAGAATTATTTTCTAGAGCATTAAGATTGTCATTACTGGTTGTTTTCTTTTATCAGAAAGTATAGCATCGAGAGTGATTTGATTTAAATTTTGACTCTTTATAGAAAGTTGGATTTTTGTGTGGTGCACATGTTATTCTTTCTTTATATTGGTGTGATTTTTTTAATTATTTCTTGGTTCGGTGTGTTAGCAGGGATTGGTACAATTTGGAGAAGTCTAAGCGTGTAAAGGCATTTCGATGTGGCGAGTTTGATGATTGTATTGAAAGGGCTGAAGCTTCACAGGGAATGCCTCCTAAAAAAAGAGAGAAATATGCACGTCGGGAAGATGCTATTATTCATGCTCTTGAACTTGAGAAGCAATTTTTGGAGAAACAATATGGCAAATTAGGTTGTTCTTCTAATGGTAAGAGCAGTAAATCATCTGATGGTGTAAGAAAAGAGTTGGAAACCTCTTCTGAAAGCTTGGGACATGGTGATGGAAAACATGTACTCCCTAAATCTCGTCAACTTTCGGAGGAATTGAATCTGCCGCTTGAGGGCAAGAACAAGGATCAACATCTGCAAACACAGGAAGTCAAAGAGGGAAGTCAACTGAGCGGGGATGATGATAATTCTGATGTATTACCTCGGATGAGAGGTTTGCAGGACTTTGGTCTTCGGACTGCTTCTTCAAAGCGAAAGATTTTTCCTTCCGTTGCTTCCAATGGTTCTCAGAGTTCTCCGTTTGTTAATACTTCTGATGCTCCTCTTAATGGTGGTCTTGACACTGAGAATATGAATCATGCCAATGATAAAACTTCCTTAGAGAAAAGGAAAAGGTCATACGAGGTGTTGGCTGAAGAATCCTTTGTCAAGAGGCGTGATAGGCGCCGCCCTCTTGTTCAAGTACTTGAGAGTAGTGTAAAATTACCAGCTCCTCACTCCTTGCAGCCTGAAGATAGTAGTGTTTCTCTCGTTGTAACTGAAGAGGAGCAAACGGGAGTTGCAGACTGTGCAAAGAGGAGCAAACATACACACCACTCCAAGTCCAGTGATTCCACTGGAGATAATGAAATCCATTCCGAACATACGGACATTTCACCTTCTAAATATGAAGATAATAGAAATCCTCATCCTGTTGCTATCAGCAAGGAAAACACTTCTGGATCTACGGAAGATACTGAAACTGACTCTTCTGAGACTGATTCTCTCGAGTCAGATACGGATGAAGAAAAGACTGCACTTTCAGGTATAATTGTGTTTATTTTTGTTTCTCACTACAGAATCCTTACTAGCTTCTTACAATTAACAGTGCTTTGTAGTGTTCATGCTTCTTACGTTTCCTATATCTGTATGCTCATGATGCTATCTGCTTCCATTCAGTATCTTCTATCTATTTTGAATAATGGTTGTTTTATTCACTTTTTCAGATTGTATGCTTACTTGGGTACTGTTTAATTTTTTTCTGCCCTTGTTTTTACTTAACCAATTATATATTCAGGCATTTGGCGCTCCTTTGTAGATGCTCTGTTGTTGCTTGTGTTATTAGGCCAAGGTATAAGAATTAGGTAATATATCGTGAAATTATATTTTGAAAAGATAAGTTCCCTTCTTGGCCTCATTGAGATTTGGTTGTTTTTTGAGAGGTACTCTCTTTTCCATGAGCTTATGCCTGGTCGCATAATATGGAATTGTTGAAAACAGTATGGTTGATCTTGAACAGAACCTTGAATCTCTGGATATACCATGGCTCTTTACCAATACATTTCTGGCATATTTAATCTTGCTTGAGCGTATCTCGCGTTTAATTGCATAAAAGGTCGAGTTACTGATTGAAGTCCTATGGGAAAAAGGAAAAAGAGCCCGAGAAAGAAAGCAAAAAAGAAAAAAGTAGGAATTTATATTTTGGGTTTATGTGATAAATGTATCTATCATAATGATTATTATTCATAATGATTATTATTTATTTGTTGGATATATTAGTTTATTTACATATATTTTTGTATTACCAATACTAGTATAATTTAAATCTAGAACTATTTTGTAATTTAGTAGATAAGATTTGGACTATGGGAAGTATTAATCCACCGGAAATTTCCTCTGTCCCTACCGTATTGGTAGTTTCCGCCGATGCCGATATAGGCTCAAAATAAAGCATATGTTGTTCTTAGTTAATCAGCTGAATCACGTGTAAACTTTTAAAGCTTTATGCTTGAAATGTTACTATAGAAAAAACTTCTTTCTTTGAGATTTTTATTCTTTCTACCCTTATCTTGGTATAATTTCTTTTTCCGATGTCATAATATTTGCCTAATATGAACTTTGATACATACTTTTAGAGTGAAGTGTCTAGGGGATTATGCATCATCATCAAACATCATCTCGCAACAAAAAACACTAGTCTTTATTCATTTCAATGATGAGCATTTCGACGTCATTTTAATACATTTATCCCTGGGAGTATCAGATACACTGGGAAGGATAAGTGAAATTAATGAGAAGTGATACAATGGCATACCTTTCACAGCATTACATTGTTAACAGATGTGACATTTCTGAATTTGCTTTAAAAGAAAAGAATGTGTTTATTCACGCAAATGGTGTTATTATTAAATCTTTTGTGTTTAGACTTTAGAGTGAATATTGTTCAAGACTAGAATCTATGTTTCCAGGCAACATGTTCTTTTGTGAGGCCTTCGTTTCTCCTACTTGAAACATTTTTGTTGCTAAAATGAAGATTCTAAACACTGTTTCCTCCCAAGTCATCACTCCTGCTGTGATATGAATGCATCATTGGTATTCATTACTACTGCTGTGATGTCAATGTATCATTGGTATTTCATATATCAGTTCTCACACATGCATTAAGGACTTTGTTGATTGAACACTACTTTTTGTCTCTGAACAATGGGTTGTGTATATGTAAGGTTTATTCTGTTTGTCAAAAAAGAAGAAGGGATCTTCTTATGACTAAATATTTATAGTAGTAGTAGTAGTAGTAATAACAACAATAATAATAATAATAATAATAATAAGTGTGGTATTTTTTTCTCCATGATCAAATTGCAACTTAATATTCTGGTTCTCTGAACAGGACGGTCTTATAGTCATTTATTTTGGTCCTTAGTCTGTAAACCTGGGCAGCACATGTTTCTTTTTTCTCTTCTTAAATTTTCTTTTTCGGATAAAGAAAGTCCAAGTTCTTTTGTTAGGAAAGAAAATACTTCCTCTCTTTTAAATTATAAGATCATTATTGACTTTTGAAGTCAAACTCAAAATTGACATGATTATTAATAAGATTATTAATAAGTACGAAACAATGAATTTTGTAATTAGTACTACTTTTTAGATAGTTTACAATTTTCATCAGTGTATTAACTAAAATTAAATGGATTTATCTGAATTTTGAGTTTGAAAATGTCTCGAGACTTCAAGTCAATAATGATCTTATATTTGAATGGAGGGAGCACTATAAATATTGTGCAAGGAGAATTGACATTGATCTCCAGATGCCTGCTAGTTCATCATGGACCAACCGTCTTTCTCTCTGTACAACACTTGTAGGCGCAGGATTGTATGTTAAAATGTTGTTTTTGAATTTTATAAGTTTGTGGTCTAAATCAATTATGCTGGTTATTTGGAGTTTTTCTTTACTCTTTGAGCTTAACTCTTTTTTGTTTGGTTGTCTAGATGAATCCATAGAATTCAGGCCAAAATCTATGGGAAAATCTGAAGCACAAGAGGGACATGGGAGTATGAGCAGCGAGGAGCCTGATGACTTGGGACCTACCAGTGACATGTCGCACCCTTCTCCTAATGATGATGTTTCAGCTAGCGTGGAGGTCTCCAAATGGCAACTGAAAGGAAAAAGGAATTCCCGAGCTCTTACAAAAAGATATGTGGATGTAACTGGTAGAAAGGTTTCCAGAGGATTCAATCATGGAATAAATTTAACTGGAAAGGGAAGCTATGGTTCTGATGAGGCTGATCTCAGTGAGAAGAATTTTGGAACCCAAATGGTTGAATATGGGTCTAGAGGTTTAGATGGTAACAACCGTAGTATCACCAGCTGGGAGGACCTGGCTTGGAACGATCAGCCTGTCCAGAAAGGATACTGGGGGGATTCGGTTGAGTACATGGATCCTGTATTTGTTGGTCGTCGTTTTGGTGACAGGGTGAAGCACATGTTGGTAGAAGTAGATTTGAAAGTCCAGTCAAGTTATCAAAGAGAACATGTCCCTATGATTTCACTGATGAGCAAGTTAAATGGGCAGGCAATAGTAGGGCACCCTATTCAAATTGAAGCACTAGAAAATGGTTCATCTGATGCTCTTCTGGCTGCAGCTGATGAATTTGGCCAGGATTATGATAATACAACACTTCCACCAGTGTGGAGGACTGCCAGGAGGACAGCAAATTGTCGAGTACCCCGCCCACGCTCATCATCAACAGTGGATGGCGAAGAAAATGCTGAGCATCTGCAGCATGTACATCAAGACAGAAAAGGTTCATCAAGGAAATCAAATGCAGCGAGTTTCAGCCAGAAGGCGAGCATGGCGGGGAAGAGCTCAAGTCATGTTTCTTCCCGCCCTTCAACTGACAGGAAGCTCCTCAGAAAGCCAGCAAAGAAGATGAGTATATCTTCAAGCCAAAAGACAAGAACGCTTTCTTCAATAGCCACACAGCAAAAACACGGCAACCATCTGAAACCAGGTACCAACTGTTATCGTGTGAATGGGCTGATCAAACCTGAGATAGTTCCCACCGCAGTTGCTTGTATCCCTGTTAAGCTAGTATTCAGTAGATTATATGAAGAGTTGGTTGGCCGCCATCAATAAAAATTAGTCTTGGGGATAAGTGAAGCAATACAGAAAGTAATCAGTTATAGCTACATGTAAATTGTAAGAGATCAATAATGTTATACTGCCAGTGCATCTATTGCTGCAATTTTTTTCCTTCCTCTTTAGGCCTGCCCCACTGTACCCCACAATTTAGTGTTATCGAGGATACAAATTCTGCAGACCGGCTCACTTAACGAGATGGAGCCTATGTATGGACCAGGATTTATACATGCGTCTCGCGATCATATCCATGTGGCTGTACATGGGTTCCTGAGGACAGAAATAATGAAGAAATGGAAGCTGTATGAATCATATAAACTGCGAGACAGATAGAGGTAGGTTTCTGAAATTATAGAGATGAATGTATATTGTATTTCTCTATAAGTTCACGACTTCATGTAGCTAAAAACTTTCAATTTAATTTTGAAATATAATGAAACCTAATACTCTGTAGATCAATTCACTTGCTGTTAGTTTTGGTTCTCAGCCCATCTTACGTTTCTCTTGAAAGTAAATGGAAAGGGGCATTTACATCCTGTTGGGCATAGCAACTGATATGAAGTGAGATCTGAAATTTTTAGGTCCCAATTTCAATGTATGAGCTTTATTTCTTTTTCATGAAAGGCTTGTATTATTGTAATTTTGAATAAAGTATTCATGTTGATTATTAAATCCCATGTATTTTGTATTTTCGAAGCTTCAAAAAATAATATAAAATTCCAAATTATTTTTGAAATAATAATAATTAATTAATTATATGCAGATGTCATTAATACATTTTAAGACTTGATATTAAAAAAAATGATTCATGGGTGGGTGTTGTTTGATAAAGTTGAATTAAATGTCCTTAATAGTTAAATGAGTTCAACAAAGTAAATGCTCTGATTGGCGAAGTTAATGCTCTGTTTGAAAGTTAAACCGAATGAAATAAATTATTTAATAATAGATCTTTTTGAAACATCTAAACAAAGGTATTTTCCTATTTTAACCTTAAAAACTATTTTTCTTAAGATTTTTTTGTTATATTATTATTTACATTTATTTATGAATGTATGGTCAAATAAATAATAAAATAGCAATTTTTTTCTATATATAAAACTAATCACATATCCCACAAATTGTTGAGTATAATCTCTTGTAAACAACTAAAATCAACTAAACCAATCACAAGATTTGTGATAATACATTTTAAACCTCCAAATAAACTATATGTCGAAATACATGCTAATTAATAGTTTTATTAATTGGATTTAAATCAAATTCATACAAAATGTTATATAAATAAAGAAATTCGAACTAAAGGAGCATTTTCTTAAAATATACAAATTAATAGTTTTATAGTTTTTTCTTCTGCACAAAATACATTTATGGC
This sequence comes from Panax quinquefolius, assembly GCA_020205615.1. Classification (NCBI taxonomy): domain Eukaryota; kingdom Viridiplantae; phylum Streptophyta; class Magnoliopsida; order Apiales; family Araliaceae; genus Panax; species Panax quinquefolius. The sequence continues at coordinate 31,772,492 of CM035168.1, forward strand.
ACCAATCCCTTACAAATTATGTACACAATTAACTCTATGGTTTGATATTATTAGACTTGTCAAAGTTCAAATGAACATCAAATTTGTTAAAATTTTAAATTCCCGCCATAACCTTACAATTTGCAATTACTTAAATGAATTTACTAATACACCCCTGCTGCTTATCCTTTCCATTAGTATGATTCTTTTTTAGAAGCGGCCAATATCTGACATACTCGCTTAATTCCCAATTTGCGCTCTTACCTAAACTCGAGAACAGGAAAAATGGCGGCGGAGGAGCTACAGAGTGGATCCTCAACATTAACAAAGCCGCCGTTATCGCCGTCTCCGTCGCCGTTTACTCAGAATGGAAACCCTGAAGACTCAGCTTTAAGAAAAGCCTTATCTTCTAATCAGATAACCCCAATGTGGGACCAGAAATCTCTTAGAAGGTCCCCAAGATTACTCGAAAATGGAGAAGAAAGTGACAGAAAGTTCACTGAAGAGGAAGATTTTAAGGAACCAAAGAAACGGCCAGCGAAGAAGAATCCCCCGCCGAAGAAGCAGAAAACTTCTGAATTGCCGTCAAAGAAGTCGAAACGGGTCAAAACTGTGTCGTTCTTGATCGGAGATCCGGTTCCCGATGAAGAAGCTCGAAAGAGATGGCCTTGGCGATATGATGGCAAGGTACATTTCAAGATACTCCCTGTGTTCTAAAATTAGTTAACTTTTTGCAGTCAATTTGCAAAATTGTTAAATTAAAGCTTTATTTGATTTTAATATAAGCAACTATAACAACTAATCTAAGTAAAATTAAAAGGTATTAATTTCCATATCAATTCATATCAAGGTCGCTACTTGATTTTAAAAAATCAAAATGTGTATTTAATTTTTGAAAGGAGGGAGTAAATGAGAAATTGAGCTGTCTCTTACAAAATCAGAAAATGTTTGCTTGTAATTACTAGAATAAAAACTCCTATAAAGAGTTCCCACACTTGGAGGCAGAGCTTTAAATGTACCAGGTTGCCTCAAGCCTGACCCAACTCAGCTCGACTCGAGCTTGTTAAACAAGACTAGTTCAAACAAGCTCCTTCGCCAGTTTAGTCAAGCGAACCGAGCTAGAATTGTGGGGTGTCCAGCTCGAGCTTTACTCATTTAACATTTAATTAATTATTGTTTCTTGTTTTTATAATAAAAAAGTGAAACGAGCTGGGCTTAAGCTCGACTAGACTCAATTTGGCTCAACTTGTTTAACTTTTAAAAGAGTTTGAGCTTGGCAAGGCAAAGTCTGTCTCGACTTGGCTCATTTACAGTTTTATTGGGTTGAAATGAGATAACCAAGGCACTGCCAGATAGTTTAGTGCGTTTGGAGTTCTAAACGTATTTTAAAATCTTGTTTGTTTATAAGAAACTTATTCTAAACACAACTTTATTAATTCACAAACGTAGCATTTAGAGTATAAATGCACCGCACTAAAAATGGTGCAGTGTCCAAACTTAGTAAATGATACCATTGCAAACGCTATAAAGGTAGGTAACCAGGGCTGGCCCTGAGTTTTTAAGGGCTTAAAGCGACAACAAAAAAATGGGCCTTTTGCAAATTGCTATTAAAATAGGCATAAAAAAAACTAAAAACTTTCCCAGAACAAAAGAGCATCAATACGAAAGAATACCAAATATAATAACCGACTATTTCAATATTTCTAAAGCATCATTTAGATATCACATTATCAATAAGTCAAAAAAGTAATCAGTTCAAATACATCACTTGAATATCATCCTTCTTGCAGTTTTAGCAGCAAAAGTAATAATAATATCCGCACAATCAATCTTATCCGCCATCTCATGTTCAATGGATAGGATGGATAATCCATTCAACCTTTCTTGTGACATAGTTGAGCGGAGGTAGTTCTTAATTAGCTTCAACTTCGAAAAACTTTTTTCTTCGGAAGCAACCGTAGCAGGAATAGTCAATAATATCTGATACGCAATCCACACATTTGGATAACAATTCTCCATCAATTTCAATTCATTGAGCACTTCAATTGGTTTCGTCATCTCTTTTGGTAAACCTTCTCTGAAGACTTTCAATTCCGAAAACAACTCATTTCCGTTGATATCGGAAGTTCCTTCATGTTTCAAAGCATCTTCTAACTTGGAGCAATACATCTTCAAACGTTCATCGGTTTCACTGTTCGAAATAGCGCTCGAGGCGTGCGCCTCTAGGCTCGCCTCGTACGAGGCGGAAGAAAGCTGAGGCGAGGCGTGCGCTTATTCTGGAACTGAAGAGACTTGCGCCTTTTTCGGTTGAAGATTACGCCTCGTGGCGGTGCGCCTCAAGGCATTGCGAGGCCTGCGCCTCGATTTGGCTTAAAAAACCCTAAGTATCAAACTTGGCTTATTGATTTGGCACTTCTTCGTGGTTCTGTGACTGCTTCAGCCTTCACCAGGTATCTTCTTCTTCTTTCTTTTTTGTCCTCTGTCGATCGACTTCTCTTTCTTCTTCTTCGACCGTCTTCTTCTTCTTTTTCTTTTCCTCCTCTGTCGTCGTCTTTGTTTTCTTCTTCTGTCGTCCTTCCTAATCTCTCTTTTCTTTTTTCTGTTTTCTTCCTCTCTGTTTTCTGTCGTTCTTCCTCTTTGTTTTAAGTTTTTCTTCTTCTGTTTGCTAAGTGACAGTGACACAGTGTAGTCCTCTATTATAGTGTAATCTTCTCCTGTTACAGTGTAGTCCTCTGTTTTTTTCTTTTTCGAACAATGTAGTCCTCTGTTTCGCATTCCATTCAGCTGGTTAAGTTTTTTTTTCGTTGCTGCAGGTGCTTGACTGCTTGTATTGTGTACTTGTGAGAATTTTTGCTTGACAAATTTTGATTTTTCGAACAATTTTTTTGCTGCAGGTGCTTGATTGTTTGTGTTTTCATTAATTTCTTTTTGAACAAAGATAGCATATGATAATTCCATTTGGTTTTTAGATCCGTCAATAGACACGAAAAGCAGGCGGGTAGGTCCAAAATGGCCCGGTTTTTGACGAAATTGAAAATGTGCGTGACAAGGGTTCGTCAAGGTTGTGCTTCCGGCCCGCCCAACCTATGGTTTCTTCCTTTTTTTTGTGTGTAAAATCTTGCTACACCAAAAATAGTAATAATAATAAATATTAAAAATAATAAAATAATTTATAATAAACAATAATTCTAATTACCTACATTAACTACATATATCAATCAATTAAAATTTTAATAGTATTATAAATTACTTTTAAAGTATATAATCAAATTTGATTTTTCCTTCTGGATAGTTCATATACCAGGGGACTTGTCCAAAAAAATAAATGAAGTTCTATTTGGTGGCCTTACTATAATTTGTTATGGGGATTACAGATCTAGCATAATAACCCTATAATCTGTTTCGGTGAATAGATAAAAATGAGAGTTTTCGGGCACTATTGGCTTGAGCCTTGAGGTGTGGTTTCTTGACATTTGTCATGCAATATAATGTTGGTTCTATTACTCTCATATTATTTGTTGTTTTTTTTTTTAATTTTAAAACCATTATTATATTTTCTTTTACAACATATTATTCAATATAATGTTGGAAGTGGATTGTGTTTTCTTAAGTTGTTAGCATCTATGATATAGAGATGTGTAATATAAACAGCTTTTTAAGTATGCCATATTTTACAGTTAAACCGTGAATCAAATATTTGTCCTCGTCAGTTAATACAAAATATTTTAATAGTTCAGTTGGTTTGAACTTTTATTTATTTACTTACAAGTCTTGTGTTCAAGCCTCACAACTCACAAGTAGCAACATTTTATTTAAAAAAAAAGAATTCACGGAGCCACTTGTGGGTAGTCTTTCACTAAGTAGGGCGAAATGGCCCGTGATTTTCTGGGCTAAAAATCGCATCCCATAAGCGGTAGGCTCCACTTACGGGCTTGAGCCCATATTTGCCAGTGTCTAATCAATATAACAATATCATTATTTGTGTACATGAATTGCTAATGTCGCCAAAATAAATTTAATTGGGTTAGTTAGGATTGGCAAATTTATAACAGTGGTCTTGATCTTGGTCATCATGTTAATGCTGCTGGTGATGCCTTGTGAACTGATTCCACTGTCTTTCAGTCCCTGAATCACAATTAAACATAAATTTATATTTAGTTTTTGAACAATATTAAATTCTATCAATGTTAACATGAGTACATGACTAGTGTTGTCCATAATTTTGTTATCAAAATGTAATAACATTTTTTTTATTATTACAGTGAATTATTATTATGGGTAGAAAAGATCCATTTTTCAGGCTGCTGGATACAAATGATACACTACTTATATAGTGATGGATTTGATATTATGTTGTTTTGATGTTTGTAATGATACATTAACGTGACGTTGGTTATTTATGTCTTTTATGACCTTGATTATAATGATAGATTATTTTATGATTTTATTAGCATTTTCTTATAATTTTTTGGAGACTTTTACGTCTTCAAATCGAGGCTTACGCCTCGTCTCGTCCGGAGAAAATCGCCTGGTAGCGCTTTTAGCTTTTTCGAACATTGATCGGTTGTAGACTTTAACTTGTTCACATCAAACAAAAAACCTCAAATTTCCTCAAATTTCTCAAACTGTTCAAACCGGCTCTTAAGTGATGAAAGAGCTTGATCTACTATAGATAAGAAGTAGTTAATGAGTCTTCAGCCGAAAGGGTCACCTCTTCACTCTCATTCTCATCAAAATGTTTCTTTCGATGAATGACACGCTCCTCGTAAAATACGGGCTCAACTCCCATTTTGGACGCAATTGCCTTAGCTTCATCAACACGACTTTCCCAACGCGTTTGTGATAATGACTTAACAGTGAGATTTGCAACATGTTTTATCGAAACTTGCCATCGCTTGGTAGAAGCCGCAAACAAACAGTAGATATGTTGTACAACTCCAAAAAAAGATGTAGCTTTGTTACAACAGTTGGCCATATCGCAAAGCACGAGGTTAAGACTATGGCAACCAATGGCGTGTAAAATGCTCTAAGATTTCTATCGAGATACCTTTTCTGAACACCTTTGTGTTTCCCTTTCATATTGGATCCGTTATCATATCCTTGCCCTCTTATATCAATAATGTCGAGTTGAAGAGTGGACAAGACTTCTTCTAGTTCACCAAAAAGTCCGGATCCCGTTGTATCTTCCACTTTCAAAAATTGTGAGAAGAATTCCTCCACTTTTGGTGTACTCATTGAAACATCCACACATTGTATTACAAGTGACATTTGTTCTTCGTCACTTATATCTGGAGTACAATCAAGAATCACGGCAAAATATTTTGCATTTTTTATCTTACAAACCGTTGCACTTTTGAGATCATCAACAAGCATTTGTATCAATTCATTCATAATTCTATGGCTAAGATAATGGTAATGAATCTCACCTTTCAAAATTTGCCGAAAGTGCTCTTGCATTATTGGATCATATACAACAACCATTTCGATTATGGTTAGAAAAATCCCATTCTTCTCTTGATAAATCTTCTCATTATCTCCACGAAATGCTAAATTCACTTTAGCAAGTGCTTTCACAGCAACAATTATCCTTACTAGTACCCCTTTCCAATGCTCTTTCTCTTTGTTGATTTGATCTTGCACACTTTTGTCGATTGTTTCATTCTTTATCAATCTCCTCTCTAATTCAATCCATTTGCTCATGCAAGCAATATGCTTGTTACTACCTTCATGACTTTTGAGCCTTTGACCAATATTTCTCCAATTTCTCAAAGTCATTAGTAGCCAACAAAGTATTGTTTTCACCTTGCGCAAACAATTTACAACAAAAGTAAAATACTTTGTCGGAAGCACTTGAATATACAAGCCACCTCCTATCTTTCTTCTCTTCGTTTGACAAACGACAAATGTAGTGAAAGGAAGTGAAATGCCTACCCCTTGTATCCTTAGGAAATTGATCCCCATCTCTTCTTAAAGGCCCTCTTTTAACTACAAAGTCAATAAAATTTTGATCAATTTTGTCCCAATTGCTTGGATCATCAATGTTTGTAGGTCCATATTCATAATCAAGCCTTCATTTTGACCCTCATCATTCATATCTTCATGGTCACTCTCATTCACGCATTCATTTGGTTCCTTTGCAAGGACATCCATATCTTTCACTAAATTTTCTTGTTCTTCATTCCCCGTATCTACTATTTGTTCTTCATTCTCTGACTGTTCAACCACACTAGAACTCTCCTTTTGTTTCTTACTACCAAAAAATTTATCGAGTGAACCCGCTTGAGATTGAACTAATACATCCGCTTTTTTCTTTCCTTTTCTTTTTTCAGATCCAGACATATACTTTTTAGGAGCCATAGTGAGTTAAAATTTAAAAATCTGCAAAATTCAAGCATAATCTCGTGATTATCTATAATTAAATTATCAAATAGGGCCTCCTTTATTAAGAGTAACACTACTCCCAAACAATTAAAAAAACCCAAAAGAGATTAAATTTTTGAGTAAAATACACTGACACCCCCTGTAGATAATCATAATAACACTCACCACCCTTCTAGTTTTTCAAGTAACAGTCAATACCCCTCTAGTCTACAATATGTAACATTCACTACCCCTAGTGTGGTTGACTAACTAATATTTAAAAATATTTTTAATATAATGTTTAATACACCCTTCAAGTTATAATGTTTAATTTCTCCACTAAATATAAATTTGTATATCATAATTTTTACTTTACTTGATCTAATTAATTAAATTATGAAATTGTGCAATAAATAACATAAAAGTCAAAAAATAATAAATATTCATTTTATCAAAAAAATAAAGTCATACAATTTTTACTAATTAAATTTCTCAAATATTTAAATTTACGTGATATATATTCAAATATATTTTTTTGTAATTAAAAAGTATAATGTTAATACCCATAAAAATTACAAATTAACGCAATAAAATAATAATATTTTTTTTCAAAATTAAAATTTACGTAAAACAAACTTATTATTACAATTTAAACGAATCTTATTACTCATAAAAAAAGTATTAAAAATTATATTAATTATTTTTTCATATATTAAACTAAACATAAGTCACACTTAAACATAATTATTTACAAAAAAATGACAAATGTTGTTACTAAAAAAATAGAAAAAAGATATTAAAAGAATTTTTTTACAAGATAGAGGTAGTAATATAATTATATTTTTTTATTTAACATTGCATAAAAAACAACGTCAATCAGTATACTAAAAAATGTAATCAAAATCATAAACATCCCAATTTTTTATATATACTCAATAAAATTTAACATATAAAAATTATAATATGAAACTAAAATTCAAATAATATTTTTTGTTGTTAAGCACCAAAAACTAAACTATCAATATACTCAATCACTCTAATTAGAATAGCTTCATTAATAATTTAATTTAATTTTTTTAATATTTGTATCACTTATCCAAAATGTGTTAAATAAACTAAATTAGTTTTTTATAAGTTACCAACAATTTAAATGAGATAGTTTTAATTACAAATAAAACTATAATTAAAATGTATTGTATTAAAAAAAGGATAATTAAACATATATATATATATATATATATTATTTAGTAATTAAAATTTGATAAAATACAAGGGTAAATATGTAACTTTATCTATTTAGTCAACCCTAAAAACTTGCAGGGGTACTAACTGTTACTTAAAAAATTAGAGGGGAGGTGAGTGTTATTATGATTATCTAGAGGGGGTGTCACTGTATTTTACGCTAAATTTTTCACTTGATTCATAATAGCATAAACAAATCCATAATAACAAACAAATCTACTCAATCAGTCATCAAGCCCAATTAAATTAAACAATGCTTCTAAATCTCATTAACAAAACAATTAAATTTCAAAACCCTAAAAAATAGAATTAATACCTGAAATTAGCTTGAAATTTGTGAGAAGGAATAGCATTTAACACTTGAGCCTTTAATATGCCACTCGGTCCAGTGGGTCTACTATTTTTCTTCTGTGATTGAATCTGCGACGAACTTCTTCTTCATTGTTCTTCTCGGCTTTCTTGAGAAGTCACCAGAGATTGCTTATTTGCTTTTCAAATGGAAGCAAAAAGCCAAAAAGGTTTGTATGTGTATGTATAATTGTTTAGGTGTAAAATAGTTGTGTAGGTGTAATATGAAAAGGGTCTTCCTGATTCAAAAACGACAAGTCTGCCTTTGAGATTTGGGCCTATTTTATGGGTAAATTTTTTGTGGGTCTTTAAATTTAAATTGACGTGGGCTGGGTACTTTTGTTTGGGTATATATATACATAACATAAATACTTTTGGGGGCCCTAAAAATTTGTCAAATTTAGTGGGCCTAAAGCCCGGGTACCTTGGGCTTTATCCTAGGGCCGGTGCTGTAGGTAACCAAACATACCCTTAGTTGTGTGCAAGGGATAAAGCGCCTGGGCTGTATGATATTCTTTAAATATTGTTGGAGTGTAGTTCGAGGTAATTTGAGACGTTGTTTAGGGAGTTTTTTTTAGCATAAGAGTTTGGTTCAAGGTGATTTTATGACTTTCCTTATGCATAGTTGACTCTTTGAGGGTTGTTTGCCCTGCTGCTTCCAAAACCTTTTCCATAATTGAAGAACCATTTGTTTGTCAGACAACAAAAAGTTGTTTTGGAATTCCACACATCCCACTCCATGCTATATGACCCCTATTTGTATCAAGTTCAAACCTAATTTGAGTTCAACTAAGCAATAATGGAAATTAGGGTTTTAGAAGATTGGAGTATAAAAGAAGGCTTGAAAACTAAGGAAAGGATAGACCTCCCTTTTAACCATTTCATCCATAAGGATAAACATTGCAAATTTTCACTTATATCTGACTACAAACATGATCCAAATACGGGAAAATGCACCATGAATAATACAAAGACCAATGTGCTGGCAATTCTAGATAAGGATAACCAACTAACAATTCTATAGCTACCACTTCTTTACAAAAAGACCATATGACCATGCCATGTCCTAACATTTTGGCTAAGACCCTTATATCACCTAACCGAGCATCCTTGCACATTTTCATTTTCACAAGGCTAGACTTAATAAGTGGTTAGGTCTTTTATCATGTTTGTTTCTACTTGCATGTTTTTGTCACATTATGATTGATTGGTTGGAAATTTTATCTTTATTATGCAAATTATCACTGATTTATTAACTATTTCGTCTTGGATTCTGCAGCACAGTCCAAGAAAGGGACTTAATTTGAAACCTAAGTTAGTAACCACTTTATCTACTTTCCTTTTTTGAATCAGTTGACTAGGTATTTTTTTAGCAATGGATATTAATGTGACTTGATGTTCCTTCATGTTTGAATATGTTGTGTTTGTTCTTGCAGTAATGATGATGATGATGATGATGAAGATGAATTGATTTTGAATGCGAAATGTAATTATTATCAGGCTCAAATTGAAAACTGCGTTTTCGATCTTGGAGATTGTGCTTATGTTAAGGTAGTTTTTTTCCATTCCTTCAAATATGTCTATATAAACTCTACTATTATCTTACAATTTATTGCACATTATTATTATGTTGTCAGTATGACTATCATATAACATCTTGTGGTTAGAGTTCCATCTTCTTCGAGTTTGTTTTATGGATATAGTAGTGGATAAATTCTCCTACTTTCTTAGCATCGTATGTGGCCAAAGGATTTCTCAGATTTGTAAATGTATGCTTTGGGGGATTTTTTTATATTATTATATAGATATGATTATATCTACTATCCTTTAAATCTAATTTACATTTCAAGTTCCTAGCTCTCTACACATTGTCGAAGTCATACATATATTATATTTGTGGCATAGTTGTTAAGGCGTCGCCTAGGCGTCCAGGCGATAAAAAATTAATACGGCGATGAGCGCCTTGAGGTGGAGCTGCTAAGGCGGGCGCCTTGAGACGCCTTGGACGCCTTAACAGCTCCGATCCAATCAAAGTATTTTACAGTTTTGATCCATTAACCCATGATCTATCGATTAAAAACCAAGGAGAAAGGAAATAAAACCCTAAAAAACTTATTAGTAATCGGATTCGACACATCTTTATCAGACTACATATTTGTGATGGTTGCAATTTTATTTTCTATGTTGTGTTCGTTGAATTCTTCATTTCTTTTACTAATTTTTAATATCAAGTGTTTTGTTTTTGGATTGTTATTGCTAAGTATTTACATAATTATGCCTTTAATGTTATTACATAGTGTTATGTTTTGAGTTTTAATATATATGAAATTTTATTGTCAATATACTTGTTAAGTAAAATAAATAATATATAAATTGCACATTATAAACGGCTTGTCGCCATACGGACGCCATGGTGGTCGCCTTGTCGCCTAGGCGTCCAGGCAGTCGACTACCGACATGACTCGCCGTGGCGCCGTGACAACTATGATTTGTGGACAAGTCACAGTTCTTTCGCTTGGTAGAATTTGTGTTTTGTATGTCCTCATCTAAGCAGCTAAATAGTCTATAGACTTCAATCATTTTTGGAATTTTCATGGGATTCTTTTGAGAAGCAACATGAATGCAGTAGAAATTAAGATTAGTTAGGCGTACCTTAGAGTGACATGTTATGCTTTAGTTACTAGCTGAATCAACTAAAAAGAAAAGTAGGTTTTTGACAGTATTATAAGATGATTGCGGGAATGTTCATGTTAAACTACCTATTAAAAAAAACCTTCTCCATTAAACAACTGTCAGAGAATACAACTCTAATACTAATTTTGTTGGTTGTTGATACAATCTTGGCCAGGGATGGATAATTAAGCATTACCAAGTAGGTTAGTAACAGTATGACTAAGGTTGTGTATAGTATTTGTTTGGTGGTTTCTTTTGTCGGTGAGACAGTTTTATTTTGGGGGTTTCTCTCTTACAATTTGGGATAATAAATTCATATATTGAATTACATGGTAATAGGGGGTAAGAAAAATGAAATGATGCTCCTAGTAATGTGTAAAGAACTTCTTCTTTGGTGGAAGGTAATGAACCAATCTTGAAAAGTTAGCTACCTATCCAAGAGGGAGAATCTAAGGCTATATCACCCCACACTAGCATTCCATGCTACTGATGTGGGATCTGTCCTATATGACAACGCGACATTTGAGTTCATGACAGGATACCACACTTCCATTATGACTTACTCAACGATTTCACCCTAGGTAGTTGTACTCTAGATATAGGTAGTCTTTTCTCAGTGGACGACTTCACATTGTGCAATTAGGTACCCCTCTTCTAGGTACTTAGTCGATGTCCCGTGGTTCACACTGCCCTAATACCAAAAGTGGTGGGGTCGGGTTTTCGGACAAGGGATAATCTCACACAAAACAGTTCTCTTACAAATTTCAATCAATTGAATAATAAATGGTTGTGTTCCGAAGATCAACATACATCGCCTAATCTAATTTAGATAAATTTTAAAATTATAAATAAAATAAAACAAATAATAATTCAAATCTAGAATCTTATATTTATTGGATATTACTTCTTGGGCTCTTCAAGCTCTTCGACATGAGAATAGGCATCCAAGAACTATTATATTTGATCCAACCAAGTTTGGCATCTTGCATAAGAGGCAAATTAAAAATATTTCTAACTTTCTGTGCTTTAGCTAAAACAACTTGAAATAGCTTATACCATCAAAGAGTGCCACTTCCCTTCATGTTTCTTCATTGTCTGAACATGAAAACTTTCCCGTAGTTAGGGGTGTTCACCGGCCGAACCGGTCCGGGCCGAACCGGTTACCGAAAGTACCCAAAATTGGGTACCGACCGGTACCGGTTGAACCGGTATACTGGACCGATTAGCGGGTCCGGTACTGGATCGGTGCCGGTTTTTGCCGTGCTTGTACCGACCTCCTTCTTTAAGCCAAAATTCGGCCCAAGTTTAAGCCAAAATCTGGCCCAAGGTAGAGCAACCCAAGACTTGGTTTTAAGCCAAAATTTGGCCCAAGGTAAAGCAGCCCAAGACTTGCTGTATCAGCCTTCTTTAAGCCAAAATTCGGCCCAACAAAGAAAAGTAGCCGTGGTAGTCTTTTTATAAGAAAAACTTTCTTAGACTTTTACCAATTAACCAATGTGGGGCTAATGTGGGATTTGGTTATTAAGGTCTCACTTGGTAGTCTTTTTATAAGGAAAACTTTCTTAGACTTTTATAAATTAACTAATGTGGGACTTGGAGACCACCAAGTATTAAGGCCTTCACTTAGTACTCTTTTTATAAGAAAAACTTCCTTAAATTTTTATTAATCAATGTGGGACTTACAAACAACCATATTCTATCCAATTAATTAACTAACTAATTAACAAAATTTAAATCTTGAATCTAATGATTTGTATGTGCTAATGTCATGAGTGTGGGGCTTTCCCAACTTAATTTTGCCGTGTAATTATTGGAGCTCAAACTCATTTTGGGGTTAATTTTAAGAATATTTAGTATTTCGATAGGAGTCTAAAGATGAACCTACAGAAGTATCTCTTACTCGTGACAGAAAAACTAAATATGCTGGGGAAAGGAATCAAGGAAGCTGTCCATTATGTTATGAAGCTTGCTAGAAATTTCCCTTCTTTGTTTTCCTCTAATTTAAGCCTCAAGTGTTAACATAGAAAATAATGTCTAATATACCCTTTAAGTTATACTCCCTCCATCTCAAAATAATAGACGTTTTAGAGTGTGTTTTTTTTTCCCAAAATATTTGACGTTTTCTAAAACCAAGACTATTTTGCCTATTTTTTTCCTTCTTTACCCTTCCTTCTTCACCACCATTAATACTCCTATAATACTCAACTCTACCATAATACTCAACTCTAATCAGAGCCGGTTCCGGTGATCCCATAATAACAGATCCGCAGATCCCATAATAACAGATCCGTTCCAGCGTGAAAAGAACAGAGCAGATCCGGTGATCTCGTTCCAAATCGAAAGATACAAACAGAGCCGGTTCTGTTTAGAGAGAGAGGAGGTATAGAAGAGGTAGAGAGAGAAAGTTTGTAGAGGGATGAGGGATGGAGAGAACAGATTTTATAGAAGAGGTAGAGAGAAAATTATCAGATTTTATTCCTAAGTGGAGTTGAACGGACAGAATAACAAATAGAAGAAGAGGGACAAGATGAGGAAGAAAGAGGAACAAATGGAGAATTAAATGAGATCTAAGGATAAAATAGTAAAATTGTATCTATTCTTAATCTAAGTGAAATACTCTAGAACGTCTATTATTTTGGGATGGAGGGAGTAATGTTTAATATATCCACTAAATACAAATTTATATGTTTCTTTTCTTTTCTTTTTTTGATCGGCTCTCTATCAACCTTCTGTATATTATTTATATTGAATAGTTAGTAACTGATCATTGTGTTTGAATTAAAATTTCAGGCCAGGAATATGGGGAAATGAAGGCTATTCAATTGTGTGCTATAGTTTTTTGTAGCAATCATGTCAATGTAGAGGTAGTAACGAGATAGTATATATTCAGGCCATAGTGTTCAGAAGAGACTTATTTTGTTAGAGATTTGATAAATAGTTTAAGGTTAACTAACTTCCTTATACTTTTACCAATTTAATCAATATGGAACTTGAAAACCACCAAGAATTAAGGTTTCACTTGGTACTCATTTTATAAGGAAAACTTTTTTAAACTTTTACCAATTAACCAATGTGGGACTTGGCCTTCACTTGGTAGTCTTTTTATAAAGAAAACTTTATTAAATTTTTATTAATCAATGTGGGACTTACAAACAACCATATATATATGTGTTCTTTAATATGTGTTCTCTTGTCTTACCAATATCCCACATTGTTAATTTGTGTTCTCTTGTCTTACCTCTATTTTATAAATAAGGGAGACCACCAATTCAAATTTCATCGAGTCCTAAATATTCTATTATGTCTTTTCTTGTGTTACCTCTATTTTATAAATAGAGGAGACTATAAGCCAATTCTACAAGGCTAAGTAAAACATTTCTTTAGAAAGGGATTGGATCGGTACAACCTGTTCGGTCCGGTATATACCGGACCTATTAAATTGGTAACCGGTATCGAAAACCGGTTTCGTCTTGAATCGGTCCCCGAACCAACCGGTTCGGACGGTCGATTCACCTTGAAAACCGAAAATATCGAATTTTTTGAAACAATTTCTACCCGTAGTTGTGGATGTTTTTAGATAGTTAATTTTCCAGGTCTTTTTGCATAGAGAATTCTCATCTTGGTAATATATTTTTTGTGAAAAATGATTATGTTTTTATTTTCAGTATCATTTATCTCAGATAAAACATGACAACTTAATCCATAACACCTCATTGTTGGATGTGTTTGATCATAACTTTGACAGTGCATGACTTTATCCCATTCAATGCGCACAGTTCTACAATCTTGTTGGTTGTTGATACAACTCTAATACTAATTTTGTTGGTTGTTGATACAATCTTGGCCAGGGATGGATAATTAAGCATTACCAAGTAGGTTAGTAACAGTATGACTAAGGTTGTGTATAGTATTTGTTTGGTGGTTTCTTTTGTCGGTATAATTAAGCATTACCAAGTAGGTTAGTAACAGTTCTCTTACAAATTTCAATCAATTGAATAATAAATGGTTGTGTTCCGAAGATCAACATACATCCATATTTATACTAGCCTAATCTAATTTAGATAAATTTTAAAATTATAAATAAAATAAAACAAATAATAATTCAAATCTAGAATCAATGTGGGGAAATGAAGGCTATTCAATTGTGTGCTATAGTTTTTTGTAGCAATCATGTCAATGTAGAGGCAGTAACGAGATAGTATATATTCAGGCCATAGTGTTCAGAAGAGACTTATTTTGTTAGAGATTTGATAAATAGTTTAAGGTTAACTAACTTCCTTATACTTTTACCAATTTAATCAATATGGAACTTGAAAACCACCAAGAATTAAGGTTTCACTTGGTACTCATTTTATAAGGAAAACTTTTTTAAACTTTTACTAATTAACCAATGTGGGACTTGGCCTTCACTTGGTAGTCTTTTTATAAAGAAAACTTTATTAAATTTTTATTAATCAATGTGGGACTTACAAACAACCATATATATATGTGTTCTTTAATATGTGTTCTCTTGTCTTACCAATATCCCACATTGTTAATTTGTGTTCTCTTGTCTTACCTCTATTTTATAAATAAGGGAGACCACCAATTCAAATTTCATCAAGTCCTAAATATTCTATTATGTCTTTTCTTGTGTTACCTCTATTTTATAAATAGAGGAGACTATAAGCCAATTCTACAAGGCTAAGTAAAACATTTCTTTAGAAAGGGATTGGATCGGTACAACCTGTTCGGTCCGGTATATTCCGGACCTATTAAATTGGTAACCGGTATCGAAAACCGGTTCGTACTGAACCGGTCCCGAACCAACCGGTTCGGACCAGTCCGGTTCACCTTGAAAACCGAAAATATCGAATTTTTTGAACAGCCCTACCCGTAGTTGTGGATGTTTTTAGATAGTTAATTTTCCAGGTCTTTTTGCATAGAGAATTCTCATCTTGGTAATATATTTTTTGTGAAAAATGATTATGTTTTTATTTTCAGTATCATTTATCTCAGATAAAACATGACAACTTAATCCATAACACCTCATTGTTGGATGTGTTTGATCATAACTTTGACAGTGCATGACTTTATCCCATTCAATGCGCACAGTTCTACAATCTTGTTGGTTGTTGATACAATCTTGTTGGTTGTTGATACAACTCTAATACTAATTTTGTTGGTTGTTGATACAATCTTGGCCAGGGATGGATAATTAAGCATTACCAAGTAGGTTAGTAACAGTATGACTAAGGTTGTGTATAGTATTTGTTTGGTGGTTTCTTTTGTCAGATAATTAAGCATTACCAAGTAGGTTAGTAATAGTTCTCTTACAAATTTCAATCAATTGAATAATAAATGGTTGTGTTCCGAAGATCAACATACATCCATATTTATACTAGCCTAATCTAATTTAGATAAATTTTAAAATTATAAATAAAATAAAATAAATAATAATTCAAATCTAGAATCAATGTGGGGAAATGAAGGCTATTCAATTGTGTGCTATAGTTTTTTGTAGCAATCATGTCAATGTAGAGGCAGTAACGAGATAGTATATATTCAGGCCATAGTGTTCAGAAGAGACTTATTTTGTTAGAGATTTGATAAATAGTTTAAGGTTAACTAACTTCCTTATACTTTTACCAATTTAATCAATATGGAACTTGAAAACCACCAAGAATTAAGGTATCACTTGGTACTCATTTTATAAGGAAAACTTTTTTAAACTTTTACCAATTAACCAATGTGGGACTTGGCCTTCACTTGGTAGTCTTTTTATAAAGAAAACTTTATTAAATTTTTATTAATCAATGTGGGACTTACAAACAACCATATATATATGTGTTCTTTAATATGTGTTCTCTTGTCTTACCAATATCCCACATTGTTAATTTGTGTTCTCTTGTCTTACCTCTATTTTATAAATAAGGGAGACCACCAATTCAAATTTCATCGAGTCCTAAATATTCTATTATTTCTTTTCTTGTGTTACCTCTATTTTATAAATAGAGGAGACTATAAGCCAATTCTACAAGGCTAAGTAAAACATTTCTTTAGAAAGGGATTGGATCGGTACAACCTGTTCGGTCCGGTATATACCGGACCTATTAAATTGGTAACCGGTATCGAAAACCGGTTCGTACTGAACCGGTCCCGAACCAACCGGTTCGGACCAGTCCGGTTCACCTTGAAAACCGAAAATATCGAATTTTTTGAACAGCCCTACCCGTAGTTGTGGATGTTTTTAGATAGTTAATTTTCAGTGTCTTTTGCATAGAGAATTCTCATCTTGGTAATATATTTTTGTGAAAATGATTATGTTTTTATTTTCAAAGATCATTTATCTCGGATAAAACATGACAACTTAATCCATAACACCTCATTGTTGGATGTGTTTGATCATAACTTTGACAGTGCATGACTTTATCCCATTCAATGCGCACAGTTCTACAATCTTGTTGGTTGTTGATACAATCTTGTTGGTTGTTGATACAACTCTAATATTAATTATGTTGGTTGTTGATACAATCTTGGCCAGGGATGGATAATTAAGCATTACCAAGTAGGTTAGTAACAGTATGACTAAGGTTGTGTATAGTATTTGTTTGGTGGTTTCTTTTGTCGGTATAATTAAGCATTACCAAGTAGGTTAGTAATAGTTCTCTTACAAATTTCAATCAATTGAATAATAAATGGTTGTGTTCAAGATCAACATACATCCATATTTATACTAGCCTAATCTAATTTAGATAAATTTTAAAATTATAAATAAAATAAAACAAATAATAATTCAAATCTAGAATCAATGTGGGAAATGAAGGCTATTCAATTGTGTGCTATAGTTTTTGTAGCAATCATGTCAATGTAGAGGCAGTAAATTAGATAGTATATATTCAGGCCATAGTGTTCAGAAGAGACTTATTTTGTTAGAGATTTGATAAATAGTTTAAGGTTAACTAACTTCCTTATACTTTTACCAATTTAATCAATATGGAACTTGAAAACCACCAAGAATTAAGGTTTCACTTGGTACTCATTTTATAAGGAAAACTTTTTTAAACTTTTACCAATTAACCAATGTGGGACTTAGCCTTCACTTGGTAGTCTTTTTATAAAGAAAACTTTATTAAATTTTTATTAATCAATGTGGGACTTACAAACAACCATATATATATGTGTTCTTTAATATGTGTTCTCTTGTCTTACCAATATCCCACATTGTTAATTTGTGTTCTCTTGTCTTACCTCTATTTTATAAATAAGGGAGACCACCAATTCAAATTTCATCGAGTCCTAAATATTCTATTATGTCTTTTCTTGTGTTACCTCTATTTTATAAATAGAGGAGACTATAAGCCAATTCTACAAGGCTAAGTAAAACATTTCTTTAGAAAGGGATTGGATCGGTACAACCTGTTCGGTCCGGTATATACCGGACCTATTAAATTGGTAACCGGTATCGAAAACCGGTTCAGATTGAATCCGGTCCCGAACCAACCGGTTCGGACCAGTCAGTTCACCTTGAAAACCAAAAAATATCGAATTTTTTGAACAAATTTCACCAGTAGTTGTGGATGTTTTAGATAGTTAATTTTCCGTGTCTTTTTGCATAGAGAATTCTCATCTTGGTAATATATTTTTGTGAAAAATGATTATGTTTTTATTTTCAATATCATTTATCTCGGATAAAACATGACAACTTAATCCATAACACCTCATTGTTGGATGTGTTTGATCATAACTTTGACAAAGGTAATGACTTTATCCCATTCAATGCGCATGATTCTACAATCTTGTTGGTTGTTGATCTGATCTTGTTGGTTGTTGATCTGACTCTAATACTAATTTTGTTGGTTGTTGATCTGATCTTGGCCGAGGATGGATAATTAAGCATTACCAAGTAGGTTAGTAATGTTATTTACTAAGGTCAGGTATAGTATTTGTTTGGTGGTTTCTTTTCATTTCAGATAATTAAGCATTACCAAGTAGGTTAAGTAATAGCTTCTCTTACAAATTTCAATCAATTGAATAATAAATGGTCAGTGTTCAAGATCAACATACATCCATATTTATACTAGCCTAATCTAATTTAGATAAATTTTAAAATTATAAATAAAATAAAACAAATAATAATTCAAATCTAGAATCAATGTGGGGAAATGAAGGCTATTCAATTGTGTGCTATAGTTTTTGTAGCAATCATGTCGATGTAGAGAAGCGATGAATGAGATAGTATATATTCAGAGCCATAAGTGTTCGTAAGAGACTTATTTTGTTAGAGATTTGATAAATAGTTTAAGGTTAACTAACTTCCTTATACTTTTACCAATTTAATCAATATGGAACTTGAAAACCACCAAGAATTAAGGTTTCACTTGGTACTCATTTTATAAGGAAAACTTTTTAAACTTTTACTAATTAACCAATGTGGGACTTGGCCTTCACTGGTAGTCTTTTATAAAGAAAACTTTATTAAATTTTTTATTAATCAATGTGGGACTTACAAACAACCATATATATATGTGTTCTTTAATATGTGTTCTCTTGTCTTTACCAATATCCCACATTGTTAATTTGTGTTCTCTTGTCTTACCTCTATTTTATAAATAAGGGAGACCACCAATTCAAATTTCATCGAGTCCTAAATATTCTATTATTTCTTTTCTTGTGTTACCTCTATTTTATAAATAGAGGAGACTATAAGCCAATTCTACAAGGCTAAGTAAAACATTTCTTTAGAAAGGGATTGGATCGGTACAACCTGTTCGGTCCGGTATATACCGGACCTATTAAATTGGTAATGCTAGATTATAAAACCGGTTCAGATCTTGAACCGTCCCGAACCAACCGGTTCGGACCAGTCCGGTTCACCTTGAAAACCGAAAATATCGAATTTTTTGAACAGCCCTACCCGTAGTTGTGGATGTTTTTAGATAGTTAATTTTCCAGGTCTTTTGCATAGAAATTCTCATCTTGGTAATATATTTTTTGTGAAAAATGATTATGTTTTTATTTTCAGTATCATTTATCTCAGATAAAACATGACAACTTAATCCATAACACCTCATTGTTGGATGTGTTTGATCATAACTTTGACAGTGCATGACTTTATCCCATTCAATGCGCACAGTTCTACAATCTTGTTGGTTGTTGATACAATCTTGTTGGTTGTTGATACAACTCTAATACTAATTTTGTTGGTTGTTGATACAATCTTGGCCAGGGATGGATAATTAAGCATTACCAAGTAGGTTAGTAACAGTATGACTAAGGTTGTGTATAGTATTTGTTTGGTGGTTTCTTTTGTCGGTATAATTAAGCATTACCAAGTAGGTTAGTAACAGTTCTCTTACAAATTTCAATCAATTGAATAATAAATGGTTGTGTTCCGAAGATCAACATACATCCATATTTATACTAGCCTAATCTAATTTAGATAAATTTTAAAATTATAAATAAAATAAAACAAATAATAATTCAAATCTAGAATCAATGTGGGGAAATGAAGGCTATTCAATTGTGTGCTATAGTTTTTTGTAGCAATCATGTCAATGTAGAGGCGATATTTAGATAGTATATATTCAGGCCATAGTGTTCGAAGAGACTTATTTTGTTAGAGATTTGATAAATAGTTTAAGGTTAACTAACTTCCTTATACTTTTACCAATTTAATCAATATGGAACTTGAAAACCACCAAGAATTAAGGTTTCACTTGGTACTCATTTTATAAGGAAAACTTTTTAAACTTTTACCAATTAACCAATGTGGGACTTGGCCTTCACTTGGTAGTCTTTTTATAAAGAAAA